>CM035429.1:107807454-108469954 GCA_020310875.1 Ceratopteris richardii | reverse complement strand
TTCAGATGGTACTTGCAATAGCTACACAAAAGGGCTGGCCTATTTTCAAGATGGATGTCAAATCTAGATTTTTGGATGGTCACCTCAAGGAGGTATATGTATCTCAATCACCACGTTTTGAGGTGCCCAATTCAAAAAATAAAGTTTGCAGGTTGAAGAAAGCTTTGTATGGCCTTGAGCAAGCACTCAAGCTTGGTACCAACGAACAAATACCTTTTTCAAAAATACGGGAGAAGTACTTTGGATGCCAATTTGTATGTAATGAAACATGATAGCAAGCTATTTGTTGTTATTACATATGTAGATGATCTGATCATTACAAGAGATCATTTAGAACTCATCAATGAAACTCATATCAACTTGACAAGTGAGTTTAAAATGATAGACTTAGTTCTACTCCATTTTGCTTAGGAATTGTAGTTTGGCAAAGAAAGGATGGCATTCATCTCACTACAAAAGTATGCCAAAGAAATTCTTAAGGCATTTGGAATGATGGACTACAAACCAATTGGCACAACTATGGAAGTAAATCATAAGCTATCTATGGATGATAACGTGTCTCATGTAGATGCTAAGAAGTATAGGAAGCTCATTGGAAGCCTTATTTTTTGTGCAACACTAGACCGGACATCTGCTATGATGTTGGAGTGTTAAACATGTTTTCCAAAAAAACCCAAGGAGAGTCATTGGAATGCTGGAATGTATACACTAGTACATTGCAAGTACTTTAGATTTTGGGATTCTATACAACATTAGAAATATTCTTTAGGGATATTGTGATTGAGATTGGGAAGGAGATTGTGGCATGAGAAAATCAATTTTTGGATATTTCTTCTCACTTGGTTCATGTATATTTTCTTGGGTAAGTCAAAACTAATCTATCATGGCACTTTCTTCCACTAAAGTAGAATGCAAAGCTCCATGCTTTGCTTCTTGTGAAGCGACTTGGTTGAGAAGAATACTTGCAGACTTAGGATTCTCATTGCAAACAACAATGATAATCAAATGTGATAATCAAAGTTGCATGGCTATTGCAAAGAACCCAATATTTCATGCACACACAAAACACATAGAGGTGAACTACCATTATGTTTGAGAGCTCATAGAAGATGAAGTTATAGAGTTAGAGTATTGTTCTACAGGGGAGAATTGTGTAGACATCTCCATCAAACCACTTGGGAAGGATCAATTCACTCAAAACTTCCAACATATAAGCATTATTCATTAGGGAAAAAAGATGAACCCTGCATGGGCCTTTTAGATTAAGGCGTGATTAAGCATGGACCAATGAGAAGAGGGTGGTGGACACAGTCTAGTGGCTTAATCACATAGGCTAGGCATGGGCTATCAGCTAGAAATCCAATGCTCTAGTTTGAATTCCATGAAGGAAGAACATTTGAATCTCTAGCCTTTGGATGTAGACAAGATCCCATGGCTAAGATTGCTCACATACAAGAGATTGATGCCTTTTCATGCTGATCATCTGATGAGCAGATCGATGTAATGGTTGCCATGCATGTGCAAATCCGTCTCCATCTCATTTGCATTAGAGTTCTCAAATCCAATGGTTGGAAAAGGTGCAAAGAGTGTGCAATGCCACTATCCTCACTCCCAAAAAATTTAATTCCCTCTCTCTCTAACTTTCGAATCTATCAACATAGAACATTGATTAAATCAATGCAAAGTTCACAAATTTTGACGACATGAGACGACAAAGAAATTTTTTGAAATATTATTTTATTCTCTGATATCACTAGTGGTTTGTCTTGCCTTGTGTGCACGCGTGTGTGTATGTGTGTGCATGTTTGTGTGCTTCTCACTCACGCACTTGTGCCTTCACTTGCTCGAGGTCATCATACCATCCTCACGTCTTCCCGGATTGACATTAAAGGAGGTGCTACTCATCACTGAGCTACAGGAGGTGAACCTAAAGCTAAGTGCCCATCAAGGTGATGAAGTCCAAGACATTACAGGTTATCAAAGTATGGTGGGTAGCTTGAACTATGATACCTTAACTAGAATTGACATTGCATATGGAGTTAGTGTGCTAAGTCAATTTATGCACAAGCCAAGGATACCTCACTTAGAGGCTGCCAAAAGAATCTTGAAGTATCTCAAGGGTACACATAACCATGGTTTATACTTTCCTTACACTTTAGATATTGATATAAAAGTTTATTCAGATGCAGATTGGGCAGGATGCAAGGATGATAGGAGAAGCACTTCTGGATACATTTCTTTTGCAGGTGACAAACCAATTTCATGGTCTGCAAAGAAGCAACCAACTGTTGCATTGTCTTCTACAGAAGCAGAGTATAGAGGGCTAGCTAATGCCACTCAAGAAGCAATTTGGATTAAGCTTTTGTATTCAGAATTGGGCTTATATACTAGGCCTCCAATTATCTTTGGAGATAATACAAGTTCTCTTCACCTTGCAGCTAATCCTATCTATCATGCCAGGACCAAACACATAGAAGTTCATTATCATTATGTGAGGGAGAAGTTGTTAAGCAAGGACATTCAGCTGACCTATGTGTCAACCAACATGCAATGTGCAAATTTGCTGACTAAAGCTTTAGATGGGACCAAACTTTGCAGGTTCAAATCTATGATTGGATTGCAGGATGTACTTGAAGATTGAAGATGAATACTTAAGCCAAAATGTTTGGCTTGAGGGGGAGCTGTTGGTGTAAATCACAAGCCTACACATTTGGCTTGGAAGACATCATGAAGACTCCACATGCATGAAGAACCATAGGAACATATGCTAGTGGTTTATTACCACTTTACCTCATTGTAAAAGTCTAATTTGACTTAGAATCTTTTGTAATCACCTACCTAAGTGATTCGTGGAAAAGTAGATCACTTGATTGAGAGAATATCTCCAGAATTTTAGATGCTTGATCATAGGAAGCCAAAGATTTGAATTTGAATTCAAATCCTAAGTAATTTCCTATAAAATTGGATGTGAAAAAGTCGCGGGCAGATCACTCCATTCCCGAGGCTTACTCTACTGAGGCTGAGTGTGTGTAAGGACTATACCATAGCCTACACCTCTCTACACCATTTGGCAATGCTATCCATGCCAATGGGATTGTACACAATTGTTAATCAATAGATACATTTATATCATTCATCTTTTGTCTTCTCTGCTAGTCTACTCAAAAGTCTGTCAACTTGTCAAGGGCATATCTCAGTCAATACTCCACCAAATTCAGTGATTCAAAGCTTGTTGGATTCAGCTCAAAGTCATCTACATGCTAACAAAGTTTGAAGTGATTTCATTCAGCAGATTCAGAGAAATCGTCGTCGAGGTGCTCACTGGTCTATTTCTGCTACAGTCCTAAAAGTCGGGGGTATAACTAATTTTGCTAAATCAATTTCTCTGAGTATAGTTTGTTATTTTACATCATTTTGACTTGAAAATGGTAGCTTACTAAGCTAATTGAATACCCCTAGGAGGAATTTTATCAATTGTTACTGTGCTGGTCACACTGAACAAAACATTGAGCAGGTGTCAAGACCAAAATAGAAGGTTTTCTTGACTTTGTGACTTCCAAAGTTATCTGTTTTGATTCAATCATTACACACTTCATTTCCAAAGGACATAGGCCAATTCTTGGTGTCATTGGAAAGCTAAGGGAGTCTACTAATCAAGTCTGAAGCTAAAGAGGGCTGGTACAAAGCAGGTTTTAGCCGTACCTACTCAATCTCTTGGATCATCCATCCATCTTTCCCAACTTGGTGGTGGGTGCAATTGTGTGGTGAGAGGTGAGTGAGGTGGTGTACTTGTTGGCCATAAGAAGGGGACTTGTGGACAAAGTTCCTGAGAGGGTCTTACAAATGGAAAAGGTGTAGATCGGGGGTGTAAAAAGGATGTGAAAGAGGAAGAGAAGGAGGTCAGCTACATAGAGACGGTAAAGGAGTATAGTGGGTTAGTGGTATATAAGGGGAAATGAGGGGGCAAGGAAATGATAGGTGGTGTCATAATAGGTGGAATGGAAACAGGGGGAATGGGAGCAGTAGTCGAACTTGGGCTGGATACGGGGGACCAATTGGAAACGGGGGAAGGAATACAGACATCGGGGCTATCTACAATGTCAAGGGAGGATAGGGTTGGAACTGGGTGAGAGGGGAGGATTTTGCTAAGGTTATATACATGAGAAATGTCTTTCGCAATTAAGTCGATAGTGGAGGAACCCACAGGGGTGCTGATGTGATAGGATCAGTGGGGACACGAATATATGTGCCCGATCATTTGAGAATGCGAACCCATCGAGGGTCAACCCTGGGTAGGGCTTCCTTAGCAAGTACCGTAAGGCCTCTAGCACACCTACAGATTTAACCAATCCATGCATGGCAGAGATAAAAGTTTCCTCAAAGCCACCATTGATTAGTTCCTGTTGCAAGATGACTTGGCTTTGTTCTTCAGTCAATCTGGTTCGTGCCCAAACTTTATTCATATTATTGTGGAGCCGTTGAATGGCAATAGTGTAAGCTGTTGCTTTTGCCGTTTCTTCTTCATACATGCTAGCTGTTACACTTATGTGTTCCTCGAGTAGCTTTGATGTCAACCTTTTCCCTATACATGGGCACTTTTTACTCTAGTGCTGGCTAGAGGTTTTTTCCCTATGTTACCATATACATGATTCACTCATATGTGGTGGTACTTTGTACTTAGGGATATTATTCAGCTCTTACTTCAGTTCAGTTCATTGTTAATAGAGAGAGCTATTCCAGCCATCATCTTCTCAGTGTGTCTTGCTGCATTTGTGCTCCTTATGTGTGCTTCTCATGTGTCTCTCGCACTTCTACACACACCCAACAGTGGTATCAGAGCAGATTCAACTCCTTCTCAAGTTTCAATTTTTCGCGTCGCGGCACGCGTGCACTTTTAATAGTGCAAATCGACTTCGGAGCATAGAACTATGAATTTCAGTAGACAAGAAACATTTCCATCAGGCGCGCTAGGGTTTTACCCCATTTTCAAAGCCATTCGTGCAGTTAGAATCACCATTAGAGTGTGTGTGAGCTGAAATTTCAGCATTCATTTCAGCTTTTGTCGAAGTGAAGATTTTGTCACATTCTTGTTCTTTTGTGAAATGGCGGGCAGCAATGACTTCTTTGGCATGCTTCAAGCTGAAGATAAGCTTGATGGGACCAACTATCCAATGTGATCTTACATGATGAAGCATGTTCGTGTTGCAAAACAACTTTGGAACATAGTGACAGATGTAGATCGAAGACCGGAAGGTACTTCTACTTCACAGTCTACTATCACAGATGGAGCTTCTTCTTCAAGTACAGTGGTTTCTCCTTCTCCACCTACACAAGAGCAGCTTAGATGGGATGGAAAAGATTCTCAAGCTCATGCTTTGATTCCACACATTTGGTCATGTTCTACATCACGACAGGCATGGGACACTCTTGCTTCTTTGTATGCCGTGCGTAATGAACCACGTGTTGCATACTTGAGGAAGCAACTTGAGGATGTATGTATGGCTGAAAATGAGTCGATGGATGTGTATGTGACACGCATCAAGGACTTGAAAGAGCAATTGGCAAACATAGATGAGATCATTCCGGATGCATCACTCAGTTCTACGTTGTTGAAAGGATTACCGAAATCTTTTCAAAGCTTTGCGACTACACTCCGTTTGATTGAAAAACAAAATCCTAATATGTATGCATTTGATGAGGTTGTGTCTCTTCTTTTGCAAGAAGAGCAATCTAGAGTGAATAGGAGTGGTTTGATTGAGGGAATGCAAGCACTTGCTATCTCACAAAAGGGGAAAAGCAAGTATGGTTCAGCTTTGGGTTCATCAAAACCAAAGCCTCAAGCTTCCTCTTCCACTCATTCCTCTAATGATGGTGATTTGCAAAAGAAGAAGAGATGCAAATATTGTCGAAAGGCTGGTCATACTATTGATGAGTGTAGAAAGCTTGCTAAACACAATGAAAAGAAGAGGGGAATCCGGCATGTCTATTGCTGAAAATTCAGCAATGTAAACAATGATGAAGCTAACATGGCTCAAGATTTTTGGGCATGTGTTGTTACATGTCATTATGATGCTTCTTTGCATTCTAAATGTATGGTTGTGAGTGAGGCTGATTCGGATTGGTTCTTTGATAGTGGTGCTTAAAAGCACATAACATCATGCAAAAGATTTTTTGCCTCTTTGAAAGATGCACCCGAAGGAGGAAATGTAGTGTGTGCAAACAATGCCTCTTATCCTATCATTGGAGTAGGAGAAATTGAGCTTACAGCTGCAAATGGAGGTGTGATTCTCTTGAAAAATGCATTGTATGTGCCCGGTATCAAGAAGAACTTAATTTCAGTTCCGTTGATTGCCAAAGTTGGACTTCATGTACACTTTGTTGATGATAAGTGTATGGTTCATGTTTTCAGCAATGGTGATGTTATCGTGATGTCCCGTACATTATGTAATGGTTTGTATCACATGGATACATACACAAGGGCTTCCTCGAATGCCTTGGTTGCTCATACTTCTTCCATGGCTGAAATGGAGCTTTGGCATGCTCGTTTTGGTCACTTGAACTTCAATAGTTTGCTTTAATTGCAAAAGAAGGACATGGTTATTGGCTTGCCTACACTTGAGTCCATTGAAAAGCATGCATGTGAAGGTTGCATTCTTGGAAAAATGCATCGTGCTTCATTTCCAAAAGATAGTCATACACACACTACAAAAAAATTGCAGCTTGTTCATAGTGATGTATGTGGTCCCGTCAAGACTCCATCTTTTGGGAAGCATGTATGTTTTGTTACCTTCATTGATGATGCTACTCGCCATACATGGGTGTCTCCTATGAAAGCAAAGAATGAGGTATTTTCTTGCTTCAAAGCATTTTTAGCTATGGCTGAAAATTTTTCTTCACAAAAGCTTTTGGCTCTACACACGGATCGTGGTGGTGAATACATGTCACATGAGTTTAATGCTTTTCTTTGTGAAAGAGGTATTTCACACCAATGTACGGTGCCATATACACCTGAGCAAAATGGTGTTGTTGAGCATAAAAATAGAACTCTACTTGAAATGGCATGATGTATGGTTAAAGGAAAGCATCTTCCTGATAAGTTTTGGATGGAAGCGGTCATGTGTGCAAATTATGTGTTGAATCGCTGCCCTACAAAAGCATTGAGATTCATCACTCATTATGAGGCTTGGAATGTTCATAAGCCTATGGTTAGTCATATGCATGTGTTTGGTTGTTTGGCATATGCTCTTGTGCCATCACAACAACGTCACAAACTAGATGACAAAGCAAAGAAATGTATATTTGTTGGTTATAGTGCCAAAAGTAAGGGATACCGTCTCAACCATCCATTGACGAACACAATTATTGTGAGTCGAGATGTGGTATTTCCTGAAAATTCAGTTTTCCCTCTACTTGAATGCAAAAAACAGCCAACAGTTAGCTCACAAGATGTGTTCGATACACTCATGCCTTTGTTCCAAAATAGTGTGCTTGACTATGACCATGTAGACCAACCAATTGAGGCTCAAAGGGCTAAAAAATTCAAGCAAAATAGGGCTGAAAATGCAGAGAATTTCCAGCCAAACATGGTTGAAAAATTTCAGCCAAAAATTGTCAAAACTATTGGAAATTTCCAGCCACATATGGTTGAACATTTGCATCAAAATATGGTTGAAAATGAGCATGAAATTCAGGCCACGCATGATATAAATGTTGATGATGTATTACATAATGAATACATGTCTATCAAGAGTGCACAAACTATGCCAAAGTGGCTAAAACAAACTTTGCAGGATAGCAAATTGAGTGCACCTTTACTTGGTAGAAGAAGATCAAACTCTCACCATGCATCAAGTAATTTTGTGGATTATTCTCTTATTGCTACAACATGTAATGAAGAGCCACTTTCTTTTGAAGATGCATGTGACGATCGACAATGGATGAGTGCTATGCAATCAGAAATGGATTCCATACATAGGAATGGTACTTGGGAGTTATGTGAATTGCCAAAAGGAAAGAATGACATTGGTACAAAGTGGGTTTATAAGATTAAGAGAAAATCTGATGGTAGCATTGATCGCTACAAAGCTAGATTGGTTGCCAAAGGATATGTGCAACAATATGGCATTGATTATGAGGAAACATTTGCACCTACAAAGCTAGATTGGTTGCCAAAGGATATGTGCAACAATATGGCATTGATTATGAGGAAACATTTGCACCTACAAAGCTAGATTGGTTGCCAAAGGATATGTGCAACAATATGGCATTGATTATGAGGAAACATTTGCCAAAAGGAAAGAATGACATTGGTACAAAGTGGGTTTATAAGATTAAGAGAAAATCTGATGGTAGCATTGATCGCTACAAAGCTAGATTGGTTGCCAAAGGATATGTGCAACAATATGGCATTGATTATGAGGAAACATTTGCCCATGGACGTTGGAAAGTGCATCAATTGGACATAAAAACAGCCTTCTTGAATGGTGATTTGCAAGAAGAGGTTTATATGAAGCAACCTCCTGGATTTGCTATGAAAGGGAAAGATCATATGGTTTGTCGCTTGCATAAAGCCTTGTATGGTCTCAAGCAAGCCCCACGTGCATGGTATGACAAAATCCATAAGCACTTGATTGCTCTTGGCTTCACATCTAGTCCGATTGAAAGCACACTCTATGTACACAAAAATGGGGCTGATCTTATAGTGCTTGTTATTTATGTTGATGGCATACTCTTGACTCGGTCATGTGATGCAAAACTTGACATTCGTATGGCTGATTTGCAACATACTTTTGATGTCACTTATCTTGGTCTTTTGAGCTACTATCTTGGCATCCAATTTGTATCCGTTGAGGGGGGAATTGTTATGCATCAAGCAAAGTATGTTGAAAAACTACTTCAACATTTTGACTTTGAGGATTGCAAGCGAGTTTCCACACCAATTGAGATAGGATTCAGGTTCTCAGTTGAGGATTCTAGTGATGCATTTGATACTTCTCTTTATCAACAAGCTGTGGGATGTCTTATATATGCATGCAACACAAGGCTCGATATACAGTATGCAGTTTCCCAGTTGAGTCGATTCATGCATAGCCCTGGCACTAAGCATTGGTAAGCGTTGAAACGTATGTTTAGATATCTCTAAGGCACTTTGCGCTTAGGTCTCTTTTATGGAAGAGATATTCAGCCATGCTTGCATGCTTTTACAGATAGTGATTCGACTAGTTGTTATGATACTCACGTGTCCACTAGTGGTAATTGCTTTTTCCTTGGAGACTCATGCATATCTTGGTTGAGTAAGAAGCAACCTACAGTGGCAACATCGACTTATGAAGCTGAGTACAGGGCAGTTTGCACAGCTATATTAGAGTGTATATGGCTGAGACGCCTATTGATGGATCTTTGCATGGAGATTGATGCTGCTACACATATTCGCACGGATAGTCAGAGTGCTTTGGTTGTTGCACGAAACCCAGTGTTTCATGCATGGATCAAACATATTGAGGTGCATTATCACTATGTGAGAGAGCGCCTTCATGCAAGAGATATTGATTTGGTATATGTGCCTACACAAGATAATGTGGTAGATATATTCACCAAAGCTCTTCCATGGGAAAACTTTGAAGCTTTTCGCAAAGCTTTAGGCTTATTACCTTGTGGGGGCTGATCTATCACTCCATGTATGTGTTCACATCATTTGCTCTAGGGGGTTTGTTACACTTATGTGTTCCTCGAGTAGCTTTGATGTGAACCTTTTCCCTATACATGGGCAATTTTTACTCTAGTGTTGGCTAGAGGTTTTTTCCCCATGTTACCACATACATGATTCCCTCATATGTGGTGGTACTTTGTACTTAGGGATATTATTTAGCTGTTACTTCAGTTCAATTCCTTGTTAATAGAGAGAGCTATTCCAGCCATCGTCTTCTCCGTGTGTCTTGCTTCATTTGTGCTTCTTGTGTGTGCTTCTCGTGTGTCTCTTGCACTTCTACACACACCCAACACTAGCTTTCCCTTGAACGTCGGCATGTGCTTCCGATTGTTGTGCTTCTTCTTCACTAGCTTCAATGTCAATAGCTCCTTCATCTGTCACCGTACAATCATCATCTTCGTCTTCTGAATCAGCGTTCTCTCCTCTTGAGGGCGTAGTGGGGTGAGCAGGGCATTCAAATTCTTAAGAAACAATATGGGTATCCGAAAATTGAAAGTCACTAGACAATACATTTGGGATCTCAAAATCAAACGTAGTGTTGATATCCTCAGTGCCCAAGCTAGTAACCGGGAAGGTAAAAGAGTCAGAAACAAACGTACAAGTTTTGTTATGGTGCTGGGAACAATGGTCTCTGCCTATGAGACCTCACAAAGTGTAGAAGTCCCCTCCCTTCCTGTACGATGGATGAAACTACTCTCTACACCTTCCTTGTTCTTCTCTCTATGTCCGTGGGATGTGCCAATACCCGAACTATCCTTAGATACTTGCGATCTTAATAGAGGAAAAACTAGTTCTCCTCCCCATGTATATGCATGTCAAACATGTTATGTGACCTTATATACTCGTTTTGAGGTGTCATCTAAGTACACTCCCTTTCCTGTAACCTCTAGGTCCTTTAGTTCATAAATTGTGTTTTCTCCTTCAACAGGAGGATGCTCTGGCCTATATCTCCAAAAGGCTTCATCAGTCTCCTTATTCCAAAATAGTTCTATACTCCTATTGTCTTGGGGCATCCACTTAGGAGTTATCACCCTCGTTAGTACAGATTTTCCTCTTGGTGTTCAGGGTTCCTCAATCTGCTTACCATTTCCTTCCACATCTATGTTCGTAGTGTCTACCATCTCACCTAGTTCATTCATTGAGTTGGCCCTAATTGCGATGATATACATGGTCCCTTCTTTGTCTATGTAAGCCTCGTTTTCAAACTTTATGGCTGGATGTTCTAATCCTATAGGTTGGTCGAGATTATGTAGTTGATTACTGACCTATGAAGGCCATCCTCATATACCCTTGCACCCAATCTATTCATACGGATATACTCCAACTGAGTCTTGTAGGGTCTCTCCGTCTTCTCTAGGTGGGCTACATTAAACGACACTCTCGGTCTACCAATGTTGAAAGACATATCTGAATCACTCGTATCTGAACTTACCTTGTATGGATAACTACCTAGTTGTTGAGCCCACGATCATGATGTAGTTCTCACGCTAGCCTCAGAAGATCGAACACTCTGTTTATCACTTTTCCCTAATTATTTTCTAGATCTCAGGTTCATTAATCCTAATCTCACCTTATCACGCTCACCCCTTTGATTAGGTCAATCACTTATTTCTTTGTTTTGATATGTTTGATTTTAATTCATTTGGGTGTTGCGTATTCACATCATAAAATTCCTTTAGGCTTGACCCCTACACCCACTTACTTCTTCTCTCGTTGAACACTTATCATTCAATGAGTTAGGGCAAATCCTGGCTACTCTAGGAGTCCTAAGACACTTCGTTGATCACAATATTGTTGGAGCAAGTCTATGACAAGCCTAAGTAGTGGCTTGAGTCCCACAAAGTCATAGAAGAAGCCTTAAAACGAAGACAATGTAAAGATCACTTGTGAACTACCTCTTGTAACTTTTGAAGAGCTTACTTAATGTAAAAGTGAAAGAATCTTAAGTGGTTGAGTCCACTTGATCAAAAAGGGAAAGAGGAGCCACAAATTTGTGATTTTTGGTAGATAGAGAATCAAATCAATCACTAATTGATTGGAGAGTGATTGAGGGAAGTTAGCCTCCCAAACTCAACTATAAATAGATGGCAGTTTTAGTCGTGGTTAGAGAGACCTATGTGAAGACCTCAAAGAGCTGAGCTTTATGCCATATCAAGGTGTGATTCCAAGGGACACATATGTATCAGTAAGTGCATTGTATTGTACAATCATTATACTTCCATTTTCATGATCATTTGAGTTCATATTTCCATGTTCTTATGAAGTGTACTACTCATTGTCATATCTCTCAGTTTTCTCAGTCAGATTGCAGAGATAGTTTCTCTGCACTTGGTGAATCATTTTCAGTGATTGAACTTGGTAACGTTAGCTCTATAAGTCTACTATATGCTCACCAATTTTCATTTCATTTGGATGTTCCAATCTTCAGTCATGTTTAGTTGACATCAACCCTATCTGTTCATTTTCACTTCTCTCTCAGGTACCCGACTTTTTTACGCATCTTGTTAGAGCTATTTCTCAGTGTGTACTTACTAAATTCAATGATTTTAAGCTTGTTGGATTCAGCATAGTGTCTAGTATTAGCATACAAATTTTCATAATCATTGGATTCTTAAATCTGGAGTTAGATTCATTTTTTTGCTCACTGGTCTCATTACTGTAGTAGCCCGTGAAAATTGGGATGATGTCATCACTTGCTAAACATCATTCTTAGTGTGTGGTTCATTATTTTTTATGAGATTACTCTTGAAAGTTAGCTCTTTAAGTTATCTAGACTTCCCCAAGAGGAATTAAGCTAATTGCTACTATGCTCAGAGAATTATGCAAAATACTCGATAGGTGTATGAACCAAAATAGCAAGTTCTTCACCTCTCAGCTAACTCCAACTTAGCTGTTTTGATCTATCTTTTTGAGAGTGTTCTTCCAAGGTACATAGGGTGTCTAATACATCCATGAAAGCTAAAAGGGCCCACCACATACTCCTGGAGTTCATTTGGCTGGTGTAGATCAAGGATTTTGCAACACCTCTTCATCTTCAAGCACATACCTATCCATCTCTTCACAGTGGTATCAGAGCAAGGTTGGACAACATGGCAGATGGATTTCCTTCATCAATTGACAAATTGGACAGAGGTAACTACTTAGCTTGGTCATTAAGAATGGAAGCTTATTTCCAAGGTAGAAGTTTCTATGGTTATGTGGTTGGAGATGAATTTATGCCAAGTTTCAGGAACAAAAGTCACCCAACACAAGAAGAGCAAGAAAGATTGAGCACATGGTGCTCCAAGGATGCACTTGCAAGGTCTTATCTCCTCAACTCTATCTCAAAGTTTTTGTCGCCTCACATTAGAAGTTGTAAGACATCTCAGGAAGTTTGGGATGCACTTGAAGCCTTCTTCTCTTCAAGTACCAAAGCTAGGAAGCATCAACTATGGTTGGATTTCACAACTCTCAAGAAGGCTCCCAAACAAAATGTGACTGATTTTATCACAAACCTCAAGGACATAGCAGATCAGTTGGGAAACATTGGAGAGGTAATAGATGAAGAGCAAATTATAAGGAAGGTCATCAATGGCTTGAAGGCAGATGACAAGTGGGAAGCATTCACCACAGCTATGGATTTGTACATGGACATGCATGTACCTGATTTCAATACACTCATTCGACACCTACTTACTCAAGAGGCAAAGCTTATCAAAAATGGAGAAAGCTCTAAAGGTAATCAATCTTCAGCTTTATACACTGATAAAAGAAAGTCCAAAGATAACAAAGGAAAGGCAAAGAAAGTGGATGATGAAGCAGGTACATATCAAGCTAACTATGCAGGTAGAGGAAGACATGGCAGAGGTAGAGGAAGAGGAGGTAGACAAGGCAGGGGGAGATCCCAAGACTCCTACTCATGTTCTATTTGTGGATTAACTAAACATAGAACTGAAAATTGCTTTAGGAATTCTAGGAATCAAAGAGTCAGAGGATACAATAGAGGAAGTTATGGCTACTCAAGAGGAAGGTTCAACAATTATCACGGCAAATACAACAACTACAATCATTCAAACTATCAAGGAGGCTACAAAGGAATGAGAGACTTCAATAACTACACAGAAGACTCAAACAAAGAGGATTCATTATTGATCATGAACATGGCTATGCCACAAGGTAAATCTAATGAGCATGTTTTCTACATAGATTCAGGTTGTTCAAATCATGTGGCAGGAAATGTGGCACTCCTATCAGATTTAGAAGATCCAAGGAATAAGCATGAGGTACAAATAGGAGATGATACAAGACATCTTGTGGAGAAAATAGGCAATGTCAAAGCACCTGATGGAAACATCAACCTACTCAGTAAGGTACTCTATGTCCCTACCATTACAAAGAATTTGATAAGTGTTGGGCAGATAGTAGAGAAAGGGTTGCAAGTTAGGTTCACAAAAGCAGGAGCATTTGTTGAAGATCCAAGTCAAGGATTCAGAAGAATTGGAAAAGGTGAAAAGACAGGTAGATTGTTCACATTTGAATTACAAGACACTGGAAACATTGCTCTCTTTAATTATGGTAGTCAGACACTCACAGAATTGGAAGTATGGCACAAAAGGTTAGCACATATTGGTGAAAGGTCATTAAAGCAAATTTGCAGGGACCAAAGTGTACTTGGACTCCCTAATTTGTCAAAACAACATATGATTTATAAGTGTAGTGCATGTCAATTTGGAAAGTCTCACAGGTTACCATTCATGAAGAAAGGTTATATGCATGGAGATCTCTTGGAGTTGGTTCATACATATGTATGGGGACCTAGCAAGGAAGCTTCAATATCTGGATCAAGGTATTATGTCTCCTTTATTGATGATTGTAGCAGATGGACTATCCTATTCTTTATGAAACACAAAGATGAAGTTTTTTCATGTTTCAAAAGATATTTGGCTCTTGTGGAGAATCAAACAGGTAAATCACTAAAAAGGCTAAGGTCAGATGGAGGGGGAGAATACTTCTCCCATGAGTTTTATTCTTTTCTTCAAGAAAGAGGAATCAAAAGAGAGGTAACTACAAGGTACACTCCTGAGCAAAATGGAGTGGCAGAAAGGAGGAATAGGACAATTGTTGAAGCTACAAGGTCCATGTTAAATGAAATGCATTTGCCTAATTATCTATGGGCTGAGGCTGTATCTATAGCCACTTACTTGATTAACAGGTTGCCTTCAAAATCCCTTGATGGGATGACTCCATATGAGGCTTGGAATGGAAGAAGACCAAGCTTAGATCATTGTCAAATTTTTGGATGTATTGCTTTTGCTCATGTTCCTTCACAGGTTAGAGGCAAGATGGATCCAAAGGCAGAAAGGTGTGTATTTATTGCATATGACAACAATCAAAAGGGTTACATGTTATACAAACCTACTGTTAAACGCGCGTTGCCATCACAGGTGCGTTTAAACTCTTTCGGGTTCTTGGGAGTGGTAGGGGTCTGCTAATCAGAGGCCCTATAACTTAATTTTCCCGATTAACGCATTTACGTCGTAGTACGTTAACACTCAAAACTCTGCATACAAATTACTATTCATCCTTTGGTTCCTCCTCTCACAGACTTACTGTTCATAATCAGGTTAATACTTTCTCAGTACGTAGCACCGAGGTTACTCAATTCCGTAACACAGACTTCATTACCGTAACTTAATGGAGCTGGACTAACCGCAAGTTAATGTAATCAAACAAAGACGAGAAAAAGACAGTACTACTCAGATTTCTCAACACTGCACCATGACAACTTCACAGAATGCAATCGCCCAGACAAAAACTCTGGTGATTCTCCTGATCGTCACTGGAGCGTCCTTTCATTGCTTTATAAGTTGTTACAACTCTTCACAACGCCCTTTCGGTTCGTGCGGAATATGAAACCTTTCAATTCATGCGGGATATGAAAATACAGGAATTATGAAAACACAAAGTTCCAATCTGGCGGCTTACACTGGCACGCACGGTGGACTTGAACCCGCAATGGAATAAAATCTAGGGCTCATCTACTATACCCTGTAGATACATGGTTCTAGCTAATTTAAATGTTTTGGCAATTTTCTGCTTCAGGATATCCAGCATTTTCTTTAAAGTGTCTGGTTTGACTAACTGGGCGTCAGCATGAACAGAGCTTGCTGCAATTACTTGTGTCATCAAAATGTCAGCCTGTGTCTGCAAAAATGCTTCCTGTAAATAAAAATCGTTCGCCAGGGCTGCATCACGGCTCAATTTCATGTCTTGAATCTACTCTTCTTATAATGGGGTAATATGTGCTTCTAGTACATCCACTTTGTGTTGTAATTCATGTCGCATATTCCTTCCTTCATCTGCTTTGGTAGTTGCTGCGATAGTTGGATCAACATCTGACCCATGGATGCTAACTCAGTAAACATAGGAATCGGAGGAAACATGATAGGAGGAAGTGGTTGGAATGAAGAAGCTGACAAGAGGTGATGGGAAGAGGGTGGAGAATAATTAGGGGAAGAAGAAGAAGTAGTAGGTTCTTCAAGAACACTGAATGGGTGAAACAGGGACAATGGGCTTAATCGGAGGCATTGGTGGAGGAGTAGTCATAAGAGTGTTGGGTACCAACACTATTCCAGCAGGTTGCTGCGTAGTCACTTCAGTCCGGTCTATTACAGCATTGACCAAGGTAATTATTTCTTTTATTACCTATGCAACAATGACTTGCACATCTTCTGGAATCGAGTGCTGAGAATCCGCCCGAGAAGAGGTTTCTTTTGAATCAGCAGTGGACGCACTGTGCTCCTGTTGCCGGATGGGAGAAGATTGAGTAGACGAATCAAGGTGAATTGAAGTGGTAGTGTCGTGGAAAATTTCTTCTTCATTTCCAGCGGCGGAACCTTGCACTTGACTCTCCGAAGGACTTATTCGTTGGCGTTTACGGCAAAGAAGCTGGAAGAGATCTTCATCTATCTCTTCGGTATCTTTGAGTACTTGGGCAGATTCTTCATGGTATAAGATTGGAGCGTTTGGAGGCGGTTGCGCTGCTTGGAGGGCTGGAAACAAAAATGTAAGAATATGCGGAAGACGAGAACACGGCAGATCTCCTTTATTAACATGCTTAATGACCATAACGCATTCACGGTGAATGCGCCCGAAATAATAGGAAGCAAAATTAACAGGCTCCCGAGAAGCCATGTCAATCATTGAGTAGAACGGGCGTGAAATCCCGTAAGTGCGTTTCTGTAGATTTAGTATGGCAACCAAAAATTGCAAGGTTGTTCGTTCAGGGTCAGGGCGACATAAGATAGCGTACTCATTCGATGAGTACCTTGGGAACAATTCAACCATAGTGGCTACCGGAAGGTTAGGACCATTCTCTTGTCCTTCCAGAGAGAGTCAGAAAGCTGTAGCAAATGACTGTAAGGTGATTACTACACGAGATGGAAAATATGTAATTGGCCAACTCTGTTCTGTAGCAGGAGTGGCGGCAATTGCAGCAATAATTTGCGCGTAATACGGATGACACTCCACTGAATGCCAAGGCAATTCAGCGAAGTTTGACAAACCTTGGATACGCAAAAACTCACTCACATCGTGAGGGAGTCCATCATGGAAGGTAGCGAAATTAGCCAACGCTTCCATGATGCGTACGCGAAAGCACAAGGTCACAAATACACAGTAATCACAGAAAATACAGAACACACAAAGCACACAGACATAATAGTGATTAACAGTGAAAAGAAGAAGATTAAGTAGATACTTGACAACGGGAGGCGATCGAAATGCTAATCATCACGCGATGGTGAGATGATAACCTTCATAACTATGGCGTGCATGCATGTGCAGAATCGATAATGCAGGGCGGCTGTTGATCATAATTAGATATCAAAACATGCAAAAATAAAAAGAAAGTAAATAACATGCGGAAAAACGAAGAACATGTCAGCAAGAATCAGGTGCTTGATGATACGGCCGCAACTTTGAACCATTGATTACTTTAGGAAGAGGAACTCTGGTCAAAGTAGTCAACCGAAAAGTAGCTGGGCCCACTTGTTCACTAATCCGGTAAGGGCCAAACCACCGTAATTTGAATTTTCCAGCCGCACGATTTGATTTAGCATTATAAAATAACATAAGATGTCCCTTCGTAAAAACTGGAGTTTTGAGATACCGATCATGAGTACGAGCTTGCCGCAACTGAACTTCTTGAAGGACCAATAAACTTTCCCAGCGATGTTCATCTAGATGTCTGAGTGTGTCCAACCAAAATGGTAAAGAATCTTCAGGTAACAATTTCTGAGTAATGGCCACGCGTAAGCTTGGCACTACAATTTCCATTGGCGCTATTGCTTCCAGTCCATAGGCAAGCTTGAAAGGAGTCAGTTTGATTGCTACTTTATAGGTTGTCCGGTATGCCCATAAGACTGCAGGTAGTAACTGATCCCATCTTTTTGGTGATTCCACAACCAATTTGCGTAGCATACTTAACAAGGTCTTATTAGTGCTTTCCGCCAAGCCATTGGCACGAGGATAGTACGATGAATTGAATTTATGTAGAATCTGAAAAGAGTGCGTTAATACTCACATTAAATTGTTGACAAAGTGTGTTCCTTGATCTGTGACAAGTTCTAGAGGTAATCCATAACATGGGAAAACATCCTTCATCAGGCATTTTGCTACCGAAACAGCTGTAGCGGACCGTAAGGCCCAAGCTTCTGCCCATCTGGTAGCATAATCTGTGCAGGTCAGAATGTAGCGATTGTTGCTAAGGATTGCTGGAGGTGTGATTGGTCGAATAAAATCAAGACCCTATTTCTGAAAAGGTTCCAAAGGTAATATAGGTTGTAGAGAGAAGAAGTGGCGTTGTAAAGGCTGCCCAGATCGCTGACAAGTGTCACACTACTGCACAAAATGAGTCACATCTTTGTACATAGTAGGCCACCGGAGCCCACTTTGCAAAATTTTTTGGTGCGTTAAATCTGCTGCAAAATGTCCACCGGAAGGTAATGAATGTGCCATAGCAATAACCGATTTTACTTCATGTGGAGGAATACAACAAAGCAAGACGCTAGTATGATCCATGTAGTACAACTGTCCGGCAATCAACCGGAATCTGCAACTGTAAACTGCAATTTTCCGCCTCATCGCAGGAGACGTTTGAGGAGGAAGACATCCATCAGTGAGGAAGGTTAATAACTGATCATAGTAGGTAGGTGTCACAGGAGGTTCTGCAGATTCGTCACTAGTCGGTTCAGTAATGTAAATTGCTGGTGTGGTGTCATCAATGCCCACCGGAGCTTCACCGGAATCTAATCGAGAGAGAAAATCTGCCAATGCATGTGGAGTGCCGGGTCGATGAATCACTTCATAATCGAACTCTTGTAACAATAGAACCCATCGTGCCAAGCGACCACCTAAATGCTGCTACCGGACAGATACACCAGCGGAACATAATCTACATGAAAGGTGAATTTTTGGCTTAACAAATAATGCCGGAATTTCTTTACAAAATACACCAAACCGAGACATTCTCTTTCAGTGACTGAATAATTCCTTTCAGCAGGAGCGAGGCGACGACTTGCATAGTAGACAGGTCGAAACCACTTATCAGATTGTTGCATTAAAACTCTTCCAATGGCTATATCCGATGCATCTACAAAAACATGAAATGGGCATTCCTAATCAAGAGGTTGCAGAATTGGAGCCTGCGTCAATAATCCTTTTAGATGATCGAATGCAGTTTGACATTCTGACCCAAACCACATGATTGTACAAGCATAAACACCCCAATTCGTAATAAATGTTGTTTTCGGTATATCGTGCTCAGCCATTCGGACCTGGTTATAACCACTATAACCATCGAGAAATGAATACATCTTATGCCCAGCCACTCTGTCCAGCATTGTGTCAAGAAATGGAAGAGGAAATGGATCAAGTATCGTGGCTGCATTCAATTTTCGGTAATCTACACATATTCGGAGATGCTTGTTTTTCTTTGGTACGATCACGATCGGGGAGATCCATTCAGCGTGCTCAATGGGTACAATGAATCCTACCTTTACTAGGCGATCGAGTTCTACTTTGACCTGTGCCGCATAGTTGGGATTCATTTGGTAACTGGGTTGTTTAATTGGCTTTGCTTCTGGTTTAAGCACGACTCGATATTGATAGATCCGAGGATCTAGACCCTTCATATCGCGGTAATCCCAGGCAAAAACATCAAAAAACTTACGCAAGAGTCTAATCAAATCTTCTTGAAATTCTTCAGACAATCGAGCCTTCATCTTAACATGACGCGGGTTACTTTCATCACCCAAATTGTAGGTGACTAACTGGTCTTCCGGGACATAGAATTGATGAGGTTTCACCGGATCGTCAGCTGACTGTAAAAGGTGATGTAGAGTGGCTTTATCCATAGCATCAGTATCATCTGTATTTGCCTCTCCGGTCACGGGAGCAACTGTACATCCTGCCAGACTCCAGGTGTCCACTACTGATTGCAGGTCTATAATACCTAAGGAAATCAAATCTTCATTGTGTTTCAAAAATGCTTCTTCTTCATCCTCAGATAAGCCATCCAACATGTGGACTGGCTCTACTACGTATGGCTTGGCATGGAGTTCGCAGGGCTGAATGGCATCAAGTTTGACAACATATTTATGGTGATTATCTTAAAAAGTCAGTTCCTGTGCTGACCAATCTTGTATAACCTTAGCCTGTTTCAACCATGGTCGACCGAAAAGGAGATTGTAATCAAGGCTAGATTCCGGTAATTCTAAGACTACAAAAGTCATTTTAAACGTGGTACCTTGCAAAGTAATCAGAATATTTCTTACGAGTCCCATTGTATGAACTCGGGATTGATCTGCCATTCTGACAAAGAATTGAACAGCTGCTTGTCCCTGCACTTTGGCGTTATATGCACAATTTTCGGTGGAATGTCCGGTGGTATTGCAGATAGCACAATACATCTGATTAAGGGCACAGGTAGCACTGGTATGCCCAGAATATTTGCACTTAGTGCAGTACATCTGTTTAGCTGGATCCTCTGCAACGTTTTTACTGGCTTTCAGCCATTCCAAGTCTTCAGTGAATCCTCCAACCTTATGCTCGAGTTGCAGGGCCATCGCAATAACCGCATCCAAGTGTCATAGCTCCCACACAACGGATGATCATAATTTGTCTTAATTGTGGGGTTAACCCGTTAATAAACCACTGAGTTATCACATCATCCGGCAGGTTGGCATGTACCGGCGGCAGTTGTCTTAAATGAGTTCTAAACAATGTGGCATATTCCTGCACAGTCTGGTGCAGCTTCTGCCTATTGTTCTGTAAGTAATCGAAGATTTCGGCAGGGTTCTTCTTCAACTGGAATCTCTGTAAAAACGCATCTCTTACCGCCTCATAGGTGCTGAAATGGTTGATATCATACTCTGTTAACCATCGAGCTGCTTCATTGACTAATGTTGACTGAAATACGATGGCCTTGTATGCCGGATCGGGTGGATGGTTTAGCACTGCATAACTTATTTCAAAGGTGCGTACATGGGCATCGGGATCGTCACCTGGAAATCCACCGAACTTGGTGTATGTTACCCCTGTTGGAATCGGTCGAGGTGGAAGTGGCTGTTGCTGTTGCTACTGCTGTTATTGCTGTTGTTGTTGTTGCTGTTGTTGTTGTTGTCCACTCATGGTGCTAGTAGTGGTACTGTTACTATCTCCTGAGTTTTGAGGAGGTGTTTCTGGTCCTTCGGAGTCTGTATGGTTAGGCTGCTCACCTTCCGGTTCGAAAATAGCACTCAACCTCTTTCAGATCTCCAATTCGAATAGCCTATCCTCTTCTTTGGTATCAAACGTAGGCAAGCTTACCCCGAACAGTGGTGTCCGGAATGAAGATTCACCAGGAAGTATCACACTATCACTGGAAAATTGTAAATTCTCTGCAACTGGGACCGAACTGTCACCGGAATTAGTCGAACTTTCCCCAAACCAGGGTATTCTTTCACTAGTAATGGTCTCGTTGGACAACGCACCTCTATCCTCAGAGAGGTTCGAATCCTGACCAGACGGTGTCGGGTCAACTGCACACTGCGTTCCTGTATACTCTGAAGTCACTATATCTTCTGCAAACATTGCGGAAATGGCACCGGAATCTACCGGAATTGTAGAATGTTCTACCGGAATACTACTGGAATCACTGCTAACGTACTTCGTTTCTTCGACGACCGTGCTTAATCGATCTGTGCTTCTGCCTCCTGGGGTTGTTCCTAACAAATTTGGTACTGCCCAAGGTTGTCGGTCTCTCCTGTACTTCAGATACGACTCACCGGACCGAGTAACCGGCATATATCACCTTTGCAACACTTTGTGTAACACTCCACCTTACTGTTAATGGCCACCTTCCCACAATCAATTTGCAACACTCTGTTGCCACCTTCCCACAATCAATTGGCAACACTCTGTTGCCACCTTCCCACAAGCCGCACCAGTGTTAAACGTGCATTGCCATCACAGGCGCGTTTAAACTCTTTTGGGTTCTTGGAGCGTCTCAGTACGTAGCGTCGAGGTTACTCAATTTCGTAACACAGACTTCATTACCGTAACTTAATGGAGCTGGACTAACCGCAAGTTAATGTAATCAAACAAAGATGAGAAAAAGACAGTACTACTCAGATTTCTCAACACTTCACCACGACAACTTCACAGAATGCAATCGCCTAGACAAACAGTCTGGCGATTCTCCTGATCGTCACCAGAGCGTCCTTTCATTGCTTTATAAGTAGTTACAACTCTTCGCAACGACCTTTCAGTTCGTGCAGAATATGAAACCTTTCAATTCATGCGGGATATGAAAATACAGGAATTATGAAAATACAAAGTGCCAATCCGGCGGCTTACACTACCAACAAAGGATTCTTGGTAAGCAGAAATGTAGTTTTTGATGAAAACAATTCATGGTATGAAGATTCATGCAGGAAGGTCAATTTACCATATGATCTTGAAGAAGATTTTCCAAAGCTTGGTAGAGAACAACGAAAGATTGAAGAACAAGACACCTCGGAGGATGATGAAGAATCTCAGATGGAAAAGATCAAAGCATGGAAGTCTAAAGGTAAAGCAAAATTGCAAGATCTTGGAAATGAGGCAGAATCATCACATCATGGCCTAAGAAGATCTATGAGGGAAAAGAAAAAACCAGAACGGTATGGGTTTGACACCTCATTAGTAACTAAACATTCTATCTACATAGCACAGTATATAAACCAAGAGGAGCCATCATCATTTGAAGAGGCCAAAGCAAAAACAGAATGGAAGCATGCAATGAAGGAAGAGATTGAAGCACTTGAGGAAAACAACACTTGGGATTTGGTGCCCAAGACTTCATCCATGAAGGTAATAGGCTCAAGATGGGTCTATAAACTCAAGAAGAATTCTGATGGTTCCATTAACAGGTATAAGGCAAGGCTTGTAGAAAAAGGCTTTGCACAAACTCAGGGAATTGACTATGAGGAGACCTTCTCTCCTGTGGCAAAGATGCCTACTATTAGGGTTTTGCTTGGTATTGCCTCTTCCAAGAATTGGAAGATACTTCAACTAGATGTAAAGAATGCATTCTTGAATGGTTGGATAACAGAAGAGGTATATATGGCACAACCACCTGGTTTTGAGAATCAAGTTTATCCGGATTATGTGTGTAAACTTAACAAAGCATTGTATGGTCTCAAGCAAGCTCCAAGAGCTTGGAGTTTCAGGCTTGTTTCATTCTTGCAGGACAAAGGCTTTCAACCAAGCAAGGCAGATCCTTCACTCTTTATTAAAAAGAGTAATTCTAAGATCATCTACCTATGGGTATATGTAGATGATATTATATTGACAGGAAATGATGCAGATGGTATGAAAAAGATCAAAGATCAGATGAGAGAAGAGTTCAAGATAAGTGATTTGGGCTGACTTACCTACTTCCTAGGTTTGAAAGTTGTCTACAAAGATCATGGTTTGTTTCTCACTCAAAGAAAGTACATTAGGGATATGTTGGCAAAATTCAAGATGCAAGATTGTAAGATTGCACGTACTCCAATGGAGGTCAATCACAAATTGAGCTCACATGAAGGTGAACTCGTAGAGGACATCACATCATATCAAAGTCTAGTGGGTAGTCTCAACTATGCCTCATTGACAAGAGTAGATATATGTTATAGTGTGAGTGTGCTAATTCAATTTATGCACACACCAAGGAAACCACACATGGATGCTGCCAAAAGGATTCTCAAGTATCTCAAAGGAACCAAAAATGAAGGACTTTATTATCCTTATGTATCTGATTTAGGTTTGAAGCTATTTTCTGATGCAGACTCGGCTGGCTCCAAGGAAGATAGAAGGAGCACTTCAAGTTATCTTACCTTTGCAGGTTCAAAGCTTATTTCATGGTCATCCAAGAAGCAACGCATAGTTTCTCTCTCTTCTACTAAAGCTCAATATAGAGGTCTTGCCATAACTACACAAGAACCTATGTGGATGAAGACATTATTCAAAGATCTTGGATTGGATTTTGGAACTCCAACTATTTTTGGTGACAATATGAGTTCTATTCATTTGGCTGCTAATCCTATTTTTCATTTAAGGACTAAACATATTGAAGTTCATTATCACTATGTACGAGAGAAGGTTCTAAGCAAAGAGATTCAAATATCATATGTGTCCACTCATCAACAATGTGCAGATATTCTAACCAAAGCATTGGATGGTACAAAGCTTTGCAAATTCAAGGCTATGATTGGTTTGCAGGTAATCTTGGAAGATTGAAGACCTCAAGCATACTTGGCTTGAGGGGGAGCTGATGGAGCAAGTCTATGACAAGCCTAAGTATTGGCTTGAGTCCCACAAAGTCATAGAAGAAGCCTTAAAATGAAGACAATGTAAAGATCACTTGTGAACTACCTCTTGTAACTTTTGAAGAGTTTACTTAATGTAAAAGTGAAAGAATCTTAAGTGGTTGAGTCCACTTGATCAAAAAGGGAAAGAGGAGCCACGAATTTGTGATTTGTGATAGATAGAGAGTCAAATCAATCACTAATTGATTGGAGAGTGATTGAGGGAAGTTAGCCTCCCAAACTCAACTATAAATAGATGGCAGTTTTAGTTGTGGTTAGAGAGACCTATGTGAAGACCTCCAAGAGCTGAGCTTTATGCCATATCAAGGTGTGATTCCAAAGCACACATATGTATCAGTAAGTCCATTGTATTGTACAATAAATATACTTTCATTTTCATGATCATTTGAGTTTATATTTCCATGTTCTTGTGAAGTGTACTACTCACTGTCATATCTCTTAGTTTTCTCAGTCAGATTGTAGAGATGGTTTCTCTGAGCTTGGTGCATCATTTTCAGTTATTTAACTTGGTAACGTTAGCTCTATAAGTCTAATATATGCTCACCAATGTTCATTTCATTTGGGTGTTCCAAGCGTCAGTTATGTTTAGTTGAAGTCAACCCTATCTGTTCATTTTCACTTCTCTGTCAGGTACCCAACCTTTTTACTCATCTTGTTAGAGCTGTTTCTCAATGTGTACTTACCCAAATTCAATGATTTTAAGCTTGTTGGATTCCAAATACTGTCTAGTATACGCATACAAAGTTTCATAATCATTGGATGCTTAAACCTGGAGTTAG
This sequence comes from Ceratopteris richardii, assembly GCA_020310875.1. NCBI lineage: Eukaryota > Viridiplantae > Streptophyta > Polypodiopsida > Polypodiales > Pteridaceae > Ceratopteris > Ceratopteris richardii. The sequence continues at coordinate 108,444,596 of CM035429.1, read as the reverse complement.
AGTCATTTTTGGACTCATTGGTCTCATTACTGTAGCAGCCTGTGAAAATCGGGATGATATCATCACTTGCTAAACATCATTCTCAGTGTGTGGTTCATTATTTTTGATGAAATTACTCTTGAAAGTTATCTCTTTAAGTTACCTAGACTTCCCCAAGAGTAATTAAGCTAATTGCTGCTGTGCTCAGAGAATTATGCAAAACACTGGACAGGTGTATGAACCAAAATAGCAAGTTCTTCACCTCTGAGCTAACTCCAACTTATCTGTTTGGATCTATCTTTTTGAGAGTGATCTTCCAAGGTACATAGGGTGTCTAATACATCCATTGCCAAGTTAAAAGGGCCCACCACATACTCCTAGAGTTCATTTGGCTGGTGTAGATCAAGGGTTTTGCAACACCTCTTCATCTTCAAGCACATACCTATCCATCTCTTCACAAATATATCCTTGCTCAATGAAATCGTCAACAAATAAAGAAATGGAAATTCCACTTACAAAGTTCTCCTGGACTTAAGAAGCGACAATTTTGACTTTGGTCGAGAACTCAAGGCACTTGTCTGCTTCTCCCTTTGCTCTATGCTACACACATAAGGGTTCATAATTAATGTCCAAAGAATTATCCCAAAAATTTGAAAATATGTGCAAAACCCTAATTTGGCATTTTGTCTAATAGTCATGATGGTCAGACACAATCGCGATGGTGTGTCACTGTTGCGATGGTGTGACACCCACGATGGTCAGAGGTCACGATGATCAGGCATTATGATGATAAGACACAATCATGACTGTCAAGTCACGACGGTCAGCCAGGATCGTGACGATCAAGTAATGACGGTCAAGCTATGATGATCACTGATGATCGTGATGTCAGCTCACGATGGTCAAATGACGAGGGTCAGGGCCACGATGGTCAAGCACAATCGTGATGACCAAGCCACGATGGCCAGTTAGGATCGCGATTAGGATCGCGATTGTCAAGCAGCATCATGATGGTGAGTCATCCTCGCGATGGTGAGACGTGATTGCGATGGCGTGAGCCAATCACCATGACGGACATTGACCATCACAATAGTGAGATGCAGTCGTGATGATATTTCATCATTGCCATGGTCATAAAATGATGCAATTTCACAAAACTAATCATGGATCTATGCAAGCGCTTTCCCCAAATTCATATTTTAGTGTGATAGTCGTGATGGTCAGATTCAATGGCAATTTCTGAGAGAAAAATGGAGTTTTTACCTATGTTTCTTGCAAATCCGTGGTGTCCAAAGGCTGCCCTGCAAGATTAGTGCACCAAAAAACAGAAACACACACCTGCAAAAGCTCTCTCTTGCACTCTCGCACACACACAAATGAGGGAAAGAGAAGAGAAAGAGGGAATATGACTGTTTTTTGGTGATTTTTTGGAGTTTGAGATAGTGATAGGGAATGATGCTAGAGGAATAGTGGAGTAAAAGTGTGTAAAAACTAACTAAAAACAACAAAACAACGAAGAAAGTTTACCTTCCAACGATTTTCTCCGACACACTTACCATCACACGCTCAACCTAGAGCGCATCCCCGGCAACGGCGCCAAATTTGGTGTCACTCTAGCACAATGGAAAGTACCAATGTGAGGAGCTCCACCTTGTAATTGTCAATCCACAGAGAGGTTAGGCCGATTTGAAGATCAAGAGCAAGTGATGTGCATGAAGAAGATGATGAGAAATGCAATGAGCATACACACACATGCATACACACACACAAGGAAAGTCATGATGGAGATCAATGGAAGGCAAGGAAAGAACTCAAATACTCATATTCATTATCAAATAATTACAATAGCTCTTCTAGTTCTAGCTCATAAGTTCAACAGCCTTTCAAAATGAGCTCTCTAGCTCTGTTTATCATTTTTGACCGGTTTCACATATAGTGGTCGGCATAGTTTAAAAAATAGGTTCTACCTCTAATTCAAACTATCTAACGGTTTCCAAAAAATACAAAAATTGGTGTGCTCTTTCTATTTAGACTCCTCAAGATTGAGGACTCCTCGACTTGCACAAAATGGAGTCACACTCGCAATAATCGGATGTATATACATATATCACATTGTTTTAGTGATAAAAATCATTGTTGCCATGATGATGTAATCTAAGTAGCTTATGTGCTTCCTCTGCGTCTATGACAAGGGCCAGTACTTGATCCTTTTCCTTGAACACTCTTCATAATCCTCTCCATTATGTTTGAGCAAAGACTTTATCTACAAGCCTAGATTTATACCTAGAAATGCTACCAAATAAATGCTTCTTTACCTCATATACCCGCTTCTTTCCATTGACCTTCATGTCTTTCCTCCTTGGCACTAATTTCCAAGTGTGACTATCCTTCAAATCCTTCATCTCCTCCTACATAGCCTCTTTCCATTCCATGCATGTATTTTCTTCTTCGAAGCACATAGGTTCTTGTTATCATAATCTTAATTCACGCGCATATAGAGGTTATGAGTATTGAAAATACACAGAAAATAGATATAGTAGGAGATGAGAGAGATCACAATATAGGGTGCATTCTCCCCCCATGCACTCTGTTTTGACAGTCCATAGAGTGCGTGTATTTATAGGATTTTTGATTATGTCAAAAGTAGTGGTTACATGAGAGCGGCTTTGAAAAGCATGCATGAAAGTAAAAGTTGTTCTCTTTTGTAGAGAGCCTTTGCTTTTAATAACAAAAATCATAGTTTACAATGACCCTTGTTCTAACCACTAATATTACTAATTGTTTAAAAATAGAACCCTATACATGAGTTTAAAAACTATATAAAATATAAATCTGATTATTGATGTCCTTCCTTTCATGCCTTTCATGCCCTCACGAACCTTCAGTTGCTATATCAAAAACACTAAAACACATTAGTACATTAATAAGTTAACAATCCAACAATTCCTTGTTCAACACATTCCATAATTCATAACGTGCCCCTTAGTTGAAAAAGCAACTGACCTCAATTGATAAAATAAAAATAAACATGGATGGCCAATCAGATGTTCCATCATTGAACAAAAATAAGCATGTCCCATGTAAAAACACATGCATGGAAAAGTTCATTGAGGAGTTACATTAATGTGTATGTGTATGATATGCAAAAATTAAGTGATCATAATGGGTTGTTAATTGTGTTTTATGTATACATTGACATTATTCAATAGAGTGATTTTTGTACTTAACTAAATATCAATGATACTGAGTACCTGTGCATGTAGTAGTGATATCATGATCAATTATTTTCTCAAGAACTAAGATTTTAGATTGTTCTTCAATCAAAGGAGGGTCATCAAGAAGTGGAGTGAGTGGTAAAGTTCCTTTAATGGTTTAAGTAAACTAATACGAAAAGATTTATGTATATTCCAATGAGATGGTATATCTAATCTAAATGAATTATCATTTATTTTCTACGTAATGCAAAATGGTCCATAATAGCATGGTGCAAGTTTAATTTTAGGATTCTGCAAAATATTTTTCAGATGTCTTTCAACAATACGTAACCATACAAGATCATTTTCCTTAAATTCCTTGGCTAATCGTTTTGTATTGATATTACAATGTATAACGTTCTTGACTTTTACGAATGTGCTCGTGAACATCATGAAGTATACAAATGTGATCTTGAGCAATAGAATCAGCCATCGAAGTATCAGTTTGGGTGAGTGACATGGGAGTGGGAAGCTATTTACCAATAATTTCAAAAGGTGCACTACCAGTAGTGGTCTGTGTAGTCTTATTGTAAGAAAATTGAAGCAATGGCAACTTTTTGTCCTAGTTAATCACCGTTTAATGAATAGCAATGCAATAAATCAAGAATAGTACTATTGGTAGCCTCACTTTTTCCATTACTTTTGGGATGAAATGTAAAGCTAAAATCTATTTTACTATAACTTTAAGCTTTTTTGGATCCACATACATGCCTTCACTTGATACAATATGTCCTAGATATTCTAGCTTACATTGAAAGAATTTACTCTTTTTTGGATTAGCATAAAGTGTGTTCTCTCATAGCAAATGAAAACTGTTTTAAGATGCTTCTCATGCTCACTATCATTTTTATTGTAAACAAGTATATCGTCAAAGAATACAAGAACAAAAGCTTGGTAATCAAGAAAAATGTTGTTCATCATTTGTGCAAATGTAGTAGAAGCATTAGTAAGTCCAAAGGGCATTACCATAAATTCATAATGGCTGGTTTGAGTTCTAAATGCAGTCTTAAAAATAGTGCTTTGCATCATACATATCTGATGGTAACCCGATTTAAGATCAATCTTACTAAAGATACAAGCTCCTTGTAATTTATCTAAGAGATCATCTATTCGAGGAATAGGGTATCTATTCTTTATTGTGATCTTGTTAAGGGCTATATAATCAATGCACATTCGATAAGTTTTATTCTTCTCCTCTATTAAGAGAACTAGTGTTCCAAATGGGGAAGAACTAGGTCTTATAAGTCCTTTCTGGAGCAGGTCTTTCAATTGGTTTTCTATTTCCTTTTAGTGTAGTGGACCATGCCTATAAGGTGCTTTATGAAGAGGAGAACTACCAGGTATTTGTTGGAGAAACAATCACTAATTGGACATATATTTGAAGGTCAAAGCATTAGAAGAAAACCATATGCCTATGTGAAGGGACAAATTCACGTGTATTATATTTGTAAAGTTAGTTCTTTAGTTCTAGAAGTTTTTTAAAATCACGAGAATGAGAAAATCTATATAAGTTAGTTTGTATCAACTGACGCGGCGAGAGAGAAGAAGTGGAAGAGAGTGATAGAATGTGAGAAGGAGTTCATTTTGTATGACTGAGTATAGTCGGGCTTCTTTGAGTGAGAAAGCGTCTGTAAAACTTCTGATTTTTTTCATAGTTATGAGAAGAAATAGTTAAAGTTCTGTGTATGAGACTCTCTCCATCATCTCCATGCTTATCTTCTATGAAATGATTTCAAAAGTTGAAGTTTTTCAAGCAAGTCGATGTCTGGCATCGAGTTTGTGTTGATACGTCCTTGTTTTATTCTTTGAGTGTTATATACTGCTAGAACTTCTTAAAAACATGAGGTTTGTGGAGCAACTCGATGCTTGGCATCGAGTTTCAGCATAACGTCGATGCCTGGCATCGACTTCCCACATAAAAGTGGTCTTGTTCATGTGTGTGTTCAAGGGGGTAATTCTAGCACTGAAAAAGTGTCTAAAAAAGCTGAAAGTCGATGCCAAACATCGACTTTTGGTTGCAAGTCGATGCTAGGCATCGAATTTTTATTTTTAGACACTCAGAGTTACTAAAGGAGGCAAAATTTCCAGTTTTGGCAAGTCATTAGGGTGATCTTGTGAAGGCCATAACTTGAGTTCTAGAGATCCATTTCATGCATATGATAGATTGTTGGAAAGCTATACTCTTTTACTTTCATCCACTCAAAGATCTTGGAGAAATAATATTTGAGCTAGGAGAAATTAGCAAAATACTCGAGGTATGCAATTTCAATGATTGGAAAAATCTGAAGAAGTAAAGTTCTTGGTTTTGGCTATCGTTTCTCAAAGTTTTGAGTGGCAATGAGTTAATGGTGACCATAGAGGTGTTCTAGTGTCACATTAATTCATTTCTTGTGGTGTTTTACACATTAACAAGTGGTATCAAAGCAGAAAGGTCCTAAAGAGCAGAAGGCGGCAAAGGTAGGAGAAGTTTTGGAAAGTTTTCCATTAAAGTTTGAAAGGTGAAGCATTTGAAGACACAAGGCATCAAAAGATTACTTTAGAAGTATCCTCATACACAAAGAACTTCAAAAGGTATTATCCTTTATCCTTTAAGCTCAGAGGTTGCAGCAGAAGAGAAGGAGTATGGCAGATCATATCTCCATTGACAAACTGGATAGAGATAATTACCCCGCATGGGTAATGAGAATGGAAGCCTTACTTATGAGTAAGGATCTCATGATATATGTTACAGGTGAAGAAGAGAAGCCAGTATTTGAAGATGAAAGCCGACCAAAGAAAGAGGAACTTGATGCATTAAAGCATTGGCAGAAGAAGGATGCAAGTGCAAAAGCTTACATCTACAATACAATCTCAGATCATTTGCTACCACATATCAGAGGATTGGAATCATCTGAAGATATTTGGAATGCATTGGAGTATCATTTCCAAAGCACTACTAAAGCAAGGAAATTAAGTCTATGGTCAGAGTTTACAACATTCAAGAAGAAGCCAAGTCAAAGTATTAGTGATTATGTCACTAAGATGAAGGATCTAGCAGATAGTCTTGGATCCATAGATGAAGATGTTGAAGATCACAGATTGATTGCTCAACTACTTGCAGGATTGAGAGGGGATGAAAGGTGGAAACCTTTTGTCTTATCAACAGAACTTTCATTAAATCATTATGTTCCAGATTTGAATCAATTACTTGGTTTGATGCTCACATATGAGCAAGACTTGAAGGGAGATGGAGATAAAGGACAAAGTTCTGCAATGTACATGAAGAACAAGAAGAAAGGAGATAAAGGTAAAGCAAAGGATGAAGAAGAGTCAACTTCTCAAGTTTATTATGCAAGAGGTAAAGGCACTGGTAGAGGAAGACCAAGAGGTTTTGGAAGAGGAAGAGGTAATCAAAATAACAACAAGAAGGCTTGTTGGATCTGTGGATTGAGTAATCATTTGGTTCATGACTGTTGGCACAACCAACAAGGATCAAACCAGAATCAAAACAACAATAGCAGAGGTCGAGGTGGAAGATATCAAAGTAATTTTCAAAGAGGTAGACAAAATCCAAGAGGAGGCTATGGTAGAGGTGGAGGAAGAAGTTGGGGACAGAATCAATCCTACAACACCACCTACTACAACTATGCAAATGAAACACAGAATGAAAGTCATACATCATTGATGATGAATTCAATCAACACATCAGATAAAGAAGATCTAAAGGTATTTTACATTGACTCTGGATGTTCTAATCATTTGTCAGGAAACATAGAATTGATGTCAAAATTGGAAAAAGGCATTTCTAGTCACACAGTTCAAACAGGTGATAATACAAGACATATTGTACATTCAATTGGAAAAGTGAAATGCAAGAGTGGAGCAGATTTGCTAACCAATGTTTTGAATGTTCCTACAATACCTAAAAACTTGATTAGTGTGGGACAGATAGTTGAAAAAGGTTTTCAAGTCAGGTTTACAAATGAAGGAGTATTTGTTGAAGATCCAGAGAATAGATATAATCAGATTGTCTCTGGTAAGAAAGAAGGTAGACTCTTTACTTTAAGAGTACAAGGGAACATTGGTCAAGCTTTGCTCACACATGGTGAAGGAGTGATTACAAAGATCTCTGGCATAAGAGATTAGGTCATTTCAATGAAAGAGGAATTTAAAGCTATGGTTGCAAATCAGTCAGTACTAGGATTACCAAATGTGCAGAGTCAACATATGGTTTATAAATGTGAAACATGTCAAATGGGTAAAGCACACAGGTTACCATTTCAGAAGAAACGATTCAAACATGATGGATTACTAGATCTCATTCATATAGATGTATGGGGACCAACAAAAGAAGGATCTATCAGTGGCTCAAGGTATTATGTTCTTTTCATTGATGATGCTACAAGATGGATGACTTTATATGTTTTGAAGGAAAGATCAGAAGTGTTTGGAGCCTTCAAGCATTTTCATGCATATGCAGAGAGAGTCACATGTCAAAAGCTTAAGAGGCTGAGGTCTGATGGAGGGGGAGAATACTTCTCCCAACAGTTCAATGATTATCTTTGGAATGCAGGTATTAAGAGAGAAATAACCTATAGGTATACACCACAACAAAATGGTGTAGTAGAAAGAAGGAACAGGAATTTGGTTGAGTTTGCTAGAGCTATGCTAAAGGAGAAGAATTGTCCAAATTATCTTTGGGCTGAGGCTGTAAATATAGCTACATATCTTGTGAATAGATTACCATGTGCAGCTCTCAATGGAATGACTCCATATGAAGCTTGGTGGGGTAAGAAACCAACACTAGATCATTGTAGAGTGTTTGGATCAATTGCATATGCTTATGTGCCATCACAACTAAGACATAAACTTGAACCAAAGGCAGAAAAATATGTGTTCATTGGTTATGATGAAAAGCAGATGGGTTACAGATTGTGGAATCCTCTAACCAAACAATTTATTGTTTCTAGAGATGTACATTTGATGAATAGAAAAGTTGGTATGCAGATCAAATTCATACAACTGAAGGATATGAAGAAGAAGTAAGAAGATGTGAGAAAGGAAAGTCAATTGTGCAGGTAAATGAAGATGAAGGTTATATGCGAGCAAGTACATCCAAAAGTGGATTAACAAGAAGGAATGAAGAAGCTCCTATATTTGATGAAGAGGTGTATCCAGACACATATGAAGAATGTGAACCAAGGAGGTCAAGCAGGACTAGAAGGCAACTAGAAAGGTATTCTTATGATACTTCTTACATAACTCAGAAGAACTATGCATATATGGTCAAAGATGATGAAGAACCTCATAACTATGATGAAGCTAAAGGTAAGAAACAATGGGAAGAAGCAATGAAGGAAGAGTTCAATGCACTGGAGGAGAACAAGACATGGGAACTTGTTCCTAAACCAAATGGTAAGAAAGTAATTGGAAATCAATGGGTTTATAAAGTGAAGAAGCTTGCAGATGGAAGTATAGCCAGATACAAAGCTAGACTGGTGGTGAAAGGCTATGCCCAAACTTATGGCATAGATTATGATGACACATTCAGTCTTGTAGCTAAGATGTCAACTATAAGGACAATCATTGCTATTGCAGCTTCAAATGGATGGACTCTAAGTCAATTGGATATAAGGAATGCATTCTTGAATGGATACATATCAGATGAGGTATACATGGAACAACCTCAAGGGTTTATAGATTCCAGGTATCCAAATTTTGTTTGCAGGTTGAGAAGAGCATTGTATGGATTGAAGCAAGCTCCAAGAGCATGGAACTATAGATTGGTGAAGTATCTCAATGATCTTGGATATCAAAGTTCAAAAGCAGATCCAAGTCTACTTGTCAAAAGAACAGAGGAAGTTACAATCTACATTTGTATTTATGTAGATGACATTATAATCACAGGTACTGTAGATGAAGGAATCGAGGAGGTAAAGATATTACTTGAGAAAGAGTTCAAGATCAGTGACCTAGGAAAGTTTTCATACTTTCTTGGAATGGAAGTCACTTATACAAATCTTGGCATATATGTATCACAAGAAAGGTATCTTCTGAATCTATTGAAGAAGTTTGATATGGAAAATTACAGAGAAGCTTCAACTCCACTTGAAGTTAATCACAAGCTTAGTAAATATGATGGTGCACAATACAAAGATATGAGGAAGTATCAATCTCTTGTGGGTAGTTTGATTTATGCTACACTAACAAGACCTGATCTTAGTTATGCAATGGGAGTTTCTCCATCAACGTCTTCAAAACTTGCACATGTTTTATGACCTATAGAAAGCTTTTCTTTACCTTTCTTGGAATTTGTTGGTATTTGATGAATTTGTTGGACTGAAATGTCCACGCAATCTTCCAATCCATGGATTTGAGTTGGAACTACTACTTGGTGATGCATCCGGTCCACTCAAAATTTGATATTCTGCACTTGAGTTTTCAGCATTTTCTTTGTCATTTGGTTCAAGATTCAGTTCTTCTTTGGCATCTGCATAGAAGCTTGACATTTCATCAAATACCACATCTCTTCTCACCTTTACCTATCGTATGAGTGGGATATAACATTTATGTCCCTTTTCCTGAAGGGAGTATCCAATGAAGACACACTTTTCTGCTTTTGGATCAAGCTTCATCCTCAATTCATGTGGGACATGTACATATGCAATACAACCAAAAACGTTCAAAAGTGATAAGTTTAGCTTTTTACCTATAAACTTTTCTCCAAGTGTAACTTGATGCACAACAGCAGGCAGAGTTCTGTTCATGATGTATATAGCAGTATGCATAGCTTCCACCCAATAACAATGAGGCATATTCTTCTCAGCCATCAAAGCTCTTGCTATTTCTGCAATATGTCTATTTTTGCATTCAACAACACCATTCTGTTGTGGTGTGTACCTACATGAAAACTGACGCCAAATTCCATGATTTTTTAGAAAACTGATGAACTCATTTGACATGTATTCACCTCCTCCATCAGATCTTAATGTCTAAATGTACTTCCCTATCCGCTTTTCCACCATAGCTTTAAAATTTTGGAAGTGAGTGAACACCTCGCTCTTCTCTTTCATGAAATATACCCATCCTTTGCGTGTATGGTCATCAATGAAAGTAACAAAAAACCTATAGCCGCCCATAGATGTGGTCTTTGTTGGACCCCAAACATTTGTATGTACTACTTCTCATACACAGTCACTAACATGCTTGTCATGTGGAAATGATGCTCTTGATTGTTTACCAAATTGACATGTTGCACATACCTTTTGCATTTCTGCAACTTTGAAATTTGGTAGTCCATGGACAATCTCCTTTGGCTGCATCAATTTTAGCCTTTACAAGTTTGCATGTCCAATCAATTTGTGCCACATCTCTATATCTGCAATAACTCTTGCACCTTTTGCAAAAATGGTTGCATTCATTTCAAGAATCTTCACATTTAAGGTGAACATCCTACCCACTTTGTTTCCTTTGGCAACCAATCGTCCATCCTGCTTGTACTCTTCTACATATAATCCATCAACATTGAACCTGACTTGTAATCCCTGGTCAACCATTTGTCCAATAGAAACCAGATTCTTTGTTATATTTGGAACATGCAACACATCAGAAAGATGTTTTACCTTTCCATCCTCCATTGATAGTGCTATGTTTCATGTACGCTCAATAGGATGTGATGTGTCATCACCTGTTTCAAAATATCTAGGAACTTGTAATTTTTGCAAAGTACTAAACCATTCCGCATGACTGGTCATGTGATTTGAAGCACGTGAATCAACATACCAGACATTATCATTTGATTTTGAAACACCAGCAGACACCTTATTCATCATATGATGTTGAACCATGAAGAGCTTCTTAGAATCATCTACACTTGTGGATGCATAGTTATTCTGCTGCCTTCTGTTATTTTGTTTCTTCAACCTGCAATCACGTTCAAAGTGTCTAGGTCTACCACAATTCCAACATCCTTTACTATCATTACCTGAATCATTTCTTTGGAAATTTCTGCGGCCTCTTTGGCTCCCCCTACCTCAAAATTGTCCTCTTCCTCCTACATGATTCTGTTGTTGACTTTGTTCTTGGTTACTATTTTCTCTTCCACTTCCAAAACCTCTACCTCTGCCTCTTCCTCTACCGGAGTAGAATACCTGCTCAGAACTAGATTTTCCTTGGGAGTTTGAATCCTCACCAAGATTCTTTTCTTCAATAATCAACATAGATACAAGATCAACAAAATTATGAATATTTTCCCTGGTCTATATAGAAGTTCTGAACTGCTTATATGTAGCTCCTAAACCACGAAGACACACTTCCACCTTATCATCATCATCTACATTCATGCCAATAGATGCAAGTGACTCACATATGCTTTTGATTTTCAAGGTGTAGTCACTTATTGACATGCTCTTCTTCTCCAATGTATGCAACTCGTCCTTGAGTTGCAATTTCTGTGCCTTTGTATTGGTCTCATACAATGTGAACAAACTGTTACAAGCCTCTTTTGGAGTCTTGGCATACTTTATGTGTCCAATCATGCTATCCTGTATGCTAACAGATAGCTAGTACATTACCTTTCGTGCTCCTTGATTTCATTCCTCATATGCTCTTACCTCATCTGTAGTCTGATTCCTTTGTGGTAACTGTGGAGCATTTTCATTCTCTCCTTCAATGTACTTCTAATAGCCTTTTCCCATCGGGAAATTTGTCATTCTGAATCTCCAAGCATGGAAGTTGTTCTTGTCCAGATTATCGCTCATAAGCTAACTCATTCCATCTGCGTTTGCCATTCCTGCAATAAGTCACAACACTGCAAAACACTATAAGCAGCACTTCTACTTGAACACTATTGCACTATGACATGTGAGTTCGATCTCAGAAAAACATAGTTTTCATGTATCAACAGTACACGGAATCATTTGAAATTATGGATCTAGAATATATGAGTGTTGCCAAACACAATGCAAGTTATAATTTCTGAAATTGACCTAGCTTTTATGTAGGCCCCACCTTGTGGGCTCAAAATGGAGGTCAAGATGGCTCCTTCAATCTGACAAAAACAAGTGACCCTAAAGGGATAACTCTCGAAAATATTTTGAGGTCTTCCACTTTCACGCCAATTCTCCTAGCAAATGGAGGTCGTTTGTGAATCGCGTTTTCTCCAAGCCTTGCTATGTACTCTTCCCCGTCGCCTTCTCCACGAGCTCTCTACAGCCACGCTAGCTCTGATACCATGTCACAAGGAAGGAGATAAGGAAGAGAGCTCACACACACACTGTCACTCTCAAGGAGAAGCACACACACAGATTGAGGCAAGGAAGAAGGATCTTCTTCGTCTTCTTCTATTACATAAAAAGGAATGTACAAGAATGACCTCAAAACAAGAATACAACAAGTGCAATATATAAAGATCAATCCATAAGGAAAAACCTAATGTCCACGAATGAGTGAGCTGGCAAGGAAAAAATGTGCCATCACTCTTGATAGATAAATCTAATAAAGCTCAATGAAGTATCCCTGACATATACCAGCATGACCACTATACATGTCAGAGAAACAAAAAATTGGTACGTGTCATCTTGGATCATCACATGCTGAGCTTGATCACAAAATAGAGTAAGATGGGGCATTAAAATTACGCTTCATAGGAGAAGTTGGTTCAATAAAAAGTGGTCGATGATGCGGTTGTTGTAGACGAATCGTCTTAGTTATGGATTGAAATTCCTTCTCTGCATCATGTGCGAAAGAGATAGCCTTGTTGAGGTTTGTAGGTCATAGGGTGTGAAGCTTGACTTGCATTCCCATCTTCCAACCATCTTCGTATAGCTACGTCTTTGAGCATTTGAACCAATAATAAATTGTGCCAGAACCGCTCAGTGTAGGTAGTGATAGTGTCACCCTCCTTCCATGTAAAGGTTGTCCATGCACATCGAACATGTAAATGATATTGATGAGGAAGAAAAGAATCCTTCACTTTATCTTGGAAAGCCTTCCATGTTGTTGGACGATCTGTGCTATGACATAGAACATTCCACCATAGCTTAGCTTTTCCTACTTAATAGTTAGTAGCAAATTCGACTTTTTCACTTTCAACATATGTTTCATCATAATAGAAATCACTAAATTGTGATAACCATGAAAGAACTAAAGGGCCATCCTTATGGCCATCAAACTATAGAAATTGGTAGTTTTTGACACCAATCTTGGAATGTGCCATCAGATTAGGTAGAGATAATAGCTTTTACCATCCTTGCAAGGTTATCTTCATCAGATTGCATCTTCTAAAGTTCTTCATCATGTTGTCGGATCTTGTTTTGAGTGCCTCGATGTTCATGCTATAGGAGCTCTAGCTATTGCTCGAGTGGTACCTCAGGTAGAGGTGACTCAACGAAATCCTCAATGGTGTTCGTAGGGTCGATGGGTATGTAGAGAACAAAACCCTCTTGCTAGATATGTAAAAACAATTTTGAGATTGCTTGAATTAAAATATAAAAGGAACGGTTGTTCAATTGAAAAAGTAAGAAAGAGATGCAAGTTGTGTTAAATATAAGAAAAGATAGTTAGAGTCACATGACAAAGAGATAGTGTAGTGGTAAAACACTTCTTTGTGAGAGTGAGATTGTGGGTTCAAATCCTCCCTCCTTGGTGAATATAAAACTCCTTATTTCCACTCATAAATTAAAAATGGTTTGCACGTAGCCAACGGTTGCCAAGGGAGACATGGATGCAAAATATGGCTAAGTTATATGCCTTAGTTGATGCCTTGGAGTAAGCCGAACGAGTAAGCATAGGTGTAAACATAGGTTCAAGTTTAGGAACTAGAACTGAAATAGGTTGGTCTCTTTTGTAGTGCTTTTAATAACAGAAATCACGGTCTACAATGACCCTCATTCTAACCACTAATTTTACTAACTATTTAAAAATAGAACCCTCTAGGTGGGTTTATTAACACTCCAACAATTCCTTGTCCAACACATTCCATAATTCATAACAGTTCTTCAACAACTTGATTTATATATGCATATTGTCTAGCCATGAGTGAATCAAGGTAAGTCTTGCAAGTGGATAGCTTACCCTCTTAGATCTTCTTACTTCACCATTCCATTGATTTGGATACTTGCATATCTTTGATCTCCCCTCCTTCTTTGCACGACGGTCCCTATTGAGCTCAATCCATAAGTCTTGATCTTCTTCTATCTTTGTGATTTTTGCCTTGCCCTTGTCCTTTACATCAATAAGTTGACTTGATGTAGGGATATCTCCACTCCATGAAGAATATTTACTCTTGTTCTATGGTCCACTCATAACCATGCTTTTTGGTTCTTCATTTTCTCTTGACGTATTCCCTTCTTTGTCTTCATTTTCATGCATAGATACATTTAAAGAATACCAAGGCAAAGACTCCCCAAAATTGACATCCGTTGATACATTCAGCTCCTTGGTTATGGGTTTCTCGCATCTATATCCCTTTTAATCACTTGCAGACCCTATGAGCACACATCTTTTTGATATATCATTAAGTTTGCTCTACAATTCACTTGGAATTAACATATAAAAGTACATCCAAATACTCTCTAGTTTGATATGTCTTGTTTTCTATTGTACCAAGTTTCATGGGGCATTGTACCATGTATAGTCGTTGCTACATCAGCCCAATAAAAATTAGGCATTCCCATCTCCTTCAATATAGCTCTATCACATTCTGCAATGACTTTATTTATCTCTCTATTACACCATTTTGTTGTGGTGTGTACTTGCATGTGATTTGTCTTTCGATTCCATTTAACTCCAAGTAATTAGAGATCTCATGGGAGAAATATTCCCCCCCTCCGTCTGACCTTAGACATTTTGATGTACCTATCACATTCCTTATCTACAATAACTTTGAATTTCTTGAAGTAACAAAAGACATTTGACTTATGCTTCATGAAGTAAAGCAAAGTCATCCTTGTGAATCATCAACGAGATTTACAAAGAATCCATAACCTCCAATTTACTTCCCCTTGGTTGGATTCCAAACACCTATATGATCTTGGTCAAGTGGATGATACTTCTCAAAATTCCTCTTCTTGAAAGGTAACAGTTTGCTGACTCAATTCGAAAGCTTCACACAACTTCCTGAGATTCTAAGTATAAAGGTTTGGTAATCCGAACACTAACCTTTTCTTCTTTATATCTTTCATCTTTGAGTATTGATACGTTCATTTTGTAATATCATAACTGCTCAGACTCTCATAATGCTTCCTTTGCATCTAATTTCTAGCCAATGGTTGCCTCTAGTCTTTATAATGAGAATGGGCCTATTTCTTTTGATGAAAGACAAAATTCAAAAAATTCAATGGTTGCTATGCAATTAGAATACAATGCTACTATGAAGAAGGTACTTGATCTTTATCTGATTTTCCTCCAGGGAAAAAGCCATTGGCACTAAATCGGTATACAAGTTGAAACGTAAGCATGATTGAACACTTAACAAGTATAAGGCCAACCTTGTGGCCAAAGGTTATGCTCAAGAGAAAGGCAATGATTTTGATGAGAGATTTTCTCCCACATGCCAAATGACTATTGTTCATAGAATTTGTACACTTGTAGCTCATCATGGTTGGAATGTACATCAAGTGGACATTAAAACTGCATTTCTAAATGGTGACTTACACAAAGAAGTGTATGTATTTGTGTAGAAAGGGCATGAAAACAAAGTGTGGAGGCTGAAAAAGGCATTATATGGTTTGAAGCAAGCATAGCATGCTTGGTAGGAAAAGATACATGCCTACTTGATTGCACATGGGTTTGAAAACACTCCAACTAAGAGCACCTTATATGTGAAAAATAAGCAGATGATGTACTTCTTATCATTGTTGTATATGATGATGACATGCTACTCACTCGTCCTAATGAGAAGCATATTGTTGAATTTAAGGCTGATTTGCATGACTCTTTGGAGATGCCAGATTTGGGGCATTTGCATCATTATTTTGGCATTAAGTTTATGCAAGTTGATGGAGGAATAGATTTGTGTCAAACAAAAAATATTGACACATTATTGCACTATTTTCGCCTTGAGGATTGCAAACCTATTGCCACTCCCATGGAACTCGATTTATGGTTGAGTCTTCATGATGTTGGAGGTGCATTTGATGTTGTTCTCTATTAGGAGGTTGTGGATGCTTGATTTACTTGTGCATAACATGTACTGATAGTCAATTTTTTGTCTCTCTCGAATGAGTAGGTTTATGCATCACCTAGGTGTCAAGCTTTGGCATGCAGTTAAGTGTTCACTATTTGAGTGGTACCTGGCTACTTCTATTGTTTTTACCCAAGGGGGGGATCAATATTGCAAGATTTATGTGCTTTTTTTTATTGAGATTGGGCTAGCCACTATGCCACTTGTGTGTTCACTAGTGGTTTTTGCTTCACGCTTGGTAGCTCATGCATATCTTTGTTGAGCAAGAAGCATCCTACTATGGCCACTTCTAGTTGTGAGGATAAATATAGGGTAGATTTCATAGAAATTGTTGAGTGTGTGTGGCTTAGATTCCTTTTGGTTAATTTTGGTGATGGCCACTCTTCTCCCACCACTATCTTCATGGTTAGAGAACATTGGCAATTGTGAGAAACCATGTTTTCCATGCTCGCACAATGGCAGATTGAGGTGCATTGGCATTGGGTTAGGGAGAGGTTCACAATTGGAAAGGTCAATTTGCTTGTGCCCACATAGGATAATGTTGTAGAATTTTTCACAAAGGCTCTATCCACAAAGAAATTTGAAGCTTTTCGCGAAGGCTTGGGCTTACTTCCTTTTGTGGATTGCTCTCTTTCCACATAGCTTGGCACTTCCTTATACATGAGTGCCAACTCCTTGTTCACCACATCACTCCTAGGGAGGATTTGTTGGTATATTTTGGTAGTGATGTGCGTGAACACACTTGGGACCAACATGGAATGTTCTTTCCTCTTTAGGAAGTTTTTTCCCCAACTTTTATATGTGCATATAGTGCTAACGGGTCACTTATCTTTGTACATTGAGTTGGTAATATATTCTATATTGTATTTTGCTCCAAGTTTCTTCCTTTCCTTGTGTTGGTTCTGTGCTTCTGCATACCTTGAACTTTAATATTTTGCAAGCTAAAGAAGGCACTCTATCATCTCAAGAGAGCCCCAAGGGCATGTAATCAAAGGCTTTTAAACTACTTGATCAATTTTGGATACAAATGAAGGAAAATTAATCCATCATTATTCTCCAAGAAAGAAGGTGAATCATGTGCCTACTTATGTGTATGTAGATGACTTGGTTATTATGACTGATCATGAAGAAGCCACTAGGGAAATCAAGGAAATGTTTAGGAAGGAGTTTAAAATATTAGAACTTTGTGATCTAGGATATTTCTTAGGTATTGAAGTTAATATAAGGATAATGATATCTGGCTCACATAGAGAAAATACATCTTGGATGTGTTGAAGAAGTATGGACTCATAGGGTGCAAACCATTGAAAATCCAATGGAAATAAATATGAGATTGACTTCAATGGAAGGTTATGGAGTTCATGATGCAATTTTTTATAATTTTGACCTTGTGTATATGGTTTGTGTGCTATCTCAATTTATGCACACACCTAGGGTTCCTCATTTACTTGGATCTAACAGAGTACTCAGATGTCTCAATGGTACTTGAATGAAGGTATTTTCTATCCTTTTAAGGATAATTTGTAAATGAAATCATATCAGATGTTGATTAGGCTATATGCAAAGATGATAGGAGGAGTACAAATGGATATGGAGTGGTGCTAGACAAGAACTACATCTCTTGAATGGCAAAAAAGCAACCTATTTTTGCCCAATCTTCTATAGAAGCTCAGTATAGAGCATTAGCACAAGTTGCATGTGAGATCGTGTGGCTCAAGAAGATTATGATTAAGTTGAATTTGCACATTAATAAATTTCCAATTATGTGTGATAATATGATTAGTGTACACATAGTTGCCAATCCTATGTTCCATGCTAGAAGCAAACATATAGAGGTACATTACCACTACATCAGAGAGAAGGTGGTGATGAAGGACGTACCAGTCCAACACATATGTACCATGGACTAGTGTGTTGTCATGCTCACCAAAGCATTGGACTCAATCAAGCTACCAAACTTCAAAAGAGGCATTGAAATGATGGAGCTAGGATGAAGACTTGAAGGTTGAAGCTCTAGAAGGAGTGTTGATTATCAAGCTCCAACCTTAGGAGCATATGAACCTCTTGGATTGGTGACACTTGGAGAAATGAAAAGCAAGATCCAAGCACAAGAATTTGTGTTCAATATTTAAACTTTAATCCCCTCATAACTCTCAAAACACTCACCTATCACACTGAGGTATGATAAAGCCAAAATTCTACAAAAAGGGCTCCCTATCATTTAGGTAATCTTTTCAAAGCTAAATAAACACACCTTATACTCTGAGTTGTAGTGATCCCCTATGTGTTATCACTTAGAGGATTTCAATAAGCTTGTAGACCCCTTTCTAATAAAGCCCCTGCTTGCTTGACAACCTTCTTCATACTTTGAGTAGCCATATCCCACACTTAGATTTCTCTGTGTAGGAGCTAGTTAGCTCTGAGTGATGAGTATAATTTCGTGATCCTTTTGTATACATACCAATCTTTGGTTCTCTAGAAAGCTATTATAGTACTTTAAAGACGGCTTGAAGCTCAAGTCTAATCTCTACATACTTTCAGGTAAACTAATTATGGTGTGAATAGTGGTCTTTATGTGCATGTCTAGTGAAGGCAATAAGTAGTTTGTCTTAGAGGCATTGGTTCTTAGAGTACTAGAAAGTATTTGGAGTGAGGTAACTTGCATTACAAGGGTCTCATAGTCTATTTAGAGTATGCAAAAAGCTCTTGGGGGCAGTCCATAGGAACTCAAAGAATCATTTTTTTGAGTGAAGAGAGGTATTTATGAACATACCTAAGAGTCCATTAATGCTTCAAGTTGCATGGGGAAAATGTACATTCCTCCATCGCAAAGGACAAAAAGGAGTGGGAAGAAGTTATCTAAGAAAAGTAAAAAGCATTGGGTGACTTCAACACTTGGAGTTTGGAACCAAAGGAAGAAATATTGAAGGTAATATGGAAAAAATGGGTATACAAGGTTAAAAGAAACTTTGATGATTCTCTTTTGAGGTACAAAGCAAGGCTTTTGGAAAAGGGATTTGTGGAATCCTATGGGATTGAATATGACTTTAGCCTTGTGGCCAAGATGAACACAATGAGGGCTATCATTGGAATTTCCACTTCAAGAAGATGGATTCTCTATCAATTGGAGGTAAAGAATACTTTTTGTAATGGCGATTTGGAGGAAATAGTATACATGTCAAAACCTCAAGATTTTGAGGATTCTAAGTATAGACAGTATGCGTGTAAGCTTAGGAAAAATATTTATGGTATCAAGCAAGCCTACATTGATCAGAAGGAAAGGCTTGTGGGTCAATCATAAAGTTATGCATATCAACCAAGTGATGCAAATCCTTCTCTCTATGACAAAATAGAAGGCAACATATTTGTACACATGTGCATATATGTAATTGACCTAATCATAATAGGAAGTGATAATGCAGGTATCATGAAGGCCAACCTAGGGAACGAGTTCAAGATCTATGATCTTGGAACACTTAAATACTTTGTAGTGATTGAATTAGTCTATAAAAATACTTGGAAGTTGGCACGAAGAGAACACTTGCTAGATGTTTTGTATAAAGTGTGCTACAAATGGATGTAAGAAACTCGTACATTTTTTAAGCCCAAATACAAGCTTATGTGTAGATGAAGGACAACCAAGATAAGATATTACAACATATAGAAGCATAGTTGAGGGCTTAAACTATGCAATAATCACAAGACCTCATTTGTCCTACATTCTAGGGGTGTTGCCTCAATTCTTCAACACCCCAATTGATATTCATTGGAATGCATCTATGAGAGTGCTTAGATATAACAACCAAAAAAATCAACCGAAAGATATTCTACCCTTACAAAGATGGAATATAATCCAAAGGGTTGAGTGATGTTGATTGGGCTACCTGAAAGGAGGAAAGAAGGAGCACAATTGGATAGGTCTTCATGCTAGGATCAAAATTCATATCATAGATATCAAAGAAGCAACCCATAGTTGCTCCATCTTCCACTAAAGATGAGTATAGAGTCTTGATATGTGTGAATTCATGTGGTTAAAGAAACTTCTTAAGGAATTGGATGTGGAGGTCAAAGGATTCATTACTTAGGAGTTTCCAAACATTCATCTAGAAAGCAACCAATGTTTCATGCAAGAAGCAAGCACATAGATGCTCATTATCATTTCATCAGAGGAAAGGTATTAGCCAAAAAGGTGGACACCAAATAAATCAACACCAAGCCGTAGATGGAAGACATTACAACAAAGTTTATGGATGCAAGGAAATCGGAAAAAAATCAAAGGCAACATCAACATGAAGGAGATCAATGGAGACTCACTCACTTGCTCTTCATGGGGCATGTTACAATTTTTTGATTTGGCATGATCAAGTATTTGGGTACTTAAATTATATGCCACATTAGTATTCAGTTTTTGCTAAGTCAACCAAGTCCATTCACAAGCTCTAACTAACCAAAAAGGATCAAATTCCATGTGGGAGAAAGATGGCGAGATTCATGGAGGTGAATTCAAAATTCAAATTAGAGGTAATTGAAAGGGAAATGAAACCTAAGTCTTTTTTGTAAGAAAATGGAAAGGAAAAAGAGGTATACATAATTTATAATGCAAAGAGAGTGGAATAACATGCAACGATTAAGAAGGTTCCATCCAAATCTATTGAGGAAAGGGTAGAAGAAGTCAAGAGGAAGAGGAAGTCAACCTCAAGGAAAAGCCTACACAAAGGAATGATGCAATTGTGGCAAGCTGGACTACCTTTGCAAGGACTATTACTCAAAGGATAGCCAGGGAGACTACAAGAAGAATAAAGATAAATTTGCAACCACTTCAAGTACACCAAAAAATGATAATCTCTTAGCCATGATACAAATAAGTGGTAAGAAAGACGGCATATAAACCACATGGTATCGTCGATGTTCAAAGCACTAGAAAAGGGAGTTTTTTTTTTGCAATTTCCTTGAATGGAGGACATAATGGAATGTATAGTTGGTTTTTTTGTCCTTAATCAACTTTGAGGATATCATAAGAGGGCATCTGAATATTTCCATATTGAGAAGCAAACCTATTTCAAGTGAAGAAATATCTACAAGGAGCAAAGCAAGGAGAAAGAAGATGGTCTAGATGATCCATTGGCAGAGATGGATAACAACAATCCAGAAGTTTCTCAAAGGATACATACTTCATTTATAAAGATGAAACAAATACTTTTCCATAACTATTTAAATTGAGCTTGTTTCCTTTCCAACAATGGGAGAGACAAAGTTTTCTTCAAATTTGTTTTCCCAACCTATGTTCAAGACTATGTATGTAGGAGCTAGGTTCCTCCTAACACGCATTTGTGAGTTATTCCATGAAGGAATCAATCTCACTTTCCTTTTACCCATATAGGGAATGGATAAGGTCCATCATCCTAAAGTGATATGGCAAGAGACCTCACAAGAGAGGAGGAAAGGGTTCATAACAACCCCTCAAAAGCAAAAAAGGCCAACAAGAGAAAGGTATTCAATTTAAAAGTTTAGCTTATGACTCTTTTATGCCAAAATGTATGCATACATAGGTCAAGTAGTTGCATCTCAAGAGTTAATTGACTTGAGGATGCAAGGATGCATGAAGAATGAAAACAAACTATGCAAGCAAAAGTGAAAGAACTCAAGGAGAACCATACTTGATGAATGGTGTGTAAGACTAAGGACATGAAGGTGATAGGACAACAAAAGGGTATAAAAGGTAAAGAGGAATTCGAATGCCAACATACCTAGGTATAGAGCTAGGTTTGGGGCCAAGAGATTAGCAAAAACCAATGGCAGTTACTTTGAGGAGACTTTCAGCCCTATATTCAAGTATTACTACCATAAGAAATCTGATTGTAATTGAAACTTCAAAGAGCTAGAAGACCATGGACTTAATGTCTAGAATACTTCCTTGAAGGATGACCTACATAATACTACTTTTATGCAGAAGCCTAAAGGGTTTGAAGGTAAGAGATATCCTCATCATGTGTGTAAACTAAATATGGCTCTTTGTGGTCTCAAGAAATCCCCATGATTTTTGAACCAAAGGCAAGTCGAATACTTAGCTAACTGTGGCTACAAACAAAGCGATGTGGACTCTTCATTGTACACAAAGAATATTGAAGGTGATCTTCTTTTTACATTTACAATTGCATTAATGATCTTATTCTTATAGAGAATGAGATATCATTTGCGCAATTATGAATGTTCGTTTGCTCTTCGATCAAAGATACATAGAATGACTAATCGAAGAGCGATGTGATTTTTTTAAAATCAAAATGAGCATTGCATAAGTGATTTAATAACATCATATAAAAGACAATAAACCCAATCATAAGAAACGTTGCATAGGTGATGGATGTAGCCCTCACATAAGCGATGCAAATAATTAGTGTCACATATGTGATTCCATCGCATAAGTGACACAAATAATTAGTGTTGCATATGCAACACTACATTTTAGCATAACATATACAATGGCATCACATTTGAGATGCTTTATTAGCATCGGTTTTTTTCACCAATACATTAATCCACATATAATTGATGATCTGCATGTGATGCTATATACAATCAAACAAGCAATTGATTAGCAAGGAAACTATGCCGACTTAGTAGTCGCTACAATGGGTCACTTCTTGTAGTGAGAGATGGCTACTCAAAGTATGAAGAATATGCTCAAGCAAGTAGGGGGCCTCCTTAGCGAAGGTTTTACTAGCTTATTTGAATCCTCTAAGTGATAACACATGTGGGATCAATTCCAAGTACAAAGCATGGCTATATAACTTTGCAAATATTCCCTAAATCATTGGGAGCTCTTTTCCTAGAATATTGGCTTTATCACACCCAAGTGCGATAGGTAATTGATTTGAGAGTTATGAGGGGGGTTTAGTTTCAAAATTTAACTCAAATAATCGTGCTGAGCGCTTGCTTCTCATTGCTCCAAGTGTCATCAATCCAAGAGGTACATATGTTCATAAGGTTGGAGCTTGATTTTCAAGACCAAATAGAGTCTTAGACGATAATATAACTTCACCTCAAGTTCTTGTATTCCTTGAGGGTTTCATTTATAATCATTTCCTTTTAACTTGTATTAGTGAAGCATAGATTGTATCTTTGAAGGTGGAAAAATGTGGGATTCCCTATTTCTTGAACCCACATCTGAACCTACATTCTAATGAGAATCTTCTAATGAGAATCACACTATCTACAAAGTGACATCACCTCCATACATTTTTCTGTAGGTATCGACGACCCATTTTGTGGTCGATTATGCCACATGAAAATTAGGATCTTATTTGTTTGGTTCATCTCATCCTTGATTTTCGTAGTCCCTAGACAAGAGATCCTGGTTGTTTAAGTACTCTAGAACGTGAGATGACCATATCTGACATGGTAGCAAGCAGCCAAGTCAGCCGCATCTTCTTACTATTCTACATGTAATAGTTTTTCAATAGAAAAGAAGTGCAAGTAATTAGTCTCTATACATGGTTAATGATACATGATAAAGATATTTTACAACCCTTATGAACGAACACCGGAAATATCTCACTAGAGATCTATCATATTTCACCATTTTTTCATGAATTTAACATTGTTTGGAGCTACAATGATCATCAGAACATCCACACAGAATATCTAACGTCCTTGTTAGGCAAGTAAACACGATTGCAGATTTAAAACAGTGTTTGATTACATAATTAAAAATCGTAAAAAACCAGAAATGGCATTCTGCATCGCCATCAGTGTCAACGCACTTCATCATCGACATAGATATACCTTTCTCGGCCTTTTGGCTACGATCAACTGTAGTAGCTGCTGTCATAATTCACCATTTTTTCATGAATTTAAGATTGTTTGGAGCTACAATGATCATCAGAACATCCGCAGAGAATATCTAACGTGCTTGTTAGGCAAATATATACGGTTGCAGATCTAAAACAGTGTTTGATTACATAACTAAAAATTATCTCGCGTAAACAACCAGATATGGCATTCTGCATCGCCTTGAATGTCAACGCACTTTGTGATCATAGATATACCTTTCTCGGCCTTTTGGCTAAGATCAACTGTAGTATCTGCTGTCGTATCTGTTCTTATCAGATATATGTCTCTAGGGCGTCTACACATCTTCCTAGGTTTCAATGAAGTACGGTAGTACGCATAATTCCATCAATGTCAACGCACTTTACTATCATAGATGTCTATTGACCTGTAGAGTCTAGACACCTTTCTGTATATCACAGGAAGTTGGATATGGAGAGTACATCACCCACAGATACACACATCAAATCACAGACCTTTTTATTTTCATCTTTTTCTACATAAATGCAAGGATCCCATCAAGAAATACTCTTTAATATTAAGGAAAATCGTTCGAAAAAACAGAACGCAGCAACGAGATATTCAATATAGTGTCAAATTTTTCATCACAATCAGTTGATTTTGCTCATGTAGGATGCCCTCAGAACATATCACTTAATCTGTTGATTTCTTGCTTTAGTCTTTTCCCAAGTCTCTTGGTTCCGCTATTGACACTGGAGGATTCAGGATCTTGTAATTAAGGCTCAAACGTACTAGTGTAAATTAATCATCCTTATCAACTATTGTTACTCCTGTGGCCGATCATCACCAATTATGTTATCACGGTAGGAATTATTTTCTCGTTGGATCCATTATTCATATTAAGGAAAGTGATACAAACATGGATATGAAGTCATTCACGTGGACGTTTTGGTACGTTGCTCAGAAAAAGATGTTCCATGTCTGACAGATGCTGAAAGGAAGAGCGTTCACTATGAACCAGGCCATGGAAAACACATGTAGCATGACGTTTCTTATAGAAAATTAACTTTCTTTCGAAACTTCCGTTCATATTAAAAGATTTCTGTAAAAACTTTTGGTAAGGTAAGAGTCATGCTTGTATGCAAGACATTAAGATGGTGATTCTCTCCGATGTGTAGAACCCTTAATTTCTACGGCAATTGGAAAATGCTTCCCAAATTCAATGACTAACATCGACATAATGCTTAAGCTGCTAGCCACAAGGAGAGGGCTATGCAATGCTGAAGAGACTGCTAATGTGAAGTACTGGATACACGACGTATGTAAAGACATTGCTTCTGCTTCTTTACGTAGAATCTTTGAAGGCATACAATGAGCAGAAGATGATACATGCATCTGTACAAAGCACAAAATGAGATTCATAAAATCTAAAAATTTTATTTCTCTTTTCATCATATTTGCAGGTTATGATGATATGAATGTGTATTACAGCCATTCTGAGGCATATAACTAAGCACAAAATGAGATTCATTTCTCTTTTCATCAAATTTGCAGGTTATGATCATATGAATGTGTATTACAGTCATTGTGAGGCATATAATTACTAATTTGATACCCTCATGTATACAGATCTCTTAACGAGGATGATACGAAGAAAAAAAATGTAAGTCTGTTCATGAATTTTCATATTAGAAGTAGGGTTCATCTGAAAGGGAAGTCTACTATACACGATTGATTATGGAAAGTGCTTCTCACAGGAAGAACAAGTCCAATCACTGATCCCCCAATCATTTTTACCGTCACATTGCTTATTTCTGAGCAGATTTTAACATTTTGCACACGCTGCATCAGTACTTCTCAACTTTCATTCACAGTTCCTGATTTAAAACGCACGACATTCATTGAGTACTCTCTTGCTAAGAGTCGTCGCATCAGTGGATGATAAATAGATGGCAGCAAAAACCCCTCATGGTTTTTGAACGATAGATATTTTGACTGTTTGATTTCATTTCATAGCATGAAAAAGATTTATAGGCTTATTGGATCTCACAAGTTATGATTAGTACATTTCAGTTAAATATTAACAATTTCATGTAATTTCATCACAGTTCCATATAATTTCATGACAAATGGTTTACATAGCAGTTAAATATTATATGATTAACGTCCAATAACCACATACGATTGATTCATCACAATACATAAAAGCTATTCCATTTCATATAATTTCAAGACAATGGTTTAAATAACAGTTAGATATTATATGATTAATGTCCAATAATCATTTCATAGCATGAAAAAAGATTTACAGGCTTACTGGATCTCACAAGTTATGATTAATACATTTCCGTTAAATATTAACCATTTCATATAATTTCATGACAGTTCCATATAATTTCATGACAGATGGTTTATATAACAGTTAATTATAATATGATTAACGTCCAAAACCACATAAGATTGATTGATTACAATACATAAAAGCTATTCCATTTCATATAATTTAAAGACAATGCTTTATATAGCAGTTAAATATTATATGATTAACGTCCAATAATCACATAAGATTCTATAATTATAATTTATAAAAGAAAGTAACCATGACAAACCCTCCTCCTTGATGTATATTCAACTGTTGAAGCATTATTGTCTGCTGTCCTCAATCCTCACTCAGCAACACCATAACCATAGCAGTCGGCGCCCAAAACGCTTCTATGTTCATCATGGGACTTTGCAGACTGCAGTAGTAGTTAATGCATACTATAGAGGGTCGTCTCCATGCTTCTCCATGCACAGACACCCATGACAAAGAAGAACGGACTTCGAAGTCCTGCGAGCGTGCTCCGCTGCTACTCCACTCGTCCTTCTCCGAAGTCATTTTTACACAGCCGCTCCATTGTTGGTTATTGCGTGACGGGATCGACATGCCACTGGCACACCCCATCGGAATATAAATCGCCATTGATATTCCCGTCTGTCGCGGCGAAGCTTTTGCCGCGAGCTCGGAGTCCTCAGCGAAACCGTGACCTTTATGAGCTCTCACCAGCTAACAATAGCACGTATCTCCATTATTTGAGGCATCCCAAAAATTGAACATGCAGGAGAAGCTAGACCGTCGACGCTCCTTGGAGCAGCACATCAGACCACACATGCCGTCTGATTGGCTGTCAGGTTGACCTACAAAGATGGAGACACATCTGCTGCACATAGATCTCTTGATATGTGCATACATTCCACAGTATCAGTGATTGTATACAAGTGCTCTTGCATTCCTAATCAAATTGTTCACTTTATCATCTCCGACGATTGTCAGGAGAGTCTTCCGCTCGGCTTTATGTATGCTTGTCAGATACGTTTTCTGTAGCTGCGTCGTTTGTTGATAAACGAAGAGTGAACACGCGCGCTTCTTCTTCACCGTGAAATGTAAAATCCCAGAAAAGCACGCTTTCTGGTTCTTCTTGTCCGTTACCCATGTCCGATGAATCGCAAAGAACAACGCGTTACGCCCTCATTCTAAATCATTCATTCTTTTTTTTTTTTAAATGGAGGTTCGGCCGAGGCCTACTCCCCCTGACTTTAACTTTGAAATTACAACTGTACAAGGAAGGGCATAGTACCCATGGGACCCCCCTTATCCCACAAGAACAGGGGTTAGACTCAGACCGGGAAGGACTTACAACATCACGTCCGAAGGCAGCATCACGCCCGAAGGCAGTATCATGCCCGAAGGCTCAGGTAAACGGCCCGAAGGCAGCATCACGCCCGAAGGCGCAGGTGTCCCGCAGCAAGGGGGGTTGAACCCACACCCCCGCCTCAAGAGGCGAGGGATTCAACCACTAAGCCAGGCTTCTGGGACAAATCATTCATTCTTGATTTCTAGTTCTGATAAGATCTTTAAAGCTGCCTGGAGGCAGTCCGTGGAGAAGCTCAATATCTTTAGAAACTTAGAAAGTAATTGTCCTATTCGAAGCTGAATTTTCTGCGTAAAAAAGGAAAACTACTTTTTTTTGTTAATGAAGTTTGGTCAAAGCCTTATCTCCGCGGGCATGAATATATTTAAAATGTAATTTCTTTTTAAAGAGACAACAGAAAAAATAATATTAATGAAAGAATGTTACAATCGAGTAGGGGGCAAGATCCCACACATCACCTGCTGAAACACATAACAAAGAACACAAAGGATCTGGACTCCCCAAGAGTAAAAATCCATTAGGGAATATTACAAGGAGTGCAATGCAAACCTAAAATGAGGTACATTGATAATCTATCATGAGAATAAAAAAAAAAGAAGCTTTTCCTTGCATTTAGCTAGTGGGTGAGCTTGAAGAATCATCTGTAAACTCTATGAATGATCCAAGACTTCTTTCATGGACCTCAAGCAATCCCATTCAGAATTGGCCAGGACAATTTTTTCTTTCCACTTTGAAAAATTGACTGATTTCCACTGAGCCATATTAACAATAAAGTGTGGCTTCTTCATATTTGCCAGAGGGCAATGTTCATATGTTGGGCATTACCCAACATAAGTTCTTGTTAACCAAGACAGTAAATCTTCTTACATGTCAAAAAGGCTTTAAGTATTGCCAAAATATCTTGGCATGAGAACACTCCACAAACAACAGGTGATGTAAATCTTCCTCCCTATAACATAACGAACATAAGCGATCATTAGTATTTATACTTTCTTAGGCTCTAGCACTAGTATTACTTTCTTAAGCTCTAGCTCAAAGGCCAATGTGAATAATTAACCACTGAAGCTAAGACTCCTTTATAGAAGAAACGAAAGCCCAAACGCAATAGAATCTGCATCTGCACTAGAAAATGGACCATTGAGCTTTCCATCATTTATCTAGTTGTTGGTAAATAGAAGCAACAGTGGCTTTACATCTTCTGAACTTCAAAAACATATCTTTTGCCACCTCTTGCAATTCCACGTTCCTCCTCTTATAGTTGTACCACTTATCTTCTAACAAACATCTGAATTTAATAACAATCTGTATACAAGAGATATACAAATTAGGAAGTGATCTTAGGAAATCAACACTTACCAGCTCATCATCCTCCAAGAAGGAGTTCCGAGTTTTGAAGCCATATTTGTAGCACTTGTGTTCTCTTATTGATACTTGAGACTTATTTCATTGAGCTAACTAGCCATTCCAGGGTGATTCTTGAAGAAAAAAGTTATGTTATCAGTAAAATTAGCATAAGGAGAATAGACATCCTTCACTTTCATCCAAGCTTGCCGAAATTTGATAGTTAGATTACTACCAAAAGGATAGTACTGTTGAGGGGAGGTAATAACATCCCAATGGTGATTATTACTTGTTGAACAAATCTTGCAGACACACATATGCAGAGGATACTACAGAAACGAAATCTCACAAAAGCATAATCAGAATAGAAAGAGACAAGAGAATCAACACGAGATTGGGTACAATCTTCCCCATATACTCTGATGGACGAGTCTATCAGAGCATGTGTATTTATAGGTATTTTTCATTACATCTTGAATAGAAGATAGATGACGGTGGTGCTTCGAGAAGCATGCACTTACAAAAATCAACTTTATTTATAAAATCGTCACTTTTCAAGCGATCTACTATTTTTACAAAAACGTGGATTTCTAAAACGATCTATTATTTTTACAAAAAATAACTAAAATACTATATTCTAAATATTCTTCTAAATATCTTCAAAAATATTTGAATAAGTCCATGCATGTTCACACCCTCATGAGTCTTCACTTGCTAAATCAAAACATAAATCACATTAAAACCCTCAAGACATTAAAATCCATATAACATTCCATTATTCCATAAAGTATAACATGCCTGCTAGTTGATGAGCAACTGACCTCAGTTGATAAAATAGATATGGATGGCCAATCACACGTCCCATCACTGAACAATCATAAGCATGTTCCCTGTACAAACACATGCATGGAATTGGAAAACTGGAATTTAATGTGACTGTGAATGATATGCAAAAATCAAATGATCATGGTGTGGAGTTAGTGATGTTTTATGAATCCATTGAGATTCTTCAAGTGAGTGATTTTTATATTTAACTAAATATCTATGATATTGGTTACTTGTGCATGTAGTAGTAACATCATAATCAAGTATCTTTTGTGGAACTAAAATTTTAGCATCCTCTTCAAGTAATGGAGGATCATCTAAAATAGAACTGAGTGGTAAAGTTCCTTCAAAAGATTTCAGTGAACTAATATGAAAAGAATTATGTATATTCCAATGAGAAGGTACGTCTAGTCTAAAAGCATTCTCATTAATTTTTTTTAATAATACGAAAAGTTCCATAATAACATGGTGGAAGTTTAACTTTAGGATAGTGTGAAATATTCTTCAAACATCTTTTAATTATTCGTAACCATATCAAGTCATTTTCATTAAATTGTTTAGCTACACGTTTCTTATTAACATTACACATGTAACGTTCTTGACTCTTCTTAATGTGCTCATGAACCTCATGAAGTGTAGAAATATGCTCTTGTACAAAAGAACCTGCCATAGGTAAACTCTAATAAAGGAATTTTCTCATCCCAATTACTTGGATTATCTAAAGAATAATCCAAGGGTAAACTCTAATAAAGGAATTTTCTCATCCCAATTACTTGGATTATCTAAAGAATAACAACATGATAAATCTAAAATAGTATTATTCATATCTTCACTTTGCACCACTACTTTCAGAATGAAATACAGAGCTAAAGTCTATTTTAGAGCCTAAATTTTGAAATAATGTAACCCAAAAGTGATTACAAAAATGAATATCTTGATTTGAAAGAATAACTTTTGGAAAACTGTGATACGAAAAAATACATTTAATAAATAACTTAGCAGCTTGAGGTGAAGAAAGAGTCCTTTTACAAGGAATGAAATATGCTTGTTTACTAAAACTATCAACAATTATCCAAATCATATCATTATGAGATGAAGTTGTATGAAGTCAAGTAATAAAATCCATAGAAATTTGTTCCCATGGTCCATTAGGCATAGGAAATGGCATTAATAATCCAAATGTTTTACCATGATGTCTTCTCACATGTTG
Source organism: Ceratopteris richardii (assembly GCA_020310875.1). NCBI lineage: Eukaryota > Viridiplantae > Streptophyta > Polypodiopsida > Polypodiales > Pteridaceae > Ceratopteris > Ceratopteris richardii. The sequence goes on along the minus strand of CM035429.1, from coordinate 108,413,345 downwards.
ACACACAATGCAACGGGAAGCATACTATGCAATATCGTTTTCCATATTTGGCCAAAAGAAAAATTCTTTACACGTTGACATAGTACTTTGTATGCCCCTATGACCCATATATGATGGTTCATGCATCTCTTTCATAAAAAATCCTTTAAAACCTTGTGTGATGCATAACTTGTGTTGGAAATACAAGAATCCATTATGAAAAGTGTAGTGATCCTCATTACATGGTGTAGAATTATTAAAAGCATTCCGTGTTTGTGAAAAATATAAATCAGATGCATTAGTAGGAATCATGTCATGAAATGAATAAATATGAACAACAGAAATATTATTGTGTGAAACAATATTTGTTTATGGGGATGGGAAACTACTAAGGGCATCCACTAGAAAGAAATATCTTGGTTGTTAAACTTAAACCTCATTGTGTGCATATGAGAATCAATGCATGGATTATAATGATGATGAAAGAAATATCTTGATTGTTAAACTTAAACCTCATTGTGTGTGTATGATAATCAATGCATGGATTATAATGATAAGGAAAATGCATACCAAGTATAACATCAAAGGATTGCAAAGGAGCAAGGCATTGAGTGCACCTTTACCCACATATGTGAAATTGAGCAAGGATGATTGCCCCAAATCACATCAGGAAAAGGAATTCATGACCAAAATTCCTTATCATTCTATTGTTGGTAGTCTCATGTATGCTATGGTAGCTACGAGACTAGACATTTCATTTGCAGTGGGAGTTATGATAAGATATATGTCTAATCCTAGCAAGCAACATTCGGAAGCAGTGAAGATGATTTTGAGATATCTGAGTGGCACTAAGGACAAGTGTTTATACTTAGTGTTGATATATTTAGGTAGTGATGTGTGTGAACACTCTAGGACCATCGAGACATGTTTTCCCCTCTTTAGGAGGCTTTTCCCCCCCGGCTTGTATATACGCATATAGCCTTAATGGGTTACTTATCTTTGTACATTCTAGTGGTAATACATTCAGTATTGTGTGTTGTGCTCCAAGCTTCTTCTTCTTCCTTATGTTGTTCACATGCTTTTGCAGACGTCTAACTCCACCAATTGGTATCAGAGTAGGTTGCCACTTCATCTAGGGCATTGTTGACACCTCTTCGGTTGTAGTCTCAAAATCGCACGAATTTTGGTGAGCATACTCAGCTTGCTTTCGAAATAGCTTTGAGCTCGTTTAGGCCTCCGAACGCACTATCGCAGCGGTTGTGCAGGCCATTTCATCTTTTTGTGCCAAAGGTATATACCAATTTTAGTTCTCCAGTAAAAGCATCTCGTAGTTTGCTATAGGTTTAGCAGAATTCGTTTGGGCAGTTCTGTTCAACTTTTTGAGATACAATCAATTTTTTGCATCAAGGTATTTTAGCCACCGGCCATGGCGGAAAGCAGTGATGTATTCCGTATGTTGGCTGTTGAGGATAAGTTGGATGGTACCAACTGCTCGTTATGGGCTTATATGATGTGACATGTATTGGTTGCAAAAGGACCATGGAACATTGTGCAAGGTCTTGAAAAATTTCCTACCGTACCTGCAACTATTACAATTGTAGGTACTGAAGCTGATGTAGAAGGTGTCGAAGATGATGATATTCTACATATTCTTGTTTGTGCTACGATTTCTATTGCACCTACTATAGAGAAAAATTGTTGGGATGGTAGAGATGCCCAGGCACATGCATTGATAACTTTTTCTATCAAACGTGCCATTATTCCTCACATTCGCTCTTGCAGAATAGCTAGGGATGCTTAGGATACACTAACCACATTGTATGAAGCTAGGAGTGAGGCTCGTGTTGCTTACCTCCAAAAACAGTTGGAGAATGAGCACATGAATGAAGGTGATTCTATGGACAATTTTCTAACAAAGATCAAAGAATTGAAGGAACAATTGATTTTTGTTGATGAAGTTATACTAGATAGCTCACTTGCGTAGACCATTCTAAATGGTCTTCTTGATTCATATCAGAGTTTTGCTTCTACTCTTTGGTTGATGATGAAAGGTAATCCAAATGCCTTGTCATTTGAGGAGTTAGTCTCTGTTCTATTGTAGGAAGATCAATCAAGGAAAAATAGGTCCATTATGCATGTTTCAAATCAAGCTTTCCTAGGTAGTCATAAGGGCAAAGAAAAATGGAGCTCTTCAACTAGTAAGCAAAAATCTACTAATTCTGCACATTCGAAGAGGGAAGACAAAGATGAAAAGAAATAAAAAAAGCAGAAATTCTTTTGCAAGTACTGTAAAGGAAATGATCATATCATAAAGAACTGTCCTAAACTCGCTGCAAAAGAGGCAAAGAAAAAAAAAGGCTGGAATGGTTGTTGTAGAAACCTCTACTCCAAAAACAGAGTCCGCTAATCTTGTGCAGGATGAAGATTGGGCGTTTACTACTATTTGCAGTTTTGACCCATCTTCTCATGAGCAGTGCATGCCTGTAGTAGACTCAGATGTTTGGTACTTTGATAGTGGGCCGACCAAACATATTACCTCATAGCGCAGTTTCTTCTCTTCACTCAAGCCTTCCCCTATGGGGAATACTATTATATGCGCCAACAACTCCTCTTATCCTGTTATGGGAGTTGGTAAGATTATTTTGACTACTGCTCTTGGTATTCTTTCACTTTGTCAGATGCTTTGTTTGTGCCAGGGATCAAGAAAAATCTGTTATCAGTTTTTGTATTAGCCAAGATTGGCTTGGTTGTGAAGTTTATTGATGACTGATGTACAGTTCATGATATATCAAATGGTGACGTGATTATTGCTTCTGACATTTTATGTCGTGGGCTGTATAAGCTCAAAGACTATGAAAGATCTGTAAATGATTTGGCATGTGCAGTACATGATTCTCAGGCTATGTCAGATGCAAAGCTTTGGCATGCACGCTTTGGTCATCTCAATTTTGCTAGTTTGCTACGTTTACATAAATCTGAAATGGTGTCCTCTTTACCCAAACTTGAGGCACCTGGAAAACATGTTTGTGAAGGCTGTATTTTGGGCAAAATGTAGCATTCCTCCTTTCCAAAAGATGGTTCGGTTCGAGCTACTCAAAAATTGCAGCTTGTACATGGTGATGTCTGTGGTCCTATGCAGACACCTTCTTTTGGAAATTATCTTTACTTCGTGACTTTCATTGAAGATTTTACCAGGCATGCATGGGTATATCCTCAGATAGCAAAGTTCGAAGTGTTCATGTGTTTCAAATAATTTTTGGTTTTGGCTAAAAATCTGTCAACATGTAAAATGGACACCCTCCATTCTGATCGAGGGGGGGAATATATGTCTTTTGATTTTAATGCATTTCTGGCTGAATGTGGGATAAAACACCAGTGTACAGTGCCGTATACACCTCAATAGAATGGAGTTGCTAAATGAAAGAACAATTCACTCATGGAGATGGCGAGGTGTATGGTCAAGAGTCAGACTTTACCACATAGTTTCTAGCTTGAGGCTTTCATGTGTGCACCATATGTACTTAACCGGTGTCCCACTAAAGCGTTGCAGTCTATCACTCCATATGATGTTTGGCATGATTGCAAGCCATCTGTTGCTCATGTGTGTGTTTTTGGTTGTCTGGCATATGCATTAGTGCCTGAACAACATCACAAAAAATTGGATGATGAAGTAGTAAAATGTATTCTTGTTTCGTACAATTATGAAAGTAAAGACTATCGTCTGTATCATCCACATAGTAAACACATTCTGGTTAGTCGTGATGTTGTTTTTGTGGAAGATGTTATTCAGCCATTGCTTTCATGTACTAAGGAGACATCTGTTAGCTCCAAAGACATGTATGATGCTTTGCTGCCTCTTTGTAGAGGTGGAGAGTCTAGTGGTGGTCCTAATGAGGCAACTTCTCAGCCTTAGCAGGTTTCATGTGATGATGCACATCATTCCATTTATGATGCAGATTTACATGATGCATTTTTTTATGAGAGAGATAATATTGAGCAAGCAAAAACTATGCCAAAATGGCTAGTGTAGACTTTGCGTGACAGCAAATTAGATGCACCTCTGTCATATCGTACTTGGTCAGGCTCTCATAGTGCCTCTTTTGCATCAAATTGCTATGCTATGGCTACCTCTAGTCTCTCTAATGAGACTGAACCTGTTTCGTTTGATGAAGCACAAAATTCTGAACATTGGATGGCTGCAATGCAATGTGAATATGATGCTATAATGAAGAATGGTACCTGGGCTTTATTGCTTGCTAGCAAGAAGGACATTGGCACAAAGTGGGTGTACAAGCTGAAGCATAAACCTGATGGTACAGTTGACAGGTATAAGGCTAGGCTTGTTGCAAAGGGTTATGCGCAGGAAAGAGGCATTGATTTTGATGAAACCTTTGCTCCTACTTGCCGAATGACTACTATTTGTAGCATTTGTGCACTTGCAGCTCATCATGGTTGGAATGTACATTAGTTGGACATTAAAACAACATTTTTGAATGGTGACTTGCATGAAGAAGTATATGTTTTTCAGCCCCGTGGCTTTGTGTAGAAAGGGCATGAGAACCAAGTGTGCAGGTTAAAGAAGGCATTATATGGTTTAAAGCAAGCACCACGTGCTTGGTATGAAAAGATACATGCCTATTTGATTGCACATGGTTTTGAGAACAGTCCAACTGAAAGCACCTTATATGTCAAGTGTGCTAATGATGTACTTCTGATCATTGTGGTTTATGTTGATGACATCCTACTCACTGGTCCTCATGAGAGGCATATTTTGGATTTTAAGGATGATTTGCATGCCTCATTTGAGATGTCTGATTTGGGGCATTTGCATCATTATTTGGGCATTCAATTTATGCATGTTGATGGTGGAATGGCTTTGTGTCAAACAAAATATATTGACACATTATTGCGGCGTTTTGGTCGTAAAGACTGTAAACCTATTGCCACTCCTATGCAGAGAGGTTTATAACTAAGTCTTCATGATGTTGGAGATGCATTTGATGTTGTTCTCTATCAATAGACTGTTGGATGCTTGATTTACTTATGCATTACTCAGCCAGATATTCAATTCGTTGTCTCACAGATGAGCAAGTTTATGCACTACCCAGGAGGCAAGCATTGGCAGGCCATTAAGCGCATCTTTTGCTACTTGAGTGGTACTCGGCTACTTGGGTTGTTTTATCCCAAGGGGGGATCACTACCACCAGACTCGCATGCTTTTTCTGACTCTGATTGGGCTGGTTGCTATGACACTCGTTTGTCCACCAGTGCCTTTTGCTTCATGCTTGGTAGCTCATGTATATCTTGGTTGAGTAAGAAGCCACCTACTATGGCTACTTCCAGTTGTGAGGCTAAGTATAGTGCAACTTTCACAGTGACTATTGAGTGTGTGTGGCTCAAATGGCTTATGGCTGATTTGGGTGCTGGTCAATCCTCTATCACCACTATCTTCACTGACAGTCAGAGCGCATTGGCGGTTGCGAGGAACCCTGTGTTCCATGCTCGCACTAAGCACATTGAGGTGCATTATCACTATGTCAGGGAGAGGTCCTCTGCTAGAGAGATCAACTTGGCATAGTGCCCACGTAGGAGAACATTGCAGACCTTTTCATGAAGGCTCTCCCTAGGGAGAAGTTTGAAGCTTTCCTCAAAGCTTTGGGCTTACTTCTTTTGTGGAGTGATGTCCACATAGCTTGGCACTTCCTTATACATGAGTTCCAGATCCTTGTTCACCACATCACTCCCAAGGGGGATTTGTTGATATATTTAGGTAGGTGTAGCTCAGTGATGAGTAGCACCTCCTTTAATGTCAATCCGGGAAGACATGAGGATGGTATGAAGACCACGAGCAAGTGGAAGCACAAGTGCGTGAGTGAGAAGCACACAAGCATGCACACACATACACACACACGCGCACACACGGTAAGAACAAAGAGAGTAAGATAATGGAATCACTTCTATTATAAGAAAGTTCTCATACAAGCTCAAACTACAAGAAGCTAACCCAAAAATGAGCTCTCTAGCTCTATTTATAGTTTTTGACTAGCTTTGGCCCTGTCCAGACCTAGTGTCCGGCCTAGTTAAAAATTAGGTTCCAGGGCTTATTTGAGGGCTCAAACGAGATCTAAAAATTATGAAAATTGGCAAGAAACTACTTCTAAGGCTCCCCAAGCTCGAGGACTCCTCGGCTTGTACAAAATAGAGCTACAAAAAGGTGAAATGATATTTACAAGGTTTTTTAGTGATGAGAATCACTTGAAAATGATGTAAGGGTTTTGAAAAAAAATGAAGGGTTGCCTTAGTGCTAGATCTGCATGTGTGTTCGTACTTGCTTCTTCCCGTATGCTGTCAACACTCTCCCCCCCCTAGCGTCTGTCGCCTCTGACAGACCTTTGCTCTGCGGGTTGATCAATATAGTTCTTGAGAATGTCAGCTCCCACATCATGTTCTTTGATTCGCAGTCCTCGGATCAGGTCTCTCTGCAGGGTATCCCAATTGACTGGGCCCGGTATGTCCGGCTGTGGCGTTGTGTAGAGTTCTGAGTGCATCGTTTGTTTGCATGCAAAGAGGTGTAACAAATGGGTGGGCCGTGGCGCGAACACCTCTGAGTGTGCTTCCCAGAACCCCGTGGTGAACATTTCATCGAACGTTTGCTTGTAGCAGGCAGGGAGATACCTGATGCGTGCGTGCCATGCATAAGCAACTCGTATGCTCGGGGTGGTGCTCATATCATATAACAGGTCATAATTACCATTCACAAACCCGGGAATCGGAGGTTGAATATGACAGACATTTCGGAAAGTTTTGAGCACAACTTGCATCATATCGAAGATCTTGAGCATCATCTGGGCAGCCACATCTGGCATAGGGTGGAGGCGGGGAAGCCAATGTCTGATGGTAGCCATCATGTAGGCTACCGTAGGCGTGCCGTTGGGGGGTGCAATGGCAGGGTAATTGAGCCATTCTTTGCAATTGGCATTGTTCTTGACTTTGATTGCAAATGACTTCCATGTCCTTCTCCGTTGTACGGGTCCATAGCAATTGTTATACTTTAAATGCATGGGTGCGTGGTCCCATGTTTGTAGCATCTCGGGATAGGTCTCCAATAGCTTTTGCCTCCAGATGGGTTGATGTATTCTCCCTTTGCGCACCTCCTCTGGAATGTCCTCAGGTTCAAATTGCGTTGCGAAAGTTGGGTACTTGTTGGTCTTACGTTTGATCTCGGCGTTGTAGTCTGCCAACATTACAAAGTATGGCTTATATTGTAATTCTGAGCTGGTGATTAGTCTTCTAGGGGCCAGCTGTCTGAAGTATTCTGATTGAAGTATGGTTTCTTCAATGGTCTTCATGGCTAACATCTGGTAGGAGATACGTTCTTCATGAGTCTGCCCCATTTCTTCTACCTGTTTCATCCATGTCGATGGGGGTTCCTCATAAGTGTCCTGTCCCTCCTCAGTGATTGTGCCTCCTGGAAAAGGTTGAGGCTCATAGTTCTCTTCATATGCTTCCTCCACTGGAATAATAACTTCTTCTTCTTCCATGGGTTGCTCAGGTGGGGAAGGAGGTCGTTCATATTGTAACAACTTGATTTTTAACTCGGCCACCTGCTGACGTAGCTCTAGTACTTCACTGGCTACTGATAATTCCGGCTCTGGTGAGGTTGCAGCGTTGGCCATCTCCTTGTGTTCTTGTTGGTGTGGTGCAGGCACTTGGGCTTTCTGTAGGTCTTTGACTTGGTCAGCAAGCTGATCATGAGCCTCCAGGAGAGTGGCATAGGTCTCTAATATTTGTTGTATATTCTCCGAGGGGATGGCTTGGAACTTAGCCGGGTCAATGGGTGCCCCTGGAGTATTTTCCATAGCTGCTTCGAGGTTGTCTTGATTTTGTTGTTGTAGTCTTTTATTTTCTTCTTGAGCAGCCGCTAAATGGCGTCGGAGTAGAGCCATGTTTCGTTGTAGTCTAGCGTTACGGGCTAGTTGATCTCTAAGTTGTTCTTCAGTTACCCTACTCTTCTCTGCATGTGTGGATTCGAGCTCCACCTGATGTTGTTGAAGGGTAGTCACCTCCTGCTGTAGTTCTGTATTAGATAACTCCAGGGCCGTAACTCGTGCTTGGAGATGGGCTGACAAAGTACAGAGTTCTTTATTGTTTTCTTCTAGTAACCTGTATTCCTGTTTAAGTTGGGTGGCAGCTTCGAGCATGGTGTTGAGTGCATGACTAAATGAAGTGGGTGCAGGGGTAAAGGTGGAAGATGCAAGGGGTCGGGGGATGGGAAAGGGAAAAATGGGTGTTGTGCCTACAGTGCTTGGAAATGGCGACGTGAGTGAAGTGATACGTGGTGATGTTGGAATAGCAGTGGTGGTGGGTGATCCTGTGGATGGTGAGATGTCCATGGGATCGGACGTGAGAGTGTGTGATTCGTGCACTGTGAATATAGGAATGGTGGGTGGTGTGATAGTGGTAGCAGTGAATGTGGGGGAGTGGGGTTGGGAAAGGGACTTTTTATTATAATTATCCACCTGTTGGAGTATATTTACAAGGTTTGTCCAGAATGAGTGTTGTGTGACTTGGGCTGAGTGTGAGGCAGTTGCTAGGGGGGTGGTGGATAGGGTTTGGGTGTGGGTGAATGGAAAAGGATGGGATGAGGTCTGGCTATTGGCAAGTGGTTGTCCAAGGGCGGGGAGATAGGAAGGGTGACCTATTATGGTTTGATCGGTGGCCGGATGACCGGTGTGAGGTTCAAAAATTTGGGTGGAAGTGTGGGACATGGGTAAAGGGAAGGATGTAAAAACGGGGGTGTGTACAATGGTTTCGTGATGGGTGGATATCGGTTGTTCAGGAGGAATAGTGGAGAGGGGTTCTGAAGGGTGGATGGAAGGTGGCTGTGGAGATGGTACGTGTGTAATTACCTCATGTTCGTCGGTGGGACTCGGGCTCGTCATGTGAACATCTTCTGAAATTATAGTAGGCAAGGCGGTAGAGGTTTCCATTTGAATCATTTTCCCGAGTCGTGGTCGTGTATCAATCCTTCGTTGATCATAGACAGGGTTTTCCTGATAGACCGTTGTCCTCAATGCCTCCCCGATCCCACATGTCTCTGCCAATAAATTCAATGATTCCACAAAGTTGGAGTCAACATTCTCGGCTTGAAGCATCTGGTTCACTAGAGCTCTATTCGCCTCTTCTGTCATCTTATGTCTTTTCTGTACCTGCTTAATTGTCTTGTACAGCCGTCTGAGTTGTGCTGTGTAGGCAGGGACCTCCTCTTCACTGTCTTCCGGGTCATTTCTGTGTGCGCCTTCCTGCACTTGTGTGTTTGGGTCATGAGGATGTTGTGCCACTTCTTCCCCATGTACTCTGCTCGTCTCGCCCTGTGGCTGTTCTCTTTGGGCTGATGCACCCGGACCCACATTGTCAAGGGAATCTTCACTGTCGGATAGGGGGACCGTCTGCAGGAATCTTTCAAAATCGAAATTTGGATCTTCTGTGAAGGTGGCCATAGATGCAAACTCTGCATCGGTAGGTAGTGGAGGGGCGGATGGAACGGGTTGTACCACCTCTCTAGCTTGAACTCCTTGAAGATGGATCGTGAAAGGTGTGACTTGAGCTTCTGGTCGGGGAGAAGCTTCAGTCGTGGCTTCTTGAGGGATCGTTACCTGGGAGAGCGATCCACGCATTCGTTTTCCAGGCTGACTCCCTGACTTCCGCCCTTTGAACAGCTCCAGGTGTGCATACTTTAGGGCTCGGGCAACTGGCACATCATATGCAAGACATCTGTAGATGATTCTTGTCAGCGCACAACAACCATGTAAAGTGGGCTTCCTCACTCCCCGCTTGCCTGCCTCATACACTTGATCTAAGATCCATACCGGCATCTTAATGGGCAAGCTTCCGGTCTCTGCTAAATATAGCCCGTACCATATCTTCTTGTGAGGCTGCGTGAAACGGTCCTGAGCGGGAAATGCGAAGTGCTGGAGGCACATCCGCAGAGGTATGGCGATGTTGGGGGTGAGGGCGCACATTTCTTTTAGTTTCTTGATTCTATTGCTTTTCATCGACTCTGGTATCAAGGGGTCGCGGTCAGAAGGTACATGCGTGCCATACATCTGAAGTGCTTCCCTGATTAAAGTCACATTCAATTCGAACTTCCTCATTTCCTCCAGATTGGACAAGGAGGGTACCCAGAATGTGCCGGAATGCTCCTTATCCCCTGTCGGCTTCAGCGTAGCAATTAAGTAGTAGCACCTGAGGAAGTCTGGTTTAGGCAGAGCTGCACTGAAATAAGTTTGTAATCCTGCTTTTTGCCAAATATCTTGAAGTGGAGCTTCATTTTGCAATGCTTCGAATTCTCGTGAGAAGAATTGGAAGGTCCACCACACTCCTCCACATTCCATCTTGGATTCCCAGATGTGATCCGTGTCTCCCAAATCTCCTGGCATCTCATTGAACCAGTGAGAATGCCCCTTTACTCTTTCGGTTAGGCCATTTGGTGGGTCTGGAATAGGAATCCTCCGCACATTGACGAACTCCGCAGGCCGGGCTGTTGGTGGGGCCTCCACCGGCATGGCATCCCAATTGATTGGAGCACCAGATCCTGCCTGAGAGCTTGTGCCTGCCGTTGTTGCCATGAGAGTAGGTTGCTTATCTGCTGGAAGACGAAAGGCACATTAGTGTTGTATAGGAAACAAGATGTAGTGGTGTTCCCTTCACAATACTAACATGACAATCCCGGAGGTCAGTGGTTAGTGGTGAAGTGTTTGTGATGGTGTGAGTGGTGATTAGAGGTCAGTGACATCCTAGATGCATGCTTTGGTTATGCAATGGGCTCGGAATGCTCCTGTGTTAGTGTGGGTGGATTTACAGAATTGGGTCAGGGGGTTTAGTACACAGTTTAATTCTCCATGCTTGGATAGAGGAGTCGTAGCTCTTAGAGCTAAAGATAGGTAAAGGTTTCTGGATGGGAGTGTGATGTATTTGGGACCTTTTGGGTACCCAAATCTGCGTGGGTGTGGGTCTATGGGTAAGGTATTTCTTGGCGATCCAAATTTGTCGAATGCTCGGACTTGTAGAAGAAGGTCGAGGGGATGGTGGATATTGATTCTGTTTCCGCCCTGCCTTTTGCTTGTCGATCTCGGCTTTGTTGGAGTTCTTCGGTGCTTTTTGTCCTTTTGGCACCCATATTTGTCTGGTGCCGCTTCCTTTGGTTGGCCTAGACTGCTTTCCTTGTTGCGTCTTATGATACTGCCGTCGGTCTGGGTTCCTTCGTCGTGGTTGACTCTGCTGTGGTTGAGGTTGAGAGGTCGGATGGACGCTCTGCTTTGGAAAAGAAGGGAGTTCCAACACTTGCGTGACCTGCCCATAAGGAAGTGATTCGTTCTTTAACTTTAATCTAGGCCAGTCCGCAACAAGTTTGGAAGGATGAGCACCGCAGGGTGTCGTGCTCATTTGGCTGCTGATGCAACTCACCTGACCGCTGATTGTGTCCATCTGCCCTCGCGGATGGGTAGCTGCCCCTTCTAGTTTGCAGGAAGTCCCAGGGAAGATCTCCTGTCGTCTTTCTGATTGACAACTGTCTATAGCCAAGCCCAAGCGGGTTGGTGTAGACGTAGCGTGATTGAGCTGATCAAAGATCTTCCGGTCTTCCGTCGCATGTGTTTCATAGGGTCTAGGGTCACAACCGTCAGGCGGAGTGCCGTTAGGGAAGTCAAGCGGTATCACTCGCTTCTGCTCTAAGGTTCCATTCTGTAAGGAGCCTTGTCTAAGATTTAGGTCCACTGAGTGATCGTATAGCCAATCTTGGCCAAGGATTAGGGGTTCTATCAGGTCGTCATCATGGCACACTAGTAGCTTCGCCGTCATGATCATATTCTTAATGAGGATAGGAAGGTCCACCTCACCCATGCAAGGGGTTTCCATGCCTCCTAGCCCTATGAGGTATGCCTCAATTGGCCGCATTTCTATTCCTGAATCCTTATAGTGGGACCATCTAATCGCACTAGTCGCAGCACCTGAGTCAATTAAAGCCCTGAGTTCTTGGCAAGGGTTGCCGTGTTCTAGCCTAACTGTAATGAATGGTCTCCTGTCCACTATGCTAGGATGAGTGGTTGACTTTACTTGACACATGGCCATGGAATATCTGGGTGATGTTTCCTGATGGTTATAATGTTCTCTCCCTAGTCCTTGTCTTCTTAGCTTCATGCGCTTAATGCGTTCTATGGCTTCTGCCTGAGCTTCAGCTCGTATTCTATTTTCTTCCTCCTTACGCTTCTTTGCCAATGTGAGTCATCTAAGCATATCCTCAGTAAGAGGTTCTTGATATAACCTGACTCTACAGCCACTAATGTAATTAGGCATTATCTCTCCTTCTAAGGTGGCTAACTGTACTGCTCCACTTGTCGAAAGTCTGTTAATGATCATAGGTCCATAACCTCGCTTTTCTAACTTTCGTGCGTGCTGTTTCAGCGTATACACTAGAACTAAATCTCCTTCTTTTAGGCCTTTACCTTTCACATGTGCATCAAAATATGCTTTCTGTCGCTTCTTCGCTGCGTATATTCCTGCTGCTGCTTTCAGCCTGGTTTCTCCTAATCGTTCCAAGTCCATTATTCTCGCTGATAATTCATGGCCGGTCCATTGATGTTCTTGTGCAACCTTCAGGGTTGGTATCAAAAAGTCCAAAGGAAGCACTGCATTCTGGCCAAAAACCATCTGAAAGGGAGTTGCATTGAGTACGGTCTTGTAGGCCACTCTATATGCCCAAACAGCGTGGTGTAACTGTTTGTCCCAATCTGAACGTTTGTTGTTCACGAGTTTCGTCAGTACGTTACAAAGTATCTTGTTAGTGCTTTCAGCCTGACCATTGGCCTGGGGATGATATGGTGCAAATTTCTTGTGAATCACCATAAAATCCTGTAACAAATATTCAATGACTTGGTTTAGAAAGTGAGTGCCTCGATCGCTCACTAACTCTATAGGCAATCCATATCTAGTGAACACATTTTCGAATAAGAATTTAGCCGTCGTTTGAGCATCATTCTTTGTCGTGGCTTTTACTTCCACCCACTTTGTAAGGTAATCTGTGGCTACAATAATGTATTCTGCATGGGAGTTTCTAGCTGGGGGGTTGATGGGACCTACAAAGTCTATACCCCACTTTGAAAATGCACGTCCTCCCATCATTGGCCTTAAGGGCATTTCATCTTTTCTTATCGGATATTGGGCACGTTGGCATGTGTCGCAACTCTTCACATAAGTATGTGCATCCATATGAAGAGTGGGCCACCAAAGTCCCGAGAATAGAATGGTCTTAATTACTCTGTCAGGCCCAAAGTGTCCACCTGCAGCATCGTTGTGTGCCGTTTCTAAGACTTTCAAATAGTCTGATTCATGAACGCACAGTCTTAGGTAACCATCCTTGCCTCTTCGATATAGGTTGTCTCCTACTAAGGCATAGTCTTGAGCCTCTTGCTCCATACTCCGTTTTCTTGCAAGACTAGCCTGATTGGGTAATGTTCCCGATCTCATGAACTCGACCAATGGGGCACTCCAATCTGGGATTAATGACACGTGATAAAGAGTGGCATGCTCCACTGGGGGTCTCTCCTGGCACCCTGGACAACTCTGGATCCACTCTTGTATTTCTTTGTCCATGCTAGGCCAATACACTCCTAAGTGTTTTAGATTCTGCAATGTTCGTTGTTTAGAGTAGTGATTCCCTAGCAATCCCTCATGGGCTTGTTGCAACCAACTAGTATGTTCATCGTCCTCGACACAACAAGCTAATACGCCCTCGGCATCTTGCTTGTACATACTTCCGGCCAATATTTGATACTTGAGTGATTTTACAATTTCCTCTTTGCTTGTTTTCACATTCTTATTTGCAGGCCCGAAGGTTAAGACTGGTACCAACTTATTTGCACATTTAGGAACAACTTCTAAATTGAACAGATAAGCATCGGGCAATTCATCAGACACTCCTTGCGGTGGCTCTCCTGAAGTGATGCGGGAAAGATGGTCTGCCCTAAGATGGGTTCTACCTTTCCTGACAACAACTTCAAAGTCGTATTCCATTAGTAAGAGGAACCATCTTACTAAGCGGCCTGTATTGCAAGGTTTATTTACCAAATATAGTAAAGCTTGATGATCAGTGAAAAACTTGAACTTATTGGCCAATAGATAGTGTCTAAACTTCTTCACAGCATACACCATACCTAGGCCTTCCCTCTCCGTTGTGGTATAATTTCGTTCAGCTGCGTTTAATTGCCTACTAGCATATGCTATTGGCAAATCTAGGTTTCCTTCACTGTGGGTTGCGCTAGCACACATCCTATTGCATGATTTGAGGCATCTACATGGACATGAAAGGGTTTGCTCCAATCCGGAGTAGTCAATATTGGTGCTGTGCACAAACGTCTCTTCAGCTCGTTGAAGGAAGTCTCGCATTCCTCACTCCACTCAAAATTTGTTAACAACCCATAAAGAGGTTTAGCTATGATGGCATACATGTGGATAAACCTACGGTAATATCCACAATGGCCCATAAAGGCTTGTACCTCTTTAACATTCCTTGGTCTGGGCAATTCTGCTATTGCTCTTACCTTGTCTTCATCTGTTGATATTCCATTCTTAGAAACAATGTGACCTAAGATCTTACCTTGTCGTACCATAAACACACACTTCTCTGGATTCAGACACACTCGATAATCTCTACACTTGTTGAAGATTTGCCTGAGCTCAGGGATGTGGTAACTTCTCTCTTGGGAATGAGCGCACAAATCATCCACATATACTTCTAAGCTCTTTCGCAAGAACTCTTTGAAGACATGGCACATGAGTCTTTGGAATGTTGCAGGTGCATTGGTGAGCCCAAATGGCATCACACGAAATGCAAAGATTCCCCATTCTGTGGCAAAGGCCGTTTTGTGTTGATCTTCGGGGGCAATGGCTACTTGGTTGTAACCTGAAAATCCATCAAGGAAGCTGTAAACTTCCTTGCCTCCAACACGCTCTAATAGATGTTCGGTGATTGGAAGTGGATAACTATCTCGGATCGTAGCGGCATTGACTTTTTTAAGGTTAATGCACACTCGCAATTTCCCATTCTTCTTGGGCACCACTACAATGGGGGACACCCATTCAGTGTGCTCAATCTCATAGATGAATCCGGCTTCAATCAGCCTGTCAATTTCCTCTTTTATTTTGGCTGCATAATTATCGTTATATGTGTAGGGCTTTTGTTTGGTGGGCTTGGCATCAGCGGTCATCGGAATCGTATGAGAGCAAATCTCTGGATCTACTCCTTTCAAGTCTCTATAGTGCCATGCGAACACATCCCTATATTCCCTTAATAGAGCTACAAGCTCTGCTTCTTCTTCTGCACTTAGGTCGTCTCCTATGTACGTACATCGCTCTTCGTTCCCTTCAATGGTCACTACAATTTTTTTGGTCTTTTCTTTATTGTCATATGCTTCTCCTATAATGGCCTCTCTCTTAGGCATTCGTACCAAAATTTTCCGGTCTTCCACTTCATATTTCTTGAAATTTTCTGGTACTTCAAACAATGATTCTTCCTCTTCTTGTCTCACTGCTTTTCTTTTCTTTTTCTTTTGACCTCCTTCACTTCCTTTCTTTGAACTTATCGTTTTAATACTCGCAAGGGGTTCTTCTTCCTTTTGGGTTAACACCCCTAGGTTTTCTAAGTAGTGTTCCTCTGAGTCAAAGTATGTATCCATCACAATGGATTCTAGATCATCGTCATTCTCTTCTTCTTCTATGAACTCACTAGGATCACACTCCTCCAACAAGGGCTGACACATGAACACTGAAATATCATAACCCTCCTCATCACAATGGGGTGTCCATTGTTCCTCATTGACTGCAATGTCCATGGTAGCTAAGATTTCTGCCCAACCATGAGGCTCAAATTCCTCATCTGGAAATATCATTGGTGTATAGGCTGGGTCTTTTATTGGTCTATCTCCTGGGGGAGTTCCTTCTTCTCTCGCTTTTAGGCGCTTTTCCTCTTCCTCAGCGACCTTGCACATCCACAAGTGAGTATCTTCATGTAGCCAGGATGGTTCAGGTGAACTTCCAGAATGCACGGAGATAGAATCTTCTTTCGCTTTGTGGATAGGATTCCACTGTAGGGCTGGTACATCTCTGAAGGTGTAATCCTTCAGATTGACCTTGGTGGTGACCCCTAAGTGCTGTAAGTACAAGGAGTTGGTTCCCCAATCCTGTACTATTTGCAATTGTCGTAGGAAAGGTCTTCCTAGGATCATCTCGTAAACATTATTCTTCTCAAAGTCACATATAGCAAACGTATGGTCAAACTCTACACCACAAGTGGTTAGAGTTATCCCTTCAAGCAATCCGAGAGGTCTTTCAAAATGACCATCTGCCATTTGAAGTTTCATTCTCGTTGGTCTTAAGGTGGGTTTGCCCCATCGCTTCCACAAGGAGGTGGTCGCAATAGCAACACCAACACCCGAATCCACAATTGCTTTGGTTGTGTAACCTTGATAGGTGATCGGAAGATAAGTGTTACCTTCTTCACCTTCGCTCATGTCTCCTATCTTGTCGAGAGGTATCTCTGGTACTTTTTGTTTAGAGCCTACTTTTGGTGTATTGGATTCAAGTTCTGGAACCTGATCCTTCACATGATTCCAGAGCTCCGGTTTTGCCTTGAGGAGTTCCTCTACAGTGAGGTGACATTGAACCTTAGTGTTCTTCACAACATCAGTGTTCCTGGGAATCACTGAGTCTTCATTTCTCACCAATATTGTGGGAGCTCTGATCTGGAGAGATTCAGATTCCCATGGGCCTGTGAAATGAGGCAACTCTTGTAAAGAATTAGATTCAAAATCTAATCTCTCATCCTCTTGTTGCTCTGTTTGATCTCCATAGATAGACGGAATGTCTTGGGGAAATTGATCACGAAGATCATCAATCTCAGGAATAGGAGGGGAATCACCCTTCTCCTTGGCCCATTTCTCTTCTTGTATTTCCCGCAAGAACTCTTGAGAGTACTGTTGAATTGAAGGAGGTATTCCAGCATCCGTGGAATTAGGAACATAAGCTCCCTTAGGTGGTGAGCTCCCTCTTTCAACAACTGGTTGAGCCTGTGGAGGTAAAGAAACTTATGATTTGTTTACCAACTGCTCTAATTTTTCTAGTAAGCCTTGGAAATGCAAATCCGGCTTGACAGAGTTTGTCTGACTGAACTTTTGACTAGTCTCAAGTATAGCTTGAGCTTGTTCTACCATTTTCATGCACATTTTCATCCGTTCAATCTCTAAATCTGCTCTAGGGTAACTCTTGTCTAGGTTTGCAGCTGTTGGCCCTTCTTGAAGTCGAGCCTGGTAGGCCTTGAACATCATGTCCAAGCCTTCAGGAGTGGGGTCAGCTAATACTGATCCTACTCGGGGTGGTGGGTGGGTTACGAGGGGTGTATTCGAGGGTGGAGAAATGGAGGGTGATGGGGATGGTAGTGGTGGAAGTGTGTGGGAGTGCGGTTGAGATGTGATCTCTGTGATTTTTGCCTTGGTTTCTCTCAAGCTTTCTTCGAGTTTGTTTATCTTTTTTGCCCATTGCCTCTTCATTCTTTCACGACTATCCTTCCAGGCTCCAGTCCTCTTTTTGGTTATGCTCTCTGTTTCACTCACCTCGGGGCTCTTTTCGGGACCAACACCTTGGTGTTGTTGAAGTGCCTGGGCTCTTGTGATCACCTGCACAGGTGCAGTGGAAGTCACACTCCCTGTGGAGTCTACAACTAACCCAACAACATGGATAGGAGTGATTTTTGGCATGTTATTAGGGTTCTTCGGGCAATCCCATAGGAGATGCTCTTTCCCACAGTCTTGACAGGAACCCTGAATGGTTACTGGTTGAGGTTGTGTAGGGGCAGGCAGTGGACAATCACGTATAAGGTGATCTCCCTGACATCTGAAGCATGGTCCTCTAGGAAATGGGGGTCGTACCTGCCTAGGTTGAGGTCTAGAGTTGGGGTTTGTGTACATGACATTAGAATACTCAGGTTCCCCACTATTTTCACTTGGGTCCTCATAATAGTATGACTCGTTATGCTCGGGTGACTGCATGTAGTAAGCCTGTGGGCTATCAATATGTGTGGAGTCAAAACTATGGTCACTTGGATCACTGTCTGATAGCAATGAGGTGACTGGGACTATGGCTCTATTCGGATTTTCTTCAGTAGATGCATATTTCACTGGGATCACGTTGGTTGGAGCAGGGGGTTGCTGCACTAGGACTGGTTGAGGTCTCTGCTGCCCTTGATAAGGTGGCTGATAAGTTTGCTGTGGTCTGTTGTATTGTGGTGATGGGTACTGATTCTGGTATCTACCATGTTGTGGATATGGCTGAGGATAATTTTTCCTAACAGTTTGCTTGTTATATGGGCAGTCTTGTGCAGTGTGGTTGGTGTACATGCGCTCTATGGTGCAGTACTGGCTGCTAAGATTCGCCTGGGGTTGGGCCATAATGGGGCATACACTTGCCATATGTTCACCGCCACAATTGTAACACCGCTTAACTGGGGCAAATCTCGGAATTTGCTTGCTAGAGACACCTAGTTTTTGGGCTACCTTCTCTGCAAGTTCCTCGATGGATGTGGATTGACCAGATGTCATGTTACTAGAGCTATCAGAATCCTTATAGATTTTTGATAGTTCTAATTCCTCACCTAGATTGTCCTAAATGTCTATGCACATGCGCACGCACTCTTCTATCGTTCTGGGGTCCTTCAGGTACACATATGACCTGAGCTTAGTGCTCAACAATCCATCTAGGAACAAGGCCACTTGTTTGGCTGGTGTGGGTAACTCCGGCATCGGGCATCTCTCCAGGTACTGTCTAAATCTTCTTCCAGCTAGTCTGACCGTCTCTTGAGGTGTTTGTTTGAAGTTATGAATTAGTGAGGAGGTATTATGCCTGATTCCACACTTAGAAAACTCAACAATAAATGCCTCTAAGAGTTGGTCTATGTTTCTGAAATGCCTCTCATTCAGTGGTTGAAACCACGTAAGGGCAGTGTTCCTAAGGGTTAGACCGAAAGCATTATATTGTGTGAATAGGTCCTCTACCTGTTCAGCTTTCAATACTTGCCGAAATTCTGCCACATGGTCATAAGGGTCTCCCGTGCCATCGAAGTAATTCTTCATGGACTTCACCAGTTGAGTTGGTCGCAGGGTCCTAGTGTGTTCTCTCGGCCTTGGCAAAGGAAAATCATCAATATTCCTTTGATTCCATGGGGTTCTATGTCTCTCAGGTTCCGCTCTATTCCTTTCTGTTCCCGTTCTTTCTCTTCCTAGGGAGTTGGCAAAACTTACCTCAGGTTTGTCTCTACTTCTATCTCTTTGAGCTCCATGAGCTTGGGAGGTCCCAGCTCCTTGGTGACCAAAGGACACATTAGACCTTGGTTGGGGAAAAACAAATTCTCCCTTCCATGTGTAGGCATGTCTGCCATGCTCAGTGACCACGAAGATTCTCTCTGATGCATTGTCTAGGTAGGTTACTTGACCTGGGCTATCAGGGTCTTTAAACTCATAGATTGTGAGGGCACTCACTTCCTGAGGTTGAGAAGATTTATATCTCCAAAAAGCCTCATCGGTTTCTCGGTTTAAAAGCAGATCTATGCTTTTATTATCCTGTGGAATCCACTCTGGAGTCATGACTCTGGTCAAGATAGATTTACCACGGGGAGTTCTTGGCTCTCTCTCTAAGTTCCCTTGCTCTATATCACCCATGTCGGTCTCCGCAATCACATTTCCAAACTCATCAGTTCTATCAGGAAGAGTGGTGACTACATATATAGTCCCTTCTTTATCTAGGTAGGCTCCATTCTCAAACTTGACTACCGGGTGGTCTAATCCATGGGGTTGATCGGGGTTCTTAATCTGGACCACCGATCTTCTCAGTCCGTCTTCGTAGATGCGAGCACCTAGACGATTCGTCCTGATATATTCCAATTGAGTCTTATAAGGCCCCTCTGGCTTTTCTAGATAAGCCAACCCTGAACTACCTACTGGTCTCTCCATGTGATAGGACATCTCAGAATCACTTGTTTCTGATCTGGGAGTGTATGAGTAATCACTCAACTGCTGGGCCCAAGACCTGGCAGTGTGATTGACACTAGCTTCAGAAGATCTGAGGCTTTGTCTGTCTCGGCCTAAGTGTCTGCCTGATCTAAGGTTCATATGCCTGATTTATCTACCCCCTGGGACCCAAGCACACTCTCGTTGCAGGTTGATTTTGCACCAATCACTTTGTTCTTTTTAGTTGAATATTATGTTTATGGTCTTGTCTCAAATTGCGTCGTCAGGAGTACTTAAGTGAATTTCCGCACTTGATAAGGGATCGATTCCCGTTTACCTTTTGTCCCTTAGGGTTCTCGCACTTAAGACCTGTTTACTTCTTGCACTTGGTTGGTTAATACTCTTGGAATTGATTCGTGCCTAACGTTGCCCTAATTAATTACCACACCTAAGTCGTACTTAGCCTAGGCTAGGAATTGACAAAGGAGGGTTGAGAGATCTTCCAACCTCAATTAGCTGGTTGACCAGACTGCTACACAAGCCCAGGAAGCCTTCTCCCAAGCTTGGTACTCACCCTTGCTAGCTTGCTTTGGATTTCCTTGAGCGCACACAAAGTTCCTGCAAAAGCTCACCCGTTAGTATAGCTCTATTGCCACAAGTAATTGAAAGACACACTTCAATAATTTTAGTCCCCTTGGAGTAGTTCACTGTACCCCCTGAATCTGAGAACCACTTAGTTCCACCTAAGGGTCAACTTAAAAATGCATGATCTAAAACTCCGAGTATGATTCTTACAAAAACTACTCAAAATTATCCCTAAATTTTCATGCGTTAAAGGCCGTGTATCGCGATAGGTCGGGTCGAAGTGTCGCGATAGCTCGCGAAGTGTCGCGATAGCTCGTGAAGTGTCGCGATAGCTCGTGAAGTGTCGCGATAGGTCGAAGTGTCGCGATAGCTCGTGAGGTGTCGCGATAGGTCAAGGTGTCACGATAGCTCGTGAAGTGTCGCGATAGGTCGAAGTGTCGCGATAGCTCGTGAAGTGTCGCGATAGGTCGAAGTGTCACGATAGCTCGTGAGGTGTCGCGATAGGTCGAGGTGTCGCGATAGGTCGAGGTGTCACGATAGCTCGTGAAGTGTCGCGATAGGTCGAAGTGTCGCGATAGCTCGTGAGGTGTCGCGATAGGTCGAGGTGTCGCGATAGCTCGTGAAGTGTCGCGATAGGTCGAGGTGTCGCGATAGCTCGTGAAGTGTCGCGATAGGTCGAGGTGTCGCGATAGCTCGTGAGGTGTCGCGATAGGTCGTGAGGTGTCGCGATAGCTCGTGAGGTGTCGCGATAGGTCGTGAGGTGTCGCGATAGGTTGAGGTGTCGCGATAGCTCGTGAGGTGTCGCGATAGGTCGGGATATGGTGAATTTTTCTGTTCTATCTAGTGATCCTGGGAGCTCTAGGCCTGCGCAGTGTCGTGGTGCACTCAGAATCGTGATTGGGTGAAATTTTCGGAGTGTCGCGATAGCTCGAGCTCAACGCCGCGGGAACTGTGCAGACAATTTCTGTACCTGCTGAGCTTGTTGGAGATGATGATGGAGCTGCCACCTGCAAGAAACATGCAAAAAACACACAAAGACAAGCACACACACTCGCTCTCTCTCAAACTCGCACACAACAAATGAGGGAATGATAGGGAAGAGGGCATATGTAGTGGAGAAGGAGGTGGAGGTGGAAATGGAGAATGAGGTGAAGGTGAAGATGGAGATGGAAAAAAAATCAGAAATTTACCTACTACTTACCATTCCAACGCGTCCTCTCTACGTCTTACCATCACACGCTCGTCCTCAAAGCTCGATCCCCGGCAACGGCGCCAAAATTTGGTGTAGCTCAGTGATGAGTAGCACCTCCTTTAATGTCAATCCGGGAAGACATGAGGATGGTATGAAGACCACGAGCAAGTGGAAGCACAAGTGCGTGAGTGAGAAGCACACAAGCATGCACACACATACACACACACGCGCACACACGGTAAGAACAAAGAGAGTAAGACAATGGAATCACTTCTATTGCAAGAAAGTTCTCATACAAGCTCAAACTACAAGAAGCTAACCCAAAAATGAGCTCTCTAGCTCTATTTATAGTTTTTGACTAGCTTTGGCCCTGTCCAGACCTAGTGTCCGGCCTAGTTAAAAATTAGGTTCGAGGGCTTATTTGAGGGCTCAAACGAGATCTAAAAATTATGAAAATTGGCAGGAAACTACTTTTAAGGCTCCCCAAGCTCGAGGACTCCTCGGCTTGTACAAAATAGAGCTACAAAAAGGTGAAATGATATTTACAAGGTTTTTTAGTGATGAGAATCACTTGAAAATGATGTAAGGGTTTTGAAAAAAAATGAAGGGTTGCCTTAGTGCTAGATCTGCATGTGTGTTCGTACTTGCTTCTTCCCGTATGCTGTCAACAGTAGTGATGTGTGAAAACACTCTAGGACCACTAAGGCATGTTTTTCCCTCTTTAAGAGGTTTTTTCCCCCGGCTTGTATATATGCCTATAGCCCTAACGGGTTACTTATCTTTGTACATTCTAGTGGTAATACATTCAATATTGTGTGTTGTGCTCCAAGCTTCTTCTTCTTCCTTGTGTTGTTTGCATGCTTCCACAGTCGTCTAACTCCAAGAGGGAAAGCATCTATTATTAGTTACAGATATTCTGACTATGTTGGTTGTGTAGACAACCATAAGTCTACATCAGGGTCCATTTCTTATTTTCTTGGAGCTTCTATCTCTTGGAGATCTTATCTTCAAGAATGTACATCTATTTCCATCAGAGAAGCAAAGTATGTTGCAGCAAGTGAGGCATGTAAGGAAGCAGTGTGGCTTTCTCCTCTTGCTTGTGATATGGATCTACCTCAACATGTACCTCATTTGCTCATTGATAGTTAGAGTGTCATTGCTTTGGCAAAGAATCCAGTCTATCATGCAAAGTCCAAGCACATTGAGGTGAGATATCACTTCATTAGAGATTGCTTAGCCATTGAGCACATTATTTTTGAGAAGGTTCATATTGAAGATAATGCTGCAGATTCTTTGAATAAAGTTCTACGAGAGGAAAGCTTTTGACACTGTTGTCACTTGATGGGGGCTACTTGATTCATGATCTTACATAGTGGAATAAAGTGAGTCTATGGTGTAGGGATCTGACTGCTTCAGACAGATCTGAAATCGGACATCGTTTGGTCCCTCATGTGTAGGACGAAAGATCTCAAGAATAGACTCAATCATAAGTTCATGTGCTCTCATATTCAAGTGATCCACTTAGCATAGTGGTTAAGTCTCAAGGGTGTGAAGGAGGAGGTCTTGGGTTCAACCCCGATGGGGTACATGGGGAGAGAGTTTTGCCCAAAGAGCTCTAGAGCCTACTAACTCAAGTTGACATGAATTAACACGAGTCCAAGGAGACTTACCTCGAGTGGAGAGTACAACAACCACTAGTGGACTCTAGTGGAACGTACTAAAGCAGTAGTCGAGATCACTCCAACCACTAGAAGACTCCATTGGAAGATATGAAAGGAATGGAGGAGTGCACATGCACTTGTGGACTCTAGTTACATTTGTGGCCCTCGTTGATTTGAGCAGCTATATATACAAGCATAAGGTTGGGAGGAGAGTCATCTCTCTAGCACGTGGTGTTCATAATTGTTAGTTTCTTGCATTGATATCAGAGCTCTAAGCAATTTCCCATGGAGACCTTTGATAGCTCATCATCTTTCTCATAAGATCTCATGAAGATCGTCAAGTTGTTGGCCATCATCGTTTTCACATGCTATCCTCGCATGTAGATTCTTATCATCTGTGGATTGGACACCCTCGACTGTATTTTGTCCCTCTGGTATTGCATTTTGTAGCAAAAGCTGTGAGGATTCATATCTTAACATGCTTCTGAGCTATAGTGGGATCGAACCGGTGACTTTAGCTCTAGAGGTGGCTGAACTAGCCATTCCTACCATAGTGTGTGAATGTTAATGCCACTAACATGTATTTTTTATGTTCATTTTCCGTAGAGCAATGCATAGAGAAGCAAAAGAAGATTTTACTTCATGCAATCATGATCTGCAACATATGGGATTTGATCTCACTATCTGCTCAGCCTCCTGGAATGTCTTATCCATCACGCTACGACATCGTTGATGTCTTAAAATCTAGCATTATCTTTGTGAATTTGGGCTTGCTGCAATCACCATAGGAGAGCTATAAATCCAAAAGTTGAAAGCGACCTACAGTTGATCGTTATTAGGGTTTGAACCTGGGCTGTCCAGAAGTACATGCTTCTTCTTTACCCATGAGATCATTTGCAAACATAAGTGCATCCATCGTTGCAGCCAAAACAACCAAAACAACAGGCAGCATGGGATTCAAACCCAACACCCACTACTTCCATGTGCATTACACTCATTTTCATATAGAGAGTATGCACTCTTCCTTTTATCAATAAAATCCGTGGGAAGCTAAGGCCCTACCTTGACCACCATCTAGGAGCCACTAGGACCCGTGAGCAACCAGGAATGACCATAGTGTGGACATGGGAGAGGTGCCCATGGTGTTATGTGGTAGCTCACGACGGCAGGTGGCTAAGATCTATAGCTCATTGCTTCCTTTCAAACTAAGCCAAGTGAAGGTGATTTCTCCTCATCCATTTGGACTCTAAAGATATTTTCCAATTGATCTTCTTGCTTCCTTTCAAGCTTAATTCAAGAGCAACATCATCCACACATCATCGAAAGGCAAAGGATGACCTAAGATAATCATAGTCCAAGAAAGGCATCATTTCTTCAAAGAAGAGGACAAGAAGAAGCAATGATCTTCAAGGACAAATATGTAATTCTTCCTCATGGACCAAAGGATGGAGAATGGCTTTTCTAGAGGATCAATGGAAGGACGTAGCTTAATTGAGAGATAAGTATTTTTGAAGTTGATGTTTTCATTTCAATACTTGCTTTATTCGTTGCTTTCATGTAGCTTGCACCTACACATTATTGAAGCATGGTAGTAGTCTTCACTTTTTAAGAATGATTGCAAACACTACAAACTCGATGAAAGCTAAACGGATATAGAAGTATTGGGAAATACATCAGCACTTGCATGCATCCAAAAGTTCATGCCCAAAAAAAAAGAAATGATTGTTGGTGCACCTCTCCTTTCAAAAGAATGTTTTCATGCACAAAACACTTTTCCTTCTTACTTGAAAAAGATAGTTAATGCTCAAGTTCATGCACATGAATGGTTATATCTTTTTAAAAAATCTAGCAAGAATGTTTGTGCGTGGATGATTGAGAACATGCATTTTCAAGCTCAAGAATTGTTTGAGTTAAATTTGGTGCATGAAAGGAGAAGGCCAACACGTGCATGCACTTACATGCATTTGCATGCAAGAATAGGCATTCGCATATGCATGATTGTTTGATAAGTAGTTGAATACTTAAACTTTCGTTACCTCGTTTTTCGAACTTGACATAGATAGCTAGGGAAAATAGCAAACTAGCTAGTCGCAAGGCTCCTGGCTTCCATGCTACTCAGGTAGCTAGTTTGTTTTTCCCAATCATGATACTTAAGTATCACAAATTAGGAGTCTTGATTAGGAAAAGTAGGTCCTTTGAAAGTAAAGTGTTCAATTTTCTTGCTTATTGGAACGACAAGAAAATAGGGATTCTTGAAAAGTTTCCATGATGACTCTAAGTTTAGGAGAAGACTTAGAGAATCCTAACGACAAGCGTAGATGTAGTCGTTAGCTTGGATTTAAGAAATCTTACATCCAAGAAGGATGAAAAGAGTTTCCTTAGATACTTGAGTACTTCTTAATGAACACCTTTATTTGACATTTTATTCCAAGAGGTAATCAAAATCAAATAAAGCTAAATGGAAATTACACTAGTAGCACTTTTAAAGTTCACAAGATAGTTATTATATTCCATAAGTAGCATCCTGGGTAAGGATGCAAAGTGCCATGAAAATACTATGAAACTTTTGTAAGTTCTCATTTGCTTCCATTCCAAGGAATGTGATGGAAATCAACGATTGAACCTTAGCATCAATTGAACTTTGACATTCAATAGGAGGATGTTAGGTTCCATGATGATTGCATCTCTGGTAACGATGTAACTTGCTAAGCAAACATGGAAACTTGAAATAAATCTTCCTTTTAGAAGCATTAGAGAGTTAAGTTTTGGTTTCATTTAAGCTAATTGAAGCTTCAAGAGGAAACCAAAGCAAGCAATCTTTAGGAAATGAGATAACTCCCTAAAGACTTGAATAAGATTGTGAACTATTCATTTATGAATACCAAGTTTCAAGATATGGATCTTCCATGCATGAACGTTTCCTAAACAAGCGACAAAGTTCAAAATTATGTGCTCATAGTAGTAGCATTACTATTGGATCAATTGTCAAAAGATGAAACTCAAGTGTGTGATGTGTTCGTGTATTTATAAGTGCATGATTTGATTATAGGTAATCCTAAGATGATAGTTATTATGAAAACGCAAGTGTGTGCTTTGTTCGTGTATTTATAAGTGCATGATTTGATTATAGGTATTATAGTGGGTGAAGCGTACAACTATAAAAGAAATAAAAGGGTTGCACGAAGATAGAGGAATTGGTATGCAACTAAAAATGCCTCTTTGATTCTATATAAATCCGTGTGGTTAAATGCATATCTAAAAGAATATCTATGTATGCGTATGTTTGAATCTCAGTTTGTGTGAAACCTAATTGAAATTCCGAAGACAGTGAGCTAGAGGTTTGCTTGGAGAAAAACGAAAACTTCATTCTTCACTCCTTGCTGAGAATGGGATAAAAGATCAATATACAATGCCATATACACCTCAAGGAAATGGAGTTCCTAAAAGAGAGAACAAATTTTTCATGGAAATGGTGAAATGTATCAAAAGACATGCCTTGAATTTTATATTTGTAAAATTTATCCATTTCCCTTTGACGCCTCTCCAAATTGACAACTATGTTGTTGTACTTTGTGTAAGTGAATCCTTTCCTAGTTTAATTTTTCTAGCTCTTTTTTAGATGTAGCTAAATGATAAATGGATGCATGGATAATATCTTTCATAATCAAGTAATGGTTAATAATATTAACTACATGTTCATTGAAAGAATTCTTCATTAGAGATGCCTGTTGATATATTTAGGTAGTGATGTGTGTGAACACACTAGGACCGCCAGGGCACTTTTTTCCCTCTTTAGAAGGTTTTTTCCCCCGACTTGTATATATGCCTATTGCCCTAATGGGCTACTTATCGTTGTACATTCTCTAGTAATACATTCAGTATTGTGTGTTGTGCTTCAAGCTTCTTCTCCTTCCTTGTCCTATTCGCGTGCTTCCGCAGACGTCTATCTCCAACAATTGGTATCAGAGCAGATCATCGCTTCATCTAGGGCGCCTTCGACACTCCTCCCCTTGCAGTCTCAGAAACGCATGAATTTTGGTGAGCATACTCAACGTGTTTTCTAGATCAAAACATCTTCGCTCTCTGGTGCCAAATTCACGATCTGAGCTCATTTTGGCCTCCGAATGCACTATCGCAGTGCTTGTGCAAGCTATTTTGTCTTTCTGTGCCAAATGTATATAACAATTTCTGATCGCCAATATAAGCATCTCAAAGTCTGTTACAGGTCTAGTAGAATTCCTCTTGGTAATTCTGTTCAACTTTTTGAGATACAACCAATTTTTTGCATCAAGGTATTTTAGTCACCGGCCATGGCTGAAAGTAGTGATGTATTCCGTATGTTGGCTATTGAGGAAATAAATGTGAAGACTAAATCAAAGACTTCTATAATAGTTATATTTAGGTTTATCTTGTTGTAAAAGTAGTGGTTCGCTTTAGAAAGTGACGCCTTTTGTAAATGAAGTAGTTTTTTCTAAAAGACGCTTCTAAAAGTGATGGCCCTCATGTAACTTCTATTTTGAGGATGTAATAGAAATAAACCTATAGATACGTGTACTCTGAGAGAATCGTCCATCAGAGTACACAGGGGGGAGATTGCACCCAATATCGCGTCGTTGTTTCTCTGTTTCTGATTCCTATTTCATCTTCTTTTTGCCTCTATGTGTGCATGCGCTGAAGGACCTGATAATAGCTTTTGTGCTTTTTTCTTCTCGAATTGAAGAAGAGGACTATATCCCTAGTCCAAAAACTAGGATCTTTATACTATGGTCATGCGACCTCTTCTATCTAAGATGGACTTCTGGAATTAGCAAAAGAGTTGTAATAGTTATCTTCTTCCATCTATTGTAGATTGTGCATTTTTTGCTCTATCCTCAAGTAAGACCTTTCCAAAGACTATTACTCTAAAATTGGGAACCGTGAAGTCCTATAAGCTAGTTTTAATAGGGTGAAGACCCATTTAAACTTCATAGGTTCTTTGGTAGGCCCACAAAACAGTAAACATATATAGTTTACATTTTGTTGGATGCTCGAGTAGCATCTTTTTAACTATCATTAAAAATAATTTTTTCGTATGCTTTGCTAAATAATTTCTCAAGGATAACAAGGAGAACTAAAATTATGTTGAAATTGATAATAATTCATAATATTCTTAATGTGATGGTTTAGAAAATGAGTAATCTAATTCGATATTCACTCTAGGGGTAGTCCATAGCACATAAACAACTAAGCCAAGAGAATGGTCAATACACTCCTTATCATAGCATGCTTGAATGGCCAAGCTCCCACCCATCTAATTTCATATTTACTGCAAGTCAAGATGAAAGTTCATCGAGAATGTTCAGATGAGGTATGAATAAGACCCATGAGATCTAGTCCTCCCTTGTAGAATGGCTCTAAGGGGAAGACTTGCTATAATGGAAATAGATAGATGTCACGAGGTTTGCAGGTACATTGAAAAAGATCTCATATGTACATAGACCCATGAACATCCTTTTATTAGGACAACCACCAAAGCCCACTCTTGATAATTTTATTTGTACTTAAATTCAACATCACTACGCCATCTAGGAATCTGCAACAACTTCAATGGGCAGAGTGTAACCACATCCCCATAATATCTTTATAATATAGTTGACCTAAAATTATAGTACACCTTTTTGGAAAACTCCTTAGACTTTGTAGACCATAAATGAGTTTTTGAGATACTTGTTGCTAAGACAAAAAGAAACCATTTCACCATAGCATGTGCGTTTCCCTAGATCTAGTATGATAGCTTCACCAATATGAAACAACAATGTCTAGAAAAGAATCATCTACTCTATTAGTAGGTTCACTAAAATCAAACCGAGATAAAAAGTCCCCCACCACACGCAAAGTACTTTCTCTATGAATGATATCATATTCGAATTCTTTTCTAATAAAAAGAACCACCATGCAAGTGTTCCAACTAGATTCTATTAGTTTCCTAGATATAATTGTACTAAATGATCCACATAAAAACTAAATTTTATGGCCCAATAAGTGATTAATCAACTATCCATTCACACAATACATTTAATGTTACCAATAATGGTCAACATTTTATATTAAGAAACTACCAATGGCTACATCCAAAGCATCAACAAAGACATGGAAGGGATGGTCCCAATTTGGAGCTTGGAAAATCAGGCCTTGGTTATCAAAACTTTAAGTCATAAAAAAGATAAATCACATTTGTTTGTCCATTGTGATTCTCAAGAATTGGCATGATCCAACCTTATTCAAGGATAAGACACATGGGATAAGTATCGTAAATGTCACACATGCATTGAATTAGTCCTAAATATGTAAAAATTTCTTTGCAAGATGAGTTGGTAGGGATTATAGTAATACTTTCACTTTGTTGGGATTGATTACAATTCCATCCCTTCAAATAGTATTCCCTAATAACTTGCCACACTTCATGCCAATTACTTATCTTCGAAGGTTGATGCACAAAATGGACCTCTTTGGAGTTGAAAAAACAAATCCGCAAGTTTTGTAGACGATCAAATGGGTTATCAAACACAACAAATTCATCCAAGAATAATTGCATAAAATTGGTCAGCATGGTGAAAAACCAATGCATAAATCACTTGAAAGTACTAGGACGATTTCAAACTCCAAACCAGATTATTGTGTAGGCAAAAGCTCCCTAGTAATTGGTAAATTTCTTCTTCGAGATATCCCACATTATTGTGTAGGCAAAATCTCCCTAATCATTGGTAAATTCCATCTTCGAGATATCCCATTCAGCCATCTGAACCATGTTCTACCTATTTAATCCATCAACGAAGGAATAATCCTATGAATCACGAATTCATCTAAAAATATATCCAAAAAAAGGTAAGGGAAAAGGATTCGTTATCATAGTATCATTCAATTTCTATTTATGCATACAAATTCTAAGGTGCTTATTTTTTCTTCAAGAGAATAACTAGGTGTGCCCCATTTTGGATGTTCAATTGGCACAATAAATCCGACCTCGAGTATACACTCCAGCTCTTCCTAAACATGTTTCCCAAGGTAAGGATTCTATTGGTATTGCAAGTGATACTTCTCGCTTGACGTGATTTCTATGTTGATAGGAGTGATGATCACGACCCGTTGTCTCCAAATAATCTCATGAATACATGTATTGGAGCTCTTGTAATAGGCAAACCAAGTCATTCCACAATGGTTTAGAAGAATCCACACAAAATTGGCATCTATGTATTACTAGAAAACCAAGATAATATTATTCAATCTAATCTTCTTGATACCTACCTATTTACTTACTTACTTACTTAGTGACTTACACACATACACAAAAGCATACATACATACATACATGCATACATACATACATACATACATACATACATACATACATACATACATACATACATACATACATACATACATACATACATGCATGCATACACATATTCGTACATACATTCACACAAACATGCATACTTACTTACTTAATTACTTACTTACTTACCTACCTACATACATACATACATACATACATACATACATACATACATACATACATACATATATCCATACATATATACATCCATACTTACTTACTTACTTGCTTGCTTAGTTACTTATATACATACACACACTCATACATACATACACACATACATACATACATACATACATACATACATACATACATACATACATACATACATACATATATACATACATACATACATGGATACATGCATACATACATACATACATACATACATATATACATACATACATACATATATACATACATACATACATACATACATACATACATACATACATACATACATACATATACATACTTACTTAGTAATACTAATAGATATACTTAAATATATTAGAATTTAGGAAATGTATATAGAAAACCTTCAAAGCTATGCTTTTAAAATAAATATTAGGATATAACTTCTACACACATATATATTTATGTATGTATGTATATATGTGTAGTATATAACATCTACACTCTATGTACATACATACATACATATATACATACTCCAACAATGGTTATCAGAGGAGGTTGGTGCCTCATCTAGGGTATCATTAACACTCCTCCGGTCACACTCTTAGAATTTCATGAAAGTTGATAAGCATAGTTAGAGGGATTAGTAGTTCAGAAGAGCTTTGTTATGTGGTGTTGAAATTGCAATCTAAGCTTATTTTGGCCTTTGAATGCAGCATCATAGTGCCTGTGCAGGCAATTTTTTCTTCTTGTGCAAAAGGTAAATACAAGTTTTTGCTTGCCAATACAACTATCTCAAATTCGACTACATGTTTAGTAGAACTTGATAGGGTACTCCTATTCAATGTTCTAAGATACAATCATTTTTTTTTTGCATCAAGTATTCTAGAGAATTTCCATGGATGAAAGCGATGATGTATTGGATATTTTGGCTATCGAGGATAAGTTGGATGGTCAATTTCCCATTTTGGGCATATGGGATACATCATGTATTGGTTGCAAAAGGACTCTGGAATATTGTAAACTACAACATATCATGGGCATACCAATGCTCTCCATACCGACGTTCACCCCTGACATCGATATGATCGTTGAAAATGTCTCTAAATATCTCATTAGGCATAACGATGATCATTTGATCATCGGTATGACTGTTTAGAAATGAATCATCGTTATTTGTTGTGGATTATAGGCATCTGTATTGGCATCAGTATTTGCATTGCTATGAGCATTGCTAATTGCCTGGAATTATCCACGCTCATATGGATGCTCAAACCGATGCAAATACGGATTCCAGAACTGACGGTAACGTTTAAAATGACGTTTAGAACATACACGGGACCCAAGAGCAAAAATTGGACATTCTGCGCATCATTCGAATTGAGCACTGTTTTTGTCGAACTTGCATGTGTGAACTAAATTGTGACCTGCATTGTATTGTGCACACACAGACACACACCGATCTCCTTCTCTACACACACACATACTCTCTCTCTCTCTCTCTAGATGTCGCTTCTTTGTAAGTGGTGTGCGTACTCTTACCCTCTCTTTCTCTATGCATTCTGTTTTATGATTCTCTTCTTTTTGGTTCCATAGGAGGTTTTTGGCATCGATTCTTTGGAATTCAATGAGAGACAATGTTCATTACACTTTTTCAACATCGATCCAAAAGAGAGACATACCTTTAAGTGATTGTTTTATTCTCTATTGATAGAGAGTGAGAAAGAGAGAGATGCAAGAGAGAGAAAAAGGGAAAGAGATAGAGAAGAAAGAGAGAGAGAGAGAGAGAGATAAAGAGAGAGATAAGGAGAGAGAGAACAAGAGAGAGAGATAGAGATAGAGATAGATACACACACTTGTATACAGACATGCATAAATACACACACACATGCATACTACACACACACATATACACACATGCATACATACACACATATATACAAACATGCATACACATACATATGCATACATACATTCACACACACTCACATACATACATACACACACTCACATATACATACATACTTACATACATATACACACACTCACATATATACATACAAAAACATACACACATAGATATATACATACACAAACATATGCATGCATACATTCACACACATACATACACACATGTACATATTACATAGTCACATACACATATTCATGCATATGCATGCATGCATACACACATATACATACACTCACATACATATTACATACACACAATCATATACATACACACACATATACATACACACTCACATAAATATATGTAAGAAAATAACAGCAGAGCGGAATGGACCTATAGACAAAGTTGAGAGAAAAATGCAGACAAAGATAGATGCAGACTGAGAATAGAGAACTCAAATTCTCAAATTGTTGAGCGTAATGTAGTTACAATGATGGTAGTATCCACCCGTGCACTCCCAATGTGGAGCTTAGATGGCGATCTAGACAGAATCTAGATGAAGGGCTTACTAGTGCGCAATGTTATGTAAAGCACAACCTAGGCCGTGCTTATATAGCTTTTACAAGGCGGTTTGGTATAGATAAAATGTAGTCATGAGATACAAAATAGTTGGTAAAATATACGATCCGACAATATCTCCACGACCAGAAGTCCTACCATCTCGGCCCTACGAGCCAGGGGGATAGGCCCCTCGGACCCCGCAGAAGGGGGCAAGCACCTCTCTGCACTCCCCCCATTAAGGTTCTATGGGGAAACTGCGTGATGCCATAGGGCCTTTATTTTCACCTTAAATGGCAACCCAATGGCCTGGAAGTTTATGCCCTACCTAACCTAGCGGCTAGGCTCACAAAGATCATCTACAACCATCAACGGTCACACATAGACCTCATATAACTTGGAAGTTAGGGTTCCACAAATGTCTGGTCTCTCATAATGGCTTCTCCTCATAATGGGGGCGATACAAGTTAGAGCACCATGGATCATTTGTGGTCACATGAGGGTGGAGTATTAAGCATATCTAACACCCCCCCTCAATGTCCACCCTACGGTGAACTACCTCCTTGGTCCAATCCCAAGCTTTGAAAAGTGTCAAAGAAGTTGCTCTCTCCCAAGAGCCTTAGTGAAGATGTTTGCTCCATTTTCTTCAGTAGGACAATAGCTTATCTCCACGACCCCATCATCAATCAACTCATGCACATAGTGATACTAGATTTCTATGTGCTTGGTATGTGCATGGAAAACATGATTTTTGGCGATGGCCATGCAACTTTGGTTGTCACACTTCAACTCTGTAGCCTCCTGTCCTTGTATTCCTATGTGCCATAGGATCCTCCTCAACCATATTGCTTCACATGCTGCAACGCATGCAGCTTTGTACTCAGCTTCAGTAGAAGATGCTATAGTGGGTTGCGTCTAATTACTAATCCAAGAGAAAATCCCTGATCCTAAAGAAAAGCAATATCCAAAAACTGATTCTCTGGTATCAATATCTCCTGCCCAATCTGAGTCATAGTATTCGACTAGAGATGATCATTCTTCATAAAGAATACCATAATCAGTGGTTTCTTTTACAAACCTAAGTATCTGCATGCTTGCCTTCCAATGAGTTTCGCAAGGCTTATTAGAGAGCCTGCTTACTACTCCAACAACATAAGAGATGTCTGGTCTGCTATTGCACAAGTAGATGAGACTTCCAACTAATTTCCTGTATCTTCCAATATCCACCGGAGATGAAGTATCTTCAATAGATAATTTTTTGTTGACCTCCATAGGTGTACAAATTTCCTTGCAATCCTCCATGTCGAATGCCTTCAATATCTGCCTTGCATATTTTTGTTGAGAGATGAAAATCTTCCCTGGCTCCTACCAAACTTCAATACCTAAGCAATAATGCATTAAGCCCAAGTCTATCATTTCAAATTCTGAACTCATGACATCTTTTGTTTGTTGAAGAAGAGCATCATCATTCTTGTAATCACAAGGTCATCTACATAGAGTATAAGCACAACTGTCTTCCCTCCTCTCTTTAGAACATACAAGTTAACATCAAAAGCACATCTTTTGAAACCTAGATCCAAGAGATACTTATCTATCCATTGGTACCATGCTCTAGGGGCTTGCTTTAGCCCATATAATGCCTTCTTAACCTTACATACCTTGTTCTCTGAATGGGGAGCCTCAAAACATGGTGGTTGAGACACATATACCTCCTCCTTGAGGTCTCCGTTCAAGAATGCTGATTTGACATCCGTGTGATAGACTCGCCAACACTTATGTGTAGCCACAGCTAGTACTACTCAGATAGTAGTCATTCTTGCAGTCGGGGAAAATTATTCACATAAGTCAATGCCTTCAACTTGTGAGTAGCCCTGTGGAACAAGTCTTGCTTTATACTTTTCTAGAATACCATCAGCCTTGCACTTTAGCTACTAGACCCACTTGGTGCCAATGACTTTACATTTAGGGGTTGATCCACTAGCTCCCAAGTTCCATTCTTCATGATATTGTTGTATTCTCACTACAACATATCGAGGGTATATCGAGGCTGCTACCGAGGAAAATGAATGGGGGTAATTTGTTCGCGACGTCAGTGTTAGAGTCGGTATATGCATCAGAAACAAAACGTCGGTATAAGTGCTCGTATGGGCATCGGTATAAGTGTCAGTATGGGCGTCAGTAATACCGGCGCACATACCGACGCTTATACCGACGCCCATAGTGGGCATACCGATGCCCATACCGACGTCCATACTGGGCGTACCGATGCGTATACGGACGACCATATCTGCACAAATGTTTTTGGGCAGAGTGTGTTGTCTTTTGCTACAGCATGATGTTGTTTAGCAAAAGACAATACACTCTACCCAACTGAGTACATGTGTTATGTACTCTAATGGCTACCAAAACATTGGCAAAGCACTTCTATATAAGAATCGGATACAAAATGTGACAAAGCACTTCCATATAGGAATCGAATACAAACTTATGGTACATCATTGCCATAGGAGTGTAATACAAAATTGTGGCAATGTGACAAAACACTTCCATATAGGAATCGAATACAAAATTATGTTACATCATTGCCACATACGAGTGTAATACAAAGTTGTGGCATTGATCAAAATATTTACACCTGCAATCCTGCAACAAAACATATGTATAAAATAAGACAAATTGACATGACATTTATAAACAACAACTAAAAATACAGAACCAAGATATAACCTTACCTAATCATAGAATATTCTCCCATGAGACGATTGCAACGTGTCCCTCTAAGTCTTGTAACAATGCAACCAATCCGTGACGATATCCATATGATTCTTCGCTTCGCGTCGGATGAAGACCCACTGCCAACTCCTATAATAAATATGCAAAATGTTAGATGAACATACATGATGTGCTTAACACAAACAAATTCAATAATTAACATGATACTTACAAATTGGTAGCGCATACTGTCATATCCGGCGCTACCTAAATGCGACGTTCCAACCGTTGTCGTCGAGATTTGCTCTCCTCTCTCACTTGTGAAGGCCTACAAAAAACATATTTGGTGAAGGTAGCCGGAATTCCCCGAGAAGTCCAAGATGCATCAAGGATGTCAAAGGAAGGTCACATACAAAGTTTCAAAGAAATCAAGAAAGTCCA
Source organism: Ceratopteris richardii (assembly GCA_020310875.1). Taxonomy (NCBI): domain Eukaryota; kingdom Viridiplantae; phylum Streptophyta; class Polypodiopsida; order Polypodiales; family Pteridaceae; genus Ceratopteris; species Ceratopteris richardii. The sequence goes on along the minus strand of CM035429.1, from coordinate 108,376,741 downwards.
TCGTAGCGGTCAAAGCTGGTCAAAGTTGGGAAATTAGGGCAAAAATTTCATTGTCACCAAATTAGATGAAAATTCATATACTTGTAAAGATTGTCAAAGGCAGTCTATAGCCCAAATTTCAGCAGAAAATGGATTTTGTAGCACATTGATATGCTATGTTCATTTTGTAAAAATGTAATTTTTCTAGTTTGACCCTACAAATTCTTGTATAGAAATTTATGTTAGCCATATGGTTTGGCATGTATAAAGATCATATGTGGCTACATATTTGTACAAATTTTCAAGGCTATCAGAGCTTCCTAGACACCTTAATGCCACCTTGCAAGCTTCCAAATGTAGTCAAACTTGTACAAGGGAGATTCAGATGGGAGTTTTTTCTGCATATTCCTGAAGGAGATCTTTGGAAACATAGTCCTACAATGTTTCATCTTCATCAAAGACTTTTTGGAGGGTCAAAGAGCACAAAGTCCAGTTTTCAAGGTCACCGCAGTTTTCTAGAATAAGAAAATTGAAGGCTTGAATGTCTGCCACATGTCAAAATATGATTGAACCATGTTGTACGGTCAAGATGAGCTCATATTCAAGGGTGGAGATGCACTAAAGCATAAAGGAAGGAGGATCCACGAATTTTTTCCATAAAAGAAGACCTTTTTTACAATCAAAGATCAATAATGCAACATTTCTCCAAAAATAGTGGCTTATCTTATCCGAATTGATGTCAGCACTGATCCGATGGTCCAGATCATCCCCAGATCCAATGGTGGAGAATGAGGGCGCCTAAATTTCACTCCTTTACACTAGATTTGATAGAAAGAACAATTCCAAGCCATTGATTTGATTAATCAAATGGTTGTAATCGAAAGTAGTGATCCTAGAGTTGAGAGTTGATTTCTCTAGATCCAAGGGCCCAAATTCATTCAAAAAACTATATAAACCCCCCTCCAAACTCCTAGAGCATCATTGTTAGGCATCCATAGGGCTCATGCTAGCTTACGGTTTCCTTGAGACGATCACCCTCGGTTGAGCGAGTGAGGATCCAAGGTGAGCTAGTATGAGTATAGAACCTAGTTTCAAATTTAAGTTAGAACTCCAATTTAGGATAGGCTCTTGAAACCAGCATCTCTATCTTGACTCACCCTCGGTGGAGCGTGTGAGTGAGTTAGAGCTGATTTTAATGAGTCTTAGATTTCTTTAGTTAGACGTTACGAGCCTAGACAGACATAGGGTCACTGGAGTGGAACTCACCTTCTTACGTGTGACATTCGGTTGAACTGTCATGGTTTGAGGGTCGGAACCACCTTTGATCAGTAGACTGCTTAGCATGACGTACCACGACGATATTTTACATGTAACTTAATGCAAATCCTTTTAATTCATGTCACTTGTCACTTGTCTCTTGTCACCTCTCTCAGTCTCTTAAGTATTTTTACATGTCTTCTATTTCTTCTATGTGTGAGAAGGCTCCGCAGTATTGCGTTGAACCAGTGAGGATGTTTCTTTGAGCTTGTGAGTAAAATCCATCATCATAATTCACTTGCATGCATATAATCCATACAAATCCATACATATTTATTAGTTTCTGAAAGTGTATAAGAAGCTCCAATATTGGACCATTCTTCCTTTCGAAACTGATTTATGTGTGAGGATTCCATCTATTCTCATCATGCATACATATCATCCAAAGAAGGCTATACATATGGATTAGAATTAGGAAGTGTTTAAGAAGCTCCTCCAATGGACCATTCTTCCTTCCAAATTTGATTCGTGTGTATGGTTCTCTTTCATTCTTATCATTCATGTTCATAAATCTAACTTGCACTCCTACATTCCTATTCCCATAATCATTTCAACATCTCTCTCATCTCCATACCCAACATTAATTTCACCTTCACATCTTTAAACCTTCCAACATTCATTAGCTTCATACACCCTGTGTGTGCCACGACCGGACCCGATCCACCCGGATTGCGATCACCTCCACATTTGAACCCGACGTGAAACGCTTTGTGGCATTTGCTTCTGATCTTGTTGGGAGGTTGTGATCCATATCCTTTGTTTCATATTTTTCATCCTCAACATATCATCATCATCGTTCTTGAGTGTTGCACTAGATTTCTCACAGTATCGTGCGCATCTTTGTCGCGAAGTAAACACATTTGTGAGAGATCTAGAACATCGTGCATCACTTGCTTATTCACATAAGATGGAGGAAGGATTCAAATCCCTTATTGTTGAGAAACAAGGCCAAAGAATAGTCTCTTCTATGTTGAGAAAGAAGGGAAAATTCAATGGCATCAACATCACAAGCTACTTAGATTTGTTTGAAGAGCAAGCTATGATTTTTGGTCTTCCTGAAGATCTTTTGATATCATTCTTTGAACGAATTGTTGATAGCTCTATCATAAACCGTGTCACTCAATATGATAGTCTTCCTTGGAGTGATTTTAGAAAGGAGATGCTCAAAGAATTCTATCTTGAAGATTATAGCCAACATAATCGAGATGGATTCTTACGATGGGTCAATTCTCCAAAGCCTAGTAGCTCTATTACTCACTTACAAAATGAGTATATTAGACGCTATGAACAACTTCCTGATGAGGATAAGATAACTTTGGAACCTGATCTTGTGATCAATTTTCTTAAGCTTCTTCATCCTGAAACTCGTAGGGAAGTTGAACGGCGATTAGAAGAACCAGATAAGTGCTATGGTCTTACTGACAATTGGCAAAAAGTGCATAAAGTAGTAGAGGCTGTAGCCCATAGACATCAAAGACAATCCATGCTTTATGAGCAAACTAGTCTTCCTCAAGCTAGCCTTCCACAAACTAAGGAGCAAGTTAGAGAACAATCCCATGCTATGCTTTTTGACTCTACTCCTATTCCTCAAATGATGGAGCCTACTCAAGGTTTTAAAGTAGAGCCAAATAAAAGTGTAGTTGAACAATCTCAAGTGGATATTCTCACTAAGCAAATGGAAAGTCTTATTGCTACACAATCCAATTTGGCCAAGACTATAGATGCTTTACAATCTAGTTACACCAAAACTTTCCAAAATCAAATGAACCCAATGACTTTTCAAGAGCCTAATCAACATGTTATAGCTACCAATCAAAATCCACAAATAGCTCCTACTCAAGCATATCAAGTTCCTCCAATGCATAATCCTTCAATGCAAAATCCTCATCCTCATGTGCAAAATCCTCAAATGAATCAAAACATGTATCCTCAAGCTTCTCAAATAGCTTTTCAAAATCCTCAAAATCAAAATTTTCAAAATCATCAACCGTATAATATGGAAGCTCCTCTTGCACCTCAAGTACCACATGTTGCTCCCCAAGCTCCTCAAATACATCAATTGCATTTTCAAAATCCTAATTATCCTGTTCAAGCAATACCTTATCAACAAAATCCTCAATTTCAAAATTTCCCACCACAAGTTAATCAAAATCCTCAAAATCAAAATGGTTTTGTGCGTGGCCCTCGTAGGTGTCCTTGGTGTGATTCGTTAGAGCACTTTTTGAGAGATTGTGAATTATTGAAGGCTGCTAAGGAGCAACGACTAGTAATAGACATAGACAAGAAAATCTGTGACTATCGATCTAGGCTACCTTTGCAAGGAAATTATGGTAAGGGAGGAATGAAAAAACATTATGAAAATATAACCATAATGGACGTAGGAACTAGAGGAGTGAAACTAGAAGCTCTTGATGAACAACAAGTAGAATCAAGTAAACCCACAAAGGAAGGTGATTTTTCTATAGAGGCTTTAGTAAGAGCACGGGATGAGATTAGGAGAATAACGGCTTGGGAGTCACCAATAGAAGATAAATCTCTTATTTCTCACATATCCAATGTAGAAGAAAAACGAAAAAGAGATGAAGCTGAGCCTAGTGAAAGAAGAGTAACACGAAAACAAACCTCAGAGGGAATAGAAACAATCATAGAGCAGGGAGAAACATCACAATCCAAAGATAAAAAACAAGAAGCACAACCCAATGAACAAAAACAAGAGGAGAAACAAAAAGGGAAGAAGACAAAGCAAAGAAAAACAGAACCAAAGCCTTTGGATAAACAAGAACAATCAAAACAAACTGAAGACCAAACACGAGAACATGAACAAAAACAAGACCCTGAGCAAAAACAAAAGAAACCAAAGAGAAAACCTAAAGCCATCTTGATTTCAGAAATTGAGAGAAAAATAGATCCTATGGAGATTTTAGATGACATTTTGCTTAAGAGTCAAGTGACTATGTCTTTAGAACAAGTTTTCTCTATTGCAAAGCCTGTTTTTAAAGATAACTTTATCGGCCTAATTAAAAGGAAGAGGTTTCCACTTAATCTAGATACTGAGATGCAAGATTCTCTAGATCAAGATCAAGCTATGAATGAAGCCTTAAACTTTGATGAATCTGATGAAGAGGACTTTGATGATGATGAAGTAAATGTTGTTAGTATATGATCAATGTCTACCCCTCATGATTGTATGCACATTTTGTAAGGCCCCCTTTATGAGGAGAAGCCAAGCATGCATTACCCAATTGATGGGAATCCCAACTTGAATGTTGGATGAAGGTCATATTGGACCATGTAAGATATTATAAGGAAAGGGAGTTATCAAGGTCCCCAATTGTGGGGTCCGGGGCAGCGATGAGCAGCCCCGGCTGGGGGGTCCAAGGGGGCCAGCGGGCCCCCTGGCTGGGGGGTCCCAGGGGGCCAGCGGGCCCCCTGGTGGGGGTCCGGGGGCAGCACCCCCGGCGCGACGGTAAAGGGAATATTCCATGGAATATTCCCTGTTGGAGTCAAAAATCATTTATATTTGTTAGGTCGGTTCAACCAGTCTAAGCCGTGTATGGCAATTACGCGGGCAGTGGCCGCCCACGCTCTACCGCCCATGTATAGCCGTCCATGGCAGGCCACCCATGATCCTATATATACATGACTTCTGCACTACCTAAGACATTGAGTTGAGCCAGCATACCTCTACCTTGTATCTCCCTATCTAGAGTTGTCTAGATCACCATTTAAGCTCTACCTTGAGAGCGCACGGGTGGACAACGCCATCATCTTTGTACTTGCTGCTAGTAGAAAATTGTTGAGATTCTCCTATATCTGTTATCTTCTCTGTTATTGCTCCTGTGTTATATTGCGTAACTATTGTCTTACAAATGTTAATAAAAATTTCTTAGGACCTATTCAACCTGACCATGAAAATCATGAAAACAATCCTGAAAGCCACTTTAAAAGAACATTTTGGTCTAGAGGTACATCAGAGATGCATGTTAAAATAGGAAATGATAAGAACACTATCACTGTAAATGCATTAGTAGATTCCGGCTCTGAAATCAATGTGATTTCAAGAGAAGTCTATGATAAGTTTCGATGGCCCATAGATAAAGATTGTGGATGGCGTATGAGAACTGCAGATAATGGTGTAGGTACCCTGTATGGAGCTTGTGCTAGTGTGCCCATATCCATAGGAGGAATCACAGAAGAGTTTCACTTTTTTATTCAAGATAATTGCTCCTATGAAGTTCTCTTAGGTCAACCCTTTATTTGTGAGAGTCGTATGGAAACTAAAGCCATGGATGATGGGTCTACCTATGCTAGATTTAAGTCTAAGGATGGAATGCAATCACTTCAAGTCATGACAGTAGGAGTGAACCATCCTAGGAATCGATTGTCAATTAGAAAGAAACCTATTGTTACTCATGGTCATGAGCATGCTTGTAGTGATTGTGCACCTCGATTCATGTTTGGAGCTACATATGATCAAAATTTCGGATAGAATCCATTGTTGAGCGGGACAACAGTGGATATTGGTTTGACATCTCGCATCCAACCAACATGTACAATAGTTTGTCACTTTGTTTTCCACATTCTAGATTAGATTTTCTTCATAAGAGTCAATTGTCCAAGTCTTTTATCCAAAAAACCCAAAAAAATTATAAAAACAACAAAATCATGGAACATGATGAGAACATTGAGCATGTGATTGAGACATCTCATTGTTTCTCTACTCTTGAGGAGTTAGAGTTATGTCTTCAACAAAATTCTAATTCCCATATTATTCTTCTTTCTTCCCTTGATGAGTATGCTCTAATCCAAGAGTATGCTCTCAATGTTGACAAGTGCTCAAAATTTAACCAAACACATGATGCCTTAGTTGAAACAAAGTACAAAACTGTAGACAAAAAAATCAAACCCATAGCTCAACCATTACCTCAAGGAAGTAATGAAAAAATTATTGATGTGAAAAATGATCCAATTCTTCGGGATAAGAAAAACATAGGACATAAATTCACGGATGAGACAATCAAACATGTGAGAATTGGTAGAGATGATGACTTTCTTTTGCCAGCAGAGAGAGATAAATTTGAGAGAGTTATACGTAGCCATGGAAAAGCCTTTACTATGTATCCTCATGAGATTGGTTGTGTAGATCCTAAGCTAGTTGCACCCATGATAATCTTTACTATTCCACATATTCCATGGAATCTTTGTCCTATACCTGTTCCAAAGGCTCACTTACCTGAGCTAATGAAACTACTTAAGGAGAAGATAAACATGAGAATTTTAGAGCCATCTTTTGCACCTTACTCAAACAGATGGTTCACTGTGCCTAAAAAGAATGGGAAACTACGTTTTATTCAAGATCTCCAACCCGTCAATAAAGTCACCATAAGGAATGTAGGAACAGGACCCATTGTAGATGAGTTTGCTGAATCATTTTCAGGACATTCTATCTATTCAATGGGTGATTTATATTCTGGATATGACCAATTCCAGTTAGCAATTGACAGTCGTGACATAACCACAATGAAAACTCCTTTAGGCTTAGTGCGAATGTGTACTTTACCTCAAGGAGCGACTAATTCTGTGGCTCATATGATGAGTGCTATGAATATGGTCTTACATGATTTTATCCCTCATATAACTATGCCATTCATTGATGATATTCCAATTAAAGGGAGTGAGGAACGTGTAAAGGACATTACTTTAGATTCATCTGGATGTCGTAAATTTGTTCTTGACCATATCTCTGATTGTGAAAGAATATTTCAACGATTTGAAGAGGTAGGTCTCACATTTTCCATAGAGAAATCTGTTTTTGGTGTCAACGAGGTGCTTATTGTTGGACATTTATGTGGCCATTATGGTCGAAAGCCATACCCACAAAAAGTTGATGCCATTAGCAAGATTTCTGAAACATGTAACAACGTGAGTGAGGTACGTAGATTTCTTGGTGCTTGCATCTTTTATGTTATTTGGATCCCTCACTTTGCTCATGTTGTTGATTGTCTTTATGACTTGTTGAGGAAGAAACGAAAATTTATTTGGACTGACAAACACACTCAAGCTATGCGTAAATTGAAGAAATTATTGCTTAAAGCTCCCATCCTTAAGCGTGTAGACTATTCTGCTAACAAACCTATTATATTGACTGTTGATACTAGTCCTATTGGTATAGGTTGGGTCATAAGTCAAGATGATAGTGAAGGGAATAGATATGCAATTAGGTTTGGTGCCAAAATTCTACATGAAACACAACGAAAATATCCACAAATCAAACGAGAACTATGGGGTATGGTAACAGCTTTGAAAACAGACAAAGAATATTTCATTGGTGCAAATGTCAAAGTTGAGACTGATTGTTTGCCTCTCATTGGAATGATAGCCAATTGTTCATCTCCTGATATAGCCATGCTTAGATGGATCTCATATATTAAGTTCATAAATCTTGAGTTAGTTCATATTTCAGGTAAGTCAAACTCAGTTGCTGATATGTTATCGAGAGCTAGATTTGATGATGATCTTGAAAGTGATCTAATAAAGAATGTGAATTTAGTTGACTATGTTCCACATATATATGAGTATGAGAAATTTCATGAGTCTGAGTACGAAGATGAATGGAGAGACATAGGAAAGTATCTCAGTACACTACAACCATTACCTAGCTGGACTACGAATAGATTCCGTAACATTAGGAAACGAGCTTATAACTTTTTCCTATGTAATGGTTATCTTTGGAGACATGCTAAGGGTAAGGTTAAGAATCCACAACGAGTCCTAGGAAAACGAGGTCTTCAATTGCAAGTAATGAAGGAAATGCATGAGACATTATGGGCAGGTCATAAAGGATTTTTTGGAACATATGAAAAAATTAGAAGTACCTATTATTGGCCTAGGATGTATGTTGACATTAGTAGCTATGTTTCTACATGTTCTACTTGTCAACTTCATTCATCAGTCAAACATAGAGATCCGTTGCATCCTACTTATCCACCTTGTATTCACTACAAGTGGGTAGTAGATCTTGTAACTATGCCTAAAGGTATTGACAAAATGCGTTACATTGTACTTGCAAGAGAAGACTTAACTAATCATGTAGAGGGACGTGCACTACGATCTAAGACCACTTCCAATGTTTGCAAATTCTTGCTTGAAGATGTCATAAGTCGCTTTGGGTACATAGAGAAAGTAGTTGCCGATCGTGGAGAGTTAAATGCGAGAGAAGCTAAAGAGTTCTTTGAGCGTCACGGTATTCGTTTGTCTCTCACTACTGCATATAACCCAGAGGCCAATGGTAAAATAGAGAGAGGGCATCCACCTATTGTGAAAGCCATATCTAAAGCATGTAATGGTGACATCAAACAATGGCCTAAATTCTTACCTTTTGCACTTTGGGCAGATAGAATGACATGCACACGTACTACTGGATATATGCCTGCTGAACTCATGTACTGTCAAAAACCATTGTTTCCAATTCAGTCTCATATTTCTGCATGGTCAAATTTTCCTTGGTCTGAAAACATGTCTACTGATGATTTTTTGAGTCTGCGTATTAAACAGTTAGAACAAGGTAAATTAAGACTTGATGATGCTGTTGAAAAATTAAGAGAATCTAGAATGAAGAACAAGCATTATTTTGATAAAACTCATCGACTGCGTCCTAATCCAATTGAAGTAGGAGATTGGGTGCTCATTTATGATAGTACATTTGACTCTCAATATGATGCACGCAAAAAGCTCACTCAACGGTGGTTTGGGCCATACATTGTATCAAAAGTCAACAACAATGGTACGTATGCTCTTTGTGAATTAAATGGTGTTGCACTAAAAACTTTGATTGCAGGTAAAAGGATAAAGCTATTCAAGAAACGTGATAATGACGAGTACATTTTGGATGAGGACATTGAAGAAGATGACAACAATGAGGCCGATTCATAAACAGGAGTATCCATGCTATAAAAAAATAAAAATATAAATAAAAAAAGGAAAAAAAAATAAAAAAAACATATAAAAATATCATTAATTTTTCAAGTTCATGTTGCTTTGTTTTTTTTCAAGTTCATTCTATATTTTTTTTTTTCCATGCTTGTTTCATGCATGTTTTTTTTCAGTCTTTGCATTGCATTGCATATCCACATCACTTGAGTAAAAAAAGGGCAAATGATGATTTCTCTACTTGTGTAAAATTTTATCTTAAGTAGTAACTTATCTACCAAGAAATTGTTTATAATCTAGGATTGTGGAAAGATAGGGCATGTAGATTTGGAGGTTTATTTTGGTGACAAGACTTTCATATATAAACATGCATATGTATCCTGTATCGAAAGCATAATTGTTGAAATCCTAGCTCCTGCTACTGCATGTTTCTACATCCTTAGTCCATCTCACAGCACTTGTATCGGAGTTTAAACGACTGTTCTCCATCATCAAAAATGGTTGTACCTTGTATCGGGGTTTAATTTTTCCCCGTCATCAAAAAAAAAAGAAAAAAAAAAGTTGCTACATGTTACCAAGAAGTTTACACTTTCTTCCACCCCAAAAAAGTGATCGTAACCATAAAGTTGCCGAATCATCATCATCATCATCAAAAAAAAAAAAAAAAAAAAAAAAAAGCAAGCCAAAGGAGGATAAAGAGGCCTAGTAGAATAAATCACGGGCTATATAGGCAGATTTATGCATTAGTGGAGTTTAGTTAGATTTCCTTGCATGTTGTTAGAGAAAGAGCATATTCATATTTATGTAGGAAAGGAGTTGATCTAAAATAAGCTAAAGATGAAAGATGTCTCTTGAAAATCCTTATCTTTGTTTATAATCATATTTAAGGTAGATTGCTTTATGAAAAAGGTACAAAATTTTCTTCAAGATGAGAGGAACTGATGCTTAAAACGACTCAATACATCCACTTCCACTTCATATTGATGCTTGTTTTTTTTCTTTCTTGTTGCCAATGTTGCTTGTTCATTTGCATATATGTTGCCTATTTGTTCATGCATATTCATGTTGTCTGTTTCAATTATTTCTTTCATGCAAATTTTGCTTCATGTCACGTTACTTACTTATTCATGCATATAATTAATTTTCCTTCCATGTTTCTTATGTTGCCTATAAAAGAATTTGATGCCTGAAACATTTTGTTTTTCACAGATGCTAGAGTGGCGCTTCCGGAGGAATCGCAGGTTTAGTGGGGGCGAATGTCGTCGAGATTTGCTCTCCTCTCTCACTTGTGAAGGCCTACAAAAAACATATTTGGTGAAGGTAGCCGGAATTCCCCGAGAAGTCCAAGATGCATCAAGGATGTCAAAGGAAGGTCACATACAAAGTTTCAAAGAAATCAAGAAAGTCCATCGTAGCGGTCAAAGCTGGTCAAAGTTGGGAAATTAGGGCAAAAATTTCATTGTCACCAAATTAGATGAAAATTCATATACTTGTAAAGATTGTCAAAGGCAGTCTATAGCCCAAATTTCAGCAGAAAATGGATTTTGTAGCACATTGATATGCTATGTTCATTTTGTAAAAATGTAATTTTTCTAGTTTGACCCTACAAATTCTTGTATAGAAATTTATGTTAGCCATATGGTTTGGCATGTATAAAGATCATATGTGGCTACATATTTGTACAAATTTTCAAGGCTATCAGAGCTTCCTAGACACCTTAATGCCACCTTGCAAGCTTCCAAATGTAGTCAAACTTGTACAAGGGAGATTCAGATGGGAGTTTTTTCTGCATATTCCTGAAGGAGATCTTTGGAAACATAGTCCTACAATGTTTCATCTTCATCAAAGACTTTTTGGAGGGTCAAAGAGCACAAAGTCCAGTTTTCAAGGTCACCGCAGTTTTCTAGAATAAGAAAATTGAAGGCTTGAATGTCTGCCACATGTCAAAATATGATTGAACCATGTTGTACGGTCAAGATGAGCTCATATTCAAGGGTGGAGATGCACTAAAGCATAAAGGAAGGAGGATCCACGAATTTTTTCCATAAAAGAAGACCTTTTTTACAATCAAAGATCAATAATGCAACATTTCTCCAAAAATAGTGGCTTATCTTATCCGAATTGATGTCAGCACTGATCCGACGGTCCAGATCATCCCCAGATCCAATGGTGGAGAATGAGGGCGCCTAAATTTCACTCCTTTACACTAGATTTGATAGAAAGAACAATTCCAAGCCATTGATTTGATTAATCAAATGGTTGTAATCGAAAGTAGTGATCCTAGAGTTGAGAGTTGATTTCTCTAGATCCAAGGGCCCAAATTCATTCAAAAAACTATATAAACCCCCCTCCAAACTCCTAGAGCATCATTGTTAGGCATCCATAGGGCTCATGCTAGCTTACGGTTTCCTTGAGACGATCACCCTCGGTTGAGCGAGTGAGGATCCAAGGTGAGCTAGTATGAGTATAGAACCTAGTTTCAAATTTAAGTTAGAACTCCAATTTAGGATAGGCTCTTGAAACCAGCATCTCTATCTTGACTCACCCTCGGTGGAGCGTGTGAGTGAGTTAGAGCTGATTTTAATGAGTCTTAGATTTCTTTAGTTAGACGTTACGAGCCTAGACAGACATAGGGTCACTGGAGTGGAACTCACCTTCTTACGTGTGACATTCGGTTGAACTGTCATGGTTTGAGGGTCGGAACCACCTTTGATCAGTAGACTGCTTAGCATGACGTACCACGACGATATTTTACATGTAACTTAATGCAAATCCTTTTAATTCATGTCACTTGTCACTTGTCTCTTGTCACCTCTCTCAGTCTCTTAAGTATTTTTACATGTCTTCTATTTCTTCTATGTGTGAGAAGGCTCCGCAGTATTGCGTTGAACCAGTGAGGATGTTTCTTTGAGCTTGTGAGTAAAATCCATCATCATAATTCACTTGCATGCATATAATCCATACAAATCCATACATATTTATTAGTTTCTGAAAGTGTATAAGAAGCTCCAATATTGGACCATTCTTCCTTTCGAAATTGATTTATGTGTGAGGATTCCATCTATTCTCATCATGCATACATATCATCCAAAGAAGGCTATACATATGGATTAGAATTAGGAAGTGTTTAAGAAGCTCCTCCAATGGACCATTCTTCCTTCCAAATTTGATTCGTGTGTATGGTTCTCTTTCATTCTTATCATTCATGTTCATAAATCTAACTTGCACTCCTACATTCCTATTCCCATAATCATTTCAACATCTCTCTCATCTCCATACCCAACATTAATTTCACCTTCACATCTTTAAACCTTCCAACATTCATTAGCTTCATACACCCTGTGTGTGCCACGACCGGACCCGATCCACCCGGATTGCGATCACCTCCACACCGTGTCTAAACGTGTGGCCGCCATATCTCTCTGTTGACGATATCGATCAAGAGTATGTTGCTGCTCATCCTGAATCGATTCCTATTCTTTGACATCTAGCCATACAGGCTTCTGTAAGCCTGCTCTAAAAGCATCGCGAGCTTCCGATCGTCAATGAGACATCACCTCGCGTGTCGTATGTTGAATCCATTCGAACTCATAATAGGATTCCCAGGTGCTGGCCGATACTCTTCATATATGGATTGTGTAATATGATTTTTAGAGTCCCTATCCTATTCGCTCCATTTTAACATTACTGAATGACCGAATTCTATGGAGCAAAGTTGTGAAATGCGCTGATGCATTGACTTTCCAGCTGCATCCATGCCTGGAGCTTCATCACGGATATGATATATCTTGGAGTTGTCATGATCATGTGCTCCCCAAGGTGTACGTGGAGATCCCATCTGATTCAATGTGAAGATCTCATCTGATCCATGGTTGTATGCATATGCATGCTCGTATACATATTCATTCTTGTATGCATATGCATGCTTGTATATATATGCATTCTTGTATACATATGCATGCATGTATGTGTATGCATATGCATGCTTGTATGCATATGCATTCATGTATGCATATGCATGCTTGTATACATGATTTGTGCATGCTTGTATACATGCATTGTGCATGCTTGTATACATGCATTGTGCATGCTTGTATACATATGCATTCATGTATGCATATGCATGTATGTGTATGCATATGCATTCTTGTATGCATATGCATTCATGTATGCATATGCATGTATGTGTATGCATATGCATGCTTGTATGCATATGCATTTATGTATGCATATGCATGCTTGTATGCATATGCATTCATGTATGCATATGCATGCTTGTATAAATATGCATTGATGTATGCATATGCATGTATGTGTATGCATATGCATGCTTGTATGCATATGCATTCATGTATGCATATGCATGCTTGTATGCATATGCATTCATGTATGCATATGCATTCATGTATGCATATGCATTCATGTATGCATATGCATGCTTGTATGCATATGCATTCATGTATGCATATGCATGCTTGTATACATGCATTGTGCATGCTTGTATACATGCATTGTGCATGCTTGTATACATATGCATTCATGTATGCATATGCATGTATGTGTATGCATATGCATGCTTGTATGCATATGCATTCATGTATGCATATGCATGTATGTGTATGCATATGCATGTATGTGTATGCATATGCATGTATGTGTATGCATATGCATGTATGTGTATGCATATGCATGTATGTGTATGCATATGCATGTATGTGTATGCATATGCATTCATGTATGCATATGCATGCTTGTATGCATATGCATTCATGTATGCATATGCATTCATGAATGCATATGCATTCATGAATGCATATGCATCCATGAATGCATATGCATCCATGTATGCATATGCATCCATGTATGCATATGCATTCATGTATGCATATGCATTCATGTATGCATATGCATTCATGTATGCATATGCATTCATGTATGCATATGCATTCATGTATGCATATGCATGCTTGTATACATATGCATTCATGTATGCATATGCATGCTTGTATTCATGCATTGTGCATGCTTGTATACATGCATTGTGCATGCTTGTATACATATGCATTCATGTATGCATATGCATGTATGTGTATGCATATACATGCTTGTATACATGCATTGTGCATGCTTGTATACATGCATCATGCATGCTTGTATACATATGCATTCATGTATGCATATGCATGTATGTTTATGCATATGCATGCTTGTATGCATATGCATGCTTGTATGTATATGCATGCTTGTATACATATGCATGCATGTATGCATATGCATGTATGTGTATGCATTTGTGTATGCATATGCATATGCATATGCATTTGCATTCGTGAATGCATATGCATATGCATTTGTGTATGCATATGCATATGCATTTGTGTATGCATATGCATGTATATGTGTGTATGCATTGTATGTGTGTATGCATGTGTGTATGTGTATGCATTGTGTATGTGTGTATGTGTATGCATATGCATGTGTGTATGTGTATGCATTTTGTGTATGTGTATGCATTGTGTGTATGTGTATGTGTATGCATATGCATGTGTGTATGCATATGCATGTGTATGTGTATGCATATGCATGTATATATGCATATGCATTGTGTATGTGTATGCATATGCATGTATGTATGCATATGCATGTGTATGTGTATGCATGTGTATGTGTGTGCATATCCATGTGTGTATGTGTATGCATTGTGTATGTGTGTATGTGTATGCATATGCATGTGTGTATGTGTATGTGTATGCATATGCATGTGTGTATGTGTATGCATTGTGTATGTGTGTATGTGTATGCATATGCATGTGTGTATGCATATGCATGTGTATGTGTATGCATATGCATGTGTATGTGTATGCATATGCATGTGTGTGTATGTGTATGCATTGTGTATGTGTGTATGTGTATGCATATGCATGTGTGTATGGATATGCATGTGTATGTGTATGCATATGCATGTGTGTATGTGTATGCATTGTGTATGTGTGTATGTGTATGCATATGCATGTGTGTATGCATATGCATGTGTGTATGCATATGCATGTGTATGCATATGCATATGCATGTGTGTATGTGTATGCATTGTGTATGTGTGTATGTGTATGCATATGCATGTGTCTACGCATATGCATGGGTATGTGTATGCATATGCATGTGTATATGCATATGCATGTTTGTATTCATATGCATGTGTGTATGCATATGTATGTGTGTGTTTATACATATGTGAGTGTGTATGTATATGTATCTCTCTCTCTCTGTATGTCAATCGAAAACAAAACAATCACTTACATCGATGTAATTGTTTGAACCAAGGTTGTCAAAATCCACTTGAAGTTCTTCTTTGTTGAATTTCCAAAGATTTGATCCCAAAAATCTCCTGCAAAACTAAAAAGAGAACATATTAAAAAAGCAAAAACATAAAGAAAGAAAAAAGAGTGCTACAATATGTGCGATCTACTTACCAAAACTTTAGATCTATGAAAATAGAGGTGTGCTTAGAGAGAGATAGAGGGAGGGAGAGAGAGAGAGGGAGGGAGAGAGAGAGAGAGAGGGAGAGAGAGAGAGAGAGAATTGTTTGAATCAAGGTCATCAACATCCACTTGAAGTTCTCCTTCGTCGAATTTCCAAAGATTTGATCCCAAAATCTCTTGCAAAACTAAACAGAGAACATATTAGAAAAGCAAAAACATAAAGAAAGAAAAAAGAGTGCTACAATATGTGCGATCTACTTACCAAAACTTCAGATCTATAAAGATAGAGGTCTGCTTAGAGAAAGAGAGAGGGAGGGAGAGAGAGAGTGAGAGAGAGGGAGGGGGAGAGATAGAGAGAGAGAGAGAGAGAGAGAGAGAGAAAGAGTGACAAACAGAGATCTGTTGTTCACGTGCGCAAACTCGACAGTAGAAGATTTACATTCAAAACGCTAAGAATGACAAATTTTGGTTTCGGGCTCGGTTAAAGAGTCACCGTCGATATAAGCGTTGGTAATTCCAGTAAATTACTGATGCTTATACCGACGCTTATACAGAAGGAGTCTTTCCGAGGCTAAGCGGCTTTCCCAAATCGTTCGAGGGTCATAGAGACGCCAACAGTTGACCATCGGTATGCTAACCGTCGATATTGTCTCGATATGTTGTAGTGTCTGTTTCCACGGCATCTTTCCAATTCGGATCATGGAGTGCCTCTTCCACATTGGTTGGTTCCTTTGCTTCTTCTTGAATGAGATCAGCCATCAAGGCTGTGTTTACAATATGGGTGCTTGCCCGTCTCTGTTCCTCTATTCTCTGTGATCACCTCGGTCCATCTGCAACCTGTTCTAGTGATTGTGGGATGGGGTTTATAGAATCATAGAGCTGCCTCACCCAACGTGGCAATGGATTTTCCACTTGGGTGTCAGTACGTTGGTGACTTTCAGACTCACCATTTGAAGATGATGCTTCCTTCTCTTGTGTAGAAGGGATAGCTCTTGGGCCATGTTCATAGTGGATTCCCCCTTCGTGTGATGATAAAGTGGAAGCTCTCTTTTCCTCCTCCACTACATGTGGATGCTCCTCCTTAAACACCACATCATGACTCGCCATGATCTTCTTTGCCTCAGGGTCATAAAGCTTATAAGCCTTCTTATCTTCGTTGTACCCTAGGAAGATACATTTGATGCTTTTTGGTTGAAGCTTGTTTCTCCCCCTACCTGGCACATGTACATAACATTCACTTGCAAATACTTTGAAATGGGAAACAAAAGGCTTTTTACCAGTGTAGGCTTCTTGTGGAGTCTTTCCATCAAGTGCCTTGGTGTAGCTTTGATTCAAGATGTAGATAGGAGTGTTGACAACCTCTACCCAAAATTGATTAGGCAAACCCTTTCCGTTCAACATGCACCTTGCCATCTCCATGATGGTTTGATTCCAACGTTTTGCAACACCGTTCTATTGAGGATTATGTGCCACTGTGACTTGATGCTTGATTCCCTTACTCTTACAGAAGTCTTCAAACTTTGTTGATGTGAACTCACCACCACCGTCTGTCCTGAATTTCTTCATCTTCTTCCCTATTTCAGTTTCAATAAGCTGAAACCATTCTTTAAAATTACCAAAAGCTTGAGCTTTATCGCGAAGGACATACACCCACATCTTCCTGCTATAGTCATCGACAAGTAACATGAAGTAGGAAGATCCGCCCAAGGCCTGTGTAGGCCTTTTTCCGCACAAGTCAGCATGCACCAACTCTAGAGGATAGCTTGCCCTGTTCTTGCTTTCTTGTGGAAACACCTTCCTTTGTTGCTTGCCCATCATGCAAGCTTCACATGGTTCCTTCATTTTTGCAATCTTTGTAAATCTACAGTGCCGAGTGCCATCAGATCCTTGTTGGTGGTAAGAAAAGCTTCCTCTGCATCATTGGAGAGACCATCCAACATGTGTACAGGCTGCGCTAAGTATGGTCGTGCATGTAAGTCACATGGTTTCATGTTGTCCAACGGGATAACATATTTCCGGTGATTATTTTTAAAGACTAATTCATGCGCTGACCAGTCTTGCACTACCTTAGCTTGTTTGAGCTAGGGACGTCCAAAGAGTAGATTGTAATCCAGGCTTGATTCTGGTAAATCCAGCACAACAAAGGTCATTTTGAAAATAGAACCTTGTAGAGTGATCGGAATATCTCGCACCAAGCCCACAGGATGGACTCGAGATTGATCAGCCATGTGTACAAAGAATTGAACAGGCTCAATTTGTGTCCACCCCATCCGTTTGCAAAGTGGAGCTGTTGCTATCTTTACACCAGATCCACCGTCAATTAAGACGTGTGATTTTATGGTTTTTGTACCATACCATAATGAGTGGTACCGTATGGTCCACCGTTGGGTCCAATTCCGGTTGGATTGTAGTTGTTGCGGGAGCAATCGAGGGTCCTGGACTGACTTGCTACTAGAACTGTTGATGCACTCCCGGGACCAAAGCCAATAATTGACCCAAGGGTAAGGTAATTGATGCCTTGGACAACACATCCCACACCGCATCAGTTTTGGTTGTTTCCGGTATAGTCTCCGGTGTGGACTCTGGTACTATGTGAGTTAGATTTCGCCTCTCTAGTACGTCTGGTGGTATGCTTTGCTGTGTCACCAAAATTGGGTCAAGGAATATGGTTTGCTCTTGCGTCGCCCACTTGCTTGCTCTTGTAAACACCTTCTGTTGTTCATGAATGCTGGGTTCAAAAATCTCTATAGCTGGCTGTAATTGCTTTTCGGAATGTGTTTGGACCACTGCTGCTTGCGTGTGTACTGGTGAGATATACACCATATTTGCCATCGGATGTTGTCGTTCTTTTTTCTTTTTGTCATACTCCGCTGCATCTTTGCAAAACCTTCAGATGTGCCCAATTTCACCACAAAAATGACATTCAGGGGGTGGGGGAGATGTACCTTCTCCTGATGAACCTGCATTCCATCAGGCTTGTCCATAATTATTTGACTGTCCTCGATAATTCCTGTATCCCTAGTACTGGGTATTCCTCATCTGTGGTGGGACATAATGGCTGGCCGGTTGCCCTTGTTCCTGAATGATGGCATTAACAGCTGCTCTGTTCTCTACCTTGGCATTGTACGAGGCAAGTCTCCATAGTGTGGTCTGTTGTGTGGAAAATGGCACAATACAGTTGATTTAGTGCCCATGTTGAATTGTTGTGCCCTGGATTTTTGCATTTGGTACAGTATATCTGTTTCAAAGGATCCTCGTTGGATTGCCTAGATGCTTTTAGCCACTCTAGGTCTTCAGTGAATCCACCCACTTTGTTTTCTAATTGTAATGCCATAGCAATTATGGCATTCAAAGTCATTCCATCCACGCACCGTATGATCATAATCTGCTTCAATTGGGGCTTTAATCCATTGATGAACCACTGTGTGATAGCATCATCTGGTAAATTAGCACGTGCTGGTGGCAACTGCCATAAATGAGTCCAAAATAACGTGCCATAATCCTGTACAATTTGGTGTGGTTTCTACCTATTGTTCTGCAAGTAATCAAAAATTTCGGTGGGGTTCTTCTGTAACCAAAACTGTTGTAGAAAGGCATCCTTCACATCATCATACTATCGAAAGTGGTTCAAATCATATTCGGTTAGCCATCGTGTAGCTTCATTAACCAGGGTTGACTGGAACACAATAACTTTATACGCATGATCTGCGGGATAATTCAGAACTGCATAATTAATCTCAAAGGTCCGCACATGCGCATCTGGATCATCCCCCAAAAATCCTCCAAATTTGGTATACGTGACTCCCGCTGGTATCGGGCGCGGTGGGATAACCTATTGCTGCTGATGTTGTGGTTGCGGCTGTGGCGGTGTTTGTTGTTGTTGCTATGAGCCACTCATGGTGCTGTTGTTATTGGTGTTGTTGTTACCTGAATTTTGGGGAGATATCTCTTGATCTTCCTGGACTGTATGGTCAACCTGCTCACTTTCCGGTCCTAAAATGTCCTTGAACGGATGGCTTAACTCCAAAGCTATCAGCCCTTCCTCAACTTTGGTGTCAAAATTAGCTAAACTTGCACCGAAAAATGGTGAACGCAATAAGTGTCCACCGAACAGCACCGCAATTTCACTGAAAAGCTTCGAATTATTACCAGGTAATAGCAAACTCTCACCGAAAATTGCCGAATTCTCACCGGACCAGACTGCACTCTCACCGGAAATGTTCTCACCGGATAACGCGAACCTGTCACCAAAAGTGACCGAATTCTGACCAAATCATTAGGGAAAAAAATGAACCCTGGATGGGCCTTTTGGATTAAGGAGTGTTTAGCCATGGACCAATGAGAAGAGGGTGGTGGACACACTCTAGTCCCTTAATCACATAGGCTAGGCATAGGCTTCCCTTGTTTTTGGGTGGTCAAAGACAACAAAACCATCTAAAACTGGTGGGTTTCTTTAGAGAATGGTTTTTAAAAAGTTGAAATTCTTTTAGAGCCATTGATTGATCAAAGATCTAAGGGCCAAGGTGCAACTCCAAAAGTCAAGGCACCTAGCAATGTGGACCATCAGATTTTCTTGAAATCGAATGGCTATGAAGAAAGCAATGATTACAAAAAGTGCCTTTTTCCATAGAATGTTGGATTTCCTCTTCGATCGGACATTGTAGTTTGAATTTCAAGGAGAATAGGCGCCTACATTTGAGACCTTTGGATCTACCCAAGATCCAATGGATTAGATTCATCCCACACAAGGCAAAGGCGCCTTTTATAGACAACCATCAGATCTTCCTCACATCCTACGATCGTAATGCATCCAAAAAAGCAAATCAGCCCCATTCGCGCTCATCCGTCAGATCAAATATGATCTAATGGCCAAGATTTTTGCAGAGAGTATGAAAATTCTTGTCCTCATTCCCACGAATTTGAATGCACTCTCTCTCCAGATTCTCAAGAGATCTAATGTAAACCATTGATTTGAACAATCCAACGGCTCACGTATGCTCACGGATGAGAGACCAAACAAATAAAATGATATACATTATTTTATTCCAAATACCACTAGTGGTTTGATGTGGCTCCTTAAACTCATAGATTAGTCTTTTTAATCCCTAAAAATTCAGGATCCTTACAAGGACCATGCAAGGCTCACTTTTTTCCCTAATGTAGTGCGGAATTCTCTCTGCACTACGCCTCTGCACAACCAGAAATCACCATACTTTCTCCAGAAGGTATCGAACTTGCACCGGAACGCACCAGATTCTCACCGTGTGCTACCGAACTACCACCGGAATTGCAGTTGGCTGACTGTACTGAACCTTCTGCAACTCGACTTAATGGTCCTATACTTCTACCACCAGGGGGTGTTCCTAATAGGTTCGGAACTGCCCAGGGATGTTGATCTCTACGGTATTTGGGGTATGATTCGCCGAAACGTGTTACAGGCATATATCAAAAAATTCTTCCTCAATATTTAATCTTCGATGCAAACGGCTACTCCGTTTCCCACAGACGGCGCCAATGTTAAACCTTCGCCATTTTAATCTATTTTCAGTCCTTGGTTCTTGGGATGATTGGGGGTCTCTAAATAGAGGCCCTGTTTGTATTTTCCCAAACTACAGATTAAGAAGATACTACTTCACCGAATTAATGCGCTAGGTCGGATTATCTTCCTAGTACTGGTTCGAATACGTTCTTCAACACACTTCCACATCAGACGGTGTACCGTACAACTTCTTCACTTATCGCGTTAATCAATTTACCTAACACTTCATTAACTTCACTTAATGATTAAACTTAAATGACCAAATTGATAGAGGACACAGTGTTACATAGAGTTTGACAAACAGTGCTTCGCTTCCGGCTCTCGCCCAGACAAACAGTCCGGCGACTACGCCTTTTGCTCTATGCGACTCTTTCATTAATCTTTTTTTAAGGGTTACAACTTTGCGTTACGCCTTTTCATGATGCGTGTGACTTTTCAGAGTATATATTACAAAAGTATGAGTTCCTTTTTGGCGGCTAACAAGAGTCAGAACACTATCAGAAGTAGTTGTAACTAGAGCACAGAGTGCATCTGCATTTCTACATTTCCAAGCACATAGAAGATCAGCATCAAGAGGAACCATTCAACCAGGATTATTTGGATCAGATTTATCTTGGGGCTCATGATCAGTCCCAAGAACAGTCTCCAAAAGCTCATACAAATCAAGAATAGAAGTGATTTTGAACTTCCACAAGGTGTAGTTCGTACCATCAAGTTTACCTTCTATGAAGGCTGGTGGTGTATCTGCAACGTTGGGATGATCGGCATCATTGCTACTCCTTCTTATGCACCACCTACTCCTGTTAATGAACCACCTTGACTCCCAATCGTAAATGATGATGATGTGCCGCTTGACATCTTCTCTCTTTTGTTGTTGAGACCTCTGCCTATCTGCTTTTGCACCACTTAGAGCCTCTTGAGCTCTGATACCATGTAAGAAAATAACAGCACAGTGGAGTAGACCTATAGACAGAGTTGAGAGAAAAATGCAGACAAAGATAGATGCACACTAAGAGATAGAGAACTCAAATTCTCAAATTGATGAGCGTAATGCATTTATAATGATGGGGCTGTCCACCCGTGCACTCCCAATGTGGAGCTTAGATGGCGACCTAGATAGACTCTAGATGAAGGGCTTACTAGTGTGCAATGCTATGTAAAGCTCAACCAGGGTCGTGCTTATATAGCTTTTACAAGGCGGTTCGGTATAGATAAAACATATTCAGGAGATACAAAATGGTCGATAAAATATACGATCTGACAATATCTCCACGACCAGAAGTCCTACCGCCTCGGGCCTATGCGTGAGGGGGATAGGCCCCCCGGACCCCGCAAAAGGGGCAAGCCCCTTTTGCACTCCCCCCATTAAGGTTCTATGGGGAAACTGTGCAATGCCACAAGGCCTTTATTTTCACCTTAAATGGCAACCCAATGGCTTGGAATTTTATGCCCTACCTAACCTAGCAGCTAGGCTCACAGAGATCATCTACAACCATCAACGGTCACACATAGACCTCATCTAACTTGGAAGTTAGGGTTCCACAAATGTCCGGGCTCTCATAATGGCTTCTCCTCATAATGGGGTCCTTACAACTTAGAGCACCATGGATCATTTGTGGTCACATGAGGGTGGAGTATTGAGCATATCTAACATACACTCACATACATATTACATATACACATTCATATACATACACACACATATACATACACACTCACATACATATACACACACACACTCACATATATACATACACACTCACACCTATGCACACATACTCACTTACATATTACATACACACATGCATATACATACACACACACATGCATACACATGCATATACATACACACACATATGCATATACATTCACACTCACACCTATACACACACACTCACTCACATATTACACACACATAGGCATATACATACACACACATATGCATACACATACATATGCATACACATGCATATGCATACACATGCATATGCATACACATGCATATGCATACACATGCATATGCATACACATGCATATGCATACACACACATATGCATAGAAATACACACACATATGCATATACATACATACACATGCATATACATACATACACATGCATACACACATGCATACACACATGCATATACATACACACACATATGCATATACATACATACACATGCATATGCATACACACACATGAATATACATACATACCCATATGCATACACACATACACACACATAATATATATACACATGCATACACACAGACACACACGTAATCTATATACGCATATATAATATACACATGCATACACACATAGTATATATACACATATTTATACACATGCACACACACATAAACATGTTTTAGGTCTAGGTCTTTAGGATTAGGGCTTTAGGTTTTTCACATACATATAATAAATAAATATATATATATATATATATATATATATATATATATATATATATATTTAAATATATAAAAAAGGTCTCTAATATCAGAATAAATAATATATATAATGATAGGTCTTTAGTATAGATAAATAAAAATATATATATAATTAAATATATAAAGTCATATTAGTATCTTAGGGTATTATATATATATATATATATATATATATATATATATATATATATATATATATATATATATATATATATATATATGTATGTATATATATATAATATTAGTATTTTAGTGTTTTTTTATCAAATTAAATATATAAAAATAGGATTTGGGTTTTTAGGTTGTTTACACATGCATACACACATACATTTTTTTGGTCTAAGTCATTACTATTAGGGTTTAGGGTTTTTACACATGCATAACATATATGCACATATAATACATATACATATATACATACATGTACACTTGCATACACATAATTACATGTTTTAGGTCTAGGTCCTTAGGATTAGGGATTGAGGTTTTTTACATACATATAATAAAAATAAATATATATAATTAAATATATAAAAAATAGATCTTTAGTATAGAAATATATATATATATATATATATATATATATATATATATATATATATATATAAAATTAAATATACATAAAAAATAAGGATTTACCATTTTTTAATTAAATTAAATATATATAAGAAAAAGAAAAGAAAGAAGTTAGAATATATAATTAAGTCTATATAAAAAATAGGATTTTAGTATAGATAGATAAATATGAAAGCACCTAGTGTTTCAATTCATTATATATAATTAAATATATAAAATTAGTATTTTAGGGTATTTAATAAAATTAAATATATCAAAATAGGATTAGGGTTTTTAGGTTGTTTACACATGCATATACACATATACACATAATATGTGTACACATACACATATATATACACATGCATACACACACATACATTTTTTTGGTGTAAGTCATTATGATTAGGGTTTAGGGTTTTTACACATGCATAACATATATACACATATACACATATACACATATACACATATAATACATATACATATATACATATATACATAAATATACACATGCATACACACATATACATGTTTTAGATCTATGTCTTTAAGATTATGGTTTTAGGCTTTTTTAGGTCTTTAGTATATATATATATATATATATATATATATATATATATATATATATATATATATATATATATATATATATATATATATATATATATATATATATATATATATATATATATATATATATATATATATATAATTATATATATATATGTGTGTGTATATATAATTAAATATATATATATATATATAATTATATATATATATAAAATTAAATATCTACAATCAAATATATAGAAATAGAGATGGATATTTTTTAATTAAATTAAATATATATAAGAAAAAGAAAATAAAAAAATTGTAAAACTCTATATGAAGGACATCATAGATATTTGCCTAATGGACATGTTTTACATGAAGGGAAAATTGGTCGACAAGTGCAATCCCAAATGAAAGCTAGTGATTGGAAATAGCTGTGGGATTCAAAAACACTAGTGGCTGGCATTAAATGGTTGTCGATATTTCATGAAATCCCTTATTAGAGCGAGTTATTGATCAATCATTTGCTAGACCCGATGCATATTTTCAAGAATGTGAGAGAGATTCTCTCGGAGACTTTGATCGCAAAGAAAGTAAGCAAAGCGCAAAGGGAGGACCTAGAAGAGTGAGGTCGTATGCAATAGTTGTGGGTAATTACGAAGGCCAACATAATAGTATCATTACCAAGAGCTTCTTCGGTGCTTCGCAAGATAGAAGAGCAACAAGTGAAGAAGATAATTTCAGAGTTCCGGACACCTACTGGATGCATGAGGTGTCTAAAGACTACCTTCACAAGAAATGATGAACTTTGAGGGCTCAAGTCTCATGATTGGCACAAGTTTTTACAGTTTGCTACATGTAGCTTTAAAAGATTGTATTTCGGAGGAGTGCGAACAACCATTTATAAAACTAGTTCCTTGGTATGGTGGATCTCTTCCAAAGAGATAAATAGAGATAGTATAGAGAGTGCAAAACTCAATGCTATAGAGGCTATTTGTATGGTAGAGAAATACTTTCCCACAAGTATTCTCACAATTCGGCTTCATTTACTAGTTCAATTGGTAGATGAAGTTGCAATAGCAAGAATTGTCCATAGTCGATAGATGTTCTTCTTAGAGTACTTTATGAAGTGTTTGTTCAACAGAGAGCACGTCCACAGGGCAACATGATCAAGGGATGGCTCGTACAAGAGTCTCTTGTATTCATAACTGAGTTTCTAAGCATGTCGGATCCACAAATGCCTCGCTTATGGAGCAATGATGAAGATGTTCATCTCATACGCGATGAACCTCAAGGTAAAGGGATGCAAAGAAAAATGGATGCAGCTTTCAAAGAGAAGGCAATGAAGTTTTGCATTGTTAACTGTGAACCTATGGAGAAATTGTTAGAAAGGTATGAGCTTTCCAAGGAGACAAACACAAAGGAAAAATCTCAATTTTGAAAAAATTGTTCCACTCGATTTTTACCCCTTTCGGATAAACTTGGACCTCTTCCACCTTTCCAACGAGCAGATGGAGATATAGTGGTTTCACAAGCAAAGGCAATGGGTGAAGATATCTTTGAAGAAGAAGAAGAACTCGCAAAGGGATGTGATTAGGAGTATTCTAAATATGGTGCAATATGGTCTCATGGATGACACTTTTGGATTCACGAATCGACAAAAATAGTTTACTTTTGATAGTGGGGTGATGGTGAACTTTTTCCAAAAAAGTAGAGCTAGTGCAAGAGATGATAATGCTCAAGAAGGCCAGCTAGATTATTGTGGAGTGATTCAAGATATCTTGAAACTATGCTTTAGGAAGTTTGATTACTTTGTTTTTTATGTGAAAGCTTCAAAGTAGTCATCTCTGGAAGAAACGCAACAGTGAGGTGGGATAAGAGTGTTTTGCTTCAAGTCAACTCCAAAAACTATGCATGGATGAGAGAGATTCATTTGTACTTCCCGAACACTATGAGCAAGTTGTTTTTATACCACCTTTGAGAGAGCGAGAGTGGCTATTTGTTTTACAAGTCCTCCTAGATTCATTCGATAGTCGAGGAGGAAGAGATCATTGTCCGAGATGAAGAGGTCTTTGAAGAAGACGAGATACACGATAACACAACAGATGATGATCAAGAAGAAGCTAGCATACCAAGAGATTTAGAAGTCACCAATATAGAGATATATATTCTATGTGCATTAGATCTCCAAGAGGATGCTAGAATAGAGGATTTTTGAATCAAACACTTGTATGTACTAATTTGTGTTTAGTTTTTTTGCTATGTTCTTTTGTACACTACTATTTCTCTATATTACCTTTATTATCATATGCTAATTATTTGAGTTCTTTTGTTACAGAGCACGATGGGAGACAATCGTCCAGTCACTCCACATTCTATCATAGAGGAGTACTTTTTGGGGTTTATATCTGAGGTGCCTCCTACGCATATGGTTGCTGCCTCACAATACTAGATCGCTCATGGTAGCACTCCCCTTGGCCTCAATCCTACCAGCCTCACTCCTGCCGGCCTCACTCTTACTGGTGTCACTCTTGGGGGTGGTGCTACTCCCACCACAGGTATGTCTCCTAGCTTTATGACTCCACTACGACCATCTTCTCAGCCATCCCCTAGTGTCTAATGTGGACATGTGCGTTCGACAACTCAACATGATATAGGTGCAAGACCGTCTTGTAGCTCAAGGTCACGCTCTAGAGGAGGAAGTTCTAGAAGTGGATCTACACGTAGCTCTAGAGGAGGTGGATGTTGTGGAGGTAGTGCGATGGATGTTGTGTCACCCACTTCTACTCCTAGAGTGAGTACCTCAGATGTAGGTATGCCACATGGTACACCACATGGAACACCATGTACACCTTGGGGTGCTCTTGACCATGATGACTCCAAGGTGTATAGTATCTGTGATGGAGCTCCGATGATGGATTCAACTAGAAAGGCGATGCATCAGCATATACGACAGCTTTGCTGAATACAATTTTGGACACTTTGTCATGTTGAAATGGAGTGAACAAAATAAAGATCATAAAAATTATATCACAGAGATGATGTATTAGGAGTTGCAATTAGTCCATGGGCATCTTGTTGTCAGCTCCTAGTGGATTCAGCACACCGCACGTGAAGTCACGTCCCATCGATGATGCGAAGCTCGTGATGCTTTCAGAGCAGGCTTAGAAAGCCTCTATGGTTAGATGCTGAGGAGTGGGATATGATTCGCGACGAGCAAAAGTAGACTCTTGACCGATATCTTCAACAGTGACATGCCGCAGCCACACGTCTAGATACGGTTGGACCGTCACATTTGGGCAGCGGCAGATGACACTATGCATCAAGAATTGGTAAGTATCGTTTGGTTTATTGAATTTGTTTGTGTTAAGCATGTCATGTACGTTCATCTAACGTTCTGCATATTTGTTGCAGGGGCTCGCAGTGGGTTGTCCTCCAACATGAATGAAAAAGGCTTATGGATATCATCATGGATTGGTTGCACTATTGCAACGGTCATTTCATGGGGGCATCTGCGATGAGCTGATGAACTTAGAAAATTGGTTTTTACTTATTGTTTGTAAATAACATGTCAATTTATCTCATTTCATGAATGTTCTTTGTTGGAGGACTACTAATATAGATATTTCAATCCTTGTGTGCATGCATATGGCAGTGGTGTGCCACAATTTTGTATTTGGCTCATAGATGGAAATGGTGCACCAAAATTTTGTATTTGATTCTTATATGGTAGTGTTTTCCCACATTTTGTATTTGGCTCATATATGACATTGGTTTGCCACACTCTTGTACATGCTTCATTTATGAAATATATAACTTTTTTTCTACATGGTTCATGGTTCGTTCTACTCATCTCTTTTGTGTTTGATAGTATTTTGCTTTATGAAATCATGTTTCCGTTGCCATTAGAGTACACATCATATGTACTCGGTTTTTTTTGGGCAGAGTGTATTATCTTTTGCTACGCAACATCATGGTAATGTTGCTATAGCAAGAGACAACACACTCTACCTAAAAATAATTTTGCAGATATGGTCATCGGTATGCGTGTCCATACTCCTAGCATGGTCCACAGTACATCCACCATCGTGTTGGTATAGGTGCCAATATAGGCACCGGTATAGGTGCATGTATATGCGTCAGTATAGGTGTCAGTATAAACATCAAAAATATTGATGCTTATACCAATGCCCATATCGGCACATATACCGGTGCCCATAGTGGTGGTTTGCTTCCGACGCCTATGTCGACCCTTACACCGATGCCGGGGCAAAATCATGCCCGTGCATTTGCCCCTGTAGAAGCCTCGATATACCCCTTATATGTTGTAATGGTACATGGTGTTGAAAAATGACCTACCACACCTACAAATGCAGTTATTGAAGGTGATGCAGATGGTGTTGAGGATGACGATCTTCAAATTTTTGTTTGTGATGCGGTTGTTGATGCACCTACTATAGAGAAACTTTGTTGGAATGTAAAAGATGCTTGGGCACATGCATTGATAGCTCTGTCTTTCAAATGTGCCACACACATTCACTCTTGCAAAATAGCTAAGAATGCTTCGGATGCACTTACCACTTTATACCATGCAAGAAATGAGGCTTTTGTTGCTTACCTCCGAAAAAAATTGGAGAGTGAGCAGATGAATGAAGGATATTCCATGGATAGTTTTCTCACAAAGATCAAAGATTTGAAGGAGTGGTTGATTTTTGCTAATGAATTCTTGTCACACAATTCACTTGTGTAGACTATTCTGAACAAGCTTCCAAAATTCATATCAGAGTTTTGCTTCTACTCTTAAATTGATGATGAAAGGCAATCCAAATGCCTTAGCATTTGAGGAGTTAGTGTCTATTTTATTTCAGGAAGATTAGTTGAGGTAGAATAGGTCCATTATGTGTGTTGCAGATCAAGCTTTCTAGCTAGTCAAAGGGAAAAGGTAAATGAAGCTCATTAAGCAAAATCTGCTAATTCTACACAATCAAAGAAGGATGAAAAAAGATGAGAAGAAAAAAGAAAACAAAAAATTGTTTTGCAAATACTG
Organism: Ceratopteris richardii; assembly: GCA_020310875.1. Classification (NCBI taxonomy): domain Eukaryota; kingdom Viridiplantae; phylum Streptophyta; class Polypodiopsida; order Polypodiales; family Pteridaceae; genus Ceratopteris; species Ceratopteris richardii. The sequence continues at coordinate 108,346,887 of CM035429.1, read as the reverse complement.
TAAAGAAAATGATCATTTCCCATAGATTTGTCCAAAACTAGTTGCAAAAGAGGCAAAGAAGAAACACGTTGGAATGGTTGTTGTAGAGGCCTCTACACCTAATACAAAGTCTGTTAATCTTGTGCAAAATGAAGAGTGGGCATTTAACTATTGTTTGCAGTTATGACCCATCTTCTCATGAGAAATGTATGTCTATAGTAGACTCAGATGTTTGGTACTTTGATAGTGGGCAACCAAACATATCACCTCGCATCGTAGTTTCTTCACTTGACTTGAGTCTACCCCTACAGGGAATACTATCACACGTGCCAACAACTCCTATTATCTTGTCATGGGAGTTGGTAAGATCAATCTGACTACTATTGATGGTACTTCTTTTACATTGTCAGATGCTTTATTTATGCCATGGATCAAGAAAAATCTGTAATAAGTTTCAGCATTAGCCAAGGTCGGAATGGTTGTAAAATTTGTTGATGACACATGTATAGTTCATGATCTTTCAAATGGTTATGTAATTATTATATCTAGCATTTTATGCCATGGGCTATATAATCTCATAGATTATGTAAAATCTGTGATTCAACATGTGTAGTTCAAGATTCTCAAGCTATGTCAGATGCAAAACTTTGGCATGCATGCTTTGGAGTGAATTTTGCTAGATTGTTATACCTGCATTAATGTGAAATGGTTTCCTCTCTACCCAAACATGAGGAACCTTGTAAAAAGGTTTGTGAAGGATCCATTTTGGGCAAAATGTAGTGTTCCTCCTTCTATTTGAGCTACTGAGAGATTGCCACTTGTTCACAATGATGCATGTGGTCCTATGTAGGCACCTTCTTTTGGGAGCTACCTTTACTTTGTGACTTTCAATGATGATTTTTCTAGGCATGCATGGATGTATCCATTGAAAGAAAAGTCCAAAGTCTTTATGTACTTCAAAAAGTTTTGGCTTAAAATTGGTCAACATGCAAAATGGGCACCCTCCATTCTGATTGGGGGGGGAGGGTATATGTATTGTGATTTTAATGCAGGTATGGCACTTTGTTGCCTCTTTTTACTAGTGAATAGTCAAGTGCTATTCCAAATGAGGTAATTTCTCAGCCTTTACAGGGTCCACGTGATGATGTAGATCATTCCATTTACGATGTAGATTTACATGATGCACTTTTTGATGGGAGGGGTGATATAGAGGAGGCAAAAAATATACCTAAATGGCTTGTGCAAACTTTGTGAGATGGAAAATTAGATGCACTGTTGTCATATCATACTCGTTTAGGTTCTCATAGTGCTTCTTTTGAATCAGATTTCTATGCTATGGATGCGTCTTATCTCTCTGATAAGAATGAGCCTGATTTGTTTGATGAAGCACAAAATTCAAAAAACTGGATGGCTCCTTTGCAATTAGAATATGATGTTATTACGAAGAATACTATCTAGCCTTTACGTGATTTGGCTTCTAATAAGAAGGCCATTTGCACTAAATGGGTACACAAGGTAAAACACAAACTTAATGGCACAATTGATAGGTACAAAGCTAGGCTTTTTGCAAAAGGTTATGCTCAAGAAAGAGGCATTGATTTTGATGAGACCTTTGCACCCACATGTTGAATGACTACCATTTGTGCATCTGTGTACTTGCCACCCATCATGGTTGGAATGTACATTAGTTGGACATTAAAAGTACATTTCTGAATGTGACTTACATGAAGAAATGTATGTCTTTTAGCCCCGTGGTTTTGTGAAGAAATGACATGTAAACAAAGTGTGTAGGTTGAAAATGCATTATATGGTCTGAAGCAAGCACCACATGTTTGGTATGAAAAGATACATGCCTCCTTGATTGCACATGGTTTTGAGAATAGTCCAATTGAGAGCACCATAGATGTTAAGCATGCAAATGATGTGCTTATGATCATTGTTGTCTATGTTGATGACATGCTACTCACTCCTCCTAATGAGAAGCATATTGCTGATTTTAAGGCTAATTTGCATGCCTCATTTGAGATGTCAGATTTGGGGCATTTGCATCATTATTTAGGCATTTGGTTTATGCCAATTGATGGTGGAGTAGCTTTGAGTCAAAAAATTATATTGACACATTGGTGCGGTGTTTTGGCCTTTTCGATTGCAAACCTATTGCCATTCCTATGAAAATAGGTTTACCTTTGAGTCTTCATGATGTTGGAGGTGCATTTGATGTTGTTCTCTATCAGCAAGTTGTTGGATGCTTGATTTACTTATGCATAACCTGGCCTGATATTCAATTTTGTGTCTCATAGATAATCATGTTTATGCATTACCAAGGTGTAAAGTATTGGCGGGCAGCTAAACACATCTTTTGCTACTTGAGTGGTACCTAGCTACTTGGATTTTTTATCTAAAGGGCGGATCACTACTACTAGATTTACATGCTTTTTTTGACTCTAACTAGGCTAGTTGTTATGAGACTCGTTTGCCCACTAGTGGTTTTTGCTTCATGATTGGTAGCTCACTCATATCTTGGTTGAGCAAGAAGTAACCTATTATGGCCACTTCTAATTGTGAGGCAGAGTATAGGGAAGCTTTCAGAGCGAATGTTGAGTGTGTGTGGCTCAAATGCCTTTGGTTGATTTGGGTGTTGGTAAATCTTTTACCACCACCACCTGGAATGATAGTCAAAGTGCATTGGGAGTTGCAAGGAACAATGTGTTCCATGATCATGCAAAGCACATTGAGATGGATTATCATTATGTCATGGAGAGGTTTCCTACTAGAGAGATGGGTTTGGCATATGTGCCCACATAGAATAACATTGCATATCTTTTCACAAAGGCTCTACCTCAGGAGACATTTGAAGCTTTCCAGAAAGCTTTGGACTTACTTCCATTTGTGGATTGATCTCTTTCGACATAGATTAACACTTCCTTTTAAATGAGTGCCAACTCCTTGTTCACTGCATCACTTCCAAGAGATTTGTTGATATAATTTTGTAGTAATATGTGTGAACAGCCCTAGTCATGGTGTACATGCATCATCATGACCACAACATCCACTGTCCATCTTATGGCCTACCTCATGCTAGATGTGATGAGCTAGCTAATAATAGTGAGGCTCTAGAAGATCTAAGCGATGTATGAGTCACTTGAGAACTACTCCTCATAAAAGTATGGAGATCCAATATTTATAGGTATTGCCATCCCCTATAGGTGTCACCTACCCTGTATGTGGTCCAATATGAGGATACGATGCAGGAAAGTTTGCGAAGGAGTTGGGACTATAGATGTGAAATATACACAAGCTACATATGTGCAAGTGTAATGGGAGATATGACATCGTGGAGCTCAATATCATTATAATATTGTGGTGCAAATCCATGCCACAAAAAAACCCACATCGATAATGTTTAATAACAAATAAGTAAAGTTGAATTAAGAAAATAATAAATACTAAAAACTTGGCTAAAAAATAATGGAAACCTATATCTAATTCAGTGCAAGCTATCAACCTAGGGTTTCAACATTACTTAATAGTTTTAGGTACACCTCTTCTCATCTTCAATCTTATCATTTCAACAATTCTCACATGCGTACATTACTTGGTAGTCAATATTAGCTTGTGGCTTAGGTTGCCACCATCCATTGATAGTTGAACTCATATGAGTGGGGATTAAAACTCGTGTATGAGGACTATGAAGTAATGCTAAAACTCAACTTTATAGCTTTTTTATATATCTAAGTATGTAGACTAATATTTCTCTAAAATATAGTTTTTCATATATTGAAATATATATACTAGTATTTATACTAAAACCCTATTTTTTACAAATTTAAGCATGTATACTATTACCATGTCTATAGCCCTATTTTTTGACATTTTCACTATATTTATGAGTATTTGTATTCACATCCTAATATACATTTGAGCATATATACTCTTATTACCCCTATAACCCTAATTTGTTAGTTTTCAACAATATTTTCTAGTATATTAAAAGTCTATTATTTAAAGTATTTAAACATATATACTATTATGTCCCATTCTAGATCCCTAGGTTTTTAGGTTTTATTTGTATTTACTAGTATCCATCCTAAAATTGATTCTTTTTATATATTTAAGTATATATACAAATGTTTTTCCTAAAACCCTAGTTTTTAGCATATTTATTTATGTATTCTAGTATTAATCTAAAACCCTAATTTTCTTAAAATATTTATATATACTAATATTTTTCTAAAACATTAGCTTTCTAGGCTTAAATTATATTTACTATCATAAATCCTAAAATCATAATTTCATATATATTTAAGTATATATATTAGTACGTATCCATCCTAAAGCCTTAAATATTTTATACTTAAGTATAAATAATAATTTTTAGTGTAAAACCCTATTTCTTTGGGTTCTAAGTTTATTTAATATTATAAACTCTAAAAGCCTAGTTTTTTATATATTTTAGTATGTAGAGCAGTATTTATCCCAAACCCTATTTTTTGAATATTTACTTATATATAATAGTATTAATCATAGAACCCTTGCTTGTTATATATTTAAGTATATATACTAATATTATTCTAAAACCCTAATTTTTTTAGTTTTTAAGTATATAAAATATTATAAATTCTAAAACCCTAATTTTTAATATATTTAACTATATATATTATTATTTACCCTACAACCCTAGTTTTTCATATATCTTTATTACTAATGTTGATCCTAAAATTTTAATATATTTAAATATATATACTAATATTTGTTGGAGTTTGAGGTCCGGCAAGCACATGAATTATGCAAAGAAGAAGAACATTGGAACACAACACACAATACTACCAAGTGAATGTACAAAGATAAGTAACTGGTTAGAGTAATAGGCATATATACAAGATTAGGGAAAAAACCTGCCAAAGTTTAATAGATTCCATCATGATGGATTTGTCCACATGGATAGAGTTGTTGTATCAATGCACTAATGCATACGATCTCACTTGTAAAGGTGGAATATATAAAAAACAAACTTCTTCTTTTGAAGGACCAAGATAATTATAAGTTAAATCACATTATTGAGTGTATTTATTAAGACTCTCTTGCATTTTGCATCTTACAATTCCTAGACTCACGATAGATATTCCAACATTTAGTCTCTTTCATAGTAGTTTCTCCTATTTCTAACATATGCGATTTTTTTATAATAAGAGATATAAATTCTTGTAGGCATCATATGGATGCTATGTATTTATAATTATAGTTTATAATTCATTTTTTTCTTGTCCTTATTTAAAGTCAAGTCTCAAACATGCAAAAGGACTCATCCATTAATTTTGCAAATGGATCATTACACAAGGAGGACCCAAAGTCATGCAATCAAGTTAGAAGCTCCACCGAACTCAATCAGATTCAAATATCATCAATCATCCATTAAAAAGAGCACATTCACTGATTGGTGGGTGGTTAGCTAGATTTTAGGAAATGTAAAAGCTCTAATAGTCACCATTCCACCTTTGTTTCTTGTAGTGTATGCATTCCACCGGTTCGCCACTTAGTCTAGTGAATTTCTAGACTCAAACAAGGAGCCCCCTTGCTTGCTTATTTCATTTTTGCATGCTTTTGATCCTCTCTATCTAGAGGTGTAGTTGGGATTTCACAATTATATTTGTACCAAATTGTAGAGCATTTTTTGCTCTCTCATTTTAGACATTTTCATTGATTTCAAGGTTCATTGGGTCTCACATATAGTGCCCCAAATTGTGCCAAAGTTTCAAGTTCTTTTTCTAAGTGAATTATGAAACATTTCCAAGTTTGTGAAGCTATATATCTACATATAGGCAAAGAGTGTTGCCAACAAATAGGTTCTCTTGTAGTGGATGATTCTGCTAGGTGGAACACCCATTAGGAACGATTCAAAGACTTTTGGATAGCTCTAAAATAATAGATTATGTCTACGATATTTCATTATATGCCTCTATAGAAGTGCAAAGAGAAGACTAGGACAATGAGATTATATCACTACTTATGGGCCTAGGGGAGGGCAACCATCTTCCATTGTTGCATTGGGGTGTTAGAATCATCCCCCATCAATGGTACCCGAGCATCGTGGAGGCTTGGAGACATTAGTGGATAGCATATTAAATACTTGGATGGATCAAGAGAACTCGTGCGAGCACAAGGAGGACTTATCACGCCAAGAAGACATCAAAGGTGGCTACATCAATTAAGAGCTCAATTAAGCGAAGGTTAGAAAGGGAGAAACTATCAAGAGGTAACATCCACACGTTCTAAAGTATAAAAACACTCCAAGATAAGCTAGAGGACCATCTTAATGCTCTCTATGGCTACATATAGTGCATAGATAGAGAAGTTAGAGAAAGATAATTATCAACCATGGAAATTTAGAGTTAGAAATTAAATTATGGGCAAATGATTGTGGGGATGGGAATTAGTGAATGGCATAGAGACAATGCCTCATGTACATGATGAACCACTTGAAAGCAACATCAAGGCACTTCATCAATGGATCTAAAGGGATAGGAGAGTCATATTCATTCAATTCCAACATAAGAAATAGCACAATAGGGCATATACAAGACTTGGAAACATCCAAGAAGGTCTGGGAGACCTTGGAGAGATTTTAGTCTTCATCAACCAAGGCAAGGAAGATTCAACTTAAGAATGAGCTAAATAAAATGCCCTAGGCGCAATTGGGAGCCCAATCAAGGATGTCAATCTTGTCATTCACACTCTCAATGGCGTGAGAGAGGATGAAAGGTGGAAAGCATTCACCACATTAGTGTATGTGAGAGATTCTCTACCACAAGGTGATCAATTATTGACATTGATGGTGACCGAGGAGATCAACCAAGGAGGTTTACAATCAAAGCATAGCCAAGCCAAGTTTTATACAAAGATAGAGGCAAAAGCAAGAGATGTGGACAAAATTCTCAATGCAAAAGGATAGGAAGTTCAAACTCAAGCTCAAACAACCAAAAAGGCTCCATCCAAAGCTATGGATCAAGGTGAAGAGGAATGCATAAAGGAAGACGAGGAAGATCACATGTAGGAGAAGCACCCAAAGGAGAATGCTACAATTGTGGAGAACTAGACCATTATGCAAGAGATTATTGGTACAAAGGAGGAGGCAATCAAGGATACAAAAGGACCTAAGGTGATTATTCTAGGACTTTAACAAATTCAAAAGATGAGAACGTGCTTATGATGTATGGTTCAAGTGAAAGAGTCAATTAATATTCTACATGGTACATAGACATTGGTTGTAGTAACCATATGAGTTGCAATAAAGATGTTTGCTTTAATTTACACTCACACATTACTCAAGGATGTCGGTAGAGATAGGGGATGACAATGAGCACAAGATTACACATGTAGGAGATATTGCATTGAATGGATCTCAAAGCTCTTTTGAAGGATGTGTTGAATGTACCAACCATCACTAAGAACTTGCTTTCAAAATTGGCACATAAACTTACAGATGATGAAGGGTATACAAAGAGAGGGCTTGGTGAGTGGTCTACCTGATCTTAGATCTCAAAATATACAACATGTGTGTGATGCTTGTCAATTAGGGAAACAAAATAGATTGCCATTCAAGAAGGGAGCACATATGAGAAATAAAGTGTTGATTCTCATACACACAAATGTATGAGAACCTACAAGGCAGCCATCCATTGGAGGTAAAAGATTATTTTTCACATTTATAGATGGTCATTCAGGGTCTATTTGGATGTATTCCATGATGTCAAAGTGCGGTGCTTTAGCACTTCAAGAGGCTCAAAAACCTAGTGGAGAAGGAGACAGGGAATTGTATAAGGACTATAAGGTCGGATGGAGGGGATGAATACTTTTTAAAGAAAATTTCAGATTTTCTACATAACTATGGCATCAAAAGTAAATTCACTTGTAGGTATGCAACTCAACAAAATCGGGTGACAAAGAGGAAGAACATATATATAACAAAAGTGGATAGAGCTATGTTAAATGAAATGAATGTTCCTAATTCTAATTAGGTTGATGCAGCAAATACATCTATATAGATTATGAATAGGTGCCTAACCTTAGGAGTACATGAAGTTAAACCTTATGAATCTTCATGTGGTAAGAAACCCAACCTTTCACACCTCAAATTATTTTATTGTGTGTGGTATGTTCACATACCTCAAGAATTGAGATACAAGTTAGACCTGAAGGTAGATAGCTGTATATTTCTTGGATATTCTTCAAAGCAAAAGGGTTTTGGATGTTATATTCCTAGCACTGAAGATCTTAAGTTGTATAGGAATGTAATATTTGATGATTTGATCCCTTGGTATGGTAGCAAAGATGTGTTACAAGTTGACGATGCATATGAGGTTGAGAACAAGTTCAAAGAGCAACAAAACTGCATGTACATGAGTGGTCCAACCACTTCAAGCACATGATCAAAGGAGATTAATGCACGAGCTTGGCAAGGAAGGACATGGAATGAAGCTCATTCAAGTGAAGGAAGTAGCAAAGTAAATAGAAAGGCAAATAATGAAGACCATCGATGGGTAGACATGGACTCTACAAGTGACAAATGAAGGGCTTTGGTGTGCAGAACAAGAGGAAGAAGAAAGAGATGGAGGGAGATAGAGAGAGAGAGAAGAGGAGTCGTGCACAGATGCGTGGGAACCTCGAAAGCCACATAATGTTCTCTCTTGAAATGCACTATAAATTGATGTATATGCATGAATATGGGGGGTAAGGTCACATGACTTAAAATGTGTGCAACCAACAAGCTACACCGTGTCCAAGTGGCATAAGCAAGATATATACCACAATGCCACTATACATCACTAATAATACCATGCTCAAACTCATGATGACATAAACCTCAAAAGAAGGTATACCACAATGTCATCTCATATGCCAAACACATGACAAGATCATGCTCTACTCTCATACAGAGGAGCTATCATAGTGATCATACATGGAGAATGCCGTCAAGCTCTAAAAATAAGAGCTCGCACACCAAAAAACTCTGTCGAAGAAGTTCTAAAGCGAAATGAACCTCTAAAGGGAATTAGGGTTCTTATGGTGAAAATATGCTGCTGTGTGTTTTGCTGTTTCCGAGATAGTAACCTATGATTTTGAAGTTTTTCTCTTTCTTAGCTACGTAACGATATAAAGAATGCCTCAATCTGAGATGTGCAGCTCAAGATATACTCAAAACAAGCATTAGCTATCAATTTCACCTTCACCTTTAGCACTACTGCTCTGTATTTTGTTATTTTTGCAACCTAGCACTTAGACTTTGAGTCTCTTTTCTTTGCAAACTTATATTTCTTTTCTAAGCTATGCACACCAAATTGAATTGCATGAACCTGACTTGCAAACCTCAAGTTATGGCCCAAAAGCTGACCTGTTGTTCAAGTGATTGTAGATTCATACTCTTCTATATCAGTTTTTGTTTTTTGGATTTTTGACACTTTAAAACTCCAAACCAAGTTCTGTGCCCTTCTGTGAAGTTGTAGGTTTTTGCCTAAGCTACGCACAAAACTTTAAAATGCATCCATCCGATCTTCCTACATCGCATTACAATCGAAATATTGAATAGCTACTAAAAGGTGCTGAGTGCACCTTCACCTCTTGTGATCTAAGCTTCCATTGAAGCTTCTTGCACACCAGCCTTCAACATGCTCTGATACCAATGAAGGGATTCGGTGTGCAGAACAAGAGGAAGAAGAAAAAGGTGGAGGGAGAGAGAGAAGAGGAGAGATGCACACAAATGCACCCACATAATGATCTCTTTTGAGACAATGCACTATATATGATGTATATATATGAATATGGGGGTAAGGTCACATGACCCTTACATCCCCAACAATGAATGTGGGGGTACGTCACATGACCCTTACTCTGATATTGATGAAGGGCTTTGGTGTGCATAACAAGAGGTAGAAGAAGGAGATGGAAGGAGAGAGAGAGAGAGAGAGAGAGAGAGAGAGAGAGAGAGAGAGAGAAGAGGAGAGATGCACACAAATGCATGGGAGTCTCGAAACCTGCATAATGATCTCTCTTGAGGCAATGCACTATATAGGATGTATATATATGAATATGGGGATAAGGTCACATGACCCTTACATCGCCAACAACAAAGATATGGAGAAATTTGAAACTCTAGGATTTGAAGCATCTAAATTGAGGAGGATATTTGTATCACCCAATGGTGAGGTAAGGTCATCCAATAGGGTTAAATACCCTATTCAAAGGTTAACTTATGTTTCATTCATTGCAAGACACTGTGTACTTCATTCAAATTATAGCTTGTGAAGAACCTAACTTTTTGAAGAGGAAAATAAACATAGGCAATGGATTGAAGCCATGGATGAGGAATTCAAGAAACTTGAAGAAAAGGATACTTGTTCATTGTTGGCAAGAACAAAAGACATAAAATTCATTGGCAATAAATGGGTGTACAAGGTAAAGAGGCATGTAGATGGGTGCATCTCTAGGTATAAAGCAAGGTTTTTTGTTGCCAAAGGTTTTGCTCGAAACAATGATATAAAATTTAAGAAAACATTTATTCTAGTAGCTACAATGTCTACTATAAGGAGTTTGATTGCAACTTTAGCCTCAAAATTATGGAGGATGTACTAGTTGGATGTGAAGAATGCTTTCCTAAATGGAGAACTTGAAGAGGTAGTCTTCATGAAGTAGCTCCAATGCTTTGAAGATAAGAGGTTTCCACATCTAGTATCTAGGATTAAGAAGGCTCTGTATGGATTCAAGCAAGGCCCATGGGCTTGGAACAAAATATTTGTGGACTAGTTGGCCAAATGTGGATACAATCACAGTCATGTAGGACCACCACTCTTTGTGAAGTAGGAAGCTAGCAAAATCGTTTTCATTTGTATATATGTTTATGATTTGATTATTACAATGGATGATAAATCGAGCATCAAGGACATAAAGAGGAAACTTGAATGTGAGTTTCAAATATTTGATTTAGGGACTTTAAGGTACTTCCTTGAGGTTGTACTATACAAAGAAGAAGGTATTATCTCGATGCAAAGGAAATACGTTGTAGTTCTTTTGAAGATGTTTGGTCCATGTGATTGCAAGCCCATTTCAAATTTATTAGAAGTAAATGTTAAACTAAGTTCTCATGAATGTGAAGAAGTGAAGGATATGAACATGTATTGTTATCATGATCTTGCTCACATGCACACAGAGGCTGCAAACACAAAAAATACACAAGAAAATAGAGACACCAAGAAATGAGACTGAATGCAATATTGGGTGCCATCTCCCCCCATGCACTCTGTTTCAACAGCCCATAGAGTGCATGTATTTATAGGAATTTTTTATTACGTCAAAAAGTGTGGCTACATGAGAGAGGCTTCGAAAAGCATGCGTGAAACTAAAAGTTTGTGACTTTCATAGAAAGCCTTTCTTTTAATATTAGAAATTGTGGATTCAAGCCTTATTCTAACCACTATTTTTCTAACTATTTCTAACAATAGAACCTTCTACGCGGATTTATTTACAAACTAAATTATAAATCGGATTTATTGATGTCCGCCCTTTCACGCTTCCACACCCTCACGAACCTTTAGCTGCTATATGAAAAACACCAAAACACATTAATACATTAATAAATTAACACTCCAACAATGCATTGTTCAACATATTCCATAATGTATAACATGCCCGTCAGTTGAAAAAGCAACTGACCTTAGTTGATAAAATAAAATAAAGATGGATGGCTAGTCACATGTTCCATCACTGAATGAAAATAAGCATGTTCCATGTTCAGAAAAACATGCATGGAAATGTTCATGGAGGAAGTACATTAATGTGTTTGTGTATGATATGCAAAAATTAAGTGGTCGTAATGAGGTGCTAATTGTGTTTTATGCATCCATTGACATTCTTCAATAGAGTGATTTTTGTACTTAACTAAATATCGATGGTATTGAGTACCTGTGTGTGTAGTAGTGACATCATGATCAATTATTTTCTTAGGAACCAAGATTTCAGATTGTTCTTCAATCAAAGGAGGGTCATCAAGAAGTGGAGTGAGTGGTAAAATGAATTTAAATGGTTTAAGTAAACTAATATGAAAAGAGTTATGTATATTCCAATGAGATGGTATATCTAATCTAAATGGATTATCATTAATTTTTTCTATAATGCAAAATGGTCCATAATAGTGTGGTGCAAGTTTAATTTTAGGATGCTGCAAAATATTTTTGAGATGTCTTTTAATGATACACAACTACAAGATCATTTTCCTTGAATTCCTTGGCTAATCATTTTGTATTGATATTACGTGTGTATCGCTCTTGACTTTTCTTAATGTGCTCGTGAACATCGTGAAGTATAGAAATGTGATCTTCAGCAATAGAATCAGCCATTGGAATGTCAGTTTGGGTGAGTGACATGGGAGTGGGAAGCTTTTTACCATAAACAATTTCAAAAGGTGCACGACCAGTAGTGGTGTGTGTGGTGTTATTGTAAGAAAATTGAAGCAATGACAACTTTTCATCCCAGTTAGTGGGACTATCTGATGAATAACAGCGCAATAAATCAAGAATAGTACTATTTGTAGCTTCACTTTGTCCATTACTTTCGAGATGAAATGTAGAGCTAAAATCTATTTTAGAACCAAAATGTTGAAATAAGGAAACCCAAAAATGATTACAAAATCTAACATCATGATCGGATAACATTACTTTAGGAAATCCATGATGTGGGAAAATGCAATTAATGAATAATTTTGCACTGTGAGGTGCAGACAAAGTTTTCCTACATGGAATGAAATATGCATAGTTACTAAACCTATCAACTATTGTCCAAATCATATCATTATGTGAGGAAGTGATGGGAAGACCTGTGATAAAATCCATAGAAATCTGTTCCCATGGTTCGTTCGGAATGGGAAGTGGCATTAATAATCCAAATGGTTTACCATGATGACGTTTTACATGCTCACATACAATGCATTGAGAAACATAATGTGCAATACCTTTTTCCATGTGTGGCCAAAAGAAGAAATCTTTGTAGGCAGAAATGGTGCTTTGTATGCCTCTATGACCCACGTAAGATGGTTCATGCATTTCTTTGATGAAGAAATCTTTAAAAGCTTGAGTTATGCATAATATATGTTGAAAATAAAGAAAACCATTATGAAATGTATAATGTTCATCAGATAAAGATGCACCATTGTTGAAGTCATGCCATGCACGTGAAAAATACAAATCAGATGCATAAGTGGAAACCGTTTCTTGAAAAGAATGTATTTGGATGGCAGAAATATTATGCAAAACAACAGAATGTGAAGGAAATCGGCTAAGAGCATCAGCTACAACATTAGCTTTGTTGATATATTTAGGTAGTGATGTGTGTGAACACACTAGGACCGCCGGGGCACTTTTTTCCCTCTTTAGGAGGTTTTTTTCCCCCGGCTTGTATATACGCTTATTGCCCTAATGGGCTACTTATCTTTGTACATTCTCTAGTAATAGATTCAGCATTGTGTGTTGTGCTCCAAGCTTCTTCTTCTTCCTTGTGTTGTTCGCGTGCTTCCGTAGACGTCTAACTCCAACAATTGGTATTAGAGCAGGTCGTCGCTTCATCTAGGGTGCCGTCCACACTCCTCCGGTTGCAGTCTCAGAATCGAACGAATTTTGGTGAGCATACTCAGCGTGTTTTCGAGATCAAAACCGCTTCGCTCTGTGGTGCCGAAATCACAATCTGAGCTCGTTTCGGCTTCCGAACGCACTATCCCAGTGCTTGTGCAGGGTATTTCATCTTTTTGTGCTAAAGGTATATACCAATTTCTGTTCGCCAGTATAAGCGTCTCGAAGTCTGTTACAGGTCTAGTGGAATTTGTCTGGGTAGTTCTGTTCAACTTTTTGAGATACAATCAATTTTTTGCATCAAGGTATTTTAGTCACCGGCCATGGCTGAAAGCAGCGATGTATTTCGTATTTCGGCTGTTGAGGATAAGTTGGATGGTACCAACTACCCGTTATGGGCTTATATGATGCGACATGTTGGTTGCAAAAGGACTATGGAACATTTTGCAGGGTGTCGAAAAACGTCCTATCACACCTGCAACTGTTACAATTGCAGGTACTGAAGCTGATGCAGAAGGTGTCGAAGATGGTGATATTCTGCATATTCCTGTTCGTGCTACAGTTTCTGCTGCACCTACTACAAAGCAGATTCGTTGGGATGGCAGAGATGCCCAAGCACATGCATTGATAGCTTTGCCTGTCAAACGTGCCATTATTCCTCATATTTGCTCTTGAATAGCTAAGGATGCTTGGGATACACTTACCACATTGTACCAAGCTAGGAATGAGGCTCCTGTTGCTTACCTCTGAAAACAGTTGGAGAGTGAGCACATGAATGAAGGTGATTATATGGATAGTTTCCTAACAAAGATCAAAGACTTGAAGGAACAATTGACCATTCTGAATGGTCTTCTTGATTCATATAAGAGTTTTGCTTCTATTCTTCGGTTGATGATGAAAGGCAATCCAAATGCCTTGTCATTTGAGGAGCTAGTCTCTGTTCTGTTGCAGGAAGATCAGTCCAGGCAGAACAGGTCCATTATGCTGTTGTAGATCAAGCTTTCCTAGCTAGTTAGAAGGGCAAAGGAAAATGGAGCTCTTCTACTAGTAAGCAGAAATCTGCAAATGCTACACATTTGAAGAACCAAGACAAAGATGAAAAAAAATCACAAAAGCAGAAATTGTTCTGTAAGTACTATAAAGGGAATGATCATATCATAAAGAACTGTCCAAAACTGGCTACAAAAGAGGCAAAGAAGAAAGAGGCTGGAACAGTTGTTGCAGAAGCCTCTACACCATTTCAAGCTTCATATGGTCTTTCATATAGTGCCCAAAAATGTGCCAAAGTTTCAAGTTCTTTTACTAAGGGAGTTCTGAGAAATTGCCAACTTTGTGAAGCTATATCTCTACACATACGCAGAGAGTGTTGCAAAAAGATAGCATGTCCTGTAAGGGATGGTTCTTCCAGATGGAAAATCCATTTGACATTATTAAAAGCTTCTTGGATAGCTCTCAAGGTCTAGTTTGAGTTTGGAATGTCAAATATTAATTCTTTGTAGAGGGGGAGAGAAACGACTAGTACAATAAGCATGATGGAGAGTGTTAATCTCCAAAAGACAAGTTATCCTTGATGTTGGAACACTTCTATATCAAGAATAACTCAAAAACTCCAACCAATTTGGAAGACAAGTGCCAAAGTATTAAGACTTTAGCTAACTGTGAAGAAAGTCACTACACAGAAAAGTCTGTTGCACATAACTCACTTATGAACTGACCAAATGTGTAAAGTTTCTCATGAAAATTTGTACAAGATGTCGCCTAAAGCTTGTGCATCTTGTACAAGTTAAAACATCTCAAATGATTTAGTAGATCTTGAGAAATGATCCAAACAGTCAACCTATGTTTGAAACTATCCTCCTGTACTGTCGACCTACAACTTCTAATACATGGTTGTCCCAGACTAGAACCCGTTTAATCAAATGCTTTTAGCCATAGATGGGTTACCCTTCAACTTAGATTTTGAACTCCTCATTTGTGCAAAAATTTACACTGTGCACTAAGTATTGATCAATTCTTTGGCCATTGAGATTGCACCTCTTTCAGAAGACATTCATCACTTCTTCACATACAAAATTTTCCTACAAATAATTCTCTCTGTCTGTTTAAAATTAGGCTCTCAAATCTTAACCATATAAGCATTAACTATGGAATTAGACATCTACAAAAGGATTCCTAAAATGATCAAGCACAAAAAGAGAAATCAAGAAATTTCCTTTACTCAGAAAATTTACATCTAAATGATGAGAGATGTTCACTTCACTTCTAAAGTGTCTAATGGATCTTACAACTTCTAATTCATCATCTCTCATACGTGCCCCGAATTGTCTACTTGTATATATAGGTGTTATGTAAACACTCGTGACCATTACAAAAGTATAAGCATATTTAATGTATATCTATATACAAGCCTTTATTCTCTGATTATGCTCTAACTCAAATCTTCATGTATTGAGCTTTGATTCTTCTTTTGAATTCAAACTTTTTCCAACACATCAATTGATGGTTGTCATGCACCAAAAGATCCCCATCAATCATCAATTAAGTTTTTCTCCATCTTCTTTATAATTGCCATGTCTTTGAGTCTCTGTAGCTTTGGTCCATCCAAGGTTTTGGTTAGCATATCTGCAAGCTGATCTTTTGTTGAAGTATGTATGACTTCGATCTCCTTATCAATCACCTTCTCTCAAAAAATGATATTAAATCTCAATATGCTTGGTCCTGGCATGAAACAAAGGGTTAGCCGTTAGATACAATGTGCTCATGTTATCTCCATGAATAGTGGGTGTACTCTCAGTGATGTCAAAACTCTTCATAAGAGTCTTTAACCATATGACTTCCTTTGCGACTTCAACCATACCTTTATACTCTGCCTTTGTAGATGATAAGGCAACTGTATGTTGCTTCTTAGAACACCAAGAGACTAACTTACCTCCCACATAACACAAGTATCCATATGTTGATCTCCTATCATCAGGTTTACCTGACCAATCTGTATCACTATATA
Organism: Ceratopteris richardii; assembly: GCA_020310875.1. Taxonomy (NCBI): domain Eukaryota; kingdom Viridiplantae; phylum Streptophyta; class Polypodiopsida; order Polypodiales; family Pteridaceae; genus Ceratopteris; species Ceratopteris richardii. The sequence continues at coordinate 108,330,294 of CM035429.1, read as the reverse complement.
TCTTGATGTTTTTATCTGATGTAGAACCATAATACAAACCTTCCTTGAGTGTATCCTTAATGTATCTCAATACTCTTTGTCCTGCAACCCAATGTTCTTTCCTAGGACAATGCATGAATTGAGACAACACTCCAATTGCATATGACAAATCAGGTCTAGTTAATGTAGCATAGATTAGACTACCAACCTGACTTTGATATAGCTTCATATCCTTGAATTCTTCTCCTCCATATCTACTCAGTTTGTGATTCACCTCCATTGGAGTAGGTGCTACCCTGCAATCTTCCATTTTAAACTTGATCAATAATTTCTTCAAATACCTTTCTTGAGTCACATACACTCCATGTTGAGTATATAAGATCTCCATGCCCAAGAAATATGACAAGTCTCCTAAGTCTCTAATCTTGAACTCTTTCTCCATTTGTTTCTTGAGGCTTTGTATTGCCTTCTCATCTGTACCTGTAAGGATTATGCCATCAACATATATGCACATGTAAATGAACCCATCATCACTTGCTTTGACAAGGAAGCTACTATCATCTTTAGATACTTGGAAACTAAGTTCCATCAAGAACTTCACAAGTCTATAATTCCATGCCCTTGGGGCCTGTTTCAAACCATACAAAGCTCTCTTGAGCTTACATACATGTTCTAAATACCTTTTATTTTTGAACCCTTGTGGTTACTCCATGAAAACATCATCTGAAATATAACCATTTAGAAAAGCATTTTTCACATCTAATGTACATAGTCTCTAACCTTTACATGCAGCAATGGCTATGAGTGTCCTGATGGTTGTCATCTTTGCCATAGGACTATAGGTCTCATCATAATCTATACCATATGTCTGAGCATACCCTTTCACAACAAGTCTAGCTTTATACCTAGAACACTTCCATCTGCATACCTCTTTGTCTTGTAGACTCATTTGCATCCAATGATCTTCTGACTATTTGGTTTGGGAACCAAATTCCATGTCTCATTCTCTATTAATACATTGTACTCTTCCTGCATAGCTTTCTCCCAATTTTCCTTACCTTTTGCCTCCTCATATGTAGAAGGGTCTTCATCTGCTTTCACCATGTAAGCATAATCTTTAGTAGTAAAAAAAGAAGTGTCATAGCTATACCTTGTAGGTTGCCATTTGTGTCTTGATGACCTTCTCAGTTCTCCACTTCTTGAAGTTTCTGGTTCATCACATTCTGGATCAAACCTTGGCACTTCTTCAACTTCACCTTGTACCTCATTATTCTCTTCTTCATCAAATATCTGAACCTTTGATTTACCTTTCTCTTGATTCAAAACTTCTTCATCACCTGCATGATTGTTGATTGTACCTACATACCAAGTACTTTGCTCATCAAATGTTATATCCTTTGACACAACGAATTACTTTGTGGATGGACTCCACAACCTATAGCCCATCTGCTTATTATCATATCCAATGAACACATACTTTTCAGATTTAGGTTCCAATTTATGCCTCAACTGAGACGGCACATATGCATAAGCCAAACATCCAAACACTTTGCAATGATCTAAAGTAGATCTCTTACCCCACCAAGCTTCATATGGTGTCATACCTTGCAAAGCTTTGCATGGTAACCTATTAACCAAGTATGTAGCTATATTTACAGCCTCAAGCCACAAATAATTTGGACAATTTTTCTCCTTCATCATTGATCTTGTAAACTCAACAAGAGTTCTATTTCTCCTTCCTGCTAGACCATTTTGTTGAGGAGAGTACCTGCAAGTAACCTCTCTTTTTATACCTGCATTCCATAAGTAATCACTGAACTCATTAAAGAAATACTCTCCCCCTCCATTTGACCTTAGTCTCTTCAACATCTGACCTGTGATTCTTTCTACATACACATGATAATGTTTAAATGTACTAAATACCTCTTATTTATCTTTGATCACATATATAGTGATCCACTTGGTAGCATCATCAGCATAAATCACATAATATCTTGAACCATTAATATGGAAATCCTTTGATGGTCCCCACACATCTGTGTGTGCAAACTCAAGCTTCTCTGAGTACATGAAACCATGCTTATTGTATGATTGCTTATGAGCCTTACCTAATTGACACACCTCACATATGTATATCATATGTTGACCTACAACATTAGGCAATCCAAGCAGTGAACCATTGTTAACCATATCTCTAATACCTCTTTCATTGAAATGTCCAAGCCTTTTATGCCAAAGATCTAACTCAGAGATCTTATGTCCTCCATAAGTGAACAAGGCATGACCAACATTACCTTGAATCTTCAATGTGAAGAGTCTTCCTTCTTTCTTCCTTGAAACAATTGGTTTATATCTATTGCTAGGGTCTTCCACAAAAACTCCATCATTAGTGAACCTTACTTCATAACCTTTTTCAACAATTTGCCCTACACTTATCAGATTCTTTGGAATTGTAGGAACATACAAGACCTTAGTCAGAAGAGTACTTCCATCCTTGGCCTTCACTGATCCAATTGACTTCACATTGTGCTTTGTATTATCACCTGTTTCAACCACATGATTAGTTACCTTGTTCTCCAAATCAGTCATCAAAGCTATTCAGCAGTGAAATGATCTAGTGACAATTCAGTAGATAAAATGAATGGCTTCCATTTCTCATCTCCTCTCAAACCTATGAGGATTTTCCTTATCAATTTATCTTCCTCAATATCTTCATCAACTACTCCTAATGCATTTGCAATGTCCTTCATCCTTGTCACGCAATCAGAAATGGATTGGGAAGCTTTCTTTTTGAATGTGGTAAACTCTGGCCACAAAGATGCCTTCCTTGACTTTGTAGTATTTTGGAAATGCTCCTCCAAAGCATTCCATATGTCACTTGCACTTTCAAGTCCTCTAATATGAGGTAGCAAGTAGTCATTGACTCCCATGTAGATAATGCTCCTTGCTTGAGCATCCTTCTTCATCCAAGTCTTCACATCTGAGAGTTCATCCCTAGTTGGTGATAAAGAGTGTTAATCTCCAAAAGAACAACCTACTCTTGAATTTAGAACACCTCTATATCAAGAGTAAGTCAAAACCTTCACGAATTTAAGAGATCAATGATCAAATATCAATTTCTTGACTAAACTGTGAAGAAGGAAATTACTCAGAAAGTCTGCTGCATAAATCTTGCTCATTGACTAAGTAAATGTGTAAAGTTTTTTATGAAACTTTGCACAAGGTGTCGCCTAAAGATTGCGCACCTTCTCCAAGTCAAATCACTCCAAAAGATTCAGTAGATCTTGAGAAATCTACTTACCAAGTTAGCTATGTCTAAATTTGCACTTCTGAGAAGTCGATTTGGACACCCTTAACTTCTTAACTTTAATTCTCTCAGTATAGAACCCGTTTAAGCAAATGCTTTTAGCCACGAGTAGCTTACCTTCCAACTTAAAGATTAAGTGCTTACTTGCACAAAACTTTAAACTGTGGAGTGAGAAATGATCAAATCATTAAGATCAAAATTTGCGCCTGTTTCAGGAACCAGTGAGTACTTTCTCACATGTAAATGTTCCTACACACAATTCTCTTAGCCTGATCACAATTAGACTCTCAAACTCTAGCCATAGATTGATTAACTATGGACTTAGACATCTCCAAAAAGAATTCACAAAAGATTTACTACAAAAGGAGAAAACTCAGAAACTTCGGGCGCAAAAATTCTGTCATTTCTGAAGAAGACTACAACTCAATGCGAGAGAGACTTCAACTCACTTCTCATGTGTCTAATGACACTTACTACATCTCATTTCTCTATTCCTATGCTTATACAAAGTCTCTCCTTGTCTTCTCACTTACCCCGACATTTTTTCCAAAGTATTTATAGGCAAATATGTACAAGTTTATGACTATTCAAAACTTCTAAGTGATCTATGTCTTTACTAATGTACATATGTGTACAAATCATTCATCCTGTGAATGTGTCCACCTTCTTTGCTTCAAGAATTGTTCTAATCTCCATTCTTTGTCTTCAAATCTTCAATTGGTGATTGGTCTGCACCAACAGTTGGAACACTAGGATCTCTAAATTTTGGTTTTTCTTCTTCACCTATGATATAATCTATCAGTTCTTTGCTCATGAGATGAGCTTCCATCCTCATTGACCAAGCTGGATAGTTTTCTCTATCCAATTTCTCTATCTGAAGAGAATCTCCCATCCCTTCTTCACCTTTGTATTAAATTTTGCAAGCTTTATGAGGAATAAGTGTAGCTTCACTTCGAATGAAGTTCCTTTTGATCTTCTTGATATATTTAGGCCTCCTTCTCAAACTTTCCCTTTAAGCTTTCACCTTTTGAACCTTCAAATGTTGATTTCTGTATGATTGCAGCAGTCGGCATCCTCCTTTCTTCTATTTTGATGATTCCTGCTCTGATACCACTGATGGAGAGTTTTAATCTCCAAAAGACAAGCTATCCTTGATGTTAGAACACTTATATATCAAGAATAACTCAAAAACTCTAACCAATTTGGAAGACAAGTGCAAAACTATTAAGACTTTAGCTAACTGTGAAGAAAGTCACTACACAGAAAAGTATGTTGCACATAACTCACTTATTGACTAATCAAATGTGGAACGTTTCTCATGAAAATTTTTAGAAGATGTCGGCTAAATGTTGCGCATCATCTCCAAGTTAAACCATCTCAAATGATTTAGTAGATCTTGAGAAATGATCCAAATAGTCAACCTATGTCTGAAACTATCCTCTTGTACTGTCGACTTTGACACCTGTAACTTCTAATAGATGGTTCTACCAAACTAGAACCCATTTAATCAAATGCTTTTAGCCATAGATGGCTTACCTTCCAACTTAGATTTTGACTCCTCATTTGTGCAAAACTTTACAGTGTGCACTGAGTACTAATGAATTCTTCCTACACATAATTCTCTCATCATGTTTACAATTAGGCTCTCAGATCTTAACCATAGAAGCATTAACTATGGAATTAGACATATAGAAAAGGGTTTCCAAAATGATCAAGCACAGAAGGAGAACTCAACAAATTATTAGGCACAACTTTTTCCTTTACTCAGAAAATTTACATCTAAATGATGAGAGATGTTCACTTCACTTATAAAGTGTCTAATGGCTCTTACAACTTCTAATTCATCATTCTCTCATACATGCCCAAACTTTTCTACTTGTAGATATAGGTGTCATGTACAAACTCGTGACCATTACACAAGTATAAGCATATTTAATGTACATATATATACAAGCCTTTATTCTCTGATTATGATCTAACTCCAATCTTCATGTATTGATCTTTGCTTCTTCTTTTGACTTCAAATCTTTGTCCAACACATCAATTGATGGTTGTCATGCACCAACAGAGCACATATGAGTGCTTGTTGGCCTAGAAAGGGAAAGCCATCTTCCATTATTGCATAGGGGTGTTAGAGTCATCCCCCATCATTCTCAAGTTCAAATAATATTATTATTAATTTTGTTTGATCAAGGTTTATATATATGATGATGATTATGATGTTTATGTACAAGCTTCTGCATACGTTTACATTTATGATATTTATGTGCATGCTTATGTAAATATTTATGAGTGTGATGTCTACGTACACGTTTATGATGGTTCAACTTATACATGCTTGTTCAAAAAGAGGCATACAAAAACATGGAGAGTCTTGGTAAGTTTAATTTTTTTTCAAGTTTTTTGAACTCCATGGACAACCATTACAATGGATATGGTGACTCTTTTCTTTGTATTTTATAAATAAAAAAATAGCTATTTTATTGCTTTATATTTCGACGAGCATATAGACCAGCATTCTAACCTCTATACTAGCAATTAGTTCGAAAGTAGCTGAAATGTTTTTAGATCGTTATAATGACCTAAATTTTGATGTTTCTATGAAAGAACAACATGATTTGGGACTCACATTGGGATTCAAAAATGTGTACGGATGGTTTCATACCGATGGATATTTAGACATGGTTGACGAACATTTTGTTTTTTTGTGAGGGTGCTATCAAAATTCTTGCATGCATCCACATATGATCAATCGATGGTCGATATAAAGGTACTCAAATACATCAAGCAAACATTAAATTAAGAAGTTCCCTACGGGGAACGATGACAAATTCCTTATTACATGGCTTTGGCCTATTTAAACCCTGCCTTGGGGGATCCGAGAGGTACTATGCCCAATCGCTTGTTGAATTATACTTTCGAAGTTAAAGTCGGGGGATTAGATGCCATTAGAACCACTATAAAAAAAACAGGGAAGTATTAAAGAAAATTTTTGCATGTTTAGTTGGTCTTAAAGAAGTATTTAAGAAAATTTTTGCATGTTTAGTTGGTCTTTTTATTTAATTGAAAGTGACCTTGGAAAGTATAGATCCACTATGCATGTTTTAATATTCCTAGTTTTATTGTTGTTTGAAAGTGAGACTTGATCCAATCGAAAAAGGTACGTTTCTCAGTGTGGAAGGAATTCTGTAGTGGAAGCTAATTTCAATTGGCAAGGAAACGGCAGGAGAGGGCATTGACGGCTGCCACAAAAAAGCGTTGGGGATAGTCTCTCCATCTTAAACATGGCGCACGTTCAAGGAATTTCAATGGAGTATTTCTCCTTTCTAGGAACACTTTCGTGTATTTGAAATCCACAGCTATGTCTTTTCTAATCTCGAGACTTGCTCTTTTTGTTCCCTCTATTCTTTTCCTTTTGCTGTTGTCTGCCAGTCCATATCTTGCTGGCGTTCTTCTGGCTGAAAGAACGACACCAACTCCATTCAATGCTCGTGAATATTATTATACTCTGTAAGGTGTCCGCTTGCTTTTATGGAAATATTTTAACCTTTCAGCATAGCATGGATTTCAGCACCCCTATCTTTCTCGCAATACCATTATCTGTAGCCTATATACAGTATATAAAAATGAGATCTCATGTCATGCCGTTACCTGCTCCTTTATGAAAATGGAACACACATTTATTGCTTCTTGTACTGTCTTTCTTATCATGATATGCTAAATTCTAATCTTCTACTACCTCCCCCATGATCATCATTGTAAGTGCTATGGTGGCTCGAGATGAGATGTCCATCAATGCAAAGTGATTATAGTCTTGTCAGTTGACAAGCCTTGATATCAGCGCATTAAAAGGTAATGAAACGGTTGCAAAGGACATGCTAGTTAGCTTTCGGATTGAACTGTACCAATGACACTCTCCATTCTAGGTTCCACTCAGTTCTTTACTTCATACAACGAGTCATGCTACAGTCTTTCCTTATTAAGACCATTCGTAGTGGGGTATCTCAAATTTCACTGCATGTTGAGGAACATGAGAGCATTTTCTTACCTTTGCTCACCCAGATATGGTTTTTGACAGGCATTATGGCCGCTTTGCATATCGGCTTCGAAATTACGGTTATAATTTCTAGAAATCTGTTAAAAACTACTGTACAAAGAGAAAACGTATGTGTAAATTTGAGATAACCTTGAATATTTAGAGACCAAGGATGGGTTCCTGCCCGGGAAAGGATGGTCATGAGATATCTTCTGATGCAATCAATCAAAAGAAAATCGAAGAAACATCAAAGGCATTATGCTTTTCCTTTATAACATCGAAGGACTCAATCTCTTACTGAAACAGTATTAATTCCATGTGTGTTCTCACCCCATTATTAACTTCGAGTTGTTTAACATAATTACTGTAAAGAAGATGAATATCTTATGGTATCCCCTGGTCAAGGATGATATTGCACGGATTTATCACTTCTTTTTAAAGGGAAATTGGGCATAAAATAGGATTCAAATATCCCAGACACCTTCAGAGCTTCAATTCCGGAGTCTAAATACAAAATACAGCTTTTAATTCAAGCCAACCTTCAAATAAAAGGGCATATTAAAAATCCTTCAGCCCTGAAGAGCTTGCTGTAGAGTCCAGCTACAGTGGTAATTTTCTCTTTCTCTTCCACCATTGTTAGTACAAGTGCCTTGAACAAAGCGAATGTGCTCCAGTCCCATCTGAATCCAGATTCACTGAATGATAGCAAAAACATGTGGACACTTAGAAGCCTCATATCATACACCTGTATTGCAAAATCATATTCTATCTGGACAACTGATGCATATCCATGCAATGTCTCATTTTCTTTTCAATGGACAGATGTTCTTCTAGAGAGTGGTAGATCTTTAAAAGCAAATTGTCTTTTAAGTGCCGAATCAATACTCTCCATGTGTACAAGCAGGCTAGCTCCCACCTCCCATCAACAAAGTCTAATCCTTGCTTTCTCTCGTTCATCCCATGCAGTAACCATCGGGAGCAATCCTCAGTTAGTGTAAAGTTCGTCTGGATGGAACTTTCTATCATGGAAGCAAGGCTGTTTCGAGAATTGTGCGTCGACCAGCATCTTTAAAAACTGGTTTTCAACCGCATGTAACTCGCACAAGTCTTGAGAGCCGTCTTGGAAGAAGAAAGGGCCTTGATTTTCTTTTCTCTAGAACTGGAGACTTGTGTTTTGAACAATGGAGTGCCTAGAAGCCTGGGCAGACATGACTAAAACCCAGAGACCTGTGTTCTGTACAATCAAATCCTGGGAAGGGCTCGAAGACATGCACGCAGGCATGTCTAGAACCCAGAGACTTGTGTTTTGTACAATCAAGTCGCTGGGGAACGTGAGAAGACATGCATGCATCGTAGACTTAAAGATATTAAAAGATGGTCGTCAGCATGTTTACAGACATCGCTGTATAACTTGTTTAAAAGTGCTTGTAATCTTCCTACGAACAGGCAAAGCTAGTTTTTTTTGAACAAGAAGGCCACATTAACCCAGTGTGATACAGTTGGCATGGCGAAGCAAAGAGTCCCTTCTATCGCCCTTCCAAAAATCGAGAAAATACGAATCTGTGAATATCGATCAACAAGAATGAATCTCTTAATAAGGACACTGACGAACCTTTCTCTCCGATTAAAAGAGTTCTAAATTTTTTTCTCTCTTTCTCTCCATTTTTTTTCTTTTAATAATACAATGGAACGAATCGGAAAGACACATACATGACCTCTTCAGATCGAGGGTTCTTTATATCCTACCGCTAAGGGGTGGGCAATAAAAAAACTTTCGAATGTGTTAGGTTTATAATCAAGTGCAGCGAAGGCCGAAGGCACAGACACCCATTGGAGCTTGAAAATGATTAAAATGTTTACCAACATGTTGACGGACGTCGTTGTATACTGTGTCGGAAAGTACAATTAATCTTCATACGAGCAAATCCAGCTAGATTACCTGAAAGAAGGTAGTTACATTGTTCTCTTTTGAGACAGTTGGCATGGCAAACGAAGAGTCTCTGATCTTCCCTTTCCAGAAATCCATATATTATTTAACCATTGTAACTCATTCAGGATCTCATAATTCTAGTGTTTCCTTCATACAAATTACGCTTTTGTGCCATGTCGAAATAATTGACACGAAAAACAGATCTGTATATGTCTTCACCTCTAAATGTGCTAAAAAGATCGATATATTGTTATATTCTCAGGAATGAAGAGATTCGCCAATCACCCATGTATAAGCCTACCTGGAAGAGTGCCGTGCAGGATGCCACATGTCAGCATAAACAAGTTACTGGTAAAATGTGCCACATTGCACGGCATCAAAGTAAAGGAGAAGGGATAGTTCGTTTCAAGATCCCCATATCCATAACAGCAAGTACTCGGAACTTCTAAAAGAGTACCCCATGTTTCCTTGGATACTGGTGTACATTTCAATTACTCATTAGAAAACAAAGAGTTTATCAAAGGTGCATGTGAGTGGCATAACCTTTTAAGTTTGTAAAGATAAGCAGAGAAGGTCTGCTGATATTCTTTTACTTTTGTGTTTGAGCTTGAACTCAGAAGAAGCTCTCTATGAGAGTTGAGCGTTGTTAGAGTGCCTCATGAACGAGCAGCAGTACCTGCCAAGCTCCCCACTTCTGCACATTAGACAGGCTTTAATATTCTCATCTTGCTCTTCTTTAAGGGAGAAATCGCCGTCACATGTGGACACTACTTGTGTGTGATGGATGATCCCCTAGTGGCTGCCCAGCTGTTCTGTCGCCCACTCTTCCTAATGGTCGAATGGGCATGGCGCAAAGATAAAATCAATGCTAACAGAAAGAACTGTTCTTTTGTTTCCTCATCGCTTTTCAGTCAATCTCAAAGTTTCCTCTTCTTCTTTATCTGTATTTGTTCTTTTATTCACGATTTCCTCTAAGCTATGGACTCCTACAGCTTCCATCTCTCGATAGCATCATTGACGCGCAGTTTCTTCCTACTCCTTCAATGGTTTCTGAAACGAGGTTTCTTCTGATTTGCACTCGTTTATTTATCTGGTTATGTATGTTGCAGTTGCGTTAGTTTCATCACAAATGTTATCTAAATCGCCTACATTTCTTCAAACAAGGTTGTACAGTAATCCATACAAGAACCATTATAAAACAGACGATGACAACAAGACTGCCTTCTAACTTTGGGGGAGATCATGGGAAGAAGAGCAATTTGCCTTGAGATTCAACTGCACAGCGAAACCAAAAAAGTTTGTGCCTACATGGCGCAATAGCGGTGAATTTCCCGAAGATCACGAAAATATGTGGATCAAGTCACCAAACTAATTGAAGGCCAGGACTATCCCTTTGATGTTAGTCCCGGATATGGAGTAATCTCTGATTTCCTGCTTTCGGCAGTACAAGAGAATGGCTGGACGGTAAAGAGATGCGGTTCAATTCAACATCCTCCATTCGACTACTTCAGTAACCTGCATTTTTTTTCAGGAAATTAAGAGAATCCATCTGTATTGCTAGCTTTTCTTAAAGTATGAGCAACCACCGCCATCGCCCATTTTTTTTTTTATTATAAAGGAAGTTCGGCCTTAGCCTAATCTCCCGGACTTTAATTATATTAAAGAGAAAAAGTTACAAGTGAACGGGACTAGTGCCCATGGGACCCCCCGAATCCCACAACGCAGGGGAGGAGTCAATCAAGTTACAAGGCATTACAAATGAGGTGGATAACATTATCATCGCCCTCATGAGGGACCCATTTGGGTTTCAACTTGTTGTTTTCCAGGAGATAAATACGGTGATGTCTAAACGGTGGTGAACTCTTGGCTCGGGAGATTCTTTTACCAAGGAGAAACAAGGATTTCTCGATCGACCATTCCTTAGGAGTTTGGTCGAAATTGACGGCACAGCGCTCTCTCCAAATCTTCCAGAGAGCCTCGCCTCTGATGGCATTCCATAGCCTCGAAGAGCAACCAATCGCCTCACCCAACATCACTTGTTGCCAGTTGATTTGACTCGTACTTCTCAGAACTCGGGACACGTGATGCCAGACAACACGGGACTTGGGGCAGTCAAAGAACAGGTGGGCTAAATCTTCGATGCACCGATGACAACGCTTGCACCAAGGCAGCACACCACAGATTTTGTTAGCCCTTGCATTGGTCCAGATGCCTTTATGTAAGATCTGCCACATGAGAACGGACTTTTTGACCTCAATTAGGGGGTGCCAGAGAGACATGAATTTTAGCTCCCACCGAAGTTTGGTCCAAGCAAGGCACCATCTCTTGTTAAGGGTGTGGTGAACATCCACTTCCCCTTTGAAGTTCGGGATTCTGGACAGATTCTTACCATTGCTCCATTTGAGGCCCTCCGAGCAAGGAGGATCTTGACCGCAGAGAAGGCGGGTAGTAGAGCGGTCCCAGGCTAAACACCTGCTTTGAAGAAGAGTCCATTCCTCAAAGGTAATGCTAAGTCTCGGATCCAAATCTTCGAACCTAATCCACTGGCGGGTCTCTTGTTTCCAGAGCTGTTTCCACTGTTTGAACCCCTTGTTCCATAACCGCCTTGCAGTTTGGAGGTTCCAAGAATCCACTCCCCGAATGCCACTGATCGGGAACCAGATAGAGTCATTTTGTCTTATGCCAGCTGCCCACTTCCAATCATCGCTGATTCTGATGAACTGTTTGGCCTTGTTCCAATTCTTCCATAAGGAACACACGAGGCTAGAGCCTTTAGGGCAGACTGGTTGGGGGGAGAACAAAAGAGTGAGAATCCCTATGTCCTTCCAACCAGGGAGGCCGACAAAGGTAAGGTCTGCCGTGTTTCTGAAGATCAATTTAGCCCAAGAGGACTCCCTATTGCTCCAGGCCTTGATAAGCCATTTAGCCGCCAGTTTGTCAGCTAAACCTGCAATATCCAAAATACCCAAGCCCCCTGAGTCTTTAGGGCTAATGCAAGTTTCCCATTTGATTTTGGGAACCCCTCTTCTGTTTGGGTCCCCAGTCCAAAGGAAGTTCCTGCAGATTCTTTCTACTTTGGCCAAGTCTTTCTCCTTAGGTCTCCAACACGAGATAAAGTAAATAATTGTAGATAACATAAAGGTGTTAATAACCATAGCACGCCCTGCCAGGTTGACTTGCATACCTTTCCAATGATTCAGCTTGCTATCCAACTTGGATAGCACCCAGTTCCATCGTTGTTCCATTGAGATATCGAAACCCATCGGAATGCCGAGGAGACGGAAGACTTGACCGCTAGGGATAACTTGACACCCCCGATCCACCAACAATTGGGGAGTAGGCCCGCTGATCGCTCTAAAAGCAGTTTTAGCATGGTTGATTTTTGAGCCTGATGCCATACAAAAGGTGTGGAGGCACCACCAAAACATCTCAATGCTATTTATATCATTATGCACAAAGGCATTCATGTCATCAGCAAAAAGTCTCACAACCATTTGGCCGTGATTTCGAGGTAAGGAGAGACCCTTGAGATTGCCGGCGTCCATGTGATGCTTTAATAGGCAGCTGAGTCCATTTGAGGCGATAGCGAATAGTAAAGGAGCCAGAGGGCAGCCTTGCCTAATTGATCTTTTTAAACGAATGGGCTCAGAGAGCTTACCGTTGATGTTTATTCTGGTTGAGGCATTTCCAAGAAGCGTGGAAACCATCTTCGTAAACTTTTGGCTGCATCCAAGGTCTTTCAATGATTGAAGAATAAAGTCCCATTCCAATCTGTCATACGCTTTGTCGAAGTCGATCTTAATAAAAACTAGATCTTGAGCGGACTCCTCAGCAAAAGCAATGCCTTCCCAAATATCAATAATTGCTTCAAGTATAGATCTACCTTTGATAAAACCTTTCTGGTCCTCGCACAGCCATGACTTTAAATGACAGGAGATTCTGTTGGCGATAACTTTTGCAATTATCTTGTATCCAGTTTGGAGCATGGTAATCGGGCGCCAGTTTTCAATTTTGTTCTTATCTCCCCGTTTGTGGATTAACTTGATGACGCCATTATTCAGGCACTCAGGGAGGGCACCGAAGGAGAGAGCCTCTTGCCACACGAGGCGCAGGGGGGTGGCCACCTGAAGTTTGAAGGACTTAAAGAACTCATTGGTAAGGCCATCTGGACCCGGACTTTTCCCATTGGGAAGGCATTTTAGTTTCCATATTCGGATACATCACTAAACTTTCCAGAAGCATGTTGTATCCTCCAATATTGTCGTAAAGCAACAGCAGGCTATTGACTTTTGCTGAAAAGACCCCGGATGGACCCTTTTGATTCCTTTTTTTATTATATGTGAGCATAGTTTACGCTACGAGATGCAGATTTTCCAATATCTAATCTTCAGTTTTCTTATCTGTCAAATGCATGATGCGACTCATTAAAGAATCGCAGGGATCACATCATCACATCGTTTCATGTGGCACAACTTTCAGAATCCATCTGCAGTTCATGTTTGCTTGTAACATAACTGTTTTTTTTAGAGTACAAAGAATTGAAAACACACTCACATATCCATCACATATCTAACTTGTATCCATCACATATCCAACTTGTAGAGGTTATCATCCGTGAGGAATTCATAGATACATGTCCAACCAAGACTGAAGTTGTAGAGTTACCATCCATGAGAAATCATAAATACATGTTCAACCAAGACTTGAATTCAGGATTTTCTTGCGTCAAATCACTTGATTACATGAGCTTGGACTTTCTATCTTTTTATAAAACCAATGAGAAATTGAAATTCATAGAAAAAAAGGATAAAATACAAGGCCTGGCCAGCGTGGGATAGGCATCCCGTTTGCAATATAAGTATAGAGTTTTACATTCATAAGCCATATACAGTCTTCTCCATACGACGTAAAAGGAGACCATTCTCTCATCTCCATTCGGTAGGTCTCTGTTTTCCTTGTATATTGCACAATGTAGATGAGGAAACCATCCTCATACACTTCAAGGCTTAAGTGAAAAGTCACTCCATTTTTTTGTTTGAGAGTACAAGGAACTAAAAACACACCACACTCTCAACCTCGTAAGCTAGAGGCACCCATCTGTGAGGAACTCATAGATACATGTCCAGCCGACTTTCTCCCGCAGCCTTGAGCTCTGGACTTTCTCCCGCAGCCTCAAGGCATCAAATCACTTGGCTATGTGGGCTTGAACAAAGTCACTGCATTTTCTGTTCATAAGACTAGACTTCTTAGCGAATCCTCCATTGGCCAAAGCTTCATTCTGTCGAATTCACCAGCTCCAAATGACTTCAGCTCTCCAAATAATACATAAGGAAATGCCACGTTCAAATACGATGATATTCTCTGTTGAAGCGCAGATGTTGCATTTTTTTTACAATGCCTATCTAGAAATGTTAATAAGATTTTTAATGCGTATGCATACCTTAAATTTTAATCCCATTACTTCTAGGGAAAACATCACCAAGTTTGGCATAACTTTTTAAGCAATCCATATGCTAGCATGAATAACCAACGACATAAAAATGAATCTTATATAGAAGAGTGATTATAGACATTTCAAATTAAAGAGTGATTAGTGATGTACCAATCACTACAAGAAAAAGGGGGGGCGTAGCGACGCTCTCGAATTGGAAAAAAAACGGGAACCGTCGCTTATGCGACGAGGTTGTCGCATAAGCGACGGTAAAAATTTCAATTTTTTTTTCCCCCGACTTTCGTCGCATAAGCGATGCTAGCGTCGCTTATGCGACGCTAATTAAAGAGCGTCACTAATTTTGTCGCTGCCTAGCGACGGTGTGAGCGACGTTGGCAAACTGCAGAACGTCGCATATGCGACGCTCTAGAATGTAAAAAAAAAAAAATTGATTTCTCCCGGCACATTTGTGCCGGGATTTGGACGCGAGCAAGAAGATACTGAGAGAGAGAGAGAGTGAGAGAGAGAGAAAGCGCGAGAGAGAGAGAGGGCCGCACAAACTAACAGCAAGCAGGTATGCGCACACACACACACTTACACACACATACATATGTACACACACACATATATACACACATAGACACACACGCACATACACATAGACACACACACACAAATACACACACATATACACACATATACACACATACACAAATAAGGTTGCATACACACATGCACACATAATGCATACACATGCACACACATATACACATACATATACACACACATACACAGACACATACACACACACACATACACACACACACATACACACACACACATACACACATACACACACATATATGCATACACACACATAGAGAGAGAAATGCACACACATACACATACATGCATACATAATGCATATGCATATGCGTACATCCATACATACTTACATGCATACACACACATATGCATACATAATGCATATGCATATGCGTACATACATACATAATTACATGCATACACACACATATGCATGCATAATTCACATGCATACATAATTCACATGCATACATACACATACATAATGCATATGCATACATACACATACATAATGCATACACACACATATGCATACATAATGCATACACACACATACACACATATGCATACATACACACATAGACACATACACACATAGACACATACACACATAGGCACATACACACACATAAACACATACACACTCATAGACACACACACATACACATAGACGCGCACACACATACACACACATATACACACACATACACACATACACATATACACACATAATGATGCATTCACACACATACACATGCATACACACATAGACACACATATACACACACATATACACATATACATACACACTCATAGACACACATAATGATGCATTCACACACATACACATGCATACACACATAGACACGCATATACACTTACACATCCAAACATACACACTCATAGACACACATTCATACACACACACATCCAAACATACACACTCATAGACACACACACATACACACAGACGCGCACACACAGACACACACATATACACACACACATACACACATAATGATGCATTCACACACATACACATGCATACACACATAGACACACATATACACACACACATACACACATACACACATACACACATACACACATACACACATAGAGACACATATATGCATACACACACATAGAGAGACATACACACACATACACATACATGCATACATATGCACATACACACACATAGACACATACACACACCACATACACACTCATAGACGCGTAGCGACACATACACATAGACACACACACATACACACACATATACACAAACACATACACACATAGACACATACACACATAGACACATACACACATAGACACATACACACATAATGATGCATACACACACATACACATGCATATACATGCATATGCATACATACATGCATACACATACACACATAAACACATACACACACATAGACACATACACACTCATAGATACACACACATACACATAGACACACACACATACACACACATATACACACACACACATGCACACATACACATGCATACACACACATACACATGCATACACACATACAGACACATATACACACACATACACACATACACACACATATATGCATACACACACATAGAGAGACATACACACATAAACACATACATGCATACATATGCATACATAATGCATATGCATATGCATGCAATGTACATACATACTTACATGCATACATAATGCACATGCATAGATACATACACACACACACAAACACATACACACATACACACATACACACACATAAACACATACATACTCATAGATACACACACATACACATAGACATACACACATACACACACATATACACACACATACACACATAATGATGCATACACACACATACACATGCATACACACATACAGACACATGTACACACACATTCACACATATGCATACACACACATAGAGAGACATACACACACATACACATACATGCATACATATTGCATATGCATATGCATACATACATACTTACATGCATACATAATGCACATGCTTACATACACATACATAATGCATACACACACATACACACATATGCATACATAATGCATATGCATACATAATGCATATGCATATGCATACATAATGCATATGCATATGCATACATAATGCATATTCATATGCATACATACATACTTATATGCATACATAATGCACATGCTTACATACACGTACATAATGCATATACACACACATACACACATACATATGCATACACACACATATGCATACATACATGCATACACATACACACACATAGATACATACATACACATAAACACATACACACTCATAGACACACACACATACACATAGACACACACACATATACACACACACATACACACATAGACACATACACACGTAATGATGCATACACACATACACATGCATACATAGACACACATAATGATGCATACACACACATACATATGCATACACACACATATGCATACATACATGCATACACATACACACATAGACACATACACACACATAGATACATACATACACATAAACACATACACACTCATAGACACACACACACATACACATAGACACACACACACATATACACACACATACACACATAGACACATACACACATAATGATGCATACACACATACACATGCATACATAGACACACATAATGATGCATACACACACATACATATGCATACACACACATATGCATACATACATGCATACACATACACACATAGACACATACATACACATAGATACATACATACACATAAACACATACACACTCATAGACACACACACATACACATAGATACACACACACATATACACACACACACACACATAGACACATAGACACATACACACATACACACATAATGATGCATACACACATACACATGCATACATAGACACACATAATGATGCATACACACACATACATATGCATACACACACATATGCATACATACATGCATACACATACACACATAGACACATACACACACATAGATACATACATATACATAAACACATACACACTCATAGACACACACACATACACATAGACAACACACACATATACATACACACATACACACATAGACACATACACACATAATGATGCATACACACACATACACATGCATACACATACATATGCATACATACATGCATACACATACACACATAGACACATACACACACATAGATACATACATACACATAAACACATACACACACATAGACACACACACATACACATAGACACACACACGCACACATATACACACACAAACACACATAGACACTTACACGCATAATGAAGCATACACACACATACACATGCATACACACATACAAACACATATACACACACACATACACACATACACACATATATGCATACATACACACATATATGCATACACACACATAGAGAGACATACTCACACATACACATACATGCATATATATACATACATAATGCATATCCATATGCATACATACATACATACATACATGCATACACACACACACATATACACATACATACACACACACACACATATACACACACATACACACATAAACACATATACACATAATGATGCATACACACACATACACATGCATACACACATACACACATATACACGCACATACATACACACACATGCATACATACACATACTTAATGCATACACACTTACATATGTACACGTATATATATTGATTTCTAACCATTTTGTTTTATATGTTAGGTATTATGGATCCTAGTAGAGAGAGAAAGGTGAAACTCACTCTCATAAAAAGTCTTATGAGAGCAAGAGTTCCGTCTGATACTCTAGGGGCCATAATGCGTGATTACTCAGAGATGTCTGATGAGGAGCTGGATTATACGATCCAGATGCTTACCCAGTGATCAGACGAGGGCTCTTCTGCAGCTCCACATGCAGGAAGAGAGCTAGCTGCTCGTAGGTATGTTTTGTTTTCATAAACTTTTTTAATGATATTATAACACATATTTTTATTTATTTCTATCTATCTAATTTCAGGACACCTATACCACCTCCAGCATGCGATAGCAGAGCAGAGTTGCCTATGAGGACATGCATAGGCACCTTAGGACTAGAGTGCGACATAGAGCCAGAGGGAAACATTGTGTACATAGGGAATGGATTGGAGTTCAAGAGAAGAATGCAGGCACTATGCGACTCTTACCTGCGCTTTATCCACTTACCGTGGAAGTAAGTAAAAGTTTTACATATAAATTGAAATATATATCTTATGTTTTATTTACATTATGTTTTTTATTTTTGTAGTGAGTATGATGAGAGGGATAAAAAATATGTGCTTAGTTCACTTGAGATAGAGTTTGGGACAGGATGGTCGCTTAAGTGGTGTTTAAAAGAGATGCGGACACTTATGGCTCATCGTCGCGACAATGCACGGTATGCACTGCTTTTATGTATATATGTGTGGATATGAGTATGTGTGTTTATGCATGTATGTATGTATATGAGAGAGAGAGAGACTAGAGGTATAAATACACGCATACACACACATATACATCATACATGCACATTTACACACATATACATATACATGCACATTTATACATACACACACATACATGCACATTTTTTTACACACACATACACATGCAATGTTACACACATATAATGAATACACATAGACACATGCACATACTCACATACACGTACACATACTCACATACACATACACATGCATAATCATATGTACACACACATAGACTCAAATATTCATATTTACATGCATATATACATATACACATGCATATATACACACAAAACACAAGCATATGCACATATAGATACACATACATACACAACACATGCATATGCATAAATAAATAAATAAATAAATAAATCCTATTTCAAAAATCCTAAATTGAAAACACTAATTTTGATATAAGGGTTTTGAAATCCCTAATTTAAAAACTCTAATTCAACCTTTTAGCCATATGTTTGAAGTATATGTACACCTTTGACGTCCTACTAGAGAGATGTATCTCCTCCCAACCTTATGCCTCTATATATAGCTACTCGAATCAACGAGGATCATAATATATGTAAAGATATATATACATCATGTAGATAGGATACATAAATATAAAATGGAGTAGATATATTATGCATCACACATACATGCCTAAATGCACACATAAATATATATATATTCATACTAACATATTTACATGTACACATTTACACATAGACATATATACATATATACATGTACACATCACATATACATGCACACATAAACATATATATACATGCATACATATTTACATGTACATATTTACACATAGACATATATACATATATACATGTACACAATTATAAACACTTGCATATATTACATGAATACATGAATATTTTACATAAATGCATATGCATATATACACATATGCATATTTAACACATGTATACATATATCACACACATGCAAATACATACATATACATGAAATACATATATATGCATACTAACATATGTATACATATAATACACATGAATGCACACACATATGCATACATACATGATAAAAATTTGCTCCTCGAAGATAAAGCTATATATAAAATAATTAGGCATACCCCCGAGCTTCATGTTCTAACTTAGAAGAACATGATTTCATCTCTCTAATAGGATTCATCGTTATTCAAGTTAATAAAAAAAACCTATTATCTGATATCCATTCAGAAGCTTCAAGTTATTGATCGATAACTAGAGTAGAATTTACTATCTAATCTGCTCATATGTTTTCATTATTGCCATCATTTTGGTAAGACATCAATATAGTCTCATCTTCATTATCCTTATTGATTTCATTTATTTCTTCTATTGTTAAATCTATGTTCTCATGAATCACATCATCTATTGATGGATTAATATCTATTTCTGGTAATTCCTCTTCCTCATCAGTAGAATCAGCATGTAGAGAATTATCCTCTTCATCAAAAAAATTAGTATCATTATCACGTATAATGATTCTAATTTCTATTTCAGATGTTGATGTATCAGTATCTGATGCTGAATCATCAAGAGGACTTTCTTCGATCTCTCTAACAATAAACTGTTCAAACAATGACCTACCTCTAGGTTGCACATGAATGACTTGCCACCAAGGATGAGCATCTGGGTTTTTATAAAAAAATGCTTGTTCACTATGCCTAGGAAGAATATATGGTTCTTTAGTAGATCGCATTACCTTGGAAGAATCAATTGCCCAAAACCCAGATAATTCCTTTCTTAATGTAGAATTACTACCTTTATACTCCGCTCAAAACCAGTCAACCTTCAAAATGACCTATCAAAATATATAACAACAAAAACCCATTATTAGGTGCTTAAAAAAATAACTAACTCTAAAAAAATATATATAAACTTTTTTCTACCTGTTTGAATGTACGAAATGAAATTTTGTAGATACCAATAATAGTTCCTACGTAACCAAGTTCGCTATCTATAAGGTTCGTGTCTTTTGAGCTAGCACGTGATAGTTGCTTGAAAGAAGCAACAATACTAGAATCCTCTATTTTACGTAAAGAATCAATGGCTTTGATTCTAATATGCTGTCGAAAAGCCCACATATTAGTGAACATTTGAGCCTGCAAAATAAATTCAATTAGTAAATAGAAACTAACATACATATATGAAAAAAATAAAATATTATTTTAATAAAATTACCTTTCGTTCACAACCTATCATTAACTCTCTTTGCTCATCTGAGATTCTTCATTATTTGCGTTGGCGCGTTGCAAACGACTATATAGCCAATCCGTGAAAGAAGGTATATCTGTAATCTCATTATTATCGAGATTACGTCTAGATCTTTTGTTTTTTTCACCCTTTACTTCGGAGACTTTGAAGTTCATCGTACTCGCTAAGGAATGCTTGCATGCATTCGCTATTATATGCTACAAAAGTAGAAACATCATTATTTTCTTGAAATGTAAATAAGAATGGAACCCCCTTACCTGATAATACCTCATCTGTTACTTTTGAAGAAGAATCGTTGGTCCATGCACGTGGAACTTCTTCATGAACTCTTTCAAGGTACTCACTAAGGTAATACATGCACTCTTCAAGCATCCAACCCTTTGCCATGGATCCTTCTGGTTTTGCTCTTTGTCGTACATAACCTTTTAGTATTCCCATAAATCACTCGACCCAAAACATCCATCGAGTGTTGACAACACCTGCAATCTCTATCTCATCTACAAGATGGACTAATAAATGAACCTAAATATCAAAAAATGAAGTAGGAAGTTCTTTTTCCATCAAACATAGTAGCTCTTTGCATTCACGTTTTTTTTGTGGGATCGAATTTTTATCGATCTCTTTGGATGTAATCCACCTATACATATCATAAAAACAATTATAAAGAAGTTAATTAAAAAATAAAAGATATCCAATATTCATACATATTAAATATAAAAGTATCATAATTACCTTACAAGTGATCCAAGACGATAGATCACATCTTGTACTCCTTTCGTTGTACATCCATCGATAACCAAAGGTAAAATATGTTTCAAAAAGTTATGCCAATCATGGGTCTTTAACCCAGATAAGCTCTTATCATCCATAGTAAACATGTTTTGAAACGATGCTCCATATCCTGTAGGAGTCTTAATCAATTGAATTCTATTGTCGATAGTCTGTATCTCTTTTGTTGTAAGTACCCAAGGAGCAGATGCATAAGTCGTTTCTTGTCGATGTCTATCAAAAACTGGCCATAACTTTGGTTTGGATTTTTGATCTTTCAAATCATTCCTTGATGCTGTGGTATCTTTTAGTCCAAGAAGATACTGCCATAGTGAATAACCAATATTTTTGAATATATGCATAGAATCAAGAAGATGACATACTTTTAACTCTTTCCAATACTCCAAAGAATACCATATTGATATGTTCTCTGCAAGTGCCAATTTTCCTTTACCTCTGTTCACATACTCATTATCTGAATCATCACTGAAGATTTCTGCTTCTGGATCTATCAGAGTTCCATCTGTCCATTTTTTATACCAATCCATAGGCGTCATATGTTTTGGATACTGGCCTGTTTCAAGTTTTCCATTAAAATGTATTGCTTCTCTTTTAGATCTTAATGGATGATCATCAGGCAAGAATCATCGATGTCGAAGATAAATAATTTTGTTGAGATTCTTACTATAGATTGATCTCAGCCAATCACCACAATATGGACAAGCTTTATAACCCTTAATAGATATTCCTACATCATGGAAAATGATAAAAATATAATTAGATTAAATCATATTTATTTACATGCATATTGAATAAAAAAATTACATCAATACTTGAACAAACGCCATATCCAAGAAAATCGTGAATAGTCCAAGCCACAATACCACGAACCGTAATATGTCTTTCATTGATGCTTTTCGATACATGAATGACATTAATACCTCTCCATAACTCTTGAAGATCGTCAATGAGAGGAGCAAGATATACATTCATATCTTTAACTTGTCTTTTGCCTGGGATTAAAAGTGAAAGCATTAAATGTTCCTTTTTAATGCTAAGATATGGCGGAAGATTGTAGTTTATGACTACCACTGGCCATGTTGACCATTTACTGGATTTCATGGAGAATGGATTAACCCCATCTAATGCAACTCCTAACTTTAGATTCTGTGGATTTTGTGCAAATTCAGGCCATGTAGAATCAATATGCTGAAAAGCAACACTATCATGAGGAATTCTGATTATTCCATCAGTACTTTTGTGATCATGTCCCCAAGTCAAAAGCTTTGATAATTCGGGGCTTTGAAACATATGTCTAATCCGTGGAGCCAATGGAAAATGTCTCAATACCTTTTTTGGGATTTTACCTTCTTCACCCTTATATCGAGGAGATTGACATTTGGGACATGTCAAAGAGTTTGCATATTCACCTCTATATAAAATACAATCGTTAGGACATGCATGCATACATTGATAATCTATACCAAGATTGTTGATTATCTTCTTCATTTCATCATGCGAGGTAGGAAGAATATTCTGACTTGGTAAAAACTTTTCAGATAATAACCTGTAAGTTTGTCAAAAAAAGATATATTAAAAAAGGTAAATAAATAAATATACATATATACATGTAGGTT
This sequence comes from Ceratopteris richardii, assembly GCA_020310875.1. Taxonomy (NCBI): domain Eukaryota; kingdom Viridiplantae; phylum Streptophyta; class Polypodiopsida; order Polypodiales; family Pteridaceae; genus Ceratopteris; species Ceratopteris richardii. The sequence continues at coordinate 108,305,791 of CM035429.1, read as the reverse complement.
TTTATTCTTACTTTAGATAAGGTAAGAACAAGAACTTGAATTGAATGGACACTTTTTGTCCGCACATCTTTTAAAACTATTAATGCATCTTTCAAAATATTTACACAAAATTTGATTGTTTTGGATGGCAGGATACGATTGTTTGTTTTGGACACATGAAGTATGTACCTTCATTGCATGATTTGTCGATTCACACTTTCAAACTGAACATATGTGTGAATCGACAAATCATTTATATCCTCCAAAACAAACAATCTATCCTGCCATCCAAACAATCGTATCCTACCATCCAAACAATCGTATCCTACCATCCAAACAATCGTATCCTGCCATCCAAACAATCGTATATTGCCATCCAAACAATCGTATCCATTCAATTCAAATTCTTCTTCTTATCTTATCTAAAGTAAGAATAAAAACTTGCATGTATTTATATATATATATATATATATGTATATATATATAAATAGATAGAAAATTGAAAATTATACCTTAATAGTGTCGAAACAGATACATTACTCCATCCAAAATGATTTTGAAGGTTGAAAATAAGTAAGCTCGCACTTAGTCGTGTCAAACGACTTCTTTCATATACATGCTTTAGACATTCCTCTCGAAGATATTTCTCATTTTTAGAAATATCAATGCTCTCACTGTCATTTTGATACCAATCCTCAATAAAATCTGCCATGCCATCATCTTCATCATTGTCACACAAATCTTGTACTTTATCGTCTTTTGAATATAGATCTTTCAACTTTGCATATTGCACAGGATTAGTTTTGCGTAGCCTCCTCATGGAAGCTTCTGATAATTGTGGTCTTACTGGTAATTGTGAATGCTGTGGACGAATATCATCAACATCATACGTTGGAATCTACACATATAAATAAAACTCAGTAGTATTCCATAAATGAATAAAAAGTAAACTTCAAATATAAAATTAAGTATATAACTTATTAAATATGGATAGAAAATTTTTATTCTCTCTAGCTAAAAGGTGCTCTGGGAGGTCTACGCCATCCATAATTCACTAATAGTTCATCACCAGCATGTAATGTAGTAATAGCATTGACAACTATGTATCTTGATACATCTCTACTCATGTATGGTGATTCATGACTATTTTCATGCTCCTCAAATGTGCAATTAGTCCTTGAACTATTATGTAACCCTCGACTACTATTTATTAAACATGCTATATTTCCATGTGTGTAAGGTCTTCCATCAATATATAACCTTTAATTTTCTGCATGTAAAATCCTTCTACTGGTAAGGGATGCTGCGTTCAAGCATATTCCATAAGTACTCATGCTTTGAACATAACGTGAAAGTCGATGCCAATCTCCCCATCCATATATAGGACCACAAAATGACATAAGAGTTACTTCAGAGTTCGGAGGCACATACAAATCCTCTACAATAAAGAGACCACGACCAGCATTAGTAATAGTGGATGGAGCAATCATATAGCGATTACCCCAAAAGTTGAAAACCTCTCCATCTAAAGGAAGTGGTCCTCTATTCCATCCTCCATATCTTCTTCTATCATATGTTTGTACTAAAGAACGATCACGAGCTGGCAATGGATAATCTCCAGCCGTTTCATTCTCTAAACCAGGAGGTAGAGGATTTCTAGAAACCTCTGCTTGTAATTGATGAACAACAAGTCCATGATGTGTACGAGGTATATTAACATTATGAGAAAAATCATCATCATCATCATCATTGAGCAAGTATTCCTGTATATCAACAATAATTTGATTTTATATATGGTTTTTAAATAAAATAATGATATTAATATATATAGAAAATACATACCCAAGCATTATCACGTTGACTAGGTGATGGTGCACCCTCAAAAGTACCATACTCTGCCTCATGTTCAATACATTCCAATCGTGGTCTTCGATACGTGCCATAACAAGAGTTACACCAACATATAATATGCTCTTCATAGTAAAATTCATCATAATTCCTATCGGAGGACACATGTGAAGTCATTGCATGGGTAGGAGGTGGTGGAGTACCCTCTGATTGATCAGAATCTGCACATAATAAGAAACATAAAAAAAATATATAAGTTATGTATCCATCAAATATATTTAAAATTAAATATTTCATATACTTATAGTATAAAGTCGTTGCACGAAGAGGAGACGGTGGTGGAGTTCCATCTGATTGATCAGAATCTACAAATAATGGTATTTGATATTAATAATTTGATTATCTACATAAACAAAAAGTTCACATATACATATTTACACATACACACATATACACATTTACACATACACACATATTCACATATACACAACTACATATTATTGTGGGATAAATGCATGTATTTTGTATGAATGAGTGTATATGCATGCATGTGTGTGTACGTACATATGTGGATATGTATATGTATGTTTATGTTATATGTATGTATATGTGTATATGTATACATATATGCATGCGTATATGTTTGCATGTATATGTGTATGTGGGTATGTGTATGTGTATGTGTATGTGTGTGTATATATGTGTATGTATTCTGACTTTTTTTTCTGTTTGAGATTAAATTAACAGGAGATATTGTATGGTCGAAAAAAATAAGAGGCGAGCTAACATACCACCTGAGTCGTGGCAGTTTTTTCGTAGACAGCTACGTCTTCAGGAGTCATTTCCTCAGCAGAAGGTACACAAATTAATAGTTTATATTTATAATTTTTATATATTTTAGTAAATTTTTACATTTAATTTATGTATTTGTTTTCTTGAATAAACAGGCTGCTGCAAAGAAGAGAGTGGAGTCGGGCCACACATCGCACCTATGCCAAATGGGCCATAATGGTTTTGTAGCTACGTTTGTAAGTATATGTGTTATTGTGAGTATATTTTTTATATTTATTTGTTTCATTGCAGCGGAAGGATTATGGCCGATATCCTACAAAACAAGAGATCGAGTATGCTACACATTCTGGATATCGGCGTTTGAGCGAGTATATGCAAGATCATCCTGATGCCTTTGTGAGTATTTTTAAATTTTATATAATTATTTTGTTTTTATGAATGTTTTAATTATTTTATTTATTTATGTTTGTTATATGTAATACAAGAGTATTATGGAGAGACAAATATGGATGAGGTGGAGATACAGACACAAGAGGGACGATCTCGATCGTCACAGGGTGATCATGACGATGAGGATGAGGAAGATCAGAATGATCATGATATTGCTGATGATGATGATGATGATGATGATTAGGATTTTAGTTGATTATGACATTGGATTATATGTATTTACATTGATATATATATATATATATATATATATATTATTTCAATTATGTTTTGAATTGTGTGTATGGTATTAAGTAATGAAGAGTTTTGTTCTATTGATTGTTATTATTGTTTATATTAGGCATGTGTTTTAATACTTTAATTATGTATGTGTGTGTATATGTATGTATGTGCATGTGTATGTGTGTGTATATGTATGTATGTGCATGTGCATGTATAAGTGTATATGTGTGTATGAGTATGGTGCATATGCATGTGTATGTACGTATGTGTATATGTATATGCATGTATATGTATAACTCTATGTGTATATGTGTGTATGTGCATGTATATGTGTATATGTAGGTATGTGCATGTGTGTGCATGTGTATATGTGTTTTAATACTTTAATTATATAATTCATTCATATGTGTGTACCTAAGTATATATGTATGTGTGTGTATATGTATGTATGTGCATGTGTATGTGTGTGTATATGTATGTATGTGCATGTGCATGTATAAGTGTATATGTATGTATCAATATGTGCATGTTCTTGTGTATGTGTGTGTATATGTATATGCATGTATATGTATAGCTCTATGTGTATGTGTGTGTATGTGCATGTATATGTATAATGGAGTTGGTAAGATCATTCTCACTACTGTGATGGTAGTTCATTCACATTCTCAGATGCTTTCTTTGTGCTAGGGATCAAGATTAGTTTTACGGTTAGCCAAGATTGGCATGTTTGTGAAATTTGTAGATGGTAGATGTACAGTTCATGAATTGTCTAATGCCAATTTCATGTTCCTACCATACTTCCTATTGCACCTACTATAGTGCAACTTGATTGGGATGATAGAGTTGCAAATGCACATGCATTAATAGCCTTTTGTTTCCAACTTGCCATTTCCCCTCACATTTTCTCATGCAGAACAACCAAAGATGCTTGGCGTACCCTTACCATACTATGTTGTTATTGCTAGTATCATTGGAAATAGAAAATTACCATTGGAAACTTAATTTGTATATGTTATTTTATTGAAAGATGTAGTTTCGGGATCAGCTAGAGACTCTAAATTTGACCATAAATGTAAAGTTTATGATGTGTTTGAGCTCTCTATGTACTGTGTAGTTTTTGAGTATATTTCTACAGGTCTATGTAGCACCATGCGCATTGTTGAGAGCTCTTTTTTCTACTATGTGATCATTGTCATGAAGATCTCTTAAAGAGGAACCCATCGTGCTCCATTGTCATCAAAGCACTTCACTAGTATCAAAACATTTTGCAACAGAATTGTTTTGTTGTTGTGGGGGCACAGTGAGAACCACTAATTCCTAGCACTTTGTGGCTTAGATGGCTTCATCCAAAGCTTACGACTAAGGTGGCAACTAAGGTGGTGACCAAGGCAAATACCTTGGCTTATCCTCTCATCCGAGTGACTGAAGTCACTTTAGGTATTGTTGATTGTGCATAAGGAAGGAATTCAACGATCTAGGAAGACAAAGTACTAGTACTTTCTAAGAGGTCACCTGTTTACGAGTGAAGATAATTAAGCTTAACACTATTTTGGATCCTTCAAAGTTTTTCTTCTAGGATCCTTTGCATCAATGTTTGGGATTTTTTTGGGTGCAAAACTCTAAAAAGAAATAGAAGCTTATTTGTAGTTTTGGATAGTTTGGCTATATAGGTAGAGAGATTGGTCCAAAGATAAATCTTGGCACTAGGGGAACTTGAGATTGTGTCTTCTTCGCAGTGGACATTCAGTTTTATTGTCAAAGTTTTGGACCTTGATTCTTCTTAAAGGTTTCTTGGAGGGTTTTCAATTGTGGTCATAGTAGTCACCACAAGTTTCTGGAGTTTTTTGGGGTAAGAAAAACGATGGTGTGAAACACTTTCAATTTTGTTTCATAGTGTTTTTGCCTTAAATTCAGTCTTTTAATGCCAGTAAATTTTCATATGTTCAGCACATACACACAACATACTCTTCTGTCACTAATGTAGTCATTCATATAGGAGTTCCATTTTTGCTTAAAGCCTATGATGTTGATACGAAGGTCATGTTGAAGTGTTTCAAATTATTGGGAGACACCAGATGATGGGTTTTCTTTGGTTACAGAGGCATTATAGTTACCCAACCTCTCCATAGGAGATATATGTGTTGATATATTTTGGTAGTGATGTGTGTAAATACACTTAGGATCACCTAGGCACCTTTTTCCCTATTTAAGAGGTTTTTTCCCCTGCCTTGTATATATTTCTATAAACCTTATGGGTCACTTATCTTTGTACATTCACGTGGTAATACATTCACTATTGTGTGTTTTGCTCCAAGCTTCTTCTTCTTTCTTGTGCTATTTGCATACTTCCGGAGACATCAAACTCCAACAAGTGGCATCAGGGTAGTTCATCACTTCATGTAGGGCATCTCAACACCCCTACAATCACAGCCTTAGAATCACACAAAATTTGGTGAGCATACTCAAGGTGATTCAGAGTCAGATCTAAGCTTGTTTCACCTTCAAACACACTATCATAGTGCCTATGTAGGCAATTTCCTATTTTTGTGCCAAACATATATACGCATTTTGGTTGATCAATAGACGCGCTTCGAATCTACTACAGGTTTAGAAAAACTCTACAAGATTGCTCTGTTCAATGTTTTGAGATATACTTTTTTTTTGCATTAAGTTATTTTAGTGAGCGGCCATGGCTGAAAGCAATGATGTATTTTATATATTGGTTGTTGAGGATAATTTGATGCTACCAATTACCCATTATGGGAATATATGATATGTCATGTATTGGTCACAAAAGGACTATGGTATATTGATGGTTCATTATACCCTCTTGATCCAATGTCTTCTTACCATCCAAAATGCCATAAGCTCTCAATTTTACTTCAGTTCATCGGTGCCGATAAAGCTGGGCTCTTAGGTTATTGTCAACGATATCTAGACATTTAACTGTCATTACTAAGTATTGGATTCAACAATATCAACTAAATCATACAAGGTTGGTCACTTTAGAAAGCATAATCATATCTTTACAAGAAAAGCTTGTAGAGCTTGAAAAGCATATGGAAGAAAAGGAGAGAACAATTTAGAAATTAAAAACCATTGTCCAACACTTGATAGAGACTCCACTTGGGATGCGACGTAGGAGATGATCATTAACATCCTTTGAATCTCTTTCAATTGGTGGTGGAGCATGCAAACGACGAGTTTTTGCGATAAGGTTTGACTCGTATTTGTTTCTCTTTTTGGAAGACTTATATATATATATATATATATATATATATATGTTATGTAGGTCATTCGTTGGAGATGTTAGTGCTTCATCGACAACAGAGGATCAATTCAAGTTATGAAATACATGTTTGACCAACAAGCAGGTGGTTAGTATTTTGGAATCACAAATAGGAAACCTTATCAAGAAGCAAGTGATTAAAGATTTGACAAAAAAGTTACAAGATATTATCACTCCTAGAGACGTGCAGATGGTATGTGATGAAGTAGTAATTAGTACTAAAGGATACAGTGCATTGTACAATCTTTTAAAGCATTCATTACAAAGAGAAGGTATTTTGCAGAATATGTTTCCATCTCCTTACAAGGTATCGCTTAAGAAGTCAATGTCCAATGAAGATATAGCTAGTATTCTTGGAAACTACTTAAATATAGAGGATATTATGACTATGTCCATTTATCATTTATCTACATCCAAAAAAGAGTTGAAAAGTGTAGCTGGAAATGGATTTCCTTACACAAAACTATTGTTACCTTGATATACATTGTATTTTGATGTTATAAAAATTTTGGTAATTTATGTAGATTGTAATACCAAATTAAACTTTTTATTGAAGCTAGATGAATGCCAGATCATAAAGCGATGACGAATGGAGAGATTGAGTTTGACACTCATGAATGAAGCTATGACAAATGCCATATGTGATGAAAGTAGTAACTCTAGCTCTAACTCTACATATAGTGTTCAATCCGAGAAAGATATATGGTGGTTAGGTGCTATTGAAGTACCTAAAGAATCCAATGATGTTCTTTCATGGATTTTTAGTAGGACCCCATGGATCACTAAGGTAATAGTTTCTCAAATTCATGGTGCGAAGCTCAACATAGAAAACTTAGGTGATTTTGAGATAGATTGGCACTTGGGTGGGGATTTAAAAACTATCAAATGCATGTTAGGTTGCAAGCAAGGTGCATCTGCTCTTTATCCATGTCCATTTTGTACACGAGGCTATAAAGTAACAAAGGGACAACAAAAAAGACTATCTAGCTTAGATGAATACATAGATGCACCTACTTCCACGGAATGGGATAGACCTTTGTTAAATTAGAAATACCTAACCGTGACACATTAGATAAAGATTGGAATCCCATTATTCCATTTCCATTAGTTAATGTTCACTTTTGCACATTGCAAGCCTTCATGAGAATATTTGATAGATTATTGAAGCTCCACATAGAATCTGCATTTTCCATGAAGCCAATTGATAAATCTGTACAAGCCATCAAAAAATTGGAAGAGTTGCTTAATTTGATTGGTTGTCATGGTGGTAATGTAACTCTAGTTGTCAAAAAACCTGGTGAATCGCAAAATAGTTTGCAACAAGTGTCAATGATAGGGAAGAAGGCAAGATTTTTTCAGAAGAGGTATGAGCCCTAAGAAAAATGAATGTGGGGAGCTATGGAAAGACTTGTTCATGATCACCACTGATAATGATTCTCAAATTGACCTTAGTAATAGGCGAAAGAAGGTTTGGTCATGCTAAGATAAGTTGCTAGGCTTAATGAGTCTTAATAGCTCCAACAAAAATGACCGTCAGTTGTTTCAAGTTACATTAATGGAGTTTGCAAAATGTTTCATCCTATCTTGGGGAGAGAGCAATATTACATATTACATTGTAAGTTTTCTTATTTTTTCAATTCTCTTGTTGATAAGAGTGTGTTATATGTACTTATATCATTTCAATATATTTTATTTGCACATGGAGCATTTTTTATGCATCGATATGGTTCATTGGAGATTTTTAGTACAGAAGGAATGGAGAAGTCACATTACAAGGCTAGAGGTGTTTACTTCAAGAACACACGACATGGTGGTGGTGCAATGCAATCAAACTATATGGAAGAGATGTTTAATCGGTTTTATCGTACTACATTTTCAAGGACATATGCAATGGAACGAGCCAATGAGTCGAAAGTTGCAAAATTTGCAAGAATTAATCAACACAACTTAGCTAGTGAAAAATGGAAGTCATCATTGGGACCTTTACATTATGCTCAATGGCGGGCTACAAGAACACGACAGGGTTCATCATGGAAGTGAAGTCATAATACATTCCTGGCATGTTCTGAATAATTCATAAGGTTTGCTACAAACTAATCTCTTGTTTGCAAATTTTTAAGGTAATTTTTTATTTTTTAACTATTTTTTGTCCATTTAGATGTGAAAAGAACCTTTTTAAGTGAAACATTATAAAAGGAGACTCATTATCTCATTTCAACGTTCTAGCCTAATAAAGGATGGCACGAACAAAACAAACTGCAAGGAAGGATCCCAATAACTTTCCTAGCTATGTGCAAGGCACTCAGAAGCCACCATGGATGAATCACCACAAAAGGCCAGATAGTGTCTCATGCTCTGCATCCCATCGCAAAACAGGTGGTGGTCATACCTCAAGGAGTGAGCAATTGCATGAACAAGTGGCACATGGGCAATCTAGGGAAGAGGCTGTAAATCAACCCCAATCACCACGATCATCATATGATGAGCCTCCATCACCAAAGAGACCAACAAAGACAAGGGTCAAGGAGCGTGCTCATAGGAAAGTAGTTTTTTATGACGAGTCTGATGAATCGCATGAGGATGTGTCTCAACAATGTTCAGAATCAAGTGAGGAGAGTGAAACAATGCCACCATGGGTTAACCAAGAAATACCTACAAATAATAGGGTTACTGTAACAGGAAAGACTCTAGCAACAAATTAGGGGGCCATACCAAATGATCAAGAGAGGGAGCAAAGCCAGCAACAACATCATGAACAAGGAGAAAGCTCAAGATGCGTGCAATGTAAGAAGAAAGTCTTTCAATCCCATCGTAGACCACCCCAACCAAGACCACAGGAAAATGTCCAACGAAGACCACCACCACCACAAGCTAGAGCACCACAACGAAGAAGAAGATATATGAAGGCATTTGCAAAGATAAGGCACTATCAAAAGACAGCTAATCTTCTGATACCTAGAAGACCCTTTGCAAGGGTGGTTAAAGAAGAGTTACAAAGGTATTGTGCAGGGTTAATGATCCAAGCTCTAGCTTTAGAAGCTTTACAAGAGGCAGCTGAAGCATATTTGATATCAATGCTCAAGGATTCCAACCTGTGTGCCATCCATGCTAAGCGAGTCACTATACAACCGAAGGACATACAGTTAGCTAGGAGAATTAGGGGTGATCGTAACTAAGTTTTGTAATTGATCTCTACAGACAGGAGTTTTTTTGTAAATTATGCCACTTTCAATGAAACATGAGCACTTCTCCTCCATTCTCTTTATAATCTCATTATTTATAATGAAACATGAGCAGTCATTATACATTTCCATGTGTTTTCTTGTGATAATCTCTCATATATCAGTGATTGTTTTCTTATCTTGTCATTTTGGTCATTGTATATTGATTAAATGCTAAAACCAAGGCCACCCTTAGAAACGTTGGAGAAGCTATTCGAAAGCATTTGGAATGCCTTCTCCCGTGTTTCTGTGGCTGTGCCTAATTGGGCCTTCTATGAATGTTTTTTTATTGTATGGTCAATTTGGATGAGTGTTTGGGCTTGCAATGAGTGTTTGGATCTTGTATACCAAGGTAATCTTATGAAGCCTAATTTTTAAGATGGACTACTTTTGACCTCCCTATACCTTGCACTATGAATTTCTAAATACATACATGAAAAACATAGCTGTGGGACATATGAGCACACCATTTTGAAACCTAGAACAGAAACGCAGGAGAAAGCCCTGCAAAGGTTTTGCATGCCATTCTCCCGTGTTTTTGTGGCAGGGCTTATTTCTTTCTAAAAATGCCATATTTTCACATCAAGGGTCATCAAGAGTAAATCTAGTTCATGATGAGTAAAGTCATGCTCAATAAATTACTTGCAAGTGTAAGATGGACTACTTTTGACCTCCCTATACCTTGCACTATGAATTTCCAAATACATACATGAAAAACATAGCTTTAGGACATATGAGCACACCATTTTGAAACTTAGAAAATTTTCATTCTTGAGAACATACATTTAGTGTAGTTGTACTCTCTGGTAAGGTCATCTAGAGCATTGGGAGACCAAAGAAAGCCCTGCCACAGAAACGCGGGAGAAGGCCCTGCAAAGGTATAGGGAGGTCAAAAGTAGTCCATCTTACACTTGCAAGAGAGGAGTGGTCCATTAATTCATGAGGAGTGAAGTCATGCTCAATAAATTACATGCAGGTCCAAAAGAATTTCGCATAATATACTAAAAAAGAAAGACTTGAGACAATTGTAAATAAAGCGAAGTGAAAATTTGATATTAATTCAATTGTTTTACATCAATTGGCTTTGAGTTTTTCTCAATGAATTCTTTGGAAGCTCCAAATCCATGGTTAGGGTGTAAGTCAAAATTGAGGTTGCTATTTCATCAACATTTCTAACTCCTAGACTTAGAGATATACATGTTTGACCTAAGACCTTTTCATGGAAGTTGGAACCTAAGGTTGTAGTTACAAGGGATTTCTTAACTAAAAAGATACAATTACTCCCCTGCGTAATGGTTGATAAAGAAAGAAATTTACTTAAGGCCTTTAGACACCATGTCATGAAGTGGCCCTGAGGACTGAAACTCTTTATGGATAATTACAAAATGTTCTTTGGGAAGTTTCCCAATGTAGTTTGCAAGGGACGAGCCACCTTCACGAGCCACTCGATCACCTCCACTCCTTGCTCCAAACTTGTCGACTTCAATCACCTCCTACACAAAGTTTTATGATTATTAGCTGCATGTGGTTGTAAGAATGAATGAATTGAAGATACTTACATCTTGAACTCTATTTTCTTCTTCTCCTCTCTCTTGAAGATGTAAATTAATGCTGGAGTGGGACATCCCACTCTGCTCGATTACTGGTGAGGCGGGAACCTCTGATTCCAATATCCTTTCTTGTGTATTACTAAATTGTTCTTCTGTGATATGTTGATGTTCACTTGTAAGTATGCCATTGCAAACCAATTTTATTGTGTCGGCCACTGAGTCACCAAATGGCAAACACTTTCTCTCCAACAAGTCAGAGGTACTATCCAAAGGACACTCTGACAAAGTACAAAACAAACTTAGGCATTCATCAAGCCATAGCCCGAATGCCTTCTCTACATCATGTAAAAACAAATATTCTTGTCCCTCAACAAGAACCACTGAAAAAGTTTCAATCTCCACCTCTGCAATAGTCGCTTCTGGCTCCAAAGAGGTGGATGGCTTAGGCACTTCTTTCAACTTATCATCCACACCAAGAGGATAAGTTTTCTCAATAGCTTCTCTCTCTAATAGGAGATTCAAGGGTTCTTGAGGTGGTTCCTTTTTATCATCCACAAAACCACCTATAAGAAGATGAGTGATCTCATGAGGAATTGGTTATGGTTCCTCATTCACAAAGAAAATTGTGGCAACAATGAATGATAGATATTTTGCACCCATCTTGCGTTTCCTATTTAATCTCCTTATAAGTGGCACAGTTTCATCAAGAACGTGCCCTGCTTCCTCTCCAATTACCTGGCACAATTTCAATCATTTTTGCCTCATCACCTTTGTGAATGTAGGTGAGAAGGTCACATGGAACCCATGTTCCATCATATGGTGGTATTTTGATGGAGAAACGCAATATATGAACTTGCATATATTGAAGTAGCTCCTCCAAAGCATCGTCATTCATTTGCATGATTCCATGGAGGTCAGGAACCTTGGAGAGAAGATCATATAGGTCATGTTGACCTTTGTAATCTGAATCCTCCAAAAATTCTAGAAACTTTTCGCATGCGCTCTTAGTAGGTACAGAGGAAGCCATAGCTTGCAAATGTGGACTACTCTATCACTCAATGTAGTTGCAAAAGTGAGAAATGAGGAGAGAGGACTCCTATTTATAACTTTTCTAGAATTTTTAAGTGATGGGTCCCACTTTCTCATAGAAGTGACTTTTCCTTAAATTAAAACATAAGAGTTTTGGAAAGGAAAACTTTGACATTTGAGATCACATCAAAGAAAATAAACAATAAGAATGCTCTTTCAAGAAAAACCTTGAGGATGTACATATACAAGTAGAATGTGGCCAAAATATCCTTGAAAATGTGAAAATATTTTGATTGCGAAAATAGGTTTGTTTACAGGTTTCATACTATCTTTACAAAAAAGAGCTATGACAATGAAATTTCAGTTCCATCCATGCTCCAATCTGCAAGAACCTTGAATTTGTCTTCCAATCTCTTTCCAATCTATGGACAATTCATAAGAGTAAAACATTTTGAAATCATGAACAATAGTGATAGAATTAGATATATACGTATATATGGAATACAACTCTTACCTTCCTCCCTCGTATTCGAAATTTGAAATCATGAAGATCATCATATCCCATGATAAGTAAGTGCTCTCTCAAGTTGGCCAAGTTCTAGTGTTGATTAACTAAAACCACCTCCATATCATTGTTTGGTAACTTCACATTAATACCAAATCAAAATAAAGATCCCTCCGAGCTTTGCAAAGGTATCCACTCTCTTGTTTACACATCCAACGATCATAATTAAATCTAATGTACAAAGAGGTGCGATGTTTTAAATACTGAAACCCTATACCTGTGTCACCAATTCTACAACGATATCTATCCCCTTTTGACAATCCTTCTACATAACCCTAGTTTTCCCCTACCAAACCTTCTACTACCTCGTATATAATATCTTTACATAGGAACATTGTAGGAGTTTCTACAAAAGGAATGCCTTGAAATATGAAAACAAAGCAATGGATTGGTAGAGTCCAATGAAGACCTATTGATCTAGACACTCGTGTGAATTTCAAAGAGTTATGTATGTCCATCACGATCTTACGCTTGAAAGATGATATGGACCAAAAATCAGGTTTTGGCCACTCTAAACTAAGAAGAGAATCAACTTTGATAATCTCCAACGTTCCATATTCACCATCTGTAGCAAGAACAATGTACTTGTGAGTGTAAAAGAAGATCCTTTCATGAATAAGTTTAGCAAGAGGTACATCTAGAAACACTAATGCCCCAATGTCTACATGTAATGCTTTGAAAGTTCCTGTAAGACTATGAAGTGGTTGCTCTTCCACTAAACTAGAAGGAAATCTGACTGTAACAAAGAGAAACATATGAGATGAGTAATTAAGACATTTAACACCATGAAGCATTGAAAAATAGAAATACTCACAATGGATTGGATATCTAATTCTATTAGAGTTTTCTAACTTCATGGTTGAAACGGTGAAGACATGTTGTACAATAGCAACCATCCCACCATGTGTTTGCTGCTTGAAGCCTAAGAGCTTACCTTTCCAATGAAGATCCAAATTTCCACGATCTCGAGCATGATGAGGACCAAGTCCAGATGGCTGCATGTACACCCATGCACCTTTGCAATCCATTGTTTTGATGTTATGGCACGTCATTGTGTGAACTTCGTCTTTTGGTCGCCTATGAGCTCTAGAGGTTTCCATGGGAGTAAGAGTTGTTGTCATTGCTACATAAGTTGGGAGAATGGTAGGAGGAGAAACAACGCTTCTGTTGTATGGTATGGAGGGAATAGAGGTGAAAAATATGTCTTTTTGGGTTTTGGGTATGAAAATGGGAGTTTGAAGAGGGAAAGTAGAGTTTTTTGAGTTATTTTGAAAGAAGTCACTTTTTAAGCTCAAAAACATGCACAGATTTTGAATTAGAAGTCAAAAATAGCACTATTGACCCTGAAAAGTGATATGGAGATCATTTAATGGTATTATGATGAGTTTTACAACTTTTTAAAAATTTTGAATTTTTGGGCCCAACCTGATTACGAGATTTCTTCTCTCTCTAGAAGACAACCCTGAACATAGAGGAAGCTTGTCCCCTCTTCCCCCTTCAGCCTAGTATTTTATAGGCTATAGACTATGGCCACCACCCTGTTCTGATTGGTCCATCACTAATCACTCCTTAAGCTAAAAGGCCCATGCAGGGTTCACCTTTTTCCTAATGAATGAGCCTGTTTCTTTTGATCAAGCAAAAAATTTAAAAAATTGGATGGCTTTTATGGAATCAGAATATCATGTTATGATGAATAATGGTACCTGGACTTTATGTGATTTGCCTCATAGGAGGAAGGCCATTGGGACTAAGTGGGTATACAAGTTGAAGCATAAGATTGGTGGAATAGTTGATAGATATAATGTTAGGCTTGTTGCAAAAGGTTATGCTCAAGAAAGAGGCATTGATTCTCATGTTACCTTTGCTCCCATATATCCAATGACTATTGTTCGTAGCATCTGTGCACTTGCAGCTTATCATGGTTGGAATGTACATAAGTTGGACATTAAAACTACATTTTTGAATGGTGACTTACATGAAGAAGTGTATGTTTTTCATCCTTGTGGTGTTGTGCAGTAAGGGCATGAAAACAAAGTGTGCAAGTTAAAAAAGCCATTATATGGTTTGAAGCAGGCACCATGTGCTTGATATGAAAAGATATATGCCTACTTGATTGCATATGGTTTTGGGAAGATTCCAACTGAGAGTGCCTTATATGTTAAGCATGAAAATGATGTGGTTCTGATCATTGTTTTCTATGTTTATGACATGTTTCTCACTAGTCCTAATGAGAAGCATATTGTTGATTCTAAGACTGATTCTCATGCCTCATTTGCGATGTCACATTTGGGACATTTGCATTATTCTTTGCACATTCTATTTATGCAAGTTGATGGGGGAATACCTTTCTCTCAAACAAAACTCATTAACACATTATTGTGGCATTTAGGCCTTGAAGAGTGTAAACATATTGTCCCTCCTATGGATACAGGTTAATGATTGGGTCTTGAAGATACTAGCAACCCATTTGATGTTGTTCTCTATCACTAGGTTGTCTGATGCTTGATTTACTTATGCATGAGTCGACCTGATATTTAGTTTGCCTCTTAGATGTGCAAGTTTATGCGTTGGCTAGGTGTCAAGTGTTAGTATATGATGAATGTCTACCCCTCATGATTGTATGCACATTTTGTAAGGCCCCCTTTATGAGGAGAAGCCAAGCGTGCATTACCCAATTGATGGGAATCCCAACTTGAATGTTGGATGAAGGTCATAGTGGACCATGTAAGATATTATAAGGAAAGAAAGTTACCAGGGTCCCCAATTGTGGGGTCCGGGGCAGCGGTGAGCAGCCCCGGCTGGGGGGTCCAAGGGGGCCAGCGGGCCCCCTGGCTGGCGGGGTCCCAGGGGGCCAGCGGGCCCCCTGGTGGGGGTCCGCTGCCCCCGGCGCGACGGTAAAGGGAATATTCCATGGAATATTCCCTGTCGGAGTCAGAAATCATTTATATTTGTTAGGTCGGTTCAACCAGTCTAAGCCGTGTATGGCAATTACGCGGGTGGTGGCCGCCCATGCTCTACTGCCCATGTATAGCCATCCATGGCAAGCCACCCATGATCCTATATATACATGACTTCTGCACTACCTAAGACACCGAGTTGAGCCAGCATACCTCTACCTTGTATCTCCCTATCTAGAGTTGTCTAGATCACCATTTAAGCTCTACCTTGAGAGCGCACGGGTGGACAACGCCATCATCTTTGTACTTGTTGCTAGTAGAAAATTGTTGAGATTCTCCTATATCTGTTATCTTCTCTGCTATTGCTCCTGTGTTATATTGCGTAACTATTGTCTTACATGGTATCAGAGCTGTAAGGTTCGAATAGCTTGAGAAGTATCATTATTTTAGCCTACTAGCAGACTAGAATATTAGTAGATTATTCGAGTGATTACATGATGGCTTCATCGTCGAACAGTAGTCTTGGTGCTTCAGCTAATATTAATGCTGCACCTATTCGAATTCGTCCACCTGCATTCACTGAAGGGAAGCTGGATGGAACCAACTATACACTCTGGAAGTTCAAAATTTCTACAATTTTGGACTCCTATGAATTACTTGACACTGTCATGGGACCGATGGGATTGGATCCAGAGCCTATACCAGTTGAAGATCCAGCAAATTCAAGATTGATGATTCAGCCAGATCCAGATCTTCTACGAGCTTGGAAGAGGCGGAATGCTGATGCATTATGTGCGATTGTCACTAGTGTAAGTGATTCTGTGCTTACTTTAGTTCAACATACTACTAAAGCACATGAGGCTTGGGGCATATTGGCTCGACAATATGAGACCAAGAACCACACTAGGATACAGAATTTAGAAAATCAGTTGGCAAATGAAAAACATTCTGATTCTGAAAATGCTGAAGATTTTATCAAACGGATAAAGCATCTTCAAGATCAATTGGCTGCAGTTGGTGTTGTTATAACACCAGAAGAGCTGGCTCGAAGATCTGTACGTGTTCTTCCAGCAAAGTATGATGGATTAGTAACAGCCCTTAACACTCAGGTAAGGCCAACTCCTCTTACATTTGAAGAGTTTTGTGCCATGCTTTTAGAAGAAGAGATGCGGCTGAAGAATCGGCAAAGTACAACTGATGCTGCATTCTCAGCAAATGCAAAAGGTAAAGGCTCTTCAGAGGGATCAAAGAAGAAGCCAAAGAAGAAAAAGTTCACAGGAAGTTTCTTCTATTGTGAAAAGAAAGGCCATGCCATCAAGGATTGCAGAAAGAAGCAAGCTGATGAACGAAATGGGACTGTAAAATCATCATGGAAGAACAAAGAGTCTGCAAACAACACAGAGCTGGAACTTTGGGTAGCTATTGAAGAGGTATGTTCATCTGCTCAAGCTCGTGTTGATGAGCCATGGATTTTAGATAGTGGAGCTTCTCGCCATATGACTAGTAAAAAGGATTGGTATAGTTCCCTAGTGCCTCTGCGGGAATCCATCAATGTAGTGGTGGGAAATGACTCCAAGTGTCCAGCTGAAGGAACTGGAACCATCTCTTTTATCAGTTCTCCAGGTGTTGAGAAAAAGTTATCCGATGTTCTCTATGTACCTACACTCAAAAGAAATTCGTTGTCAGTTTCTGCAATAACAGATCGTGGACTCGAAGTTCACTTCAATAAGAGTGGTGCGGAAATCATGGATTCATCAGGTAATGTTGTAGGTAAAGGCATACGACGGGATAACTTGTATGAGTTAAGTGCTTTAACTGCTACCGAAGATAAAGATGTAAGCAGGTTATGGCACCGACGATTTGGGCATCTCGGATTTGCAGTTTTGAAGGAGATGCAACGAACAGGGATGGTTCCTCATATGCCTGCATTTTCAGAGTTGCAGGAACCTTGTGAAGCTTGTATGATGGGCAAGCAACAACGAAAGGAATTTCCAAGAGAGACCAACAATCGATCTCAAGCTCCTCTAAAGTTGGTACATGCTGATCTCTGCGGTAAAATGTCTACACCTGCTTTAGGAGGATCTTTCTACTTCTTGCTGTTAGTCGACGATTATAGTAGAAAGATGTGGGTTTATTTCATTCGAGAGAAGGCTGATGCTTTTGAAAAATTTAAAACGTGGCATAAGTATGTAGAAAATGAATCAGGAAGGAAACTGAAGAAATTTAGAACAAATAGAGGAGGTGAATTCTTGTCAACAGAATTCAACAATTACTGTAAGGAGCATGGTGTGAAAAGGCAACTTACCACAGCTCATACACCCCAACAAAATGGCGTTGTTGAGCGCAGGAACAGGACAGTAGTTGAAATGGCTCGTTGTATGTTGAAGGCTCAAGACATGCCTGATTCATTCTGGGCAGAAGCAGTCAATACAGCAGTCTACATCCTCAATCGAAGCTACACAAAAGCACTGAAGGGGATGACTCCTCAAGAAGCATATTCTGGTAAAAAGCCTTCAGTTTTGCATTTCAGAATTTTTGGTTGTTTCTATTATGCACATATTCCTGATTCAACAAGATCAAAGTTGGATTCAAAAAGCAAAAAGTGTCTTCCTAGGATATAGTGAAGAGTCTAAAGCATACAGGTTATGGGATCCTGAGGCAAGGAAGATTTTTGTCAGCCGAGATGTGGTGTTTGATGAACACCACACTTAGTAGAAGATAAAGGTAAATCTACTATCTCATCAAGCGGAGAAATATCTCACCTTGTGCCTATCAAAAGACAGGTTAAAGTTGAGGAGGAGGAAACATCTGATGGAGAAATTTCCTCAATAAAAAGCCAACCAGTTGTAGCTGCACAGCGTAAGCCACTACCGAAGTGGGCACAACAGCTCTTTGATGATCACAATCCACATGTAGATGTACCAGAATCATCATCGGATGGATTACGAAGATCAAAGAGAATAGAGGAGCAAAGAAGAGCCTCAGAACACATTGTTAACATGGCTCTAATGGCAGATATCATGGGTTCAATAAAGGAACCTACCACCATTGAAGAAGCCATTGATGATCCAGATTGGAGAGCGGCAATGCAGTCTGAGTATGATAGTATACTCAAAAATGATACATGGGATCTAGTCGACTTGCCGCCAAAGAAGAAGGTAATAGGTACTAAATGGATTTGGAAAGCTAAGTATAAAGCTGATGGAACATTAGAAAAGTATAAGGCACGATTAGTTGCACAGGGTTTTTCACAGATTGAAGGATTTGATGTTCAAGAAACTTTTGCACCAACAGCACGCATGACAACTATTCGGACCGTACTTGTAGTAGCTGCACAAAAGTCTTGGCCTATTTTCCAGATGGATGTCAAATCTGCATTTTTGAATGGTCACCTCAAGGAGGAGGTATATGTATCTCAACCACCAGGTTTTGAGGTGCCCAATTCAAAAAATAAAGTTTGCAGGTTGAAGAAAGCTTTGTATGGACTTAAGCAAGCTCCACGGGCTTGGTACCAACGAATAGATCATTTTTTCAAAAATATGGGTTTTGAAAGAAGTACTTCTGATGCTAACTTGTATGTAACGAAAAGGGATAGAAAGCTAGTTGTTGTCATTGTATATGTAGATGATTTGATCATTACAGGAGATCATCAGGAACTCATCAATCAAACTCGGATCAGCTTGGGAACTGAGTTTGAAATGACAGACTTAGGTCTACTCCATTTTTGTCTGGGAATTGAAGTATGGCAAAAGAAGGATGGCATTTTCATCTCACAACAAAAATATTCCAAAGAAATTCTCAAGGCATTTGGAATGATGGACTGCAAACCAACTAGCACACCTATGGAGGTAAATCATAAGCTATCTATGGATGATAACATGCCTGATGTAGATGCTAAGAAGTATAGGAAGCTCGTTGGAAGTCTTATTTTTCTGTGCAACACTAGACCAGACATTTGCTATGCTGTTGGAGTGTTAAGCAGGTTTTCCAACAAACCTAAGGAGAGTCACTGGAATGCTGGAATGCGAATTCTAAGGTACATTGCAGGAACCTTGGATTTTGGTATTTTGTATACCACAGGTGATACACTCCAAGGATATTGTGATTCAGATTGGGCTGGAGATTGTGATTCTAGAAAATCAGTTTCTGGATATTGTTTCTCACTTGGTTCAGGAATATTTTCTTGGGTAAGTAGGAAGCAACCAACTCTCGCACTCTCCTCCACTGAAGCAGAGTACAAAGCAGCTTGTTTTGCTTCTTGTGAGGCAGTCTGGTTAAGGAGAATTCTTGCAGATCTAGGCTTTCCATCAAATATGCCAACTGTACTCAAGTGTGATAATCAAAGTTGTATGGCTATTGCAAAGAACCGAGTATTTCATGCTCGCACCAAGCACATAGAAGTACAGTACCATTACATTCGTGAGCTAATGAAGATGAAATTGTGGAGCTAGAATATTGCCCAACAGAGGCAAATTGTGCTGACATATTCACTAAAGCACTTGGAAGAGAGCAGCTCAACAAGCATCTTCAACAGATGGGCATAGGACCGAGACCTACTTGATTTATCATTGGTAAACATTGAGGGGGGGTGTTAGTATATGATCAATGTCTACCCCTCATGATTGTATGCACATTTTGTAAGGCCCCCTTTATGAGGAGAAGCCAAGCGTGCATTACCCAATTGATGGGAATCCCAACTTGAATGTTGGATGAAGGTCATAGTGGACCATGTAAGATATTATAAGGAAAGGGAGTTACCAGGGTCCCCAATTGTGGGGTCCGGGGCAGCGGTGAGCAGCCCCGGCTGGGGGGTCCAAGGGGGCCAGCGGGCCCCCTGGTGGGGGTCCGGGGGCAGCGCCCCCGACGCGACGGTAAAGGGAATATTCCATGGAATATTCCCTGTCGGAGTCAGAAATCATTTATATTTGTTAGGTCGGTTCAACCAGTCTAAGCCGTGTATGGCAATTACGCGGGCGGTGGCCGCCCACGCTCTACCGCCCATGTATAGCCGTCCATGGCAAGCCACCCATGATCCTATATATACATGACTTCTGCACTACCTAAGACACCGAGTTGAGCCAGCATACCTCTACCTTGTATCTCCCTATCTAGAGTTGTCTAGATCACCATTTAAGCTCTACCTTGAGAGCGCACGGGTGGACATCGCCATCATCTTTGTACTTGTTGCTAGTAGAAAATTGTTGAGATTCTCCTATATCTGTTATCTTCTCTGCTATTGCTCCTGTGTTATATTGCGTAACTATTGTCTTACATCAAGCATTTGCAAGTGGTTAAGCACATCTTTCCCTACTTGAGTGTTACCCATCTAATTGGACAGTTTTATCCCAAGGGAGGATCACTACGAGATTTACATGCTTTTTTTGACTCCTAGTGGGTTGGTTGTTATGACACCTGTGTGTCCATTTGTAGATTTTGCTTCATGCTTGGTAACTCATGCATATCTTGGTTAAGCAAGAAGCACCCCACTGTGGCCAATTCGAGTTGTGAGGCGGAGTATGGGCAACTTTCACAGCGACTGTTGAGCATGTGTGGCTCAGATGCCTTTTGGCTGATTTGGGTGTTGATAACTCTTTTGCCACCATCATCTTAATTTAGAGTCACAGTGCATTGGAAATTGTGAGGAACCCTTTGTTTCATACTCACAGCGACTGTTGAGCATGTGTGGCTCAGATGCCTTTTGGCTGATTTGGGTGTTGGTAACTCTTTTGCCACCATCATCTTAACTGAGAGTCAGAGTGCATTGGAAATGCGAGGAACCCTTTGTTTCTTACTCGCACTAAGCACATTGAGGTGCACTATAATTATGTCAAGGAAATGTTCTCTACTGGAGAGATCAGTTTGGCATACGTGCCCATAGACAAGAATGTTGTAGAACTTTTCACAAAGGCTTTGCCTGGGGAGACGTTTGAAGCTTTCCGCAAAGATTTGGGCTTACTTCCTTTTGTGGGTTGCTTCCACATAGCTTGGCACTTCATTATGCATGAGTGCTAGGCCATTGTTCACTACATCACTCTTAGGTGGGATTTATTGATATATTTCAGCAGTGATGAGTGTGAACACACTTAGGACCATGGGGGCACTTTTTTTCTCTTTCAGAGGTTTTTTGCCTCAACTTATATATATGCCTATAACCATAACATGACACTTATCTTTGTACATTCACTTAGTAATACATTCAATATTGTGTGTTGTGCTCCAAGATTCTTCTTCTTCCTTGTGCTGTTTGTGTGCTTCCGTAGATATCAGACACCAACAATATGCTAGTTCATAATATGTGCTCGATATGCCAAGTTGGCTTCTTTTGCTTAAGTGGTTATATGTATTCGACTCCACGACTCACTAGGCAGTTTTAAACGTTAGTACTCACAATTTTATGAGTTTTATACATTGGTCATATGTTGATTTTGTATATGCGACTGAGGCAAACTTTTTGAGATTTTAGATTTTCAAGTATACACTAGTTGAACTTAGTGCTTGAGACACTTATTGGTGTGAGCTCAAAATTTTCACATTATATCTTTGGTTGGTCATTATTGCCCACTCATCCATTTTTTTGGAAAGATTCTACCAAAATTTCCCCAAAATTTGATACGGTCACATTTTTTGAGCCTAAGTGGTGTTGGGACTATTCGATCTCGATTATCATTATTGTCATTAGTCTATCATCATGGCATCAGCTTCACGAATGCCTCATCTCCTTTATGAATGTAGAAAAGTAGGTCATAGAGGACCCATTTACACTCATATGCTAGAATATCTATAGCATATCTTCATATATAGAATTCCATAAAATCTGTGATCTCATCCATCACATCAGAGTTCATGGCTATTGTCCCTTCAAGATTATGGACTTTACAGACTAGGTCATATAAATCCGTACGATCGTTGTAGTCTGTAGTATCCAAAAACTCCATGAATAGATCTTGAGGAGATTTCATGGGAGTGGAAGTGCTAGTAGCCATTGCTTGCACGCGAGAATTCTATTGGTTTGTGTGTGCTTTCAAGCTCTTTGAGAGTACAAATGTGAGAAATGAGCACATAGAACCCATTTTTATAGCAGTTTCAAATTTTTAAACTGACTGGGACCACTTTTAAAAGTACATAATAAAGTAGTGCAATTTCAAAAAATGTGTTTTTGATGACAAAATAATGCACCGAACACCGAAGGATATGAATTTTTTTTGCTTCAAAGCAAAAGTCTAAACATAACACAACAAAAAACATGAGCAACCACATTCCAAAGTAGTGAACATAGACTTTTTGACATTCCAAAAGTTTTGAGATTACCATTGCAGAGAAGAAGGTATATACAATATCTATCATGGATTGATTGTCCTAGTTTCTACAAGGTTCTTGAAAGTGCAAAAACCATGAGATACAATGACTAGGGCCCAAGAAGTAACATTATCAGGTTGCAAAAGAACTATGACAATGAGATTTCTGTTCCATCTTTGCTCCAATCTACAGGGACTTTCATTTTGTATTCCAATCTTCTGCCCACTTGTAATCAATTTGCAAGAAATTAAAGTCATTAAAGTAAAATAAACAATAATCAAAAGTTTACTTTAACAAAAGCACAAAACATTTCTCACCTTATGTCCTTGTATTTTGAATTTGGATTGAGTTAGTCCTTCAAACCCCATAATCATCGTGTTCTCTCAGATTAGCCAAGGTCCACTGATTATTCACTAAAATAGTTTCTCTTTCATTGTTGGGCAATCTAAGCTTTATTGCAAATGAATGTAAAGATCCCTCTTAACTTTGAAATGGTATCCATTTGCGAAGTTTTGCACATCCAACGATCATAGTAGAATCTAATATATAATGAAGTACATTGTTTCAAATATCAAAATCCTATACCTGTTCCACCTATTTTACAAAGATATTTATCACCTTTTGCGGTTCCTTCTATCAAACCCCAATTTTCACCAAGAAGACTTTTGACTTGCTCATATGTGATATCTTTACACATGAACATTGTGAAAGTCTCTTGGAATGAGAATCCTTGGAATAAATATACAAAACAATGAATGGGAAAAGACTAGTGCAAACTTACAGACCTAGAAACTTTTGTGAATTTCAAAGAGTTATGTATATCCATTACCATCTTGTGCTTCAAAGATGATATGGACCATACATCAGGTTTTGGCCACTCCAAGCTAAGAAGAGAATGACTTAAATTCTCTCTAACCTTCCAAAACCATTCATTGTAGAGGGTACAACATATCTATGTGTGTAAAAGAAAACTCTATCATGGTAAAGTTGAGCAAGAGATATTTCTGGAAAGACTAGTGCACCAACATCTGCATGCAATGCCTGGAATGTACCTGTAAGATTATGAAGTGGTTGCTCTTCCACAAACAAAAACATATCTAAATAGTTCAAAATTATATTCAACACAAGAAAACATACAATATTGTTAAGTAATACTTACAATTCACAGGATATCTCATTCTACTAGAGTTTTCAAGTTTCATAGTTGCCATTGTAAAAACATGTTGTACAATAGCAACCATCCCATTGTCTTTGTGCTTCTTGAAGCCAAGTAACTTTCCCTTCCAATGAAGATCTAAGTTTCCACGATCTCTAACTCGATGAGGGCCAACTCTAGAAGGTTGCATGTACACCCATGCACCTTTGGAGTACTCATGTGATAGCCACTATCCATCTGTGGCTTTGATATTGTGATATCCTAATGTGAGGATTTCATCTTTCGGTTGCTTAGAAGCTTTAGATGTTGCCATTGAAGCTAAAGGTCTTCAAGCTACAATAGTAATTTGAGATAGGAGATACAGGTAGATTGGAGTGTAGAAACAAGAGCTTCAATGGTGTGCTACATAGTGAAAGTAGTGGAAAAAGATGACTTTTTGGGACTTGGGTATGAAAATGTGAGGTTTAGGAGGGAAATAACTCGTTTTTGAGTATTTTTGAAAAAACCCATTTTTCAGCTCAAAATATGCACAGATTTTGAATTTGGGGTCAAAAAGAGTACTTTTGACCCTAAAAAGTAATGGGGGGTCCATTATCAGGTGTTATGATGATTTTTTTAACTTTTTAGAAATTTTGAATTTTTGGGCTCAACTAAGTTACGAGATTCCTTCTCTCTCTAGAGGCAGATCATTAAAGAAGGGAGAAATATGTCCCCTCTCCCCCCTTTAGTCTAGTATTTTATAGGGCATAGATTGTGGCCACCACCCTCTTCTGATTGGTCCATCACTAATCACTCAATCTAAAAGGATCATTCAGGGTTCATTTTTTCTCCTAATGGTAAGTATAAGGTAAAAAACATGGATGTATACCTTGCATCACTTGTGGAAGAGTTGCATACTTTATGGGATGGGATTACTGTGCATGACATGTCTCAACCTATAAGAAGATAAGACGTGTGAGTGCAAGCCATACTTATGTGGATGATGCATGATTGTCCTCATTATGGTGAACGTTCATCGGTTACCATGCTTATCCCCTATGTGGACCATGACATAAAGCATGCTATTCCAAAGCACTTCGTAAAACTATCTATCAAGGACATCATAGATATTTTCCTAGTGGACATGTTTTACATGAAGGGAAATTGGTCGACAAGCACAATGCCAAATGAAAGCTAGCGATTGGAAACAATTGTGGGATTCAGAAACACCAATTGGTGGCATGAAATGATTGTCGATCTTTCATGAACTCCCTTATTGGAGTGAGTTATTGATCAATCATTTGGTAGACCCGATGCATATTTTCAAGAATGTGGGAGAGATTCTCTGGAAGACTTTGATCGAAAAGAAAGAAGGCAAAGCACAAAGGGAGGACTTAGAAGAGTGAGGTGGTGTGCAATAGTTATGGGCAATTACTAAGCCCAACGGAATAGTATTGTTACCAAGAGCTTCTTGGGTGCTTCACAAGATGGAAGAGCAACAAGTGAAGAAGATAATTTTTGAGTTTCAGACACTTATTGGATGCATGAGGTGTCTAAAAACTGGCTTCACATGAAACAATGATCTTGGAAGGCTCAAGTATCATGATTGGCACGAGTTTTCATAGTTTGTGCTTCCTGTAGCTTTAAAAGATTGTCTTTGAGAGGATGTGCGAACAACCATTTATAAAATTAGTTCCTTGGTACAGTGGATCTCTTCTAAAGAGATAAATAGAGATAGCATAGAGAATGTGAAACTCAATACTATAGAGGCTATTTGTATGGTAAAGAAATACTTTCTCACAAGTATTCTCACAATTCAGCTTCATTTATTGGTTCATGTGGTAGATAAGTTGCAATAGCTAGAACTATCCATAGTCAATAGATATTCCTCTTAAAGTGCTTTATGAAGACATTAAAAGGGTTTGTTCGACAAAGAGCACATCCAAAGGGCAGCATGGCAGAGGGATGGCCCATACAAGAGTCTCTTGTACTCATAACTGAGTTTCTACGTATGTCAGATCCAGAAATGCCTCGCTTATGAAGCAATGATGAAGATGTTCGTCTCATAGGCGATGAACCTCAAGGTAAAGGGATGCAAAGAAAAATGGATGCAGCTTTCAAAGAGAAGGCAATGAAGTTTTGCATCGTTAACTCTGAGCCTATGCAAAAGTGTCAAGAAAGGTGAGCTTGGCAAAGAGACAAACACAAAGGAAAGAGCTCAGTTTCAAAAGAATCATTTGACTTGATTTTTGCCCCTTCCAAAAATTCTTTGACCTCTTCCATCCTTTCCAATGGGCAAATGGCTAGATACAACGATTTCACAAGCAAAGGCAGCAAGTGAAGATATCTCTAAAGAAGAAGAAGAACTCGCAAAAGGATGTGATTGGGAGTATTCTAAATACAGTGCACTATGGTCTCATGGATGACACTTTGGGTTCACATGAATCAACAAAAATAGATCTACTTTTGATAATGGGGTGATGGTGAACTTTTTCTAAAAAGGTAGAGCCAGTGGAAGAGACGATAATGCTCAAGAAGGCCAGATAGATTATTGTGGAGTGATTCAAGATATCTTGAAGCTATCCTTTAGGAAGTTTGATGACTTTGTTTTTTATGTGAAATGGTTCAAAGTAGTCACCTCTGGAAGAAACACCATAGTAAGGCGGGATAAGAGTGGTTTGCTTCAAGTGGACTCCATAAAATTATGGATGGATGAAAGAGATACACTTGTACTCCCCGAACATTGTGAACAAGTTGTTTTTATATCAGATTCAAAAGAACCAGAGTGGCTATTTTTTTTACAAGTCTCCGCTCATAGTAGACAAATTTGTGAGAACATAGATGTAGAAGTAAGTCCATCTATAGTGGACTCTGAGATTCATTTGATAGTCCAGGAGGAGGAGATCATCATCAAAGATGAAGAGGTCATTAAAGAAGATGAGATACACGATGAAGCAACAGATGATGATCAAGAAGAAGATAGTGTACCAAGAGATTTAGAAGTCTTCAATATAGAGATAGATATTCTCTATGCATCAGATCTCTAAGAGGATGCTAGAATAGAGGATTTTTGAATCAAACACTTGTACGTACTAATTTGTTTCTATTTCTTTTGCTATGTTCTTTTATACACTACTATTTCTCTATATTACGTTTATTATCATATGCTAATTATTTGAGTTCTTTTGTTACATAGCACGATGGGAGACAGTCCTCCAATCACTCCACATTCGATGATAGAGGAGCAATTCTTGGAGTTTATATCTCAGGTGCCTCCCATGTATATGGCCGGTGCATCACACTACTCGATCGCTCATGGTAGCACTCCCCCCGGCCTCACTCTTGCCGGCCTCACTCCTGCCGGCCTCAGTCTTGCTGGCCTCACTCTTGTCAGCCTCACTCCAGTTGGCATCACTCCTACCGACATCACTCCTAGGGACGGTGGTACTCCCACCGGAGGTATGCCTCCTAGCTTGATGACTCCACCACGACCATCGTCTCAGCCATCCCCTAGTGGCTCTAGTAGTAGATGTGTCCGTTCGACACCTCAACACGATACAAGTGTTGGCCCATCTCATAGGTCGAGGTCACACTCTGGAGTAGGAGGTTCTAGGACTAGACTATATAATGTTGAAAATGTGGACTATACAATTTCTAGGTGGATAGAGAGGTCATACTTATGGGATGTTGAAAATGTGGACTATATAATTTGTAGGTGGATAGAGAGGTCAAAAGAACTCAATGTGGACAAAAGTCACAACTCAAATCACCTAGGGTGGTCTCAAGTTTGGGCAAGGTCACCCAAGGTAGTCTTAAGACGTGGAAAAGTCGGGAGAGGCATCTAGAAGCTATAAAAGAAGGCGAAGAGTCATCAAATGCATGGAAGACTTGTAGGTCGTTGAGTGCCCTGATGGTTCTAGTGTGTTCACACACATCACCACCTAAATATATCAATAAATCCACCCTAAGAGTGATGTCGTGAACAAGGAGCTCTCACTCATGTACAAGGAAGTGCCAAGCCATGTGGGATCACTCCACAAAAGGAAGTAAGCCCAAAGATTTGCGGAAAGCTTCAAACTTCTCCCTAGGGAGAGCCTTCGTGAAAAGGTCTGCAATGTTCTCCTGTGTGGGCACATAAGCCAAGCTGATCTCTCCCGCAGAGAACCTCTCCCTGACATAATGATAATGCACCTAAATGTTCTTAGTGTGAGCATGGATTATAGGGTTCCTTGCATCCACCAATGTGCTCTCACTGTTAGTGAAGATGGTGGTGGCAGAAGACTAACCAACACCCAAATCAGCCATAAGGTGTCTGAGCCACACACACTCAATAGTTGTTGTGAAAGCTTCCTTATACTCAGCCTCACAACTAGATGTGGCCATAGTCGGTTGCTTCTCATTCAACCAAGATATACATGAGCTACCAAGAATGAAGCAAAAACCATTAGTGGACACACGAGTGTCATAGCAGCAAGCCCATTCAGATGTAGAAAAAGCATGTAAATCTTGCGGTAGTGATCCCCCCTTGGGATAAAATAATCCAAGTAGCCAAGTACCACTCAAGTAGCGGACTATGCATTTAACCACCTACCAATGCTTGACACCTAGGCAATGCATAAACCTAGTCATCAGCCAGACATCAAACTAAATACCTTGCCAAGTAATGCATAAGTAAATTAATCATCCAACAACCTGCTGATAGAGAACATCATCAAATGCATCTTCAGCATCATGGAGACTCAATCGTAAACCTGTCTCCATAGGAGTGGCAATAGGTTTACAATCTTCAAGGCCAAAATGTTTCAATAATGTGTCAATATTTTTTGTTTGACACAAAGCCATTCCACCATTAACTTGCATAAATTGAATGCCCAAATAATGATGCAAATTCCCCAAATCAGACATCTCAAATGAGGCATGCAAATCAGACTTAAAATCAGCAATATGATTGTCATGAGGTCCAATGAATAGCATGTCATCAATATGCACAACAATGATCAAAAGCACATCATTACCATGCTTAACATATAAGGTGCTTTCAGTTGGATTGTACTCAAAACCATGTGCAATTAGATAGGCATGTATCTTTTCATACCAAGTACGTGGTGCTTGCTTTAAACCATATATGCCTTCTTCAACCTGCACAGTTGATTTTCATGCCCTTTCTACACATCGCCATGAGGCTAAAAAACATACACTTCTTCATGCAAGTCACCATTTAGAAATGTAGTTTTAATGTTCAACTGATGCAATGCCTCTTTCCTATGCATAACATGTTCTAGCAAGCCTAGCCTTATACCTGTCAACTATTCCATTAGGCTTCCACTTAAGTTGGTATACCCACTTAGTGCAAATGGCCTTCTTCCGAAGAGGCAAGTCACATAAAGGCCAGGTATCATTCTTCATTATAGCATCATATTCAAATTGCATAACAACCATCCAATTTTCAAAATTTTGTGCATCATCAAATGAAATAGGTTCATTCTCATTATAGAGACTAGAGGCAGCCATAGCATAGCGATTTGATGCAAAAGAGGCACTATTGTTGATGCAATTAAACCGAAGCCTACATACTTGAAAAATTCACACAAGCTTGATGTATTAGCATATCACTTGGAAAGCTTCGTATGTACAACCTCTTGTAACTTTGAGCTATAATTACTCATTGTCAAAGTGAAGTAAACCCACGAGGAGTTAGTAAGCATAGAATCTTGTAAATATGCTAGTTGAGTCAAGAGAGAATCAATCCTATACTTTAGGATGCACTTTATTGGTAGAGATTTATTTTGAATTCAAATCCTTGACTCCAACAAAAAGTTATAAAAGATAATACATCTCACAGCTCACTCATTCCACACTTATTGAGCAATGCCTTATTGCTAATGACATTGTATTATTGCTTGATTTAATCTATACATGATCATTACTACTTACTCTCATATCTCTGTCACACTCTATCAAAATAGTGATTTTGTCTGAGCTGGTTCTCACTCTATACTGCATCATTTTGCATGAGTTAAAGCATTCCATCTTCAACATATTGTCTATTTTAATCCTACAAATTCTCATTGACATTGATTCTCGGAATCGTTAGATATCATTCAACTAATGCTCACTGGTTTGGGACTGTCAAGGCCCCTAAAAGTCGAGGTGGCTGCTTAACTTGCTAAACATAATTCTCTGCACATAGTTTATTAGTTTAGATGATTCCAACCATGATTGGTAGTTTGTTAAGCTATTTAAAGTTCCCCAAAAGGAATTTTATTCATTGCTAGTGTACGTAGAGAATTGTGCAAAACTCTAAGTAGGTGTCTCAACCAAAATAGCAAGTTTTGTACATTGGATCATATGCCTACATATCTATTTTGATCTATCATTTGTGCACCATCTTCCAAGCAACATATATGATCATTTATTCTTATTAGCAAGCTAAAGAGGCCCACAACACTCTTCATCAATTGCTTATAGCAGGTGTGAATCAGGTTTTAGCTACACCAAGTCATCTCTTGTGATTATCCAACATCTCCTTCAATAGGGGTATCAGAGCAAGCACAGTCAAGATGGGAGATGGTTTTCCTTCCTTCATTGAAATATTGGACAGGAACAAGTACTCAGCATGGTCCCTGATAATGCAAGCATACCTTCAAGGGAGAAGCTTATATGGATACATCTCAGGAGATGAAGACATGCCAATCTTCAGGAGCAGAAATCAACCAACAAGGGATAAACAAGAGAGGCTTCCCACATGGTGTGAAAAGGATGCTCTTGCAAGGTCATACTTACTAAATCAATCTTTGATTTCTTGTTACCACATTTTAGAAATTGCAAAACCTCCCTAGAGACTTGGGAAGTGCTTTCATCATACTTCTCCTCCAACACAAGAGCTAGGAAGAATCAGTTATGGATGGAATTCACAACTCTCAAGAAGCAATCAAAGCAAGGAGTGGCTACCTATGTAACCAAAATGAAGGATGTTGCAGACCAACTTGCAAGCATTCGAGAAGAGATAGAGGAAGAGCACATAGTGAGGCAGATCATCAATGGAATTAAAGCTGATGACAAGTGGGAATCCTCCACCACTACAATGGATCTCTACATGGATATGTAGATACCTGATTTCAACACTTTGATGGGACAACTCTTCACCCATCAAGTAAAGCTCAACAGAAATGGTGACAAATCAAGAAATAACTAATTTTTTTCGCTTTAGACAGATAAGAATAAAGCTAAGGATAAAGGTAAAAGTAAGAAACAAGATGAAGAGACTAGTATCTCTCAAGCCAATTATGCAGGAAGAGGAAGAGGTGCTAGAGGTTAGGGCAGAGGAGGTAAGCAAGGTAGGGGGAGATCCTAAAACATTCACCGTGCAACATATGTTGTCTCAACAACCACACTACAGAATAATGCTACAAAAATACAAGGAACAAAAAGGGAAGAGGCTTCCATAGATGAAGCTATGGTCAAACAAGAGGCAAGTACAACAATGCTAGAGGCAACTACAACCATAACTACAATCAAGGCTACAACAACAATAACTATCAAGGAGGCTTTAGAGGAAGAAGGGACTTCAATAACTACACAGAAGATCAAGAAGATTCTCTGCTCATTATGAACATGACATCGAAGCAAGGTAAAGATGATGAGCATCTCTTTTACATTGAATCAGGTTGTTCCAATCATGTGGCAGGGAATGTAGCACTATTATCTGATCTTGAAGAACCAAAGGGTAAACATGAGGTACAGACAGGTGATGACACTAAACATTCAATCAAGAAAATTGGAAATGTCAAGTCATCTGATGGTAGTATTTCTACAGGTCAGGTTCACAAAGCATGGAGCATATGTGGAAGACCCCCAACAAGGATTCAAAAGGATTGCCAAAGGTGAGAAGTCAAGTATATTGTTACTTTTGAAATTGAAGGCACAAGGAACATAGCACTATTCAGTTATAGCGACCAAACCTTATCTGAGTTGGAAATATGGCAGGCTAGGGCACATAGGAGAGAGAACTCTGAAGCAAATTTGTAGGATCAAAGTGTGCTTGGCATTACCAATGTGACCAAGCAACACATGATTTACAAATGTGGAGCTTGCCAACTTGGCAAAGCTCAAAGGCAACCATTCAACAGGAAAGGATACATCCATGAAGATTATTTGAGCTTGTACACATTGATATGTGGGGTACTAGCAAAGATCCATCCATCTCAGGCTCAAAGTACTATTTCTCTTTCATTGATGATTATAGTAGGTGGACATTTCTCTATTTCATGAAACATAAAGATGAGGTGTTTACATGTTTTAAGAAGTATTTGGCATTACTGGAAAGCCAAACAAGAAGGAGCTTGAAGAGAATCAGGTCTGATGGAGGTGGTGAGTACTTTTCACATGAGTTTGATCTATTTCTAGAGGGCATTAGCAACCAAGTATACTCCTGAATTAAATGGAGTGGCAGAGAAAAGGAACATGTTAATTGTTGAGGCATCTAGGTCTATGTTAAATAAGATTAAATTACCTAATTATTTATGGGTAGAGGTTGGTTCTACAACCACCTATTTGGGTAACAGGTTTCCATCCAATTCATTGGATGGTATGACACTATATGAAGCTTGGAATGGCAGGAGACCCTCATTGGATCATTGCAAAATATTTGGGTGCATTGCCTATGCACACATCCCATCACAAATCAGAGGGAAACTTGCACCTAAGGTTGAGAAATGTATATTCATTGGGTATGATCAGAATCAAAAGGGATATAGACTATATAATCCCACTAACAAGGCATTCATAGTTAGTAGGGATGTAGTATTTGACGAGAATAATTCTTGGTTTGAAGATGATTGCAAGAAAGTCAAATTACCATATGACTTGGAAAATGATTTTCCAACCCTAACTCAAGAAGACCAACACCAAGCAGAAGACATCAACTCAGAAGATGAGGAGCATGTTCAGTTCAAAGCTTGGAAGTCAAGAGGCAAGTTCAAATACAAGCAATTAGGGGATCTACTTGAGTCTTCCAATCAAGCCTTAAGGAGATCACAAAGAGAAAGTAAGAAGCCCATAAGGTGGATATGATACATGCTTAGTCATAAAGCACTCTGTGTACATCATTAAAGATTCAATGGCAGAAGAACCTTCTTCATTTGAAGAGGCTAAGAAGAAGAAAGAGTAGAGAGAAGCCATGCAAGAGGAATTGGAAGCATTGCAAGAAAACCACACTTGGGACCTACTTCCCAAGGAACTAGATATGAAGATAACCAGTTCAAGGTGGATATATATAGTTAAAAAGAACTCTGATGGTTCTATAAACATGTACAAGGCAAGACTAGTGGCAAAGGGATTTGTTGGAGTTAGACGTCTGCTGAAGCACGTGAACATCACAAGGAAGAAGAAGAAGCTTGGAGCACAACACACAATACTGAATGTACTACTAGAGAATGTACAAAGATAAGTAGCCCATTAGGGCAATAGGCGTACATACCAGCCGGGGGAAAAAACCCTCCTACAGAGGGAAAAAAGTGCCTCGACAGTCCTAGTGTGTATCATGTTGTAGCTTTCGTGTAATGTTTGCTATTTGTGATGCACATGCTCGTTCCATTACATATTTTCTAGCGAATGTCACACGAAAAAACTAGTTGAACATTTCTTCTAAATAGTTTGATTGGAGTACACCACCCCCATGATGAGTGTTTTTAAAATAAACACCTCTAGCCCTATAATGTGACTTGTTCATTCCTTGTGTACTAAAAATGTCCAATGACCCATATCAATTCATAAAATATGCTCCATGTGAAAAACGAATATGCTATGAGCTGGTCAATAAGATATACACATGGTGTTTAAAACCAAATGAAAAAATGTAAGCAAAACTTACTATGTAATGTGTAATGTTGCTTTCTCCGCAAGATAAGATGAATGACTATGTAAACTCCTTCAAAGTCATTTAGAATAATTCTCTTTAGGAAGCATTAGTGGAAACCAAACACATCAAATGTAACAATTGATCTAATGATGACCAAACCTTCTTTCGCTTGTTAATGAGATCAACTTGACTATCATTGTCTGTCGTAATTGAATAGAGGTCGTTCCACAGCTCCCATTTCCCATCATCTTGACTATTCACATCTCTTTTAAAGAAACGTCTTGCCTTCTCCCCATTGAAACTTGTTGTAAAATCTCTTGAGACTCACCATACTTCTTAACAACTAAAGATACATGGCCACCATGACAACCAATAGAATTCAAAAGATCTTCTATTTTTTGGATTGCTATTGTAGACCTCTCTAGTGGTTTCATTGCAAATGCATATTCAACATGGAGCTTCCGAAGCCTATCAAAGATCCTCATGAATGCATGCAAAGTACAAAAGTGAACATTGACTAATGGAAATGGAATAATGGGTTTCCAATCATTGCTTATTTTATCATGAGTCGGTTCTTGTAACATTGGACACCTCAAAAGTGATATCTCCTATACCCTGTGATTCGATGAGTTTGTTTCATCAATTTCTTCAGAGTCATCAACTCTCATCAATGCCCTTGCAAGTTTAGACTATCTC
Organism: Ceratopteris richardii; assembly: GCA_020310875.1. NCBI lineage: Eukaryota > Viridiplantae > Streptophyta > Polypodiopsida > Polypodiales > Pteridaceae > Ceratopteris > Ceratopteris richardii. Next base: position 108,270,963 of record CM035429.1, on the reverse strand, counting down.
TTAGATCCTTTGTAACCTTGTGTACAATATGGGCAAGGATAGAGAGAAGATGCTCCTTGTTTAAAACCTAACATGCATTTTATACTCTTAAGGTCTCCACCCAAATGCCATTCTACCTAAAAATCACCTATATCATCTACAGAAACCTTTTGCCCATGTATTTGAGAAGAGATTACTTCCGTAATCCATGGAGTCCTACTAAAAATCCAAGTAATAACATTGTTTGTTTCTTTGGAACTTCTATAGCACCTACCCACCAGATATCTCTCTCTGATTGCACATTGTAAGTCAAATGGGAAGTGGATTCTAAAGTTTCATCACTCATTGCATGGTCCATAACTTCATTCATTAGTGTCAGACTCAACCTTTCTAGTCGCTGACCCTTCATGATTTGATACTCATCAAGCTTTAGTATGAACTTTAACTTAACATAACAGTCTACACAGAAGAGAAAACATTATCTTAATATGGCACTTGAATGCAATAAAACTTCAACACCAAATAAAATGTAGTAGGGATACCTTTGGTTGTTGAACTATAAAAGTGAACCATTGCTTGTTGAAGCTTCTGAAGATCCACAAATATATTGTTGAATTTAGTGTAAGCAAATCCTTGTGTAGATAGGATCTTTGATTGCTTCTTGGGAATATTTGGATGATAAACAGAGGCACGCGTAGTGTCTTCTATGAATAAATATTGTCCAATAGTATGAGTCACATCCTCATTTGAAGTTTTTTTTGATAGACACTTTATATGGGCATGGAAATATACTTTGAGAAATACCTTGTGCTTGTAAGGCTTGCCTCAGAAGGGTGTACATTGCATTATAACCATTTCTACTGATGCCCGCTTCGTCGCTATATTGCCTGCACATCTTGCACTTTCATAATGTCTTTTAACTTCTCTGAAAATGCAGCTTCAACAACAACTCTAATACACTTTCCTATGGGTGAGTCTATAGCAAAAGTGATTTCTTTGCTGTTTATAGAGCTATTCATCAAGTTGAATTGATCTTGTGTTGTTGCCATACGTCATTTGCGTGCTCCGCCACCTATTGAAAGAGCTTCAAAGGATGACAATGCTCATTTCCTATGTCTCATACCAAGAAGAGTCTCTTTCAGCTGCTGGAGATTGGCAGTTAACTTTGAAATTGTGCTTTCTTTTGCTTCCATATCCTGTTCAAAATCTGCAAGTTGTTTTAGTAAAGATATGATTGTGCTTTCCAAAGTGACCACCCACATATGATGGAGTTCATATTGTTGGAACTAATACTTAGCAGTAGCATGTGAATGTGTAGATAATCGCTTGCAGTAACCTAATAGTCCAGCTTCACCCGCACCAATAAACTGAAGTAAAGTTGAGAGGTTATGGAATGTTGGATGGTAAGAAGATATTGGATCATCAAGAGGATATAGTGAACCATGAGTCCAAAGATCAATACTTTTTTCTCCAACTGCACGACGTTCATTTGAGAATCTGCATCATTGTTGCATCATGTATTTGGAGCAAACTCTCTAGGCACACGAACATGGATACTTGTTGATGCAGCAGCATGAGGACGTTCTACTGTGAAGTTTGTGATACATGTCAACACCATCTTTGGCGCTAATGACCAGCAATATCAAAAACAAAGATGGAAAACAGGTTCGAAGGGACTCTAAAGCATATGTTTTCCTCAAAAAATGTGTTTTCTTGTATGTGTATGGGTTAAAGTTTATTTTTCCACTGTGTATGGCTAAAAATGATGAAATTTGAAAAAAGTCATTTTTTGGGGGAAGCATAGTCACGGATTTGATGATGTGGCACTTACTTTTGGAGGGAGTTTGAAACTTATACTTTTTCTAAAAGAAACTTTAAAAAATGGCCCAAAAAAGTGACTTCTGACATATATATTAAAAAAATAGGACCTTTTGAGTTAATATACACTAAAAATGAGACTTAAAAAAAAAAACTCATTTTTTTATTCAAATACATACACAAGTTTGATGATGTGGAAGTAGATTCTCTTGCTCTCTCTCTAGAAGAAGAAAGAGAGGGACCTAGTAAAGCCTAAAAAAAGCCTACTCCAACCTACTAAAAAGTGCCCTATTAAATGCACTTTGTTCCCTTAAACAAGAACAAAAGTAAGCTTAATCCCTAAAAATTAGGGATCCTTACAAGGCCCATGCAGGATTCCTTTTTTCCCCTAATGCCTGGGACAATAAGAGCTAATAATAAATGGCCATTCTTTGTGGCTAGCCATGGTGGGATGTTATAATTAACCAAACATACATGCCATGTGCTCCATGAAGAGCTGCGTAAACCAAATGGATTTACTCCGTCCATAGCTAAGCCTAGATGTATGTTTCGAGGCTCACTAGCAAACTTTGGCCACTTATTATCTATGTGTTTCCAAGCATTAGAGTCACTAAGCACTCTTATTACACCAACTGTAGCCTTGCTCTTTGCATGCCATGACATTAACTCAGCTATGGATTTGCATCTAAACATGCTCTTAATTCTTGGAATGATAGGAACGTGGCGAAGAACCTTTGTGGGGATTGCTTCGCCCACAAGGTCTTCTCTAAAACTATTTGCTCCACACTTTGGACATATGTGGAGATGCTCATACTTGTTCCGAAAGAGAATGCAATCATTCAAACAAGCATGAATCTTAGTGTAGTCCATTCCAATGGATTGTTAAAGTTTTTTTGCATCTCCACGTGTTGGAGGCATGTGACTGCCCTTTGGCAAAAAATGATATTTAAGAAGCCTGCAATAAGCAATTAGAATGATATTAATAAATAAATTTATTTTGATAAAGCAATGAAAGTTTATTTCAAATCCACTTACCTGAACAATTCAGAGACACTACTATCTAACCATGCATAAATGGATTGCACATTGAGCATTGCGAGTGACGCACATAGTACATATATCTTTGCTCCATTGTATAGTGGTAAACAAGCGAGTCTTCACATGTTTTCGTATTCTTCATCAACTTTTGATCCTGGAAATTCTCTTGTGTCCATGAAACTCATGACATCTCTTCTCCATCATCGTGATCTTTGTCCATCTCATAAAATGCTTCGAGCATTTCTTCCATGTGGTCATTCTGTGTAATGCTATTAGTACCCTGTACTTCGAAATCCCTTTTTGTTCTCTTCTCTCCACGAGAGATTATCGGTGCAATGTCTTTTGTGTCCACCTGCTCACCATGGAGACCATGCGAAAGGTAGCATAGATCTTGTAGTGGACTTTTATTAAAGGATCCATATTCTCTAGCATGTGGACTTGCATTGAGTGCAAGGGCATGCCATTCTCTCCTCCAGATCCAGACTAGCCATCTGATACAATATGGACATATTACAACATTTGATATTTCTTGTTAAACCTAGACACAACCTAGAAACCCTAATCCTATTTGTATATATTTAATTCGATAAAAACCCTAAAATCCTCATTTTATATATTTAATTATATATACTTATTTGAAACACTAGCTATTCTCATATTTATTTATCTATACTAAAATCCTATTTTTTAGATAGATTTAATGTGTATGCATGTGTAAACAGCCTAAACACCCTAATCCTATTTTCATATATTTAATTTGATAAAAAACCCTAAAATCCTATATATATATATATATATATATATATATATATATATATATATATATATATATATATATATATATATATATATATATATATATATATATATATATGTTTGTGTGTGTATGTGTACATATATTATGTGTGTATGCATGTGTATGCTGTTAGAGTATGATCAATGTCTACCCCTCATGATTGTATGCACATTTTGTAAGGCCCCCTTTATGAGGAGAAGCCAAGCGTGCATTACCCAATTGATGGGAATCCCAACTTGAATGTTGGATGAAGGTCATATTGGACCATGTAAGATATTATAAGGAAAGGGAGTTACCAGGGTCCCCAATTGTGGGGTCCGGGGCAGCGGTGAGCAGCCCCGGCTGGGGGGTCCAAGGGGGCCAGCGGGCCCCCTGGCTGGGGGGTCCCAGGGGGCCAGCGGGCCCCCTGGTGGGGGTCCGGGAGCAGCGCCCCCGGCGCGACGGTAAAGGGAATATTCCATGGAATATTCCCTGTCGGAGTCAGAAATCATTTATATTTGTTAGGTCGGTTCAACCAGTCTAAGCCCTGTATGGCAATTACGCGGGCGGTGGCCGCCCACGCCCTACCGCCCATGTATAGCCGTCCATGGCAGGCCACCCATGATCCTATATATACATGACTTCTGCACTACCTAAGACATTGAGTTGAGCCAGCATACCTCTACCTTGTATCTCCCTATCTAGAGTTGCCTAGATCACCATTTAAGCTCTACCTTGAGAGCGCACGGGTGGACAACGCCATCATCTTTGTACTTGCTGCTAGTAGAAAATTGTTGAGATTCTCCTATATCTGTTATCTTCTCTGCTATTGCTCCTGTGTTATATTGCGTAACTATTGTCTTACATGGTATCAGAGCTGTAAGGTTCGAATAGCTTGAGAAGTATCATTATTTTAGCGTACTAGCAGACTAGAATATCAGTAGATTATTCGAGTGATTACATGATGGCTTCATCGTCGAACACTAGTCTTGGTGCTTCACCTAATGTTAATGCTGCACCTATTCGAATTCGTCCACCTGCATTCACTGAAGGGAAGCTGGATGGAACCAACTATACACTCTGGAAGTTCAAAATTTCTGCAATTTTGGACTCCTATGAATTACTTGACACTGTCATGGGACCGATGGGATTGGATCCAGAGCCTATACCAGTTGAAGATCCAGCAAATTCAAGATTGATGATTCAGCCAGATCCAGATCTTCTACGAGCTTGGAAGAGGCGGAATGCTGATGCATTATGTGCGATTGTCACTAGTGTAAGTGATTCTGTGCTTACTTTAGTTCAACATACTACTAAAGCACATGAGGCTTGGGGCATATTGGCTCGACAATATGAGACCAAGAACCACACTAGGATACAGAATTTAGAAAATCAGTTGGCAAATGAAAAGCATTCTGATTCTGAAAAGGCTGAAGATTTTATCAAACGGATAAAGCATCTTCAAGATCAATTGGCTGCAGTTGGTGTTGTTATAACACCAGAAGAGCTAGCTCGAAGATCTGTACGTGTTCTTCCAGCAAAGTATGATGGATTAGTAACAGCCCTTAACACTCAGGTAAGGCCAACTCCTCTTACATTTGAAGAGTTTTGTGCCATGCTTTTAGAAGAAGAGATGCGGCTGAAGAATCGGCAAAGTACAACTGATGCTGCATTCTCAGCAAATGCAAAAGGTAAAGGCTCTTCAGAGGGATCAAAGAAGAAGCCAAAGAAGAAAAAGTTCACAGGAAGTTGCTTCTATTGTGAAAAGAAAGGCCATGCCATCAAGGATTGCAGAAAGAAGCAAGCTGATGAACGGAATGGGACTGTAAAATCATCATGGAAGAACAAAGAGTCTGCAAACAACACAGAGCTGGAACTTTGGGTAGCTATTGAAGAGGTATGTTCATCTGCTCAAGCTCGTGTTGATGAGCCATGGATTTTAGATAGTGGAGCTTCTCGCCATATGACTAGTAAAAAGGATTGGTATAGTTCCCTAGTGCCTCTGCGGGAATCCATCAATGTAGTGGTGGGAAACGACTCCAAGTGTCCAGCTGAAGGAACTGGAACCATCTCTTTTATCACTTCTCCAGGTGTTGAGAAAAAGTTATCCGATGTTCTCTATGTACCTACACTCAAAAGAAATTTGTTGTCAGTTTCTGCAATAACAGATCGTGGACTCGAAGTTCACTTCAATAAGAGTGGTGCGGAAATCATGGATTCATCAGGTAATGTTGTAGGTAAAGGCACACGACGGGATAACTTGTATGAGTTAAGTGCTTTAACTGCTACAGAAGATAAAGATGTAAGCAGGTTATGGCACCAACGATTTGGGCATCTCGGATTTGCAGTTTTGAAGGAGATGCAACGAACAGGGATGGTTGCTCATTTGCCTGCATTTTCAGAGTTGCAGGAACCTTGTGAAGCTTGTATGATGGGCAAGCAACAACGAAAGGCATTTCCAAGAGAGACCAGCAATCGATCTCAAGCTCCTCTAGAGTTGGTACATGCTGATCTCTGCGGTAAAATGTCTACACCTGCTTTAGGAGGATCTTTCTACTTCTTGCTGTTAGTCGACGATTATAGTAGAAAGATGTGGGTTTATTTCATTCGAGAGAAGGCTGATGCTTTTGAAAAATTTAAAGCGTGGCATAAGTATATAGAAAGTGAATCAGGAAGGAAACTGAAGAAATTTAGAACAGATAGAGGAGGTGAATTCTTGTCAACAGAATTCAACAATTACTGTAAGGAGCATGGTGTGAAAAGGCAACTTACCACAGCTCATACACCTCAACAAAATGGCGTTGTTGAGCGCAGGAACAGGACAGTAGTTGAAATGGCTCGTTGTATGTTAAAGGCTCAAGACATGCCTGATTCATTCTGGGCAGAAGCAGTCAATACAGCAGTCTACATCCTCAATCGAAGCTACACAAAAGCTCTGAAGGGGATGACTCCTCAAGAAGCATATTCTGGTAAAAAGCCTTCAGTTTTGCATTTCAGAATTTTTGGTTGTTTCTGTTATGCACATATTCCTGATTCAACAAGATCAAAGTTGGATTCAAAAAGCAAAAAGTGTGTCTTCCTAGGATATAGTGAAGAGTCTAAAGCATACAGGTTATGGGATCCTGAGGCAAGGAAGATTTTTGTCAGCCGAGATGTGGTGTTTGATGAACGACCACACTTAGTAGAAGATAAAGGTAAATCTACTATCTCATCAAACGGAGAAATATCTCACCTTGTGCCTATCAAAAGACAGGTTAAAGTTGAGGAGGAGGAAACATCTGATGGAGAAATTTCCTCAATAAAAAGCCAACCAATTGTAGCTACACAGCGTAAGCCACTACCGAAGTGGGCACAACAGCTCTTTGATGATCACAATCCACATGTAGATGCACCAGAATCATCATCGGATGGATTACGAAGATCAAAGAGAATAGAGGAGCAAAGAAGAGCCTCAGAACACATTGTTAACATGGCTCTAATGGCAGATATCATGGGTTCGATAAAGGAACCTACCACCATTGAAGAAGCCATTGATGATCCAGATTGGAGAGCGGCAATGCAGTCTGAGTATGATAGTATACTCAAAAATGATACATGGGATCTAGTCGACTTGCCGCCAAAGAAGAAGGTAATAGGTACTAAATGGATTTGGAAAGCTAAGTATAAAGCTGATGGAACATTAGAAAAGTATAAGGCACGATTAGTTGCACAGGGTTTTTCACAGATTGAAGGATTTGATGTTCAAGAAACTTTTGCACCAACAGCACGCATGACAACTATTCGGACGGTACTTGCAGTAGCTGCACAAAAGTCTTGGCCTATTTTCCAGATGGATGTCAAATCTGCATTTTTGAATGGTCACCTCAAGGAGGAGGTATATGTATCTCAACCACCAGGTTTTGAGGTGCCCAATTCAGAAAATAAAGTTTGCAGGTTGAAGAAAGCTTTGTATGGACTTAAGCAAGCTCCACGGGCTTGGTACCAACGAATTGATCATTTTTTCAAAAATATGGGTTTTGAAAGAAGTACTTCTGATGCTAACTTGTATGTAACGAAAAGGGATAGCAAGCTAGTTGTTGTCATTGTATATGTAGATGATTTGATCATTACAGGAGATCATCAGGAACTCATCAATCAAACTCGGATCAGCTTGGGAACTGAGTTTGAAATGACAGACTTAGGTCTACTCCATTTTTGTCTGGGAATTGAAGTATGGCAAAGGAAGGATGGCATTTTCATCTCACAACAAAAATATTCCAAAGAAATTCTCAAGGCATTTGGAATGATGGACTGCAAACCAACTAGCACACCTATGGAGGTAAATCATAAGCTATCTATGGATGATAACATGCCTGATGTAGATGCTAAGAAGTATAGGAAGCTCGTTGGAAGTCTTATTTTTCTGTGCAACACTAGACCAGACATTTGCTATGCTGTTGGAGTGTTAAGCAGGTTTTCCAACAAACCTAAGGAGAGTCACTGGAATGCTGGAATGCGCATTCTAAGGTACATTGCAGGAACCTTGGATTTTGGTGTTTTGTATACCACAGGTGATACACTCCAAGGATATTGTGATTCAGATTGGGCTGGAGATTGTGATTCTAGAAAATCAGTTTCTGGATATTGTTTCTCACTTGGTTCAGGAATATTTTCTTGGGTAAGTAGGAAGCAACCAACTCTCGCACTCTCCTCCACTGAAGCAGAGTACAAAGCAGCTTGTTTTGCTTCTTGTGAGGCAGTCTGGTTAAGGAGAATTCTTGCAGATATAGGCTTTCCATCAAATATGCCAATTGTACTCAAGTGTGATAATCAAAGTTAAAGTTGTATGGCTATTGCAAAGAACCCAGTATTTCATGCTCGCACCAAGCACATAGAAGTACAGTACCATTACATTCGTGAGCTAATTGAAGATGAAATTGTGGAGCTAGAATATTGCCCAACAGAGGCAAATTGTGCTGACATATTCACTAAAGCACTTGGAAGAGAGCAGCTCAACAAGCATCTTCAACAGATGGGCATAGGACCGAGACCTACTTGATTTATCATCGGTAAACATTGAGGGGGGGTGTTAGAGTATGATCAATGTCTACCCCTCATGATTGTATGCACATTTTGTAAGGCCCCCTTTATGAGGAGAAGCCAAGCGTGCATTACCCAATTGATGGGAATCCCAACTTGAATGTTGGATGAAGGTCATATTGGACCATGTAAGATATTATAAGGAAAGGGAGTTACCAGGGTCCCCAATTGTGGGGTCCGGGGCAGCGGTGAGCAGCCCCGGCTGGGGGGTCCAAGGGGGCCAGCGGGCCCCCTGGCTGGGGGGTCCCAGGGGGCCAGCGGGCCCCCTGGTGGGGGTCCGGGGGCAGCGCCCCCGGCGCGACGGTAAAGGGAATATTCCATGGAATATTCCCTGTCGGAGTCAGAAATCATTTATATTTGTTAGGTCGGTTCAACCAGTCTAAGCCCTGTATGGCAATTACGCGGGCGGTGGCCGCCCACGCCCTACCGCCCATGTATAGCCGTCCATGGCAGGCCACCCATGATCCTATATATACATGACTTCTGCACTACCTAAGACATTGAGTTGAGCCAGCATACCTCTACCTTGTATCTCCCTATCTAGAGTTGCCTAGATCACCATTTAAGCTCTACCTTGAGAGCGCACGGGTGGACAACGCCATCATCTTTGTACTTGCTGCTAGTAGAAAATTGTTGAGATTCTCCTATATCTGTTATCTTCTCTGCTATTGCTCCTGTGTTATATTGCGTAACTATTGTCTTACATATGCATGTATGTATTTATCTATACTAAAGACCTCTTTTTATATATATTATTTATATATATACTAAATACATATTTTTTTATATGTAATTATTTATATATATGAGTATGTGTGTATATGTACGTGAGTGTGTATGTATATATGTGTGTATGTATATGCATGTGTGTTTTTAATATGTTAAAATCCTAAAGTCCTATTTTAGACCTATTTTCTATATATCATAAAAAACCTAAAAATCTAAAACCATAATCCTATGCGTGTTTGTAATGTGTTAAAATCCTAAAATCCTTTTTTCTATATATGTTAAAAATCCTAAAGACCTATTTTATGTATATCATAGAAAGCCTAAAAATCCTAAAACCCTAATGCTATATATATATATATATATATATATATATATATATATATATATATATATATATATATATATATATATATATATATATATATATATATATATATATATATATATATATATATATATATATATATATATATATATATATATCATATATGTGTATATTTGTATAATATGTATGCATGTGTAAATAGCTTAATAAAACCTTAATCCTATTATATATATATATATATATATATATATATATATATATATATATATATATTTGATTATAAATTGTATTTTTTTCATAATTTTTTCAAATATATGTTTATATATGTTAATATGAATCTAGAACTCTATTTCATATATAATTAATTATATATATTTAATTTGATTAAAAAACCCAAAAATCCTAGTTTTATATATTTAATTATATTTATTTGATAAAAAACCTTAAAATCCTATTTTTATATATCCTAAAACCCTAATTCTAAAGACTTAGACCTAAAATATGTATATGTGTGTATGCATGTGTATATATATTTATGTATGTATATGTATTATATTTGTATATGCATATATAGGTTATGCATGTGTAAAAACCCTAAAACCCTAATTGTAAAGAACTAGAGCTAAAACATGTAAATGTGTGTATGAATGTGTATATATATGTGTATGTGTATATGATTATATATATATCTGTATGTGTATATGTGTATGCATGTGTAAATAGCCTAAAACCCTAATCTGATTTTTATATATTTAATTATATATATTTAATTATTCTCTTGTGTAGATTGGGTAGGTTCAAAAAATGATAGAGGGAGTACTTTAAGTTATATTACATTTGCAAGTACAAAGCTCATTTCATGGTCATCCAAGAAGCAACCCACTATTTATATTTCATCAATTGACATTGAATATAGTGGTTTGGCAAATGGAACTTAAGAAGCAATTTTCATTAAGACATTAAACTCATATTTGGGTATACATTCTTCCACTTCTCATATTTTTGGAGACAACACAAGGTCTCTTAACCTTGCAAAAAATCCAATTTATCCATTATCACTATGTTAGGGAGAAAATCACAAGAAAGGAAATTGAACTCTCATATGTATCAATGCAACCACAATGTGTAACTATTATAATTAGATGGAGTGAAACTTACAGCACTCAAAGCTATGATTGGACTTGAGGAAATATCAAAAGATCAAAGAATCTGCATCTTAGGATTGAGAGGGATCCTTTGCTGCATGGATGAAGCCTAAGCTCTTGACTTATGCGTTGGTACTTCTCTTGCTATTTGAGGTTTAATTTTCTACACATATCTTGTAGAATTAATGAATTTCTATGGTTAATGTGAGGTTTTAACTTGGTGAACAATAAAGCGGATATTTTTTGGAGTTCGAGATCTACAAGAGCATGCAAGAAATACAAGGAAAAAGAAGACGCTTCGAGCACGAATGTACAAAGGTAAGTAACTCGTTAGGGCAATAGGCGTATATGCAAGCCGGGGGAAGGAAACCTCCTAATGAGGGAAAAAAGTGCCCCGATGGTCCTAGTGTGTTCACACACATTACTACCTAAATATATCAACAAATCCCCCTAGGATTGATGCAGTGAACAAGGAGCTGAAACTCATGTATAAGGAAGTGCCAAGCTATGTGGAATGAATCCACAAAAGGAACTAAGTCCAAAGCTTTGCAGAAAGCTTCAAACCTCTCCCTAGGTAGAGCCTTTGTGAAAAGGTTTGCAATGTTCTCCTGTGTGGGCACATATGCCAAACTAATCTCTCGAGGAGAGAACCTCTCCTTGATATAATGATAGTGCACCTCAATGTGCTTAGTGCAAGCATGGAACACAGGGTTCCTCGCAATTACAAATGCACTCTCACTCTTAGTGAAGATGGTGGTGGCAGAAGACTCACCAATACCCAAATCAGCCATAAGGCATCTTAGTCAACCAAGATATGCATGAGCTACCAAGCATGAAGCAAAAGCTACCAGTGGACACATGAATGTCATAGCACCCAACCACGTAAAAGTTAGAAAAAGCATGCAAATCTAGCGGTAGTGATCCCCCTTGGGATAAAACAATAGAAATAAATGGGTACCACTCAAGTAGCAAAAGATGCGCTTAACCACTTGCCAATGCTTGACACTTGGGCAATGCATAATCTTGCTCATTTGTGAGATAGCAAACTAAATATTTTGTCGAGTATTTTAAAAAGTAAATCAAGCATCCAACAACCTACTAATAGAGAACAACATCAAATGCATCTCCAACATCATGAAGACTTAATCATAAACTGTCTCCATAGGAGTGGCAATAGGTTTGTAGTCTTCAAGGTCAAAATGCTATAATAATGTGTCAATATATATTTTTTGACACAAAGCTATTTTTCCATCAACTTGCATAATTTCAATGCCCAAATAATTATGTAAATGCCCCAAATCTCACATCTCAAATGAGGCATGCATATCAGCCTTAAAATCAACAATATGCTTCTCATGAGGACTAGTAAGCATCATCTCATCAATATACACAACAATGATCAGAAGCACATCATTAGCATGCTTAACATATAAGGGGCTCTCAGTTGGACTGTTCTCAAAACCATATGCAATCAGGTAGGCATGTACTTTCTCATACTAAGCACATGGTGCTTGTTTCAAACCATATAATGCTTTTTTCAACCTGCACACTTGGTCTTCATGGCCTTTCTACACAAAGCCATGGGGCTGAAAAAAGTACACTTCTTCATGCAAGTACACTTGGTTTTAATGTCCAACTGATTTACATTCCAACCATGATGAGCTGCAAGTGCATAGATTCTATGAACAATAGTCATTTGACATGTAGGTGCAATGTTTGCATCAAAATCAATGCCTCTTTCATGTGCATAACCCTTTGCAACAAGCCTCACCTATACCTATCCATTGTCCATCAGGATTATGCTTCAACTTGTGTACCCACCTAGTACCAATGGCCTTTTTGTGACGAGGCAAGTCACACAAAGACCACATACCATTTTTAAGAGCACATCAAAGAGGTGGACACACAAGAAGAAGGAGCAAGTAGCAAGCTCCAAGAAGTGTATCTCTAATTTTCAGAACAAATCCCTATAAAAACATTGATTTTGATCACTAAGACCAAACTAAATATCATTTCACCTTTTTGTAACTCTATTCAAGCAGAGGAGTCCTCCAGCTTGAGGAGTATTAGAAGTACCATCCTACCAATTTTCATAATTTTTAGACTCCATTTGAGCCTTCAAATAAGCCATAGAACGTAATTTTTAACTAGGCCAGACACTAGGTCTCGACAAAGCCAAAACTAGTCAAAAAACTATAAAAAGAGCTAGAGAGCTCATTTTGGAGGTTAGCTTGTTGTAGATTTGAGCTTTTGTATGAGACCTCTTTTGTAATCGAAGCTTTCCATTGTTCCTCTATTTGCTCTTATCGTGTGTGTGTGTGTGTGTGTGTGTGTATGTGTGTGCATGCTTGTGTGCTTTCACTCACGCACTTCACGTGCTCATGGTCTTCATACCAATCCTCATGTCTCTGCAGATTGACAAGTAAAGGAGGTGATACTCACACTTGAGCTACACGAAATCTTGGCACCGTTGGTGGGGAGAGAGCTTAAAGGACGAGTGTGTGATGGTAAGACGTAGAGTTGTGATGTTGGAGTTGTAGGTAATTTCTTTACTTTTCCCTAATTTTTCTCTTTCGTACTTCATCTCCATCATCAACATCATCATCCTCACCATCTCCCACCTTCATCTCCATCTCCATTCAAGTCTTAGTTTTTTGGTCATATCACCTTCCCCACTCCATTCCCCTCATTTCACTTGTGAGAGAGAGATTTTACAAGAACTTGTTTGTGTTTTTTCGTGCACTAACATTGCAGGGTATCCTTTGGACATCACGAATCTACAAGAAACATAGGTAAAAACTTTAGTTCTTTGTCAGAAATCGCCGTAGAAGCTGACCATCGTGACTATCAAACAAAGGTGGGTATTTGGTTGAATTTTTTGCATGAAAGAGGAGGTAAGGTAAGCGTTCTCATAGATCGAAACTCATTTTTTTGAAATCATACATTTGGCTAACCATTGTGATGGTGACTCAGCATCGCGACTGTGTCTGACCATCACAACAATCACTAACCATCGTGGCACTTGGCTCACGCCATCGCTATCATGACTCATCATCGCGACAGTGACACACCATCGCGATGGTGATTGACAATCGCGATCTCCATAATCACTCTAGAGTGGATTCCTCAAGACAACTAAAACATAGAACTATATCTAAATAGAGAAACACAAGAAGCCTTTTGGAGATTCAAGCCACATCAACCTAACCTAGTAATCACCATCTATGAATTCAAAGACCTTGAGACACCAGGCAAAGTGGTCTACCTAGATAACACATATCAAAAAATGTAGCATGATAGGCATGCCTACACATGGCAAACAGAAGCGATTTTCCCTCCACAAAGATCTAATATCTCCCATGGCCTCTAAGGAGTAGGATGATCCAAGCTCATGAAAACCAGAGGGGAAGAGAGGGCCGCATTACAAGGTCGTGCACAAGGCACATATTTTCATCAACCCATGCACGAACACACTTACCCATCATTCATTATGGGACACAAGTACTTGGCATTATCACTCGGCAACCCATAGTTGGAAGATCCAGAGGACATCAGGGTTAAAATATCAATACCTACGAAGCAATTCACCATCACAAGCTACTCAAAATCACCATTAACAATCTCTTTTGAGCACCTAGCAATTTTTGGAGACTCCAACGACACATTCATGCTGGAATCCAGAGAAGATATACATACCAAGGGACTATCAACTTGCAAAGGCTTGTAGTGACAAATGCAAAACCTAAAAGCTGACACTGCTACATTTGGAAGATAAACGGCTCTTGTTCATATAGGATGGACACTACCTCTCTACGCACTACATGGAACAACCACTACAACAAGGGTGTGTCAAGGATGATAGACTCAAGAGGGGGGGGGGGAGTTTTGAAGATCAAAACTCAAGGACAAAGCATAGGAGCACATCAAAGAGGTGGACACACAAGAAGAAGGAGCAAGTAGGGAGCTCCAAGAAGTGTATCTCTAATTTTCAGAAGAAATCCCTATAAAAACAGTGATTTTGATCACTAAAACCATTTTAAATATCATTTCACCTTTTTGTAACTCCATTTTGCTCAAGCTAAGACATCCTCGAGCATGAGGACTATTAGAAGTACCATCCTACCAACTTTCATAATTTTTAGACTCCATTTGAGCCTTAAAATAAGCCCTAGAACCTAATTTTTAACTAGGCCGGACACTAGGTCTACACAGGGCCAAAACTAGTCAAAAAACTAGAAAAGGAGCTAGAGACCTCATTTTGGAGGTTATCTTGTGGATTTGAGCTTTCGTATGAGAACTCTTTTGTAATCAAAGTTTTCCATTGTTCCTCTCTTTGCTCTTATCGTGTGCGCGTGTGTGTATGTGTGTGCATGCTTGTCTGCTTTCACTCACACACTTGTGCCTTCACTCGCTCATGGCCTTCATACCAGTCCTCACGTCTCCGCGGATTGACAAGTAAAGGAGGTGATACTCACGCTTGAGCTACACCTTCTGACTAGCCAGGAAAGCTTGATTTGCAACATGCATAATGGACCTGTTCTGCCTAGGCTAGTCTTCCTACAATAGAACAGAGACTAACTCCTCAAATGTTAAGGCATTTGGATTGCCTTTCATCATCAAACAAAGAGTAGAAGCAAAACTCTAATATGAATCGGGAAGACCATTCAGAACAGTCTTCACAAGTGAACTTCCAGGCAAGACTTCATCAGTACAAATCAACTGTTCTTTCAAATCTTTGATCTTTGTTAGAAAATTGTCCATGGAATCACCTTCATTCATGTGCTCACTCTCCAATTGTTTTTGGAGGTAAGCAACACAAACCTCATTCCTTGCTTGGTATGCATATGTATGTATAGTGTGTGTGTGTGTGTGTTTATATGTGTATATGTGTGTAAGTTTGCATGTATGCATGTGTATGTGTGTGTATGTGTGTGTATGTGTATGTGTGTGTCTATGTGTGTGTATGTATATGTGGGTGTATGTATATGTGTGTGTATGTATATGTGGGTGTATGTATATGTGTGTGTGTATGTATACATGTGTATGTGTGTGTATGCATATGTATTTATAGTGTGCGTATGTGTGTGTATGCATGTGTATTCATGTGTTTTTCTGTGTTTGCATGCATGTGTTTGCATAGTGTGTTTATGTGTGCATATGTGCATATGTGCATATGTGTGTATGTTTGTGTGTATGCATGTGTCTGTATACATGTGTTTGTATGTGTGTTTATGCATGTGTTTGTATAGTGTGTTTGTGTGTGTATATGTACATATGTATGTATGCATGTGTCTATGCATGTGCATGTGTGTGTATGCATATGTGTGTATGTATGTGCATATGTGTGTATGCTTGTGTATGTATGCATGTGAGTGTATGTGTGTGTGTGTTTCTATGTGTGTGTATGTATATGTGCAAGTATGTATATGTGTATGTGTATGTGTGTGTATATGTATGTGTGTATATGTAAGTATGTATATGTGTGTGTATATGTATGTATGTGTATATGTGTATGTATATATGTGTATGAATGTGTGTGTATATGTGTGTATGTATGTGTGTGTATATGTCTGCATATGTGTATATATGTATGTATGTGTGTGTGTATATATATATATGTGTGTGTATATGTGTGTATGTATGTGTGTATATGTGTGTGTATATGTATGTATATGTGCGTGTATATGTGTAATATGTATATGTGTGTGTATATGTGTGTATATGTGTATGTATGTGTATGTATATGTGTGTATATGTGTGTATGTATGTGTGTATATGTGTGTGTGTATGTGTGTATGTATATATGTGTGTGTATGTGTGTATGTGTGTAAGTGTGTGGATATGTGTGTATGTTTGTGTATATGTGTGTATGTATGTGTGTGTGTATATGTGTGTATGTATGTGTGTATGTATGTGTGTGTATATGTGTATGTATGTGTGTGTATATGTGTATGTATTCTTTTCGTCGACATCGCTTATGTGATGCTTAAAAAAAAGTGTCGCATATGCGAAAGTCCCCAATTTGTTTTTCAATTGGGGGTGTCGCTATGCCCCCATTATTCTTGTAGTGAATGGTGTTCATCCTTGCTTGTGCAAAGTTCAGAGGGTCCAACGGATGCTATGCCTTTCACTATTGTACATTCCTTTCATTCAAGCTATGGAGAAGAGTAATGGTAAGATCAAACTTCATTCAAAGAAAAATGGAAAAAAATAGAATTGTTCACCTTGCTCCTTCTAGTTATACCGAACTTCTCTTGGGTGAACGTAAATGGATGTCAAACTTTGGAATTTGTGGTGAGGCGATCTGCTTATTTACGGCAATGCTCGTTCCAGAGCAACAAGAAAGTCGTTGATACTGTACATTCCATTGCTATGCTACCCTGCTTTCCATGTTCACATATTCAGGACAACTTCTTTGCTTGCTCTTGAGTACGTATGAAGTGCTCGATGTCCCCCTTGCCTCTTATTCAAAAGTGTTCAAAGCCCTAACATGGAGACGTACTTTGTTGGCTATGTAATCCCCTCTCAAGCTGCGAATGATCTATGATGTAATGTGACATTTTCCTCTGTTATCTTTCCATTCCTTTCAGGCCTGCACTTCCATTTGGTATGTAGTTCTTCACTGTTCTCTCAAAAGAAAATTACAAATGGATTTCAATAATGTTTGTTATCCAGTTATAGGTAGATTATTTTGATTATATAATGCCTTGTAAGTAGTATAGAAGGCATTGTGGAGGATCTGCAGCCAACTTTCATTTAGCTAGTAGAACCATCAGACGAATTTTTCTTTTCCAGGTGCCTGCCTGCGAGGAGACAACAAACGTATTTCAGCTCCAAAAAGCTGCTTAGGAAAGAACTGGTTATTTTTTATAGTTTAGAAAAGGAATGATGAAGGGAAAGGACACTCATCGTCCACCTACCTATGGTGGTGTCACTCTGTGTGATCCAAAAAGGTAGGAAGATGTTACAGATTCTTATATATACAATGTTATAACGCCGATATTCCTGCATCCTCTTGTACTGATTGGGCTCGCAATACTAGGTCTCTGTTGATATGATTGTAGCCTATACTAAGTTCAGAAGAGACAATATCAGTAGTCTCGAGTACATGTAGCTAGCTACATCCTGAGCATCTAGAATGAAGCAGCCACCACAATGAATGGCTGGAGTTCTCTCTCTCTCTCTCTCTCTCTCTCTGGCGCATTTCTCGCGCACATGCCCTACTTTTTAATATTCATGTTGACATTGCTATTGTGTCAGCCATGTGAGCAATGACGTGCAGGAGAGGAGAGATACTCAAAGGTGTTTTCAGAGCTGTGCAAAAGTTTGAGAGCAGATAAAGATCAGCTAAATTTGTCAGACTTTTCTCCTCTCCATTGTGTAGTACACAAACTTCCCTCTTATTGATCGGCTGTTATATGTCTCTGGCGAAGTGTGCCTACTGATCTCTCTCTCTCTCTCTCTCTCTCTCTCTCTCTCTCTCTCTCTCTGTGGACTCCCCTCTCACTTTACATGGATGAGATCCTCTCACTTTGAACATCCATGATATGGACCAGAAGCTATCACGTTAGAGCCCTTTTGGGGACGCCCAAACTGATACAGACGCGGACAAATGTGCATAAAACAATATATATCAATCATTTTTTCCTGAAAGCAAGTGAGGAAACATTACTCCACGTCAATTTATTTTTTTTTTTGGTCAAGAAAATCTTTGCATTGATTACATGTGAGAATAGTAATAACGCTGTCTCTAAAACTCTCCATTTGCTTCTCATGCTAACAGTGCTCAACGTACCCAACCGTCCTTTGTTTCTGGGAACGTGGCAAGTGTCCCAACAAATCTTTTGGATACCCTTTGCCTTTTCATCTCTAGCGCAAACGAAAATCCTAAAAATAACCTCTAATTTAAGATCCCTTCTTCATTGATGCTAGCTAAAAGAGAACTGAAATAGAGGATACGTGGCACAAAAAATTGCTGATGACCATAGCCCTCCCAAGCCCATTTAGCCTTATTGAAGTACCATTGGAGTGCATAAATGTTTAAAATGCTCTCTTCTGTTGATTATCTGATAGCTCCACATAAACGGAGGAGAGTTGATAAGATTTTTTACCATGATTGTGATGTGGTTCAATTCAATATATATATATATAT
This sequence comes from Ceratopteris richardii, assembly GCA_020310875.1. Lineage (NCBI taxonomy): Eukaryota > Viridiplantae > Streptophyta > Polypodiopsida > Polypodiales > Pteridaceae > Ceratopteris > Ceratopteris richardii. Next base: position 108,251,923 of record CM035429.1, on the reverse strand, counting down.
ATATATATATATATATATATATATATATATATATATATATATATATATATATATATATACATATATATATATATATATATATGTGTGTGTGTGTGTGTGTGAGTGTGCGTTTATATATATATATATATATATATATATATATATATATATATATATATATATATATATATATATATATATATATATATATATATATATATATATATACATATATATACATATATATATATATATATATGTGTGTGTGTGTGTGTGTGAGTGTGCGTTTATATATATATATATATATATATATATATATATATATATATATATATATATATATATATATATATATATATATATATATATATATATATATATATATATAGTGTGTGTGTGTACATATACATATACACAAACATATACATATACATATACATCTACATATACATACACACATGCATATATATACATACATACATACACACACACACACACACACATATATATATATATATATATATATATATATATATATATATATATATATATATATATATATATATATATATATATATATATATATATATATAATTTATGTATCTATTTATTTATTTATTTATTTATTTATGTGTGTATGTCTCTAGGTATGTATATATGTACATATGCATGTATATGTATGTATTTTTGGAACTTCAAACTTACACAACGCTTGAGGGGGATTTGATCTACATCAAAAGCTATTGCTTGGATTATGTCGAAAGAAATTCCATTGGAGAGTTCTTTAAATTATTCTCATTAATTGTACTTTTTAAAAAGATTTTTCATGGATCTTTTACCATTGTAAAATTCTAGAGCTTCATACATTTAAAAGTAGAGAATGAGAGCTAATCTTCAACAAATTTGAGGTGGTTGAGTTGCAATTAATGAATCAATCAATCACCTAAAAGTAGATCAAACTAGTTGTTCACTTTTCCTAGATTGTAGGAGAGTGCATTGATTCCCTCCAACAGCTAATCCCACCTTCATTTGAATTCAAACTCCACTTCTAAAATTCATGGCGCACTTCAAGAGTCTATATAAATACTTCAGATCACTTTTACATTACATGGAAGCAATATACATACACTTGTGGCCATCATTGTCTTGCTCCTTCATTTTTCTGCATCATCTTCTTCAAGAATAGTAAGCTTGCAGAGGCTTCTACTCTCTCTATAGAGCTCCAAATTGGGTAAAAGAGGCCTCATTGGCAAGGTATTAGTGTCTAGTTTGTGTAAATTATTAGAGCATTTGGTTCAATAGATTGAGAGAAATCTCAGTTTTTCTATCTCGAGGTCTATCTCTATGCATTCCTGAAAAATAGGAGGTACCACTATTGAGTGTCGCACTCATTCCAAAAACATATTTTGCTTATTTCTTGTAGTCTTCTACATTATATACACTCGACCCTATGTGTGTCACTCCTCCAAAGGGGATTTTTCTAATTGAAATCATGATGGTCTCTATGAGCATTTGAAGTTGATTGTCTCATCCAAAGATAGTAAGTTTTTTGAGCTAGCCAATGTGCAAAACCTATTTGTTTTGTATCAACTCTTTCTCCTTGATGCTCCAAAGTACATAGTCCATTTTATTGCACTTATTGCATGCCTATAAGGTCTATTTGAGTCTCCATAAGTTCAAGGGCTGATCTCCTGCCGGTTGGCTAGACCAAAATTTGTCACTTCGCAATTCATTTTTCTACCTCTTACAAGCTTCTCCAAGTTCTTTCATGTATGTATGTGTTTATGTATGTCTCTATGTATGTATGTATGTATGTATGTATGTATGTATGTATGTATGTATATATGTATTTATCTTGTATGTATGTAGATGAACCTATTGTAGAAGAATAATATCAATATCATCCCATACACTCATGGCCCATAATGATATAGAATTATTCATTCATAGAGGTGATGAATGAACCTAGAATTCATGGCGCACTTCAAGAGTCTATATAAATAATTCAAATCACTTTTACATTACATGGAAGCAATATATATACACTTGTGGCCATCATTGTCTTGCTCCTTCATTTTTGTGCATCATCTTCTTCAAGAATAGTAAGCTTGCAGAGGCTTCTACTCTCTCTACAGAGCTCCAAATTGGGTAAAAGAGGCCTCATTGGCAAGGTATTAGTGTCTAGTTTGTGTAAATTATCAGAGCATTTGGTTCAATAGATTGAGAGAAATCTCAATTTTTCTATCTCGAGGTCTATCTCTATGCATTCCTCAAAAATAGGAGGTACCACTATTGAGTGTCGCACTCATTCCAAAAACATATTTTGCTTATTTCTTGTAGTCTTCTGCATTATATACACTCGACCCTATGTGTGTCACTCCTCCAAAGGGGATTTTTCTAATTGAAATCATTATGGTCTCTATGAGCATTTGAAGTTGATTGTCTCATCCAAAGATAGTAAGTTTTTTGAGCTAGCCAATGTGCAAGCCTATTTGTTTTGTATCAACTCTTTCTCCTTGATGCTCCAAAGTACATAGTCCATTTTATTGCACTTATCGCATGCCTATAAGGTCTATTTGAGTCTCCATAAGTTCAAGGGCTGATCTCCTGCCGGTTGGCTAGACCAAAATTTGTCACTTTGCAATTCATTTTTCTACCTCCTACAAGCTTCTCCAAGTTCTTTCATGTATGTATGTGTTTATGTATGTCTCTATGTATGTATGTATGTATGTATGTATGTATGTATGTATGTATGTATGTATGTATATATGTATTTATCTTGTATGTATGGAGATGAACCTATTATAGAAGAATGATATCAATATCATCCCATACACTCATGGCCCATAATGATATAGAATTATTCATTCATAGAGGTGATGAATGGACCTAGAATTGTGATCGTTGACTTATTTGGATCCACGAAGAAAAGGAGTGAAAAGAAAGAAATTCACATCCACGTATTCACACATTCAACTATGTGTGTGATGATATTCAACTAATCCTCATATTTACTAATTGTTTTTAATCTAATCCAGTCTTTCTTTTTCTATAGGAGAAATTTTTCATTTCTCAGAAATATTTTTTCCTCTAAGAGAAATTTGTGATTTACAATCATTCAATTGCTTATGGATGATTTTGGAGTTGACACATGATATGGAAACCCAACAAATGCAAGAATAACATGAAATTCTTATTCATGTGGTGAAATGAGTGATTTGATATTTGTGCTAAAAGCTCTAGGTCTAAGAAATGTGGTGGACATAAGGTTTCTCAATGTATCCTTTGTTTTTTATTGAAGTTTGATGATTACTACTTGAATAAAACATTATTGAAATAATATTTGGCAGAGTAGATTTGGAGCTTTCATAAGAAACAATCTAGGAAAGGGTGAAAGAGCCCTCTGTATCCCCTCAATTCCGATGACATGCTAGAGGATCCTATATTACTTGAATTTGGTAGCTAGTTATCCGATTTCCATGTATTACATTTTCAAGACAAGAGCCATCACACTAGAGTAGATTGGAATGAACATGTACTTTTTCAAGTTTTAATACAGATTATGCCCTTGAAGAACATAGAAACATACACTTGGAGTTCCGATTATTAGATCCATAAGCCTCTTTGTATATGTTATTTGTAGGTTTTCATTCCCGACCATATATACATGTGTATTCTTCTCTCTCTCTCTCTCTCTCTCTCTATATATATATATATATATATATATATATATATATATATATATATATATATATATATATATATATCCTCCCTATGATGTTCTATCATATGTTTGTATTCACGCATGTACGAAAGTTCTTGATGGACGATTTCCATCTATCTGAGTCTGAAACCAGAAGGTATAGGCCTTCAAGAAATCTCAACTTGCAATTAAGAAAATTTCTATCCGCGTGGTGTATCATGGATATTAGAATTATTAACTAGATAACTCATCATTATTGAGTCAATATCCATGCACATGTAATCTAATATTATTACGTATATTGGACTTTTATATTCATTAATAAAGATAACCTATGGAATAAATTATATACCCAACCATTGTCGCATTGATTAGGTGGTTGTGTTCAATTAAAAGCACCATCGTTGTTCTCATGTTCAATTTATTGTAGGCATGGCCTTAGACATGTGATGTACGAGAAAGTTCACCGACATATAAAATCATATTTATAGCAAAAAGCATCATAATCCAGGTCGGTCCGCACATTTGATGTCCTTGCATGGGTAGGAGGTGCTAGAGTATCCTTAGGTTGACAGAATTTGACTTCTGAAGTAGCAAAATGGAGTAAACTTTATCACCTTCTACACGTTAAAGATATATGTACAAGTTAAAAATATATTATGCACGTATGTATGTAAAAAATCTTAAAATTTTTATTTGAATGTACTTACATAGAATACTCCTTGCATGGGTAGGGGACATCTACACAAGTTAAAAAGTTCAAATAGGAAAAGAGAGCAAGATGGAGGGAGATAGAGACCTCTAAAGAGAATATATAGAGGTGTGTGTATGTATTTCTGTATGTATATGTAGATGTATGTGAGCAAAATCAAATGTTGAATTAGATCTCTTTGAGTGAGATGAAGTCTAGGTTGATATTTTTTATATCCATCCATTGACAAAACATACCTATCCTTTAGGGCTCGATTAGCGCTTGAATGTTGAGTGTAACAACGATGATTTTCAAAGGCTCTAGTCATTGTTTCTTAGGGTCTTGTCCCACTTTATTTTGCATTAGTCTTCATCTTGTCTTCTAGAAGTTGAGGGTTTCTAGCACACTTGTCATCCTTTGAGGGGGCTCTTCCAAGCGAACCCAACCCGTTGTTTCATTTTTTGAGAAACCAGCATTAAAAAAGATTCTAAAACTTGATCAAGAATCGTAGATCCAATAGTCTAACTTTCACTCTTAGGCTGGTGTTGAAGTTGTAGCAAAAGAGGACCAAAACCCTCACCACCTTGCATGGAAGCAAGAAGGAAGGCTCAAGAGTTACTCTCCTTTCATCCACCCCTACCTCCAACATGTTCAAGCCATTGGCATCAGGCACATGCTATGCCACATGCTTGAACACATGGAGAATAGGGAGTCAAAGATCCTAGTCCATGAGTAAAATACAAGTAATAGCAACTACACTACTCACACAAAGGAGAGACATGCCTAGACTTTTTCGTCCTCGACAAAGCTAAAGAAGACAAGCATACATAAGTGAACTGTTCCAAGTTGGAGTCTTCAATTGAAAAGCTTGAGGTCTTCAAATCTGCCATTCTTTAGTCTACAAAGCTTCAAGCTGCAAATCTGCAGGTCTTCATGTCCTCTACAACACTTCTATCTCCAAGCCATCCGTCTTTCCTTCAATCTACAAATCTTTAGTCTTCAAGGCTCCACAACACAATCCCCTTGGGGGGCAGTCAGCCTAGCATACATCCCATTGTGTATTCCTATGTAGGACTGGGAGAGCCTTTCCAGGGAGCTCCCAAACTTGAAATTGAACATTTACAACAAGTAGAATGTTTCTGAGAAAGTAGACAACAACTTTTAGTCTTACTTTAGTTTCCACATTAGGGAGCATCGAGTCATTCAAGACTTGCTCATCTAGACAAACCCTCATGAAAGTTGGCCTTTTCTTGCAATTTTACCAAATAAAGCTCAAAAAGGTTAAGAGTCTATGAGCAGTAAGAACTTGTAGATTTCCATATGTCTTATATCTTTGCCATGCCACAATCCCTAAATGTGTTATCACACAAGTGCATTTGTGACATGAAACATTGAAATCCATAAACAATGCTCTTTTAATACTTTTGATGAGTGTGCATCGTAGTTGAAAAAGTGAAATGAACAACCCAAAATGTCATTGCCACATATGAAAGTGGATGCATAAGCACACAGCAAGCATTAAATTAGTGTGTCAAGAATGTTAAGTGAAATCCTCAGTAGCTGTTTTGAATTTGAAGTCCTTAAGACCTAAGATGTGAGTAACGATTATAGACTAGGTCCAAATTCCCTACCAAAAGAGGGCTTCCAAAAAACAATTTTCCAATTCTTTTCTTGCGATATTGAGCCGAAACTATTTGATGCAAAGGACAATTGGAACCGGCAAACAGAGGGCCCCAAATGGTGTGACCACTTAACAACTGAGTAAGCACAATTTCCTCCAAACATAAGGATTGTATAAAAGTGATGTAAAGGAACCAGCACTCTGATCATTCTTCAAGCATTCATGAAATTCAAACAGTTTATCCAGAGCTATTCTTGCAAAGCACAGTATCAAATCATCCATAGGAGTCAAGAAGGATCAATGCTAAAGTTCTGTGTATGTAGGCCTGCAATGAAAAACAAGTCTTACCTGAGCATTGTGAAACTAGTGAGTTACTTCCCTAGAAAAAACTAATTACTCGGACCTTTGTGACTTTCACAATTAAATAGTACAGAATAGGTTTGAATAAAAAATTTCACCCCCTATATGCATGTTCACCTGTAAATTTCTTTTGAAGAAAACATGCTCATATCACAGAAAACATTTTGAAGCACAAGCATTATGCACCCAATCCTCCCATACATTTAAGTCATTGTCATGAGGCACACAAAGAACTGATGGTGAAGATCTTCAAACCTAGTATAGATCATGCAAACACTTAAGCTTTGGGAGTGATAGAAGTGACCAAATGATACCAATGTCCACACATCATCATAGTCTCTTAAAATAAAGTACCCCAGCACCATGTAGGAGTGGCTGAAAGAAAAACAGATAACATTTATCACCCCCAGGCATTTCATGAGATGCAAATAGTTAAACTTAGAGTTCATGTCGCTGTTCTAGATGGAATTTTGCATATTATCCCCATATGGCAATCCCAAAAGCTCAACAACCAACCTTAGTGCATCTCCACCTCTCATTCATGTGAGAAACTTCCCAACCAAACACCACTTTAGTCCGTCCTATATATCATACGTTGATGATCCATGTGATTGATCACCCCTCCCCATTTTAATGGTCAAGGAGAACATTTCAAAGGCCCGACAATATACAAAACATACTCCACAGTTTTTGTTCTTCCATTGAATGTGAAACATCAAGCCCTAAAAGAATAACATCCTTGTAAAGTCATGTGCATTCAAAAGAAAACTCGTATCTTAGCCTCCAAAATGTTGGCAGGAGAAGTTAGCCCAATCCCAGGACAATATTATCCTTAAATAGGGCAGTTACACTAATGCATAGATCAAGAATGCATTGGCTCCTCAAGAATGTAAGCACACATGATTGAAAAAAGTAACATCACAATGAAGCAAAGGAGAGCATATGTTGCTTCAATCCAACACAGTCATGTTTCTCAAAAGGAAGTGAAGAGGCAAGCTGCCCCCATATTCCCCTCCATACAAAGAGTACCAACCACTTCTAAGAGGAGCTAGGGCATCCTCCATCACACCCTGGTCAGTATGAAATTCTACGAGCATAAGCCAAACATAAACAAGAAGGACTAGATTAAATCAAAGAGCAATGGCACCACATTCCAAACACAGAAAAGAGCTCACAATAATGGCCAACTACAAAGACATTATGCCTATAAGGATGTTCCTTGGTAAAATCACTCAAATCAAAGAGCTCAATTATGTTTCAAGATCCCTATCACCTATTGCATTGTTGATATATTTAGGTAGTGATGTGTGTGAACACTCTAGGACCGTCGGGGCACTTTTTTCCCTCTTTAGGAGTTTTTCTTCCCCCGGCTTGTATATACGCCTATTGCCCTAATGGGCTACTTATCTTTGTACATTCTCTAGTAATACATTCAGTATTGTGTGTTGTGCTCCAAGCTTCTTCTTCTTCCTTGTGTTGTTCGCGTGCTTCCACAAACGTCTAACTCCAACAATTGGTATCAGAATAGGTCGTCGCTTCATCTAGGGTGCCGTCGACACTCCTTTGTTTGCAGTCTCAAAATTGCATGAATTTTGGTGAGCATACTCAGCATGATTCGGAGATCAAAACATCTTCGCTCTGTGGTGCCAAAATCGCAATCTGAGCTTGTTTCGGCCTCCGAACGCACTACCATAGTGCTTGTGCATGCTATTTTGTCTTTTTGTGCCAAAGGTATATACCAGTTTCTATTTGCCAATATAAGCATCTCGAAGTCTACTACAGGTTTAGCAGAATTTGTATGGGTAGTTCTATGCAACTTTTTGAGATACAGTCAATTTTCTGCATCAAGGTATTTTAGTCACCGACCATGGCTGAAAGCAGTGATGTATTCCATATGTTGGCTGTTGAGGATAAGTTGGATGGTACCAACTACCCGTTATGGGCTTATATGATGCGACATGGTTGGTTGCAAAAGGACTGTGGAACATTGTGCAAGGTGTCGAAAAACGTCCTATCACACCTGCAACTGTTACAACTACAGGTACTGAAGCTGATGTAGAAGGTGTTGAAGATGATGGTATTCTACATATTCCTGTTCGTGCTGCAGTTTCTACTGCACCTACTGCAGAGCAGATTCGTTGGGATGGTAGAGATGCCTAGGCACATGCATTGATAGCTTTTTCTATCAAACGTGCCATTATTCCTCATATTCTCTCTTGCAAAATAGCTAAGGATGATTGGGATACACTTACCACATTGTACCAAGCTAGGAATGAGGCTCGTGTTGCTTACCTCTGAAAACAGTTGGAGAGTGAGCACATGAATGAAGGTGATTCTATGGATAGTTTCCTAACAAAGATCAAAGACTTGAAGGAACAATTGATTTCTGCTGATGAGGTTGTACCAGATAGCTCACTTGTGCAGACTGTTCTGAATGGTCTTCCTGATTCATATCAGAGTTTTGCTTCTACTCTTCGGTTGATGATGAAAGGCAATCCAAATGCCTTTTCATTTGAGGAATTAGTCTCTGTTCTATTGCAAGAAGATTAGTCCAGGCAGAATAGGTCCATTATGCGTGTTGCAGATCAAGCTTTCTTGGCTAGTCAGAAGGGCAAAGGAAAATGGAGTTCTTCTACTAGTAAGCAAAAATCTGCAAATGCTGCACATTCGAAGAACCAAGACAAAGATGAGAAAAAATCAGAAAAGCAGAAATTGTTTTGTAAGTACTGTAAAGGGAATGATCATATCATAAAGAACCTTGGCTGCAAAAGAGGCAAAGAAGAAAGAGGCTGGAATGGTTGTTGCAAAAGCCTCTACACCAAAAACAGAGTCTGCTAATCTTGTGCAGGAAGAAGAATGGGCGTTTACTACTATCTATAGTTTTGACCCATCTTCTCATAAGCAGTGCATATCTGCAATAGACTCAGATGTTTGGTATTTTGACACTGGGGCAACCAAACATATTAACTCACAACGTAGTTTCTTCTCTTCACTCGAGCCTGCCCCTACAGGGAATACTATTAGATGCGCCAACAACTCCTCTTATCCTGTTATGGGAGTTGGTAAGATCATTTTGACTACTGTTGATGGTAGTTCTTTCACTTTGTCAGATGCTTTATTTGTGCCAGGGATCAAGAAGAACCTGTTATCAGTTTGTGCATTAGCCAAGATTGATTTGGTTGTGAAATTTGTTGATGACAGGTGTACATCCATGATCTGTCAAATGGCGATGTGATTATTGCTTCTGGCATTTTATGTCGTGGGTTGTATAAGCTCATAGACTATGAAAGATTTGTAAATGATTTGGCATGTGCAGTAAATGATTCTCAGGCTATGTCAGATGCAAAGCTTTGGCATGCACGCTTTGATCATCTGAATTTTGCTAGTTTTGCTACGCCTACAGAAATCTAAAATGGTGTCCTCTTTGCCCAAACTTGAGGCACCTGGAAAACATGTTTGTGAAGACTCTATTTTGGGCAAAATGCAACGTTCGTCCTTTCCAAAAGATGGTTCAGTTTGGGCTACTCAAAAATTGAAGCTTGTACATAGTGATTTCTGTGGTCCTATGCAGACACCTTCTTTTGGGAATTATCTTTACTTCGTGACTTTCATCCATTGAAGGCAAAGTCCGAAGTGTTTATGTGCTTCAAACAGTTTTAGGTTTTGGGTGAAAATCTGTCAGCATGTAAAATGGGCACCCTCCATTCAGATCGAGGGGGGGAATATATGTCTTCTGATTTTAATGCATTTCTGTCTGAACATGGGATAAAACACTAGTGTATAGTGCCGTATACACCTCAATAGAATGGATTTGTTGAACGAAAGAACATGTCACTCATTCTTGAAGCATTCTTTGCATCAAACACTAGGGCAAGCAAGAACCAATTATGGATGGAGTTAATAACACTTAAGAAGATTCCCAAGCAAACTATGGCTAATTTTGTCACCAAGATGAAGGACATCGAAGATCAACTTGGAAGCATTGCAAAATTCATTGTTCACATTTGAACTCCAAGATACTAAAAATATCCCATTATTCAATTATGGTACTCAAACTCTATCAGAGTTGGAAATTTGAGTCAAGAGTTTAGCTCACATGGCTAAAAGAGTTTTGAAAGAAAATTCAATAGGGATCAAAGTGTATATGGCCCCAAAGAACATATGATTTATAAATGAAATGCTCATCAATTATGTCAGTCACACATGCAACCCTTCACCAAGAAAGGCTACATGCAAGGAGACCTATTGGAGTTGGTCCATACAGATGTAAGGGGGCCAAGGAAGGAGCCTTCAATCTTTGGATCCAGTTATTATGTATCATTAATAGATCATTGTAGTGGATAGTTTATATTGTACTTCATGAAGCATAAAGGTGAAGTGTTTTCATGTTTCAAAAATTATTTAGCTCTCGTGGAGAATCAAATAAGTAAAACCCTAAAGCGACTAAGGCCAGATGGAGGGGGAAAATATTTATCCCATGATTTTGATTCTTATCTCCAAGAGAGAGAGATCAAAAGAGAAATCACCAGCAGTTATACTCCTGAGCAAAATGGACTAGCAAAGAGAATGAATAAAACAATTGTGGAGGCTACAAGGTCAATGCTTAATGAGAAGAAGCTAACCAAATACTTATGGGTAGATGCAATATCAATAGCTACATATTTGATAAATATACTAACATGAAAGGATTTTGGATGGTATGACACCATGTGAAGCACGAAGTGGAAGGAGACCTTGCCTTGATGGAGAATCAAACTTCCATATGACATAAAGAAAGACTTTCGAAGCTTATCAAAAAGGAATGAGCATACAGTTGAACCATCAATTGAATCTGATAATGACCATAATACTCCAAGGAGAGAATTCAATTCTTGGAACTCTAAGCATAAAGTGAAGGTGCAATATCTAAGAGATGTGGCAAAATCCTCCAAAACACCATTCTAAGATCACCCAGAGAGAAATAGAAGCCAAAAAGGTATGGATATGAAAGCTCATTAGTCATTAAACATTCATTATACCTAGCACATGAATCAAATTCTGAAGAACCCTCATCATATGAAGAAGCAAAGGATAATCCAAAATGGATGAATGCTATGGAAGAAGAAATATAAGCCTTACAAGTGAATGAGAGTTCAGAATGAGTACCCAAGACTCAATCTATGAAGGTTATATGTTCAATTTTGATTTATAAGGTAAAGAAGGATTCTAATGGATCTATTGGCATGTACAAATCAAGGCTTATGGGCAAAAGGTATGCATAAACACAAGGTATTGATTATGAAAAAACATTTTCACATGTTGCAAAGATATCTACCAATAGAGTACTTATGAGTGTTGCATCTTCCTATGAATATTTATCAAATGGATGTAAGAAATGATTGTTTAAATGGATGGATTTCAGTGGATGTGTACATGGCTCAAGATCTTATTTTTTAAGATTAATCATGTCCTAAATATGTGTGCAGGTTGAGGAAAGCTTTGTATGGATTGAGGCAAGCCCCTAGGGCTTGGAATCATAGGCTTGCTTCATACTTGCAGGATAAGGGATTCAACATGAGCCAGGCAAATCCTTCCCTCTTCATTAAGAAGAACCATCAAAGGGCATATACCTATATGTATATGTTGATGACATTATAATTACATGTAATGATGCAAAAGGAATGAGAAAAATTAACTTCCAAATGAAAGAAGAATTCAAAATCAGTGATCTTGTTTTGCTTACATACTTCCTAGGTTTGGAAGTAGTATATAGTGAAAGAGGTATGTTCCTTACTCAGAGGCAGTACATCAAAGATATGCTTGTCAAATTCAAAATGGAGAAATGAAAGGTTGCAAGTAATCTTAAGGAGATGAACTTGAAATTGAGCGCTTATGAAGGTGAGAAAATTCAAGATATAACTATCTATCAAAGTCTAGTTTCTTGTGTTTTTTTCTCTATTGGTAAGCTTCCATTTTCTATAATTTCACTTGAGTTAGTTAGATCTCTATATCAAGTTTATTGGTTCAAGAAATTTTGTGATACAAAGATTTGAAGGTGATTGTGCCTACATACGTTCTTGTTCCTGAAAAGTCATGGTGACCCAGAGACTTCTTAGATTCATTCTCGTTGTATGGAGAAGATAAATTCATCAAATAACTTGCTTTGCATAGCTATACACTTCACTTAGATGTGTGCAAAAGCTCTTATGCCAATTCATATGAGGTTGTGAACACTAAACATATGTCTATGACCTTCTCATCTAAAAATAGAATGTTCCTCACAATTCTTGCGGCTAGAATTATTTGTTTTGGTGAAAAAATTTGATAAGGATGTTCCAAAGGACTTAATATTTCCTTATTTATTTTTGGGAATCTAACGAAGTCCACTAAGCATCCCTGGAGTCACATTGGCAAGTGCAGAGCAGATTTGTTGTAGCACCAACTCATCTCTGTACTTATACCATAACCTCTTCACAATTTTGATATTACTTTCTGCTATGGGACACACTTATGCTAACAGCTTTGGCCCAAAAAGATTTAGGCAAACACATATTATTTAGCCTGGGTTGATTGTCGTGACTTGATCGTCACAATCCCAAGTAATCGTCGTGGCTTGAGAGTCACGACTGTGACTGACCATCGTAAGGCTTGAACATCGTGACTTCTAACCATCATGGGTGTCACACCATCACAAAGGTGGCACACCATCGCGATTGTGTCTGACCATCGTGACTATTAGACAAAACGCAAGATTAGGGTTTTTGGCATAAATTTTCAATTTTTTGGGTCATTTTTTGGACATTAATTGTGAACTCATGTGTGTGGCATAGAGCAAAAGAAGCAGCACGCAAGCACCTTGAGTTCTCGGGCAAAGTCATAACAACTACTTTTTAATTCGAGGAGAACTCTGTAAGTGGAATTTCCATTTCGTGAATTGTTAATGATTTCTTTGTGTAGCTATCTTGTGATCAATGGAGTGTCTTAGGACTCCTAGTGTAGCCAAGTATCACCCTAGCTCATTGAGTGGTAAGTAGCTCATGAAAGAAGACGTAAGTGGGTGAAGGAATTAAGGCTAAAGGAATTTTTTATGAATTGAACATGCAATGCTCAAATGAATTAAACTTAAAACATATCAAAATGATTCCTTGCAACAAATGTAAACAAGACAAGAAGCTCTAAAGAAAATTCGAAAAGAAATAAGTGATTGACCAAATTAAAGGGGTGAGTGAGATCAGGTGAGATTAGGATTAATGAACCTGAGGTCTAGAAAATACTTAGGGAAAAGTGATAAACGGAGTGTGCGATCTTCCGAGGCTAGCGTAAGAACTATAGCATGATCGTGGTTACAATAGCTAGGTAGTTATCCATACGAGGTTAGCTCAGATACAAGTGACTCGGATATGTCTTTCAACACGCATAGACTAGGGGTATCGTTTAATGTAGCCCACCTAGAAAAGATGGAGGGACCCTACAAGACTCAATTGGAGTAAATTCGTATGAATAGATTGGGTGCCCGGGTATATAAGGATGGCCTTCATAGGTCAGTAATTCAACTACATAATCCCGATCAACCTATGGGATTGGAATATCCAGCGGTTATGTTTGAAGATGAGGTTTACATAGTCAAGGAAGGGACCATGTATATCCTCGCAATTAGGGTGAACTCAACCAATGACCTAGGAGAGATGGTCGAGAATGCAGACATAGATGTAGAAAGACATGGTAAACAGATCGAGGAACCCAGAACGCCAAGAGGAAAATCTTTATTGACAAGGGTGATAACTCCTAAGTGGATGCCTCAAGACAATAGGAGTATAGAATTGTTCTAGAATAAAGAAACTGATAAAGCCTTTTAGAGATATAGGCCAGAGCACCCTAATGTCGCAAGATCAAACATGATCTATGAACTAAAAGACCTAGAGATTCCTAGAAAGCTAGTATACTTAGATGACACCTCAAAACGAATGTATCAGGTCACAAAACTTGGAAGACATGCATATACATGGAGAGGAGAGTTAGTTTTTCCTCTAGTGTAATCACAAGAACCTAAGGATAGTTTGGGTGATGGTACATCTCAATGACATAGAGAGAAGAACAAGGAAGGTGCAGAGAGTAGTTTCATCCATCGTGCAGGAAGGGAGAGGGCCCCTACCGAATGCGGAAGGGTTGAACGAGAACCTCTCGGGGATCATAGGGTGCATAGGGGTAGGGAAAATTTTCCCCTACCTAGGCCAAGACACCACCCTAGGACCTTGAGGCCTACTCAATTAATGAATGCTATGAAGAATTGTTTTGATGGATCGGGAGATCCTTATGAGCACGTAGCAGAATTCAAGTAGGTACTACAGGCTAAACAAGTTGAAGACATGTTTACACAATTCAATGCTTTTGGACTCACTCTAAAGGGTGATGCGTGGAATCAGACACAACATGTCTTCTTTCATACACACATTCAAACAAACCCCTCAAGAGACAATGAGGATGGCCGATCAAAGATTTAGATGGTACATAGAAAGATGTCCCCCTTTGATGTACCCAGTCCAGCTAAATTAAAAGCTTTGTTCATAGATGGCCTTTTGAGTGCTAAGTTGAGATCATACGTCTTTGTGAAGGAGCCAAGAACCTTGGATCAATGTTTACGAATTAGTGTAGACATAGAAGATAACTTAGGAGATGAGCTAGAACTTCCTAAGGTTTGTAAAGGCTCGGATAGCACTATAAAAACTCCAGGCATTCCAATTCAATAGAGGAATTAGTGGAACAAGTGGCCAAACGTTTGGGAGTTTCTAGCAAACTAGGCATCAAATTAGCCCCCCCTCAAAGGTGTTATAGTTGTGGAGGCAAACATGTGTCCACGTGCATTGCAACCCATATGGAACTCCAATGGAATGTATTGTACTATAGAGTGAAGATACACAAACCGCACTACTCAGGATTGTCCATACAACAAACAAGTGGTTAGGCAGAACTACCCTCCGCAATATCAGCCAAGTAGATATCAAGGCCAGTACCAACCACAACAATATTATCGAGCCCCCCGTCAGTATCAAGCGCTGTATCAAACACATCCAAGAACGCAACCTATCCTAGCATAACAACCTCCACCCCCTGCTGATGTAGTTTCGGTAAAGTATGCTACACCGGAGGAGAATTCCAACATGGCATTAGTACCCACGACCCCTTTGATCATAGATAATGACCCTAATGCAAACAGACTTGACTCCACTCATGTGGATAGCCCACCAGCGTATTATATGGGGTGAGCTAAAAACTCAGACCCTTATTATGAGACCTCTATGTATGAGCAAAACTAGGAACCATATTATGCTCAAGTCATGTACACAAACCCCAACCCAAGACCACACGCTAGAAAATTGAGACCACAAGCACCCAAAGGACCATGTTATAAATGCCAAGGAGACCACTTCATACGCGATTGTCTAGATGCAGCAACTGCAATGCAGTCGCAAAACTTAAATATTCAAGGCTTTTGCCTTGAATGTGGAAAGGGTCACTTCATAAGAGATTTCCCCAAGAACCCTACAAACACGTCTACAAAAGTGATGCCCATCAACGTGATAGGCATAGTGAAGCATTCTGAAGGCTCTATACCTCAATACATACCCATCTAGGTAGTTACTAGAGCCCAAATACAGAGGCAAACATAACTAGAAAACCCATGAAAAATAGCTAAAGCTAGTGAAGTCAGAGAATCAACAGGAAAGAAAACTAGAACTTGGAAAGAGTCACGAGAGAGACACAAGAGGAAAGCCTAAGGGAAACGAGAACTAAAATCTTAGAAACGACATCACATGAGGCTGGACATGAATAATCACCTCTAAACCAGGATCAATACTAGCACATCCCACCCATAGAAAACCTTGATATGATGTTCAAAGCCTATCAATCAAGAATAGAAGAAGGACCCCAAGTAGGAGAATCTAGCAAGAATTACCCTCGAACTGACTTAGAAATTGAGAGAACCAAATTGTGCATGAAAATGGTGGAATTAGCCCCAGACAATGTTTGAGGCATCACAATACCTCAATTGGGAAATTATGGCCAGGCGTCAGCTACATTTTCAAGGACTAATAGAGAAACTAGGGCAAGTCGTATCTAGCCCTGTGAAAGTCAGCTCCAACAGACAAACTAGCCCAATGAAACCCTTGAAGAGCACCCTATTTGAATGGGCAACGTCGGACCTAGAAAATCATCAAACGGGTTATATGGATTCACACTCCATCTTGAAAGAGATTCAAGAAGAAAGATGGAGACAGGAACAAGAATCTCGACCACTCATACTCGAGATTGATGATTCAGGAGAATAGTTCCTTGCAGACATCCCATCTCTCTATGGAGATCAAGCAAATGCTTGGCCAAGCGAGCACACTAGTTTTGAATCTAACTCTTTGCAAGAGTTAACTCTTTTTAAGGGCCCTTGGGAAGACTCTTCAGTTCAAGTGAAAGCCCCCACTATTCGAGTAACGGGAGAGAACTCAATTCTTCCTAGGAATACAGAGGCTATTCGGAACACTAAAGTTCAATGCCATTTAACTCTGGATGAGTTGTTGAAGATCAAACCTAAAGTATGGAAACATGTAGCAAACCAGTTCCCAGAGATAGCACAACCTCTTGTAGACCAAGTGCACGAGGAAAGGTGCCTAAGATACCCCTAGATAAAGTGGGAGGCGCGAGTGAAGGAGAGGAAGGTAACACTTATTTGCCCATTATGTACCAGGGTCACACTACCAAATCCATTCTAGATACAGGTGTAGGAGTAGCTATCGGAACCACTTCCCTGTGGAAACGTTGGGGAAAACTAGCCCTTAGACCTACAAGGATGAAACTATAGATGGCAGACGAACACATAGAAAGACCCTTAGGATTGTTGGAAGGAATTACTCTATCCACTTGTGGAGTAGAATCTGATCACACCTTTGCAATATGCAATTTTGGAAAGAATTGAGCATAGGAGATGCTCTTAGGTATACCATTTATGTGACAGTTGAAGGTTGTACAAGATTGGGGAACCAACTCTTTGTACTTACAACACCTAGGAGTAACCATGAAAGTGAACTCCACAGACTATTCACATAGGGACGTACCACCTTTGCAATGGAATACGGTTCATAGGAACGAAGAGGAGAAGGAATTGGTACATTTCTTAACATCAAATCCATCATGGTTGCATGAGGATACACACCCTTGGATGTGTAAAATCATAGCCAAGGAGGAGGAACATGTGAAAGCAAGGACGTCGGGAGTAGGACACAGTTCTAGACCCATTGAGGATCGTGCATATGCCCTAGTAGTATTTCCAGATGAGGAATTTGAACCCCATGGCTGGGCAGAGATCTTAGCGACTATGGATCTTGCAATTAACGAGGAACAATGGACCCCCCATTGTGACGAAGATGGTTATGATATATCCATCTTCACTGCAAGCCTAGTAAGAGAGAAAACAAAAGAGGATAATCCTAAAGAAGAAATCTCGGATTCTTGTAAGCAAGAGAAGGACATGGAATGGGAAGTAGATTCGGACATACCTGAATGTTCATTGGAAGAGGAATTCCTAGGCTAGGTAGAAGCCATGTCCCCAAAACTCACCACCCCTAGAAAGGAAAAAGAAAATTCAAGAAGGAAGAAGAACCCTTGATGGAAGTGCTAAAAAAGATTAGGAAATACGCGATGGAAGACCGAAGAATCATGATCCGAATGCCCAAAAGAGACAAAAGTTCAGGAGAAGCCTATGGCAATAAGGAAACCACGAAGAAAGTCATAGTGGCAATTGAGGAAGGAGAAGAACAAGTCACGTACATAGGGCATGATTTAACTGATGAGGAAGAAGAAATTTTGATTGCTCTATTGAAGAGGTATAGGGATGCGTTTCCATGGAGTTACAAAGATTTGAAAGGGGTAGCTCCTGACATATGTTCCCATAGGATACCCATGACCATCGAAGCAAGACTCACTAAGCAAAAGCCCTATATGTATAATGTCAATTATGCATTGAAAATCAAGGAAGAAATAGACAGGCTTATAGAAGCCGGATTCATTTATGAAATAGAACACACCCATCTTAGTCGTACCTAAAAAGCATGGTAAGCTGAGAGTGTGCATTAATTTAAAGAAGTTCAATGCTACCACGATTAGGGATAGTTACCCTCTACCCATTACAAAACACCTCCTGGAAAGGCTCGCAAGCAAGGAAGTGTAGAGTTTCCTTGACGGATTCTCAAGATATAACAAAGCTGCCATTGCCCCCAAGGACCAACACAAGACGGCATTTGCCAGTGAGTGGGGTATCTTTGCGTTTTACGTAATGCCTTTTGGGTTAACAAATGCACATGCAACTTTCCAAAGGTCGATGTGCTACGTGTTTAAAGAGTTTTTATGAAAGAACCTAGAAGTGTATGTGGATGACCTGTGTGCTCACTCAGTACTAGATTAGAGCACATCCTTGAGCTCGAATGCATCTTCAAAAAATGTAGGGAATATCAAGACTCTTTAAACCCAGAGAAGTGTGTTTTTATGGTCAAACAAGGCAAGATACTCGGTCATATAGTCTCAAAAAATGGAATCTCCACAAATGAAGATAAGGTATGAGTAATCAATGAATTGCCGAGGCCAAAGAAAATCAAAGAAGTACAAGCATTTATGGGCCATTGTGGTCATTACCGATGATTCATACATATGTATGCAATCATTGCTAAACCACTCTATAATGTCCTAACCAATTTTGAGTGGACAGAAGAATGCGAGAGATCCTTTAGTGAGCTTAGAAGACGATTATGTTTGCCCATATTCTAGCAATGCTTGATT
Organism: Ceratopteris richardii; assembly: GCA_020310875.1. Taxonomy (NCBI): domain Eukaryota; kingdom Viridiplantae; phylum Streptophyta; class Polypodiopsida; order Polypodiales; family Pteridaceae; genus Ceratopteris; species Ceratopteris richardii. The sequence continues at coordinate 108,232,768 of CM035429.1, read as the reverse complement.
GGAAGAAACCTTTTCATGTACACATCGATGCTTCTAACCATGCCATAGGATTTGTGTTGGCACAACCTTGAGAGGAAGGACATATGGATTTAGCCATTGGATATGTCAACAGGCAGCTGAACACTTAGTTTCTCTCTACTGAGCAAGGACTAGGAATGGTCTATGCAGTTCAAATTCTTTACCGACCACCAAGATCTTTTGTAGTTGGTCAACAAACCATGCAACACTGGTAGATTAATACATTGGTTTTTACTCTTGATGGAATATGATTTTGAAGTAGTAGTCAAAAAGGGGAAACCACACTTAAGAGCGAACCACCTCTCTAGAATAACTTCAGGAGAAGTAGCTACGTGGGTAGCAGATGAGCTACCAAATGCATATCTTTTCAATGTTGAGATTGTCCCTGAATGGGCCAAATATTTAGTTCCAGTACTAACATACGGAGCTAAGAACCCTCAAGTAAAAACCCAAGAGAAATTTATGAGAGCAGAGACATATCAACTTCTTGTAGGAAGTATTTAAAAGCAAGATCATCACAATATCCTTGCCTGTTGTGTAGAAGAACAGGAGTATAACAATTGGTTGCAATTAGCACATGTAGGTGCATTGGAGCAACACCATTCTAGACAATCCATGCTATCAAACTTAAAAAGGTTAGGTGTGTATTGGTCGTCAATGGAAGAAGATGTGCGATGACTATGTGATGAATGTCCTAAATGCAGTAATAGACCCCCAATAGAACATGCCACTTTGTACCAGGTGACCCTAATGCCAGACTTGAGTTACCCTTCAGTTACTTATCTAAGGACACAGACCTTTCCTGAGGACATGAGTGTAGCCCGTAGACGCAGCTTAGAACAAGAGGCCTTAGAATACAAGTTCATTGGTGATAATTTTTATAAGCGAGGATGAGAAGGATATCTGAGGATATGTGTGCATGAGAGAGAATATCTTAACCTATTGGAAGCTGCACACCAAGGTGTAGTAGGAGGCCATTTTGGACCCGATTGCATTATCAAAGCCATATTATTTTCTCTATTATGGTGGCCCACTCTGGATGCCCATACCTACGTCAAATGATGTGATGTATGTCAAAGAACTTAGTATCCCATACACACGGATGAGATGCCCCTATGACCCATGATAGGAGGGCGTGCATTCTCAAAATGGGGAATAGATTTTGTGGGATCCATTAATCCCCCTGCAAGGAATTCCCATGTTGAGTACATCATAGTTGCCACTGACTATCTTACAAAATGGGTAGAAGCTAAGGCCACCAGGAAAAATGATGCATGCACCACTGTTAAGTTTTTGTTTGAGAATGTCTTCACAAGATATCAACTTCTTATCGAGCTTGTAAGTGATAGGGGTACTCACTTCTTAAATGAGGTTGTTGAATATCTAGTAGAGGACTTTATGGTTGTACACAAGAAATCAGCACCATACCATCCACAAGCTAACGGAGAGACAAGACTGCGAGCAGCAGCACGAGTTTATGTTGCTAAGAAGAGACAAAAAGCCTACTTTGATGCTCATATTAAAGACAATGGATTACACATAGGCGATTTGGTGCTAGTTTACACCTTGAAATAACATGTTCACAAGTTAGAGAAACAAGGTTAAGGACCCATGATCATCAACAAGATATCGACTACCAGTGCGATTCAATTAGCAACTCGTGAAGGAGAAGTATTGCCTAATTATATTAGCCGATGTCGAGTTAAGCTATATCAGGAACCTTTAACTACAGATATGCTTAAACGAATAACTCTTGCCAAGAAGCGAAAGGAAGAAGAGGATCGAATTAGAGCTGAGGCCCAAGCAGAAGCATTGGAACACATTAAGCGAATGAGACTACGAAGGAGAGGACTAGATAGAGAACCTCAATCGGTGGATGCCCGATGATATCCTGTAGCTATGTGCCAACTTGCAGGAAGAGATGTCCCTAGTATCATTGATAGAAGGCCATTCATTAATATCACTCTCGACCAGGAACCCATGCACATGCAGTGTAAGGCTTTAATTGACTCGGGTGCAGCCACAAATTCAATTCAACTCTCTCTTTGTAGGGAATATGAAATCTATCTACAGCACTTTGCTTTCCCTGCACAAGAACGATTCACCATCCCACACAAGCATCTTTGGTTTGGTTTGTATTTGGCCACCATAGGGCCTCAGACAATTGATATCGCCACTTACATATAGGATCAACTTTTATTGGTCGAACATCGGTGGGAGAAGAAGAAGGTCGTTCATGGATGTTGTGCTCTCACACGCATCATATACATGTGTCTGGCCTATGATATTACTATCGAGAGAGACCTACCAACTGAGCAATTGAAACAATATAAAGGCTCCAAGAAGACTATGAGACCCCCCCAAACCCCATCGAGTCAAGTGCATGCGTGGCACCATCCCATGCCTACAAGTGCAAATGTCACCATCACCTCAGCCCACCACTCAAAACTCTCCCCAACGATCTCCAATTCAAACCCAACCAACGATTCCCCCTCTCTGCGTTCACCTGAGCCACTCCACCACACTCTGTGAAGTTTCATAGGCAGAGACCACAATGCCTACTACCATTATGACTATGACCACCATGACTATAGAAGCTCCCGTAGCAACTTCTACATTTGTCTCTGAGTCCTTTACATTCCCGGTTACGAGTTTTGGCACAGAAGATATCAATACTACATATGATTTTGAGATCCGTGTTGTATTGTCTAGTGGCTTTCAATTTTTGAATACCCATGTTGTCTCTCAAGTGTTTGAATGCCCGGCTTATCCCACTACACCATTAGAGGGTCCGAATTTTGATTTTGAAGATGAAGACGATGACCGCACAGTGATCGACGAAGGCAAAGCTAACACTGAAGCTAGCGAGGAAGAGGCATACGAATCGGAAGCACATGTTGAAGTTTCAAGAGAAGCCAGCATGTATGACGAAGAAATAGCTGAAGTGGTAGCTTACATCATCGCCATACGAAGGCTCTACAATAACATCCATAAATTTTGGACACCAACCAAATTAATGGAAGAACAAAGCCAGGAAATCACGACTTTCTTCAAGAAAATTGCAACTTTCTCAAAAGCACTAAGTCCAAAGAATCGTGAATTTCTTCTAGAGAATTGCAATTTTCTCAAATTTTCTAAGTCCACAGAATCGTGAATTTCTTCTAGAGAATCGCGATTTTCTCAAATTTTCTAAGTCCAGAGAATCACAAATTTCCTCTAGAGAATCACGATTTTCTAGCAGAGTGTTGGGATAGATGGATGGATGCTCCAAGAGACTGAGTAGGTACTGCTAAACCTGCTTTGTACCAGCCCTCTTTTGCTTCAGAGTTGATAAGTAGACCTTCTTAGATTTTCAATAACACCAAAAAATAGCCTATGTACTTTGGAAGTGATGTGTGTAATGATTGAACCAAAACAAATAACTTTGAAGTTCACAAACTCAAGAAAACCTTCTATTTATGTCTTGACACCTGCTCAATGTTTTGCTCAGTGTGACCAGCACAGTAGAAATTGATAAAATTCCTTCTAAGGGTATTTAATTAGCTTAGTAAGCTACCATTTGCAAGTGGAATGATGTAAAAAGATAAACTATGCTAAGAGAAATCAATTTAGCAAGTTTAGTTATACCCCCGACTTTTTAGGACTGTAGCAGAAATTGACCAGAGTTCACCTCGACACCGATTTCTCTGAAATGGCTGACTAGAATTACTTCAAACTTTGACAGCATGTATATGACTTTGCGCTTAATCCAACAAGCTTTGAATCACTTGATTTGGTGAAGAATGGACCGAGATATGCCCTTGACAAGTTGACAGACTTTTGAGTAGACTCACAGAGAACTCAGAGATGAATGATGTAAATGTATCTATTAATGAACACTTGTATACAATCCCATTGGCATGAATAACATTGCCTAATGATGTAGAGAGGTGTAGGCTATAGTATAGTCCTCACACACACTCAAAATCAGTAGAATGAGGCTCGGGAAATGATCTCTCTTACACGCGACTTTTTATGTTCACTTTTATATGTAATGAGTGAAGATTTGAATTCAAATTCAAATTTTGGCTCCCTATGATCAAGCTCCTAAATGCTTGGAGATATTCCTTCAATCAAATGAACTACTTTTTTCACGACTCACTTTGGTAGGTGATTACAAAAGATTCCAAGTCAATTTGACTTTTACAATGAGGTAAAGTGGTAATTAACCACTAGTATATGTTCCTATGCTTCTTCATGTATGTGTAGACTTTAATGCATCCTTTGAGCCAAATGTGTAGGCTTGCAAATTACACCAACAGCTCCGCCTCAAGCCAAACATTTTGGCTTAAGTCTTCATCTTCAATCTTCAAGTATATCCTGCAATCCAATCATGGATTTGAACCTGCAAAGTTTTGTTCCATCCAAAGCTTTAGTCAACAAATCTGCACATTGCATGTTGATTGATACATAGGTAAGTTGAATGTCCTTGTTTAACAACTTTTCTCTCACATAATGATAATGGACCTCTATGTGTTTGGTCCTAGCATGATAGATAGGATTAGCTGCAAGGTAAAGAGAACTTGTATTATCTCCAAAGATAATTGGTGACCTAGTATACAATCCCAATTCTGTATACAAAAGCTTAATCCAAGTTGCTTCTTGTGTGGCATTAGCTAGTCCTCTATACTTTGCCTTTGTAGAAGACAAAGCAATAGTAGGTTGCTTCTTTGAAGACCATGAAATTGGTTTGTCGCCTGCAAAGGAAATATATCCAGAAGTGCTCCTCCTATCATCCTTGCATCCTGCCCAATCTGCATCTGAATAGATTTTGATATCAATATCTGAAGTGTAAGGGAAATACAAACCATGGTTTTGTGTACCCTTGAGATACTTCAAGATTCTCTTGGCAACCTCTAAGTGAGGTATCCTTGGCTTGTGCATAAATTGACTTAGCACACTTACTCCATATGCAATATCAATTCTGGTAAGAGTAGCATAGTTCAAGCTACCCACCATACTTTGATAACCTATAATGTCTTTGACTTCATCACCTTCATGGGCACTTACCTTTAGGTTTACCTCCATTGGAGTGCTTGCTACTTTAGCATCCTGCAAGTGAAACTTCTTCAACATATCTTGTACATACTTTTTCTGAGTAATGTATATCCCTGAATTAGTGTAAACTAATTCAAGCCCTAGAAAATACTTCAATAAACCAAGATCATTGATCTTGAACTCCTTCATCATTTGGCTTTTGATATACCTGATTCCATTGACATCATTACCTGTAATGATGATGTCATCAACATAAACACAAAGATATATTACCTCTGAATTACTTCTCTTAATGAACAGAGAAGTGTCAGCCTTGCTCATGACAAAACCTTGGTCTTCGAGGTATGTAGTTAACCTTTAATTCCATGCCCTAGGTGCCTGCTTCAATCCATATAAAGCCTTTTTTAATTTGCAAACATAAGTTACCTTCTTAGGGTCCTCATAGCCAGGAGGTTCTGACATATAAACTTCTTATGAAATCCATCTATTCAAGAAAGCATTCTTGACATCCAATTGGTACATGTTCCAATTCTTTGATGCAGCCACACTTACCAACACTCTGATTGTTGGCATCTTGGCCACAGGAGAAAACCTCTCTTCATAGTCAATGCCTTGGGTTTGTGCAAAACCCTTGGCTACTAATCTGGCTTCGTACCTATTAATTGTTCCATCAGAGTTTCTTTTCAACTTATAGATTGTCACTCTAGCACAATGGTGAGTACCAACGTGAGAAGATTCACCTCATAATTGTCAATCCGTGGAGACGTGAGGACTAGTATGAAGACTATGAGCAAGTGAAGGCACAAGTGCGTGAGTGAGAAGCACACAAGCATGCACACACATACACACACACGCGCACACAAGGCAAGAACAAGGAGAGGAACAATGGAGTTCTTTGCATTAATCAAAAGGTCTCTTACATAAGCTCAATTCACAAACAATCTAACCCCAAAAATGAGCTCTCTAGCTCTTTTTATAGTTTTCTAACTAGCTTTGGTCTTGTCCAGACCTAGTGTCCGGCCTAGTTAAAAATTAGGTTCTAGAGTCTATTTGAGGGCTCAAACAGAGTCTAAAAATTATGAAAATTGATATGTCGCTAGTTCTAATACTCCTCAAGCTCGAGGACTCCTCGGCTTGCACAAAATGGAGTCTATTCTACCAAAAACGGGATTTACAATGTTTGTGTAGTGATTAAAATCACTTGAGTTGTAAATAATCCATGGGAAAAAAAAATGATTTGGCCTTGTTGCCGTATTGTGCATGACTCCTCTGTTGCTTTGTATGCCAACACGCCCCCCTTCCTAGCGTCTGTCGCCCCTGACAGACCTTTGTTCTCTCGGGTGGTCGATATAGTATTGGATGACATTGGTGGCCAGTTCATGTTCTCCTATCCTTAAGCCTCTTGCTAGATCAGCTTCCAATGCATCCCAATTTATTGCACCAGGGGCCTCTGGTTGCGGGGTGGTGTAGTACTTAGAGTACATTGCTTGTTCACAAGCAAAAAGTTGGAGCAGATGTGTTGGCTTCGGTGCGAAAATCTCCGAGTGATACTCCCAGAAACCTGATCTGAACATTTCTTCAAAGGTCTGTTTGTAACAGGCAGGGAGGTATTTGATGCGCGCATGCCAGGCGTAAGCCACACGAATACTGGGGGTGGTGCTCATGTCATACACCAAGTCATAATTTCCATTGCTGAACCCCGGGAGACGTACCTGTGGTGCGGCTGCATTTCTAAAAGTTTTCAGGACTACCTGCATCATATCTAAGATTTTAAGCATCATTTGCACTGCTACATCTTGCATGGGCTTCAAGCGCGGGATCCAGTGGCGAATGGTTCCCATCATATATGCTACCGACGGTGGTCCCTGTGGTGGCGCAATGTACGGGTAGTTCAGCCATTCCTTGCATTGCGCGTTGTTCTGTACCTTGATATTGAATGCCTTCCAAGACCTGCGGCGTGGGACTGGACCGTAGCATGGATTGTATAGGAGGTGTAAAGGCGCGTTGTTCCATGTGCGTAGCATTTCTGGATATGTCTCTAGAAGTTTCTGCCGCCAGGTGGGTTGACGAATTTTGCCTTTTTGCACCTCTGGAGGAAGGTCTTCGGGTTGAAATTGGGTCGCAAAGGTAGGAATCTGACCCGTGACTCTTTGTATTTCTGCATTATAATCAGCCAAGATAATATAATACGGCCTGTATTGGAGTTCAGATGAAAGGATCAGGCGTCTCGATGACAGGTTCTTGAAGTAAGCCGATTGTAGCACAGTTTCCTCTATGACCCTCATGGCCTGATTTTGCACTACTGTGCGCTCTTCGTGTGAACTCCCGATTTCCTCCACTTGACGTAGCCATGGGGGCCGTGGTGCCTCGAATGTGTCCTGAGCTTCTTCTGTTTGTTGGCCTCCTGGGAATGGTTGTGGATCGTATTCTTCGTCAAACGTTTGTTCCACAGGAATTTGCACAACTTCTTCGTCCGTGGGAGCCTCTGGAGGGGAAGGTGGTCTCTCATATTGTAGTAGACGTGTTTGCAATTCAGTGACCTGTTTCTGGAGATCTTTTATGGCCTCTGCGTCTGTGAGAAGTGAAGCCGCGGAGGGGGTGGTTGGAGAGGCTGCTGTTGGTCCTTTTTGGTGTTTCTGCTTCAATTGTCCCAGTTCCTCCGATAGCTTATCATGTGCTTCAAGCAGCATGGCATAGTCTTCCAATATGATCTTGATATTATCGGGGGTCACTGCTTGAAACTTGGATGGGCTGATGGGTGCCCCCGGTGTGCTCTCAATAGCTGCCTCCAGGTTCTCTTGATTTTGTACTTGCAGACATCGATTCTCTTCCTGAGCGGCCGCAAGATGGCGTTTGAGTAGAGCCATATTTCGCTGAAGCTTTGAGTTGCGTTCCAGCTGTGTCCGTAGGTGACCTTCTACCACCTGTATCGCTTCCTGATCTGTGTTCTGTAACTGTACCTCCAATATGCCATGAGCTTCTTGGAGAGTTTGGAACTGTGTGTGGAGGCGAGCATTTTCCTCTTCTAGTCCCGCGAGGCGGTGCTGTAGTGTTTCTGAGTGCTCGTGCAGGCGTTCATTCTGTTGCTGGAGCTGAATGTAATCTGTCCTTAAGTTTGATATACAAGCAAGCATGGTGTCCAATGCACTTCCTATAGATGAGTGGGTGGTGTTTACAGTGGGAGATGCATGGGAAGGGAATTGGGGATGGGGAAGAGTGAATGATGTGTCTATTGAAGTCGTGTGTGTGAGTGAAATTGGTGGAGGGGGAATGGGAGGAGGTGGAATCGTGGGGGGAGGTGCCGTGGGTGGTGAAATGTCCATACCTTCAGGAGTGGGTGCGAGTGTGGGGTCTGCCATATACATTGGGATGGTAGGTGGTGTGTGTGTGGAAGTGGTGAATAGATGCGAAGTGGGGTGGGGAGCTGAAAAGAAAGGAAATGGTTGAGACCCTGGTTGAAAAGTTCTAGCAAGGAGGTCATGGAGGGATTGTAGAAATGGAGAGAGAGAGGTCGGGGGTTGAGGTCGTAAATTTGAGGAGGGCGCGAAGGGTTGCGTGGTAGCAGGGAAACCCATGAATGTGGATCTAGGGTCAGGATGACCTATGGCTGAGGGCATGGGGGATGGTTGCCCTAGGGCAGGCTCTAGGAGCGGTTCGGTGGATTGTGTAGTGATGGGGGTTGCTTCAAAGATTGGGTTATCAGTGGTAGAGAATAGGGTGGAACTAGAGATGGGAGTACGGAAGATGAAGGTTGGTTCGGTGGGTTGAGTGGTCGAGGTGATTTCCACTGTTTCTGCTCTAGGGGGCGAGGGTGGGGGTGTGGGTGGTTGTGGCTCTATGGACTCCTCATGGGTGACTGGGTGCTCTTGGCTAGCCGTTTCGGTTGCTTGGGAGGTTGTCCTGATAGGTTCAGATGTAATAGTTGGCTCTTCTGCAGTTGTAATGGGAATCTGGATATTCTTACCTGAGCGTGGTCGTGTCTGGAACCTTCGTGGATCATATTGAACTGGAGACCTCCGAATGGCAGTGCGCACTGCTTCCACTACCCCATATGTTTCTGCCATCAATAAGAGACCTTCCCTATACTCTGAGTCAACTCCTGCTTCTTCCAACAACTGAGTCATGAGTACTCTGCTACTCTGTTCGGTGAGTAGTTGTTGCGATCGCACTCTTTCCATAATCTGATACAGCCTTCGGAGTTCTGTTGTATAGGCTGGGGCTCCAGTGGTCTCCTCTTCATACGCTCCTTCTTCTTCTAGGTGTCCTTGTTGTTGACCTTGCCGAGCGTCACTCCAATGTACATGTCGACCGTCTGTAGACTTTCTTCTTCTTCGTGAGGATGTGCCTTGTTCCTCTGCATCTGAATAAAACTCCACATCAGAGAATTGTGTACTTTGTAGGAATGCTTCGAAGTCCTGGGGGTCCATTCCTTCAGCATCTCCAGTGGCAGCAAATTCGAATTCAGGTGGAACAGGAGGAGCCGATGGGGTAGCTTGTGTCGTAGTTTCAGATCCCAACCTGGGTATCCTAATGGTAAAGGGAGGTACAGTGGTCTCCCTTCGTGGCGATACCTCAGGAGTAGTCAGAACTTCCCTTGTCTGGACACAAGGGATCGCACCCCTCATGCACTTGGATTGATGTGTGGACGTCTTGAGCTTCTTAAACATTTGTAATTGTGCCCAAGTTAAGGCACATTCAATGGGAACATCGTATGCTAGGCACCGGTAAATAATGCGTGTGATTGCACAGCATCCGTTCACCACTAATTTCCTAGAAGACCGTTTGTTTGCTTCATACAACTGATCTATAATCCATACCGGTAGCTTAATGGGTAACGCACCTGCTTCCGCTAAGTAGAGAGCGAACCAGATTCTCTTGTGTGGTTGTGTGAAGCGGTCTTGGCCGGGAAAGGCGAAATGTTGCATGCACATGCGGAGAGGGATGGACACGTTTGGTGTGAGTGTTGCCATGTCTTTAAGCTTCAATAGTTTCCTATCCTTCATGTTAGTGGGAACAAGAGCATCCTTTTCAGAGGGTACATGCGTGCCGTGCATATTCAAAGCGTCGCTTACCAACTCCACCGTAAGTTCAAACCTCTTCAACTCGTTGTTGCCCAGCAAGGAGGGAAGAACAAATGATCCGGGTTTGTCCTTTTCTTCATTAGCTTGTAATGTGGAGACCAAATAGTAACATCGGAGGAGATCTGGTTTAGGTAGTGGGGCTTCAAAGTATTCTGCCAGCCCTGCTCGTTGCCATATGGTCTGGAGATCCTTAGTGTTCTGTAAAGTCTCGAACTCCTTGGAGAAAAATTGGAATCGAACCCATGATCTGTCATACTCGCACTTAGACTCCCATATATACTTGGCCTCTCCTAATGGACCTGGCATGCCATTGAACCAATGAGAATTGGCATGGACTCTTTCTGTGATCCCTGTGGGTGGATCCGGCACCGGGATTTGCTGAAGGTGCTGCAACTCCACTGGTCGTTCAGTTGGTGGCACATCCACAGGTAGACTATCCACATCAATTCCTGCAGTAAGTATCCCTACTTGTGAGCCCGAACCTGTCGCTTCTGCCATTTTACTTCTTGCCTTCTGATTCTGTGAGAATATAGAATCATGTGTTAACATCGTAATGGACAGAATAAATCCGTTGTTGTCCCCGTTACAACATTAACATGAGGTAGATGGTGAGTTAGTGGTTAGTAAGTGCACGAAGACAGTGTGTGTAGTTAATGCTTGGGTATTCCTAGGAGACTAATGCAGTTAGTAAGTGGGGGTGAATTTACAAATTGGGGTCGGGGGGTTTATTACAGGTCTTAAGCTGCCAAATGCAGTGGATGGGTTTTTCTCTTGGTTTCGTAGAGACGCTAGAGAACATTATAGGTGTATCAGCTTGAACATGAGGCCTTTTAGGGACCCATTTACAAATGATTCTGTTCGTGCTCATGGGCCTTGGTGTGTTCGTGAGTGTTGAAAACGAGTGGATGCCGGTTGTGCGAGTGAATGGGTTACGCTGTATAGGTTGTGGCTTCGGCGTAGCTATTTGCGCCCGCAAGCAAGCCTTAGGCACCCAAATTTGTCTTGATTGTGGGATAGCCTTCATCGACTTCTTGGGCACCCAAATAGATTTCACGTTAGCAGAAGAATTTCCGAAAGACTTCTTATTAGTGTCGTGTTGTTGGTTACTAATAAGAGGCTTTGCCCGTGTGGTTGGCTTGAGTGCAACCGGGTGTTCGCCTTTCCGCACCCACACTTGTTTCACTTGCTGGGACATTTTGCTGCGCAGGTACTTTGGATCCCGGACATAGGTAGTACTCTGCTTCTTCTGCCTTTGATCCACCTTTGGTTGTTGCCTCCTTCTGGCCTTTGGAAAAGAAGGGAGTTCCTTTGCATCCCTGACTCCTTTTTTGCGAATATCATTCCTCTGCAACACATAGTTTTGGACAAGAACAACATGGTCATCTTCATGTGTATTCCTGGAAGGACCAGGAGTCTGTGCCTTTCCTAGTTCCTTGAGTGCTCCATTATCTAACTCTACTGTAATTCGACTATGATTGACCCAAACTTGAAGAAGTCCACTTCTTAAGTTTAAGTTGACTGCTTGGTCATAGATCCAATCTTGACCCAAGACAAGAGGTTCAGTGAGATCCTCGTCTTGACACACTAGTACTTTAATTGTTATAGCCTCATCATGAATATAGAGGGGAAGTTCCACCTCGCCCATGCAAGGGGTTTCCACGCCTCCCAATCCTATGAGATACGCTTCCACAGGATTGACAGTTAACTGCAACTCTTGACAGTAAGACAATTTAACAGCACTAGTGGCTGCACCTGAGTCAATCAAGGCTCTTACGGTCCTTGCACTCTTTCCTTGTCCTATATCTAGGGTTATGAAAGGACGTCGATCAATTATCCTATGCGAGCTTGTTCCTGCGACTTCACACATGGCCATAGGATATCCTTGATCTGCATAGTCATTCGTTCTAGTCTGATCTCGGCCTTGCCTTCGTAACTTCATCCTTCTGATGCGTTCTAAAGCTTCTGCTTGAGCTTCTTGTCGAATTCGCTTTTCTTCCTCTTTGCGTTTCTTAGCAGTGTTGAGTCGGCTGAGCATTTCCTCCGTGAGGGGTTCCTAATACAACTTGACTTTGCAACCGCTAATATAGTTTGGGAGAATATCACCTTCTAACGTGGCTAATTGTACTGCTCCACTCGTGGAGATCCTATTGATAATCATAGGTCCGTAGCCTCTCTTTTCTAGCTTCCTTGCGTGTTGTTTTAGTGTATAGACTAAAACTAGATCTCCTGCTTTCAAGCCCTTATCCTTCACATGGGCATCGAAATATGCCTTCTGTCTCTTCTTGGCTGCATATATTCCTGCAGCGGCTCTCAGTCTTGTTTCCCCTAATCGTTCAAGGTCAAAGATCCTAGAGGAGAGCTCATGACCTGTCCATTCGTGTTCTTGTGCTACTTTCAACGTAGGAATCAGGAAATCCAAGGGTAGCACAGCGTTTTGGCCGAATACCATCTGAAAGGGGGTGGCTTGGAGTACCGTTTTGTAGGCAACTCGGTATGCCCAAATAGCATGGTGTAGCTGTTTGTCCCAATCAGAGCGTTTAGTGTTCACTAATTTCGTCAGTACATTGCATAAGATCTTATTAGTGCTCTCAGATTGTCCATTAGCTTGAGGGTGATAGGGGGCAGACTTCTTGTGTATTACCAAGAATTCTTGGAGTAGATTTTCAATCACTTCATTTAAGAAATGAGTGCCTCTATCACTTACAAGCTCTATAGGTAGCCCGTATCTTGTGAATACATTCTCAAACAAGAATTTGGCAGTTGTTTGAGCATCGTTCTTTGTCGTAGCCTTTACCTCTACCCACTTGGTGAGATAATCTGTTGCAACAATGATGTATTCCGCATGAGAACCTTTAGCTGGGGGATTAATAGGACCTACGAAGTCTATTCCCCACTTAGAGAATGCACGTCCACCCATCATAGGTTTCAGTGGCATCTCATCTTTGCGTATAGGATACTGAGTCCTCTGACAGACATCACACCGTTTCACATAGGTATGTGCATCCATGTGAAGGGTAGGCCACCAGAAACCCGCAAATAGTATTGCCTTGATCACCCGATCCGGTCCAAAGTGTCCTCCTGCTACACCTTGGTGAGCAGTTTCTAAGATCTTAAGATATTCACTTTCATGGACACATAGCCTCAAGTAACCATCTTTACCACGCTTGTAGAGATTATCACCAATGAGTGAGTAATCCAGGGCTTCTTGTTCTAAACTCCTTTTCCTAGCCAGAGTCATGTCTGGAGGGAATGCTTTCGTCCTTAGGAAGGATACTAGTGGTTCACTCCAATCTGGCACAATGGATACTTGATAAAGAGTGGCGTGTTCCACAGGTGGCTTAGTGCAACAGATTGGGCATTCCTTGCACAACTTTTGGACATCCGCTTCCATAGTCGGCCAATGCACTCCGAGTCTTCTTAGTGTCTGTAAAGTTCGTTGCTTTGAATGGTGTTGCTCTAGTGCACCTACATGTGCTAATTGCAACCATTTAGCGTACTCATCCTCTTCTACGCAGCAAGCCAAGATCCCTTGATCTGTGTGCTTGTACATACTTCCTGCCATGATGTGGTACTTTTGGGCTTTTACAACCTCTCTATTCCGTGTGTTTACCACTGGATGGTTAGGCCTGTATGTCAATACTGGTACCAATGGCTTAGCCCACTGCGGTACAACTTCCAAATTAAACAAGTAAGCATCAGGAAGGTCATCTGACACTCCTTGTGGGGCTTCTCCCGATGTGAGCCTAGAGAGGTGATCTGCTCTCAAGTGAGTCCTCCCTTTCCTTACCACAACCTCAAAATCATATTCCATTAGCAAGAGAAACCATCTCACTAATCTTCCTGTATTGCAAGGCTTGTTTACGAGGTATAGCAATGCTTGATGATCCGTAAAAAATTTAAACTTATTTGCAAGCAAATAGTGTCTAAATTTCTTAACTGCATATACCATGCCTAAACCTTCTCTCTCCGTAGTGGTGTAATTTCGTTCAGCCGCATTCAACTGTCTACTGGCATAGGCAATTGGAAGATCCATATTACCTTCACCAGTAGGTTGTGCAAGTACACATCCAATAGCATAATTGGATGCATCCACGTGAACATGGAATGGCTTATTCCAATCTGGTGTGGTCAAGATTGGTGCTGAACATAATCTTCGTTTAAGCTCCTGGAAGGAATTCTCACATTCATCCGTCCACTCAAAGTTAGTCAGAAGCCCGTACATGGGCTTTGCAATGACAGCATACATGTGTATAAATCGTCGGTAATAACCACAATGCCCCATGAAAGCTTGTACTTCCTTGACATTCTTTGGCCTAGGTAGCTCTGCTATGGCTCTCACTTTTTCTTCGTCGGTAGATATGTCATTCTTTGACACTATGTGTCCTAGAACCTTGCCTTGCCTGACCATAAAAACGCACTTTTCTGGGTTCAGGCAGACTTGATATTCTCTACATTTGTCAAAGATTTGTCTGAGTTCAGGGATATGGGTTTGTCTAATGTTGGAATGAGCACAAATATCATCAACGTAGACTTCTAAACTCTTCCTCAGGAACTCCTTAAACACATGGCACATCAGCCTCTGGAAGGTAGCTGGTGCATTGGTAAGCCCAAATGGCATTACTCTAAAAGCAAAAATGCCCCATTCTGTGGCAAAGGCTGTCTTATGCTGATCCTCTGGAGCTATGGCTACTTGATTGTAGCCCGAAAATCCATCAAGGAAGCTGTACACTTCCTTGCCTGCCACTCTTTCTAAGAGATGTTCTGTGATGGGAAGCGGATAGTTATCTCGAATTGTGGCTGCATTAACCTTTTTCAAGTTAATGCACACACGCAGCTTGCCATTCTTCTTGGGCACCACTACGATGGGGGATACCCATTCAGTGTGCTCAATTTCATAGATAAATCCAGCTTCAACCAATCTATCTATCTCTTCTTTGATCTTAGCAGCGTAATTATCGTTATAAGTATAGGGCTTTTGCTTAGAGGGTTTAGCATCTGAGGTCATGGGGATAGTGTGTGAGCATATATCGGGGTCAACACCTTTCAAATCCTTGTAACTCCAAGCGAATACATCTCTGTATTCTCTTAGCAAGGCTATCAACGCATGCTCTTCTTACTCTGTTAGGTCATGGCCTATGTATGTGCATCTCTCCTCTCCTTCTTCTAGGGCCACTACTATTTTCTTGGTGGTTTCTTTGTTATCATAGGCCTCTCCTGATTGTGCCTCTCGTTTAGGCATTCTTATCATGACTCTCCTGTCATCTATCTCATACTTCTTAAACTTTTCTGGGACCTCAAACAAAGATTCTTCCTCTTCTGGTGAGGCTTCTCTCTTTTTTCGTTTCTTTCCTTCTTCCTTCGGGGTCACATGTGTTGCTAATCTTACATCATTTGTAACCTCTCCATGCCTCTGGGGTTGAAATTCTACTTCATGGAAGTATTCTTCATCTGATGCAAATGGTGGGTCCATAATGATTGACTCTAGATCGGAGTCACTTGCATCCTCAAATGCATCAGGGCTAGGTTCGCATTCTTCTAGAACTGCCTCTCCCATGATTGGCTCTATGGAGAAGACTGAAATGTCATAGCCATCCTCATCACAGTGAGGTGTCCATTGTTCTTCATTGATGGCTACGTCCATTGTTGCTAAAATTTCTGCCCAACCGTGAGGTTCAAATTCTTCGTCTGGAAAAACTACAGGTGCATAGGCTGGGTCTTGGATTGATCTATGGGTTTCTTTCGCACCTACCTCTCTGGCTTTCTCTCTCTTCTCTTCTTCTACTGCTACCTTGCACATCCATAAGTGAGTGTCTTCATGCATCCATGAGGATCCAGACCCTATGGAATGCACCGATTCTGTATCATCTTTGGCTCTATGGATGGGATTCCATTGGATAGGAGGGACATCTCTATGAGAATAATCCTTGAGATTGACTTTGGTCGTAACACCCAAGTGTTGCAAATACAAGGAGTTGGTTCCCCAATCCTGTACCACTTGCAACTGTCGCATAAATGGTCTTCCCAAAATCATCTCATAGGCATGATTTTTGCTGAAGTCACATATGGCAAATGTATGCTCAAACTCGACACCACAAGTGGTGAGAGTTATTCCTTCTAGAAATCCTAGGGGTCTCTCTATGTGACCATCGGCCATCTGCAATTTCATTCTCGTTGGCCTGAGTGCCGGCTCGCCCCAACGCTTCCATAGGGAAGTAGTGGCAATTGCAACTCCTGCACCTGAGTCCAAAATTGCCTTGGTGGTGTACTCCTGGTAGGTGATGGGAAGATAGGTGTTCCCTTCTTCACCTTCACACATATCTCCTATCTTATCCAAGGGAATTTCTGGCACTGTCCTATGGGATCCTACCTGGGAACGAGGTTTTGCTATCTCTGGTACTTGTTTGGCTACATGTTTCCATAATTCAGGTCTAACCCTGAGTAGCTCTTCTAACTTGAGATTGCACTGCACGTTAGTGTTCTTCACTACCTCTGTGTTCCTAGGTATGACTGAATCTTCGTTTCTTACCATGACTGTAGGTGCTCTCATACAGGTGGACTTTGCTTCCCATGGTCCTGTGAAGTGGGGTAACTCTTGTATGGAATTAGATTCAAAGTCCAATCTCTCGTGAGATTGAGTACTCTCATGTTCCCCGTAAATAGATGGGATGTCTTGTGGGAATTGGTCGTGTGCATCATCCACAAGTTCAAAGGGAGGGGCGACTTCACTTTCGTTATCCCATTTGTCTTCTTGAATCTCTCGTAGGAAGTCTGGTGCAAACCGATTCATAGAAGAAGAAGTGTCTGGCTCCGTAGAATTAGGCGCATAAGCAACCTGGGAAGGAGGGCTTATTCTATCGTTGGCTCTCTCCTCGTTCTCATAGATGGCTGGAGCACAAGCTTCCTGGGGAGGGTTACTTATTCTATTACTTTTCCGAACAGGCTCATACGCTCCCTGAGAAGGAATGTAGGCAACCTGTGGAGGTACGCAAGCTTTCGAGGAAGGCTCATGTGCCTTTTGGGGGGGAAGATAAGCTTCTTGAGGAGGCACATGGGCTTCCTGAAGAGGCTTGCTTATCCATTCTCTTGCCCTTTCCTTTCTTTGAGGGGCAGGTTCCTTTTCTGATTGTGCAATTAGCCTCTCTATTCTTTCTAAGGAGGGGAAGTTGTCTGGTTTAGTGGAATTGGCCACATAAACTTCCGATGGGGGATGGTTCATGTTTTTGCTTGCTTTATCTTTTTCTTGATTTTTTTCTTCCTTGGCAGATCTTGCAATTATTCCCTCTAACTTCTCTAGGAATCCATCCAAGTGTAATTGCGTCTTGGCTGAGCCCGAGTAATTGAAAAGGCGACTGGCTTCAAACATAGTCTGAGCCAATGCGACCATTTTCGCGCACAGCTTGGTTCTTTCTATCTCTAGGTCAGCTCTAGGATAGCACTTGTCATGATCCGTGACGTTTGGCCCTTCTTGGATTCTGGCCTGATATGCTTTAAGCATCATGTCTATGTCTTCAGGAGTGGGATCAGCTAATACTGATCCTGTTTGGGGTGGTGGGTGGGTTACGTGGGGTGTCTTAGAGGGTGGAGGGATGGAGGGTGATGGGGATGGTAGCAGTGGGAATGTATGAGAGTGCGGTTGAGATGTGATCTCTATGATTTTAGCCTTGGTTTCTCGTAGACTTTCCTCAAGTTCACTCATCTTCTTTGCCCATTGCCTTTTCATGCGTTCGCGGCTATCTCTCCAAGCTCTTGTTCTCTTTTTATTTTGGCTCTCAGTATCGCTAGCGTCTGGGCTCTTTTCCTTGCCTACCCCTTGGTTTTGCTGCACTGCTTGAGCTCTCGTGACTACCTGTACGGGTGCAGTGGAAGTAACACTTCCGCTGGAATCTACCACTAACTCAATAACATTGATAGGCGTGATTTTTGGCATATTATTGGGGTTCTTTGGGCAATCTCGTAAGAGATGCTCTTTTCCACAATCTTGGCAGAAGCCTTGGATCGTCACTAACTGGTTTTGTGTAAGTGGAGGTAAGGGGCAATCACGAATGAGGTGATCTCCTTGGCATCTGTAGCACGGTCCTCTTGGGAATGGAGGTCTTACTTGCCTAGGTTGAGGCCTAGGGTTGGGGTTTGCATACATGACGTTCGTGTAATCTGACTCCCAACTAGGTTCGTTTGTCTCTTCGCTATAATAGGACTCACCATGCTCAGGAGACTGCATGTAGTAGGCCTGGGGGCTATCAACATGTGTAGAATCAAAGCTATGGTCACTCGGGTCACTTTCAGAAAGCAAGGATGTTACAGGGACTATAGCTCTATTCAGGTTTTCTTCTGCAGCAGTATACTTTACCGGAATCACATTAGCTGGGGCTGGGGGTTGTTGTGCTAGCACAGGCTGAGGCCTTTGTTGGTTTTGATATTGTGGTTGGAAATTTTATTGTGGCCTGCCATATGGTTGTGGAGGGTACGGGTTCTGGTATCTTCCCTGCTGAGGGTATGGCTGAGGGTGGGGTTGCCTAACTGCCTGCTTGTTGTATGGGCAATCTTGTGCGGTGTGATTGGTGTATCTCCGTTCTATGGTGCAGTACTGGCTACTAGGATTTACTTGGGGCTGAGCCATAATGGGGCAGACATTCGCCATGTGGTCACCACCACAAGTGTAGCACCTTTTCACAGGGGCAAACCTTGGGATTTGTTTACTAGTTACCCCTAATTTCTGAGCTACTTTCTCTGCGAGTTCCTCAATTGATGTGGATTGCGTGGAAGAGTGACTAGATGCACTATCTGAATCTTTGTAGATTTTGGAAAGCTCTAGTTCTTCCCCTAGGTTATCTTCAATGTCAATGCACATGCGTACACACTCTTCTATAGTCCTAGGGTCTTTCAGATACACATAGGATCTCAATTTCGTACTCAGCAATCCATCAAGGAATAAGGCTACTTGTTTGGCAGATGTGGGTAGCTCCGAAACAGGACATCTTTCAAGGTATTGCCTAAATCTTCTTCCTGCAAGTCTCACAGTCTCTTGAGGGGTTTGCTTGAAGCTGTGAATCAGTGAGGAGGTATTGTGTCTTATGCCACTCTTGGAGAATTCAATAATAAATGCTTCTAGGAGTTGGTCTATGCTCCTGAACTGGCGCTCATCCAATGGCTGAAACCATGTAAGTGCTGTGTTCCTAAGGGTTAGACCGAAGGCATTGTACTGCGTGAATAGATCCTCCACTTGTTCAGCTCTCAAGACTTGCTTGAACTCCGCCACATGATCATAGGGATCTCCTGTGCCATCAAAGTAATTCTTCATGGACTTAACTAGCTGAGTCGGTCTCAGAGTTCTTGCGTGCTCTCTAGGTCTCGACAGAGGGAATCCATCCACATTTCTTTGGTTCCTGTGAGCTCTAAGCACCTCAGGTTCTACCCTATTCGTCTCCGTCCTCGTTCTTTCTCTGCCCACTGGATTGGCAAAGCTTACTTCTGGTCTATCTCTACTTCTGTCTCTTTGCATTCCATGAGCTTGGGATGTTCCAGCTCCAGGGTGACCATAGGATACATTCGATCTTGGTTGAGGGAAAATGAATTCACCCTTCCAAGTGTAAGCACGCCTATCATTTTCTGTCACCACAAAGATCCTTTCCGAAGTGTGATCTAAGTAGGTCACTCTACCTGGGCTATCCGGATCCTTAAACTCATAGATCATGATAGTTTCTATATCAGTTGGCTGATTAGATTTATACCTCCAGAAGGCTTCGTCAGTTTCTCGATTGAGGAGCAACTCTATGCTCTTGTTGTCTTGGGGAGCCCACTCAGGTGTGATAATCCTAGTGAGAACAGATTTGCCTCGGGATGTTCTAGGTTCTACTCCCATGTTTCCTTGTTCCAAGTCACCTAAGTCCGCTTCTGAGATTACATTTCCAAATTCATCTGTCCTATCTGGGTGACTGGTGACTACGTATATGGTTCCTTCTTTGTCCAGGTATGCACCGTTTTCAAACTTGACAGCTGGGTGCTCTAGTCCTATGGATTGGTCAGGGTTTTTAATCTGGACCACGGATCTTCCTAGGCCGTCCTCATAGATGCTAGCACCTAATCGGTTGGTCCTAAGGTATTCCAACTGTGTTTTGTAAGGGCCTTCTACCCTGTGCAAGTAAGGCACTCCTGAACTTCCTGTAGGTCTATCCATGCCTTGAGACATCTCTGACTCACTGGTCTCCGAGCTAGAGTAGTACGAGTGGTGGCTCAACTGCTGGGCCCAAGACCTAGCAGTGTGGTTAACACTAGCCTCTGAAGATCTAAGGCTTTGTCTCTCCCTTACTAGATGTCGTCCTGATCTAAGGTTCATATGCCTATCTAAGTAGCCCAATTCTTTGCCCAGAGTACAACCTCGTTGCTGGTTACTTTAGATTAGTCGCTTGGTTCTTTTTAGTTATTTTATCGTGTTTAAGGTCTTGTCTGATATCACGTCGTCAGGAATATTTGAATGTTGTTTCGCACTTACAGTTGATCGTTCCGCATTAAGTTCTTTCCCTTTAAAATTCTCGACAGTACAAGGATTATGCCCTTAGCTTGAGCTTGAAAGTTTAGGTATGCTTCATCTTGATAGTGGTCTATCGTCGCCCTGACTTACTCCTACTTCTAATCGTTCTTAGCCTAAGCTAGGAATTGACGAAGAGGAGTTGAGAGTATTCCGACCTTTCTTGCCGAACCTTGCTCTTTAGTGCTCGAGAAGTTGATTCTCAAGCTTGCGCAAAACCCTTGCTTGGACGCTCTCAATTGCTTCTCAATAGACCTGCATAAGTCCCAAGATTAGCTCCAAGTAGACCTTTCAATTGACAGACAATTTATTTCAGACACTTTTTTAATGACCCTTGTTCCCCCTTTTGTATTGCTAGAAATTTCCTCTAGAGCTCCCTTGGTGTTCCTACCCCTCAGTGTGTCAACTTCCAAATATCCTATCTGAAAATCAACGCATTATTCTTATAAAAAACAGCTGAGGGCGTGTAGTATATGCCACGAGCTTTCCGACAAGCCCTAGAGCTCAAAAAATGGATTTCGTATGAAAAAGTTATGACCGTTCAGGGTTTAGGGGGTTAACTTAGACAAACAGAACCTTTCAGGGTTTTAATGCATTTTTCTAAGGCCTTTGCAAGTGTATGAGTATTTGAGAGTGCAACTATGCCCAAAGTTTAGCCTAAATTTCCAAAAAATTTACCCCTTAATTTTTGCCGAAAATGTCTGTTTGTCGCGATAGACGGTGTCTGTCGCGATAGACACAAACTATCGTGGGGGCTGTCTGTCGCGATAGACGGTGTCTGTCGCGATAGACGGTGTCTATCGTGGAATTTTGGTCTGTCGCGATAGACGGTGTCTGTCGCGATAGACGCTGTCTGTCGTCTGTCGTGATTTGGTCTGTCGCGATAGACGCTGTCTGTCGTCGAATTTTGGTCTGTCGCGATAGACGGTGTCTATCGCGATAGACGCTGTCTGTCGTCTATCGTGATTTGGTCTGTCGCGATAGACGGTGTCTGTCGCGATAGACGCTGTCTGTCGTCGATTTTTGGTCTGTCGCGATAGACGGTGTCTGTCGCGATGGACGGGGTCTATCATCTGTCGTGATTTGGTCTGTCGCGATAGACGGTGTCTGTCGCGATAGACGCTGTCTGTCGTCGATTTTTGGTCTGTCGCGATAGACGGTGTCTGTCGCGATAGACGGGGTCTATCGTGGGTCTCTGTCTGTCGCGATAGATGGTGTCTGTCGCGATAGACGGTGTCTGTCGCGATAGACTGAAAAAACGCAAATTTTTGAGAAACTTCTAGTGATTTAGAGTGCCCTAATGGTGTAGGTTACCGTGCCAAACATGCATTCACAAAATTTTAAGTTTTTCTGTCTGTCGCGACAGACAGAGGTCGTCGTCCCGGGACCTATGCAGAGTCTGTCGTACCTGCGCACACTGCTGGAGGAGGTGGTACAGCAAGTTCCTGCAACAAAAGCTCAAAAACACACCAAAAACAGATAGCATGCAAGCTCTCTCTCGCTCTCTCTCACAATGAAATGAGGGAAATGAGGTGGGGGGTGTAATATGACCAAAAAACTGAAATTTTTTGTGGAGATGGAGATGGAGGTGGGAGATGGTGGAGATGATGACGATGATGGTGATGCGAAAGTAAGGAAAAAATGAAGAAAAATTAAGAGAAAGAAGGATATTACCTATAACTCCAATGTCTCAACTCGACGTCTTACCATCACACGCTCGTCCTCGAAGCTCTCTCCCCGGCAACGGCGCCAAATTTGGTGTCACTCTAGCACAATGGTGAGTACCAACGTGAGAAGATTCAACTCATAATTGTCAATCCGTGGAGACATGAGGACTAGTATGAAGACTATGAGCAAGTGAAGGCACAAGTGCGTGAGTGAGAAGCACACAAGCATGCACACACATACACACACACGCGCACACAAGGCAAGAACAAGGAGAGGAACAATGGAGTTCTTTGCATTAATCAAAAGGTCTCTTACATAAGCTCAATTCACAAACAATCTAACCCCAAAAATGAGCTCTCTAGCTCTTTTTATAGTTTTCTAACTAGCTTTGGTCTTGTCCAGACCTAGTGTCCGGCCTAGTTAAAAATTAGGTTCTAGAGTCTATTTGAGGGCTCAAACAGAGTCTAAAAATTATGAAAATTGATATGTCGCTTGTTCTAATACTCCTCAAGCTCGAGGACTCTTCGGCTTGCACAAAATGGAGTCTATTCTACCAAAAACGGGATTTACAATGTTTGTGTAGTGATTAAAATCACTTGAGTTGTAAATAATCCATGGGAAAAAAAAATGATTTGGCCTTGTTGCCGTATTGTGCATGACTCCTCTGTTGCTTTGTATGCCAACATAGATCCATCTGGATCCTATTACCTTCATAGAATCCTTCTTGGGTACTAACTCCCATGTGTCACTCTCCTTGAGTGCTTTAATCTCCTCATCCATAGCTTCTTTCCATTCTGATTTGGTTATTGCTTCTTCATATGAACCTGGTTCTTCATTTGACAAATCTTTGGCAAGATAAACTGAATGTTTAGTAACAAGAGATGTATCATACCCATATCTGATAGGTTTCTTGCTTTCTCTTTGAGATCTTCTGATTGATTGAGTTGAAGATTCAGGTATGTCTTCAAGCTTCTTCATCTTCATTTTGCCCTTGGACTTCCATGCCTTGAATTCTTCAAGGTTGATAGTGTCTTCATCATCTGAACTTGAGTCTTCATTCTGAGTAGGTTCCTCCTTTGCAAGTTTTGGAAATTCCTCTTCCAAATCATAGGGTAGTTTGACCTTCCTGCATTCATTCTCATACCTGGTCCAAGAATCATTTTCATCAAAGATCACATCTCTGCTTACCATAAATCCTTTATTGGTAGGATTATAAAACCTGTAACCTTTTTTATTTAAATCATACCCAATGAAAATGCATTTTTCAGCCTTTGGGTCTAGCTTACCTCTTATCTGAGAAGGAATGTGCACATATGCTACACATCCAAATACTTTGCAGTGATCTAATGTTGGTCTCTTACCATGCCATGCTTCATAGGGTGTCATACCATCAAGTGACTTAGATGGTAACCTGTTTATGAGGTAAGTGGCAGTAGAAACACTCTCTGCCCATACATAGTTAGGTAACTTCTTCTCATTAAGCATACATCTAGCTGTCTCAACAATTAACCTATTTCTTCTCTCAGCTACCCCATTCTGTTCAGGACAATACCTTGTGGTTATCTCTCTTTTGATGCCTCTGTCCTGCAAAAAGTCTTCAAATTCATTGGAGAAGTACTCACCTCCTCCATTTGACCTTAGCCTCTTCAAATTCCTTCCTATCTGGTTTTCAACTAATGCAAGATATTTCTTAAAACAATTAAATACCTCATCCTTGTGCTTCATGAAGTATAATACAGTCCATCTGCTATAATCATCAATGAAAGACACATAGTACCTTGATCCTGAGACTGAGGGGTCTTTGCTAGGTCCCCAAACATCTGTGTGTACAAGCTCTAGATAGTCTTCATGCATATATCCTTTCTTGGAGAAGGGTAACCTGTGAGACTTACCAAATTGACAAGCACAACACTTGTAAATCATATGTTGCTTGGATACATTAGGTATCCCAAGCACACATTGGTCCCTGCACATTTGTTTCAAGGTTCTTTCTCCTATGTGCCCTAATCTTTTGTGCCAAATCTCAAGCTCTGAAAGTGTTTGATCTTTATAACTGTATAGTGCAATATTCTTTGTATCTTCCAACTCAAAAGTGAAAAGTCTACCTAATTTTTCTCCTTTAGCAATCCTCTTGAACCCATGTCTTGGATCCTCCACATATGCTCCATATTGATTGAATCTGACCTGCAAACCTTTCTCCACATTCTGACCAACACTCATCAAATTTTTGGTAATGGTTGGTACATAGAGTACCCTGCTCAACAAATTCTGATTACCATCACAAGTCTTAACATTTCAAACTTTAACTACTGAATGCTTTGTATCATCACTTGTTTGGACTTGATGTTTACCTTTTGGTTCCTCAAGATCAGAGAGTAGTGCCACATTCCTAGCCACATGATTTGAGCACCCTGAGTCAATGTAGAATAAGTGGTCATCATCTGTACCTGACTTTGAAGTCATGTTCATGATCAGAAGAGAGTCATCCTGCTCCTCTGTGTAGTTTTTGTAGTCCTTTCTAGTTTTGAATCCTCCTTGGTAGTTGCCATTGTAATTGTTCTTGTAATTGTTGTTGTAATTGTTGTTGTGGCCTTGGTGATGGTTGAACCTTCCTCTTGACTGTGAGTATCCACCTCTTTGGTAGCCTCTTCCTCTCTGATTTTTGTAATTCCTGAAACACTCATCTGTAGTATGATTTGATAAACCAGAAATGTTGCATGGTGATGAGTTATAGGGTCTCCCCCTACCTTGCTTACCTCCTCTGCCCCTTTCTCTTGAAGATCTACCTCTCCCTGCATAGTTGGCTTGGGAGGTAGAGCCTTCATCTTCCATCTTCTTGCTCTTGCCTTTATCCTTAGACTTATTATCAGTGTATAGGGCAAAAGAGTTATTACCTTTAGATGTATCTCCATTTTTGGTGAGCTTTGCTTCATGTGTAAATAGTTGTCCCATGCGATTTGTAAGATCTGGAGTGTGCATGTCCATGTAGAGATCCATTGCAGTGGTGAAGCTTTCCCATTTGTCATCAGCCTTGATTCCATTGATCACTTGCCTTACAATTTGTTCTTCTTCAAACTCTTCTCCTATGCTTGCTAACTGATCTGCAACATCTTTGATCTTGGTCACGAATTCTGAAACAACTTGCTTAGGTTGCTTCCTTAGTGTTGTGAATTCAATCCACAACTGATTTTTTCCTAGCCCTTGTATTGGAGGAAAAATATGATGACAAGGTTTCCCAAGTTTCTTCGGATGTCTTACAATTTCTGATATGTGGCAAAAGAAAGTCAGAGATAGAGTTGAGTAAATAAGACCTTGCCAATGCATCCTTAGCACACCATGTGTTGAGTTTTTCTTGTTCTTCCTTGGTTGGTAATCCTCTTTC
The DNA here is from genome assembly GCA_020310875.1 of Ceratopteris richardii. Lineage (NCBI taxonomy): Eukaryota > Viridiplantae > Streptophyta > Polypodiopsida > Polypodiales > Pteridaceae > Ceratopteris > Ceratopteris richardii. Next base: position 108,207,057 of record CM035429.1, on the reverse strand, counting down.
TTTGAATGAGGGCAATTCCTCATCTCCTGAGATGTATCCATAGAGACTCCTTCCTTGTAGGTAGGTCTTCATCATTAGAGACTAAGCTTGATAGTTGTTCCTGTCCAATTTATCAATAAATGAAGGAAAACCATCTCCCATTTTACCTCTATTGCTCTGATACCACTCTTGGGATAGATGGATGGATGCTCCAAGAGACTGAGTAGGTACTGCTAAACCTGCTTTGTACCAGCCCTCTTTTGCTTCAGAGTTGATAAGTAGACCTTCTTAGCTTTCCAATAACACCAAAAAATATCCTATGTACTTTGGAAGTGATGTGTGTAATGATTGAACCAAAACAAATAACTTTGAAGTTCAAAAACTCAAGAAAACCTTCTATTTATGTCTTGACACCTGCTGAATGTTTTTCTCAGTGTGACCAGCACAGTAGAAATTGATAAAATTCCTTCTAGGGGTATTTAATTATCTTAGTAAGCTACCATTTTCAAGTGGAATGATGTAAAAAGATAAACTATGCTAAGAGAAATCAATTTAGCAAGTTTAGCTATACCCCCGACTTTTTAGGACTGTAGCAGAAATTGACCAGAGTTCACCTCGATGCAGATTTCTCTGAAATGACTGGATAGAATTACTTCAAGCTCTGACAGCATGTAGATGACTATGAGCTGAATCCAAAAAGCTTTGAATCACTTGATTTGGTGAAGAATTGACCGAGATATGCCCTTGACAAGTTGACAGACTTTTGAGTAGACTCATAGAGAACTCAGAGATGAATGATGTAATGTATCTATTAATGAACACTTGTATACAATCCCATTGGCATGAATAACATTGCCTAATGGTGTAGAGAGGTGTAGGCTATAGTATAGTCCTCACACACACTCAAAATCAGTAGAATGAGGCTCGGGAAATGATCTCTCTTACCCGCGACGTTTTATGTTCACTTTTATATGTAATGAGTGAAGATTTGAATTCAATTCAAATTTTGGCTCCCTATGATCAAGATCCTAAATGCTTGGAGATATTCCTTCAATCAAATGAACTAATTTTTTCACGAGTCACTTTGGTAGGTGATTACAAAAGATTCCAAGTCAATTTGACTTTTACAATGAGGTAAAGTGGTAATTAACCACTAGTATATGTTCCTATGCTTCTTCATGTATGTGTAGACTTTAATGCATCCTTTGAGCTAATTGTGTAGGCTTGCAAATTACACCAACACAGAGAATTGTGGATTTCTCTAATTTCCTCAAGTCCAGAGAATCATGAATTTCTCAAATTTTCTCAAGTCTAGAGAGAGTCACGAATTTCTATTAGAGAATTGTGAATTTTTCAAATTTGCTCAAGTCCAGAGAATCACAAATTTCGCAAATTTTCTAATTCTACAGAATCACAAATTTCTAGCAGAGAATCACAAATCTCTCAAATTTTCTAAGTCCAAAGAATCGTGATTGTCTTGAATGCAATAAATCCAAAGAATTTCAATTTTCTTAAGAGAATCATGACTTTTTGCAGAGAATTGCAAATTTCTCAATATGCACAATTCCATAGAATCGTGATTTTTATAAAAAAAATTAGGCGAGAAAAATTTGAATTTTTCAGAGATTCATGATTTTCTGAGAAAGTCCTGATTTTCTAAGCTTTTAGGTGGGAATTTTGAATTTATTGTGTTGAGCCCCAAAGGTGCAGAAAATCGTGAAAAACACAAGCGCATGCACTCCCAAGCACTTCTTAGCTCTTTCTTGCACTCCCACACATGCGAAATGATGTGAAAATGGTGAAAATGCACTCAAAAACAAAAAAATCTATGAAGATGATGATGGATGAAGATAGTGATGATGATGATGATGGATGAAGATGGTGATGATGATGATGATGATGATGATGATGAAGAAGAAGGAGAATAACAAATCAGAAAAATAATAGAAAATGACTATTTCTTACCTTCCAATGTCGCAAATCTATGATCTTACCATCACAACGCTCGTCCTTGAAGCTCTCTCCTCGACAACGGTGCCAAAATTTGGTGTAGATCAAGCGTAAGCACCACCTCCTTTACTCTCCATTCCGCGGAGACATGAGCGAGTGAAGGCACAAGTGGGTGAGTGAAAGCACACAAACATGCACACACATACACACACGCGCACACGGTAAGAGCAAAGACAATGGAAAGATTCTATTACAAAAGAACTCTCTTACAAAGCTTCAAATTCTAACAAGTCAAACCCAAAAATGAGCTCTGTAGCTCTTTTTATAGTTTTTTTTACTAGTTTTGACCCTATCTAGACCTAGTGTCTAGCCTAGTTAAAAATTAGGTTCCAAGGCCTTATTTGAGGACTCAAACAAACTCTAAAAATTATGAAAATTGGTAGGTGGCTACTTCTAATACTCCTCAAGCTCAAGCATTCATTGGCTTGAACAAAATGGAGTTGCAAAATTATAAATGATATTTACAATGATTTTTAGTGATAAAAATCACTATTTTCATAGGGATCTCTTCTGAAAATTTGACATACACTTCTTGGCGCTCCCTACTTGCTCCCTCTTCTTATGTGTCCACTTCTTTGAAGCATTCATTTGCCTTGTGCTTGACCTTGAGTGCCAATAGTGTCCTATTAGGCCCATAATAATTTGACAATCACTTGCTCTTGAATAAGTGAGACCATTTAACTGAGGACAATGTTAACTTTCCCTTCCTGTCCTTAAGGAGAGAGATAGGCTAGAATGGGTTCTTCGGTCCGATACTTAGATCAATCTAAGTCTCTATATTTTTCCTAAGTGTTACTTCTCATTAATACAAATGACTCAATCGAATAACATCAACGTTACAATGAAAATATCAGATCTAGACCCTTATAGAACATCTATTTTGGACTTCCAACACATACACACACAAATGATACCAAAATACACGAAGCACATGTTCTTCACATAATCACCAACAAAGAAACAAAAACTTTTACTTCAATACAAAACAATAGAATTACAGACCCATACACTCGCATGGTATCTTTACCGGATTACAGATAAGTGCTCTCACAATTACACTATTGATTACCAATTACAACAATGACTTCTACACAAGATTTTACCGTAAATTTTGGAATTCAATGAGAGACGAAAAAAATTTAACAACACCAAACACAATAATAATATGCGAGAAAAAAATGTTTCCAAAGCATTACAACAAGAGATATCCACTGGCATACAGCTCGGTGTCTTCTGCTCTGTGGTCCTGAGAGCACCTTCTATTTATCAATACAAAGGTTACATAATGTATAGTCTTGTCTTCTTGGTCAAGATTGTTCACCAAAAACTACACCAAAATTACACGAAAATTTTACAAAAGATAAGTTTCGAGGCCTCACACTAGCACTCATGGACATAAACCCAAAAAAATAAAATTTAGAGCACAAGGTTCCCATCTTCGTCCTCTAGTTCTTCATCTGATAGTGTATGCATATCTCTCTTCAACAAATCTTTGGCTTCCTAGAAAGTGATCTAAATATTTTCAACAATTATCTTCAGTATCTTCTTGACTTGATGAGGATTCAAAAGGGGTGCTTCATGGGAATGTTGGCTACTAGAGGTGGCATTGGAGAGAATAGCTTGGCTCTAAGCTTCAACCAATTGTATACCAAAATCTTCTTGAAGATAATAGTCTTGTTTCATAATATTCTTTCACTTCTTTCATTTAGATGGGACTCGTTGAATGGCTCTTGTTTTGACTAGTTTAGCTTGCTCTAGGCTAGTCTATAGGTAGGTGAGTTTGGCATTATGATTAGTAATGATGATCGTAAGTTGTGCGACTTCAGCTGAGAGTTGAGCATTACTTTCCTATAGGGCTTGAGTGGTCTGATGGAGAAGCTCCTTCTCCTATTGTGCTTCGTGGATTTGATATTGTGCCTATGCTAATTGAGCATGTACTATCCTGTTCTATCATTCCCGTTCAATGATGGTTTTCCTAGGCCATTCATTAGTATCTCACATATTAGTACCTTGCTTAGCGGCTTGGTCTCTTTTCATAAAAACTTCTTCATAGAAAACCTTGAAATATTGGGTTTGTCTGAGCTTGTGATGGTATGATTCGGTGAGGATATCATTGTTGGCTTGATTATTGATGAGTTCAGTTTGGAGAATTTGGAGTTGGAGATGCAACAAAAAAGTTCTATGTGTGTAGTTGGCACCTTCTTGGTAGATGGCATCCATATCACTACGCATACGCTCGTGCATATGAACAAAGTAGGAACTAAGGTGTAGGAAATAATCAGAATTGCAATGCTCATTGACATCAAAGTTCCCAAGAGTAGCATGAGGTTTTGGGAGAGGGAGAGTTTGGGTAGAGGTACACCACATGGTTGATAGGGTGAAGCTATCAGAGATGAACTGGGAGTCTATGGAGAAGATGATATTTTGAGAGAGTAATTGGGAGATGAGATAGAGGAAAACTTGGAGGACAAGGGAACAAGATGGGCCAAGGGGGGTACACTAGTGGAATGGATAGGGGATGGCAAAGGAGTGGCCAAAGGGGGATCAGGTGTGGTTTGTTCAAGTTGAGAAGTAGGTGAAGAATTGACTACTAGTGAGGCAGAGATAGGGGGCTACCGTGGAGAAGCTGATGTTCAATGAAAATATTGCTTCAACGACTCAAAAGGAATGGGGAATACTTTCATAGGGTTTTCCTAGATTCTATGACAAGAGCCATGGGGATGGAACCAATAGTGGCCATATTGTGGGAAGTTTGCTTAGATTCAGAGGAATTGAGGACCTTGCAGGATCTTGTAGCATGACAAAAAATTTAAAGGACATAGGACAAGCAAGTGGCACCTGACTACTTTAACTACCTCATGGTCTATTGACATTACTAGTAAATGCAATTAAGAAGCACATCAAAATAGTTTACCAGATGCAAAGCTGAAGCTAGGAGCAGGGAATGGAGCTAGCAAGAGATTCCATAGGCTTGATGTTGCAAATTCCTTACGACCACCTAGAAGTGAAAGATGATGCATTTAGGTTCGGTGCAGCTACTAATGGCGTATTTGTTGAAGCTATGATGACCAAACAACAGATCTATTGTTGGGCATGCGAGGGGTTTAATGGCTATGACTCCTTCTGTGGGGAGATGAAACCTTTGGGCAACCTCTATGATTCTAGTGTGGACTTTGCTACTGTTGAGAGGTACAATGCATACAATAGCAAAAGAGGGCTCAACATGGATGGAACGGGTGGCTATTTCTACCACAAGTTGTGCCATGATGCCATCCCACTAGAGGATGAAGTCATCTAAGCCAAAAACTCCATGGTATAGAGACATGAGCTCAATAAACACCACAGAAAGGGGCTTACTTAGTGCGAGAGCTTTGATGGTAGTGAGCTGCAAAATAGTGCAACAGCAAAAGATCTGAAGAATGTAGCAAAATGGAAAGGTGCAAGCAAGAAAAAACATTATCAAAGGGAAACAATGTGCTATATAATCACAAAAAGATAATGATGGTGTTGTAGGGGATTGATGACAATGTGAAGGATGTGTATGAGTCAAGAGATAGATGATTTACCATCATGCAGAAGCATGCAATCATGGGTGGCAAATTAAAAATCTACACAACTCATCGAAAAGGATGTAGCTTGACATGTTGACTAGATTTTTAATCAGTCTTGGCACAAGAGTCTACACCTGGATGTTTTCGAACCACGGAGGGCCGAATTTTGGTAACGAACCATCCATCAAACTTTGAATTTTTCTACAGCATGATATGATTTCGAATTATAAAAGAGTATAAGTTGTCCTTTGGTAAATACCGATGTTTTGGGAACGATCATGGGTAAGAGTTTGTCAAACTTTGAGTTCCTGCATCAATAAGAAAATTACAAAGCGATGTTCATCCAATGTATGGATTTCTTCTAGCCACTCATATAGGGAATCCTCTGAAAGAAGCTTCTATCCTAAAGAAACTCGTAAATTGGGAACAATATCCATTCAGGCAATGGCTTCTAAATGATATGCAAGGTTGAGGGGCATACATTCCATGGAAAATTTATAGCTAGCATGATATGCCCATAACATAGAAGGGAGAAACTGATCCTAGTGCTCTAGAAAATCCACAATCAGTTTTTTCATCATATTCAGAAGTCAATACTTTCTACTAGACCATTGGCAGGGGATAATATAGAGTAATAAACTTATGGATAACATGGAGAGGCTAAGTGAGGGTAGTGATCAAGGGATTCAAAAAATGGCCACCACGGTCTCAGACAATCTCTAAAGGAAGACCAAAAGGAGGAAAACATCGTAGGCTAAGCACTAAGAAATGATCAAGGCGGTAGTTGAATTGACAACCACTACAAGGAATACAGGCGCATAGCGATGGTTAAGGTGACACAATTTCGTCGCTATAAAATTGCAAAAAGCGTCATAAGAAGCATCCAATGTGGATCGTTGATTAAACGATGAACTAAACAATGTTTTTTTTGACATGTGGCACGATGGGATGTGCGACACTCGCATAGAGCATTACTAAAGTGACGGTTTAAAAAAGCCTTGCATAAGCGACGCTTTTTTGCATCGCATAAGCGATGCTAACAACGTCCCTTATGCAACACCAATTCCATTGCTTTTTACGACAGCTTACCATTGCTTACACGATAGTCTGTTGACGAAAAAAAATTAAAATGTTGGAGGATCTTTGATCGGCATGTTCATGCATCTCATCGAAGAGCTCTCCAACATTTACAATTGTGCGTATATGTGTGTATGTGCATGTATATGTGTGTACACCTATATACACCTATACATATGTACATACATTCATATACACACACATATTACACACATATACATGCACATACGTACACACATATTACACACATATACATGCACATGCGTACACACATATGAATGAATTATATAATTAAAGTACTAAAACACATGCTTAATATAAACAATAATAACAATCAATAGAACAAAAATTTTCATTACTTAATACCATACACACAATTCAAAACATAACTGAAATGAACAATATGTAGATTATATATATATATATATATATATATATATATATATATATATATATATATATATATATATATATATATATATATATATATATATATATATATATATATATATATATATATATAATCCAATGTCATAATCAAGAATCCTAATCATCATCATCATCATCATCATGAGCATCATGATCATCCTCATCCTCATCCTCATCTTCATCATCATGATCACCCTGTGATGATCGAGATCGTCCCTCCTGTGTTTGTCTCTCCACCTCATCCATATCTACTCCTCCATAATAATCCTGTATTACATATAACAAACATAAATAAGTAAAACAATTAAAACATCCATAAAAATAAAATAATTATATAAAATTTAATAATACTCACAAAGGCATCCGGATGATCTCGCATATACTCGCTCAAATGCCGATATCCAAAATGTGTAGCATACTCGATCTCATGTTTCATAGGATATCGGCCATAATCCTTTTGCTGCATTAAAACAAATAAGAAAGATTAGTTTCTTGCATTTTAACCAAAATAAAAAATATACTCACAATAACACATATACTTACAAATGTAGCTACAAAACCATGATGGCCCATTTGGCCTAAGTGCGATGTGTGGCCCGACTTAACTCTCTTCTTTGCAGCAGCGTGATTATTTAAGAAAAAAGAAATACATAAATTAAATGTAAAAATTTACTAAAATATATGAAATTATAAATATAAACTATTAATTTGTATACCTTCTGTTGAGGAAATGACTCTTGAAGACGTAGCTATCTACGAAAAAATTGCCACGTCTCAGGTGGTATGTTATGTTGCCTCTTATTTTTTTCCACCATACAATATCTCCTATTAATTTAATCTCAAACAGAAAAAAAAGAATCAGAATACATACACATATATACACACACATACACATACACATACCCACATACACATATACATGCAAACATATACACATACATATATGCATACATATACACATATATATACATATAACAAAAACACACATATACATATCCACATATATACGTACACACACATGCATGCATATACACTCATTCATACAAAATACATGCATTTATCCCACAATAATGTGTATTTGTGTATATGTGAATATGTGTAAATGTGTATATGTGAATATGTGTGTATGTGTAAATATGTATATGTGAAAGTTTATGTATGTAAATAATCAGATTAGTAATATCAAATACCATTATTTGTAGATTCTAATCAATCAGATGGAACTCCACCACCGTCTCCTCATCGTGCAAGGACTATATGTTGTAACGATATCAAACATTTAATTTTAAATATATTTGATAGATACATAACTTATATATTTTTTTGTTTCTTATTATAATTCGATTATGAGCAATCAGAGGGCACTCCACCACCTCCTAGCCATGCAACCACTTCACATGTGTCCTCTGATAGGAATTATGATGAATTTACTATCAAGAGCATATTATATGTAGGTGTAACTCTTGTTATGGAACGTATCGAAGACCACGATTGGAATCTATTGAACATGAGGTAGAGTATGGTACTTTTGAGCATGCACTATCAGTTGGTCAATGTGATAATGCTTGGGTATGTATTTTTTCTATAAATTAATGTCATTATTTTATTTAAAAACCATATACAAAATCAAATTACTATTGATATACAGAAATACTTGCTCCATGATGATGATGATAATTTTTCTCATAATGTTAATATACCTTGTACACATCATGGACTTGTTGTTCATCAATCACAAGCAAAGGTTTCTAGAAATCCTCTACCTCCTAGTTTAGAGTCCGAAACGGTTGGAGATTATCCATTGCCAGCTTGTGATCGTTCTCTAGTACAAACATATGATAGAAGAAGATATGGAGGATGGAATAGAGGACCACTTACTTTAGATGGAGATGTTTTCAACTTCTAGGGTAATCGCTATATGATTGCTCCATCCATTATTACTAGTGTTGTCGTGGTCTCTTTATTGTAGAGGATTTGTATGTGCCTCCGAACTCTGAAGTCACTCTTATGTCATTGTATGGTCCTATATATGGATGGGGAGATTGGCATCGACTTGCACGTTATGTTCAAAGGATGAGTACTTATAGAATATGCTTGAATGCAACATCTCTTACTAATAGAAGGATTCCACATGCAAAAAATGAAAGATTATATATTGATGGAAGACCTTACATGCATGAAAATATAGCAGGTTTAATAAATAGTAGTATAGGGTTACATAATAGTTCAAGGACAAATTGCACATTTGAGGAGCGTGAAAATAGTCATGAATCACCATACACGAGTAGAGATGTATCAAGATACATACTTGTCAATGCTATTACTATATTACATGCTGGTGATGAACTATTAGTGAATTATGGATGGCGTAGACCTCCAAGAGCACCTTTTAGCTAGAGATAATGAAATTTTTTTATCCATATTTGATAACTTATATATTTAATTTTATGTTTAAATTTTACTTTTTATTCATTTATGGAATACTAATGAATTTTATTCATGTGTGTAGATTCCAATTTATGATGTTGATGATATTCCTCCACACCATTCACAATTGCTAGTAAGACCTCATTTATCAAAAGCTTCTATGAGGAGGCTATGCAAAAGTGATCCTATGGAATATGCAAGGTTGAAAGATCTATATTCAAAAGAAGATAAAGTACAAAATTTTTGTGACAATGATGAAGATGATGGCATGGCAGATTTTATTGAGGATTGATATCAAAATGATAGTGAGAGCATTGATATTTCTAAACATGAAAAATATCTTCGAGAGGAATGTCTAAAGCTTGTATATGAAGGAAGGCGTTTGACATGACTAAATGCGAGCTTACTTATTCTCAATGTTCAAAATCATTTTGGATGGAGTAATGTATCTGTTTTGACAAATTAAGGTATAATTTTCAATTTTCTATATATATATATATATATATATATATATATATATATATATATATATATATATATATATATATATATATATATATATATATATATATGTGTGTGTGTGTGTGTGTGTGTGTGTATGTGCATAAATATATATATATATATATATATATATATATATATATATATATATATATATATATATATATATATATATATATATATATATATATATATATATATATATGCATATATAAACATACACATAATATACATGAATGTATACACACATACAAACATACACACACATATACACACATACACATGTTATGAGAGTAGGGTCAAATTATACATACCTGTATGGAATGAAGATGTTTTGTCCATCTCGCCTTTAGAATTGTCCACCCAACCTTTAGAATCTTCTTGACACGTATGTTTCTCCTATTTTAGTCCACCTAATACTTGTGCTGAACTCCTTTGTGTACAAATATTAAGTATCAGTTAGCTATGAATGTATTAAGTCATTAGTAAAATGGGAGGACCAAATTTATCTAGAAGATTTTGAAGGATAGAAAAATAATTTTAAAGGATGGGCAGAAAAAAGCGTCCATTCAATGCAGGTTTTTATTCTTACTTTAGCTAAGGTAAGAATAAGAACTTGCATTGAATGGACACTTTTTGTCCACCCATCCTTTAAAACTATTCATGCATCTTTCAAAATATTTGCGATAAATTTGATGCTCTCAATTTACTAATGAATTAATACCTCCATAACTAACTGAAACTTTATATTTGTAAACAAATTAGCAAGACAAGTAATAGATTGACTAAAAAATGGGAGACAGCCAGACGATTCAATGGTTTAGATATGAACATATTGCAAACCACAATATACAAAAAAAAATTAAAAACGAAATCAAATATACACAGCTACACATGCATACATACATATACATACATACATACACTTTCATTGGATTAGACATATGTTTCAAAGCCCCGAATTATCAAAGCTTTTGACATGGGGACATGATCATAAAAGCAGTGATGGAATAATCAGAATTCCTCATGATAGTGTTGCTTTTCAGCATATTGATTCTACATGGCTTGGATTTGCACAAAATCCATAAAATCTAAAGTTAGGAGTTGCATTAGATGGGGTTAATCTATTCTCCATGAAATCCAATAAATGGTCAACATGGCTAGTGGTAGTCATAAACTACAATCTTCCACCATATCTTAGCATTAAAAAGGAACATTTAATGCTTTCACTTTTAATCCCAGGCAAAAGACAAGTTAAAGATATGAATATATATCTTGCTCCTCACATTGATGATCTCCAAGAGTTATGGAGAGGTATTAATATCATTGATGTATCGAAAAGCATCAATGAAAGACATATTACGGTTCATGGTATTGTGGCTTGGACTATTCAAGACTTTCCAAGATATGGTGTTTGTTCAAGTATTGATGTAATTTTTTAATTCAATATGCATATAAATAAATGTGATTTAATCTAATTATACTTTTATCATTTTTATGATGCAAAAATATCTACTAAGGGTTATAAAGCTTGCCCATATTGTGGTGATTGGTTGAGATCAATCTATAGTAAGAATCTCAACAAAAATATTTATCTTCGACATCGATGATTCTTCCCTGATGATCATCCATTAAGATCTAAAAGAGAAGCGATACATTTTAATGGAAAGATTGAAATAGGTGAGTGTCCAAAAGCTATGACGCCTATGGATTGGTATAAAAAATGGAAAGATGGACCTTTGATAGATCCAAAATCAGAAATCTTCTATGATGATGAAGATAATGAGTATGTAAAGGAAAATTGGCAGTTGTAGACATATCAATATGGTATTTTTTGGAGTATTGGAAAGAGTCAAAAGTATGTCATCTTCTTGATCCTATGCATATATTCAAGAATATTGGTTATTCACTATGGGAGCATCTTCTTGGACTAAAAGATACCATAGAATCAAGGAATGATTTGAAAGATCAAAACTCAAAACCAAAGTTATGGCCAATTTTTTATAGACATCGACAGGAAACGATTTATGCACCTACTCCTTGGGTACTTACAACAAAAGTGATACAGATTATCAACAATAGGATTCAATTGATTAGGACTCCTATAGGATATGGAGCATCTTTCCAAAACATGTTTACTATGGATGATAAGAGCTTATCTGGGTTAAAGACCCATGACTCGCATAAATTTTTGATACATATCTTACCTTTGGTTATGGATGGATGTACAACGAGAGTGGTAATTATGATACTTTTATATTGAATATGTATGAATATTGGATATCTTTTATGTTTTAATTAACTTCTTTATAATTTTTTTATGATATGTATAGGTGGATTACAGCAAAATAGATCGACAAAAACACGATCCCATAAAAAAAACGTGAATGCAAAGAGCTACTATGTTTGATGGAGAAAGAGCTTCCTACTTCATTTTTTGATGTTCAGGTTCATTTATTACTCCATCGTGTAGATGAAATAGATTGCAGGTGTTGTCAACACTCAATGGATGTTTTGGGTCGAGCAATTTATGGGAATATTAAAAGGTTATGTGCAACAAAGAGCGAAACCAGAAGGATCCATGGCAAAGGGTTGGATGCTTGAAGAGTGCATGTATTATGTTAGTGACTACCTTGAAAGAGTTCATGAAGAAGCTCCACATGCATGGACCAACGAGTCTTCTTCAAAAATAATAGATGAGGTAGTATCAGGTAAGGGAGTTCCATTTTTATTTACATTTCAAGAAAAAAATGATGTTTCTACTTTTGTAGCATATAATAGTGAATGCATGCAAGCATTCCTTAGCGAGTACGAAAAGGAACTTCAAAATCTCCGAAGTAAAAGGCAAAGAAACAAAAGACATAGATGTAATCTCGATAATAATGAGATTGCAAATATATCTTCTTTCACGAATTGGCTATATAGTCATTTGCAACACGCCAATGAAAATAATGAAGAAATCTCAGATGAGCAGAGAGAGTTAATGATAGGCTGTGAACGAAAGGTAATCTTATTTTAATAATATTGTTTCCCATATATGTATATTAGTTCCTATTTACGAATTTAATTTCTTTTGTAGGCTCGAATGTTCACTAATATGTGGGCTTTTGGACAACATATTAGAATCAAAGCCACTGATTCTTTATGTAAAATAGAGGATTCTAGTATTGTTGCTTCTTTCAAGAAACTATCACGTGCTAGCTCAAAAGACACGAACCTTATAGATGGAGAACTTGGTTACGTGGGAACTTTTATTGGTATCTACAAAATTTCATTTTGTACATTCAAACAGGTAGAAAAAAGTTTATATTTTTTATGATAGAGTTAGTTATTTTTTTAAGCACCTAATAATGGGTTTTTGTTTTTATATATTTTCAGAGGTCATTTTGAAGGTTGACTCGTTTCGAGCTGAGTATAAAGGTAGTAGTTCCACATTAAGAAAGGAATTATCTGGGTTTTGGGCAATTGATTCTTCCAAGATAATGCAATCTACTAAAGAACCATATATTCTTCATAGGCATATTGAACAAGAATTTTTTTATAAAAACCCAGATGCTCACCCTTGGTGGCAAGTCATTCATGTTCAACCTAGAGGTAGGTCATTGTTTGAACAGTTTATTGTTAGAGAGATCGAAGAAAGTCCTCTTGCTAATTCACCATCAGATACTAATACATCAACATCTGAAAGAGAAATTAGAATCATTATATGTGATAATGATACTAATCTTTTTTATGAAGAGAATAATACTCTACATGCTGATTCTACTGATGAGGAAGAGGAATTACCAGAAATCAATATTAATCCATAAATAGATGATGTGACTCATGAGAACACAGATTTAACAAGAGAAGAAATAAATGAAATCAACAAGGACAATGAAGATGAGACTATATTGATTTCTTACCAAAATGATGGCAATGCATGTGTTAGTATGCATATGCATTTGTGTAAAATATTCATGTATTCATGTAATATATGCAAGTGTTTATAATTGTGTATGCATGTATAAGTATACATTTGTGCATGTAGGCATGTATATGTGATGTGTACATGTATATATGTATATTTGTCTATGTGTAAATTTGTACATGTAAATATGTATGCATGTATATATATTTATGTGTGCATTTAGGCATGTATGTGTGATGCATAATATATCTAATCCATTTTATATTTATGTATGTGTATCTACATGATGTGTATATATCTTTATATATATTATGATCCTCATTGATTCGAGTAGCTATATAGAGAGGCATAAGGTTGGGATGAGAGGGGTAAAAGCATGTTAATGTGAACACTTTTTAGGATTATTTATTGCTTTTAAGCCCATCACTTTTTAGCTATTTCAAAAGCATTTTAAATAGCAAAAAATAAACTCATAAAATTTCAATTTGCTAGACGTAAGATCACTACTCATGTGGTGGCCCGCTAGGTATCATGGCTGGAACATCAATAGTAAATTTCATTATTCCTCACGTACTCCACAAGTTGGCGAGTCTATGGAGTCTGCGCCAGTGGAGCACAGAAGGTCCGCACGACTTTGTCAATCACGAGAGAAAGCTACCATCAACGAAGCTGTTCCATCAGATGAAGAATGTGAAATGCAATATCTAGGAATGAGTATGAGGAAGTATGGGGTCTAGCATCCATGCATGCAACATTTAGGTGCTCGCATGGCTAGGAGTAATATCTATGGTTCTAATATAAGAGCCACAATTTTCGATAGAGGAGAGGTGCCGTCCGTAAAAGTCCATGACTGAAGCAGAAGCAACAGACCAGGTAAGCTCCAAATCTGATATCAATTTTTGTGTCTAATGCCATGTAATTTAATAGGCTAGTTTTATAGCCAGTTAAATGGCAAGTAGCACGTTGTTCTCCAAGAAGCAGACAATAGTTGCATTGTCATCAGCAAAGGCTGAATTTGTGGCCTTAGCTCTCATGGCAAAAGAAGACCTCTGGACCCAAACATCCATGCAAGAGCTCTTACCGACGACAAAGAAAACAAAACATGTTGATTTAAAGTTTCATTTTATATGTGACCTTGTAGAGCAGAAAAAACTTCATCTCTCATATGTATCGGCTCATCTAATGTGGGTTGATATGCTTACGGAGCCTGTGGGAGCAGATAAGTTCATCTTCTATAGGAAACATCTTGGAAGCATTGAAATCAAGTAACATCTATGTCACATTCTAGTACTCTAGTTACAGGGGAGTGTTGAAGCGGCTTAACTATGATTACATGGATGTGCCACGTATGAACCATGTGGCCAAATGCCATGTCCTCCAAATAATGGCTTAACAGTCGTGGCTCACTCATATGGCACATGATGTAACGATTTGCATGTATGTAACTGCTATATTGAATCATTCATACATACAAAAGTTGTTGTGTGTATCTCTACATTATATGTGGGCCTGTGTAGGACCCTTCTTTTCTGCATCCACGAACCACAAAGATATAGGGACTCTACACTTAATCTTTGGTGCTATGACTGGAGTAATGGGCATGTATTTATGAAACAATTTGCCTTGTTGATGCAAGTGGATATATCTAGCATATCCAAAAGTGCTAGACCACAGTGTATTCTTCGAGAAAAAAGAGGATTTCCACACCTTTTATGGCCTGTCTATCGGTGGTATAGATCCAGGTACTATATCAGAAAACTCGGTTAGTGAGGCAAATTGGTTGTCTGTAATCAAGGTAACTCGACTCAAGGGGAATGTTGGAGTTAGACTTCTACGGAAGCATGCGAACAGCACAAGGAAGAAGAAGAAGCTTGGAGCACAACACACAACACTGAACGTATTACTAGAGAATGTACAAAGATAAGTAGCCCATTAGGGCACTAGGCGTATATACAAGTTGGGGGAAAAAAACCTCCTAAAGAGGGAAAAAAGTGCCCCAGCGGTCCTAGTGTGTTCACACACATCACTACCTAAATATATCAACAAATCCCCCCTGGGAGTGATGCGATGAACAAGGAGCTGGCACTCATGTATAGGGAAGTGCCAAGCTATGTGGAAATCACTCCACAAAAGGAAGTAAGCCCAAAGGTTTGCCGAAAGCTTCAAACTTCTCCCTAGGCAGAGCCTTCGTGAAAAGGTCTTCTATGTTCTCCTCCGTGGGCACATATGCCAAGCTGATCTCCCCAGCAAAGAACCTCTCCCTGACATAGTGATAATGCACCTCAATGTTCTTAGTGCGAGCATGGAACACAAGGTTCCTCGCAACTGCCAATGCACTCTCACTGTCAGTGAAGATGGTGGTGGCAGAAGACTGGCCAACACCCAAATCAGCCATAAGGCATCTGAGCCACACACTCTCAACAGTCGTTGTGAAAGCTACCCTATACTCAGCCTCACCACTGTGGCCACACTAGGCTACTTCTTGCTCAACCAAGATATACATGAGCTACCAAGCATGAAGCAAAAACCACTGGTGGACACACGAGTGTCATAGCAACCAGCCCAATCTAAGTCAGAAAAAGCATCCAAATCTAGTGGTAGTGATCCCCCCTTGGGATAAAACAACCCAAGTAGCCAAGTACCACTCAAGTAGCGAAAGATGCGCTTAACCACCTTCCAATGCGTGACTCCTGGGCAATGCATAAACCTGCTCATCTGTGAGACAACAAACTAAATATCTGGCCGAGTAATGCATAAGTAAATCAAGCATCCAACAGCCTACTGATAGAGAACAACATCAAATGCATCTCCAGCAACATGAAGATTCAATCATAAACCTGTCTCCATAGGAGTGGCAATAGGCTTACAGACTTCAAGGCCAAAACGCTGCAATAATGTGTCAATATAGTTTGACACAAATCCATTCCACCATCAACTTGCATAAACTGAATGCCCAAATAGTGATGCAAATGCCCCAAATCAGACATCTCAAATGAGGCATGCAAATCAGCCTTGTAATCAGCAATATGCTTCTCAATAGGATAAGTGAGCAGCATGTCGTCAACATAGACAACAATGATCAGAAGCACATCATTAGCATGCTTAACATATAAGGTGCTTTCAGTTGGACTATTCTCAAAACCATGTGCAACTAGATAGGCATGTATCTTCTCATACCAAGCACGTGGTGCTTGCTTTAAACCATATAATGCCTTCTTTAACCTGCACACCTGGTTTTCATGCCCTTTTTGCACAAAGCCACGTGGCTGAAAAACATACACTTCTTCATGCAAGTCACCATTCAGAAATGTTGTTTTAATGTCTAACTGATGTCCATTCGAACCCTGATGGGCTACAAGTGCACAAATGCTCCGAACAGTAGTCATACGGCATGTAGATGCAAAGGTCTCTCAAAACCAATGCCTCTTTCCTACGCATAACCCTTTGCAACAAGCCTAGCCTTATACCTGTCAATTGTACCATCAGGTTTACGCTTCAACTTGTATACCCATTTAGTTCCAATGGCCTTCTTGCCAGGAGGCAAGTCACATAAAGACCATGTACCATTCTTCATTATAGCATCATATTCAGATTGCATAGCAACCATCCAATTTTTTGAATTCTGTGCTTCATCAAAAGAAACAGGCGCATTCTCATCACAAAGACTAGACGCAGCCATAGCATAGCAATCTGATGCAAAGGAGGCACTATGAGAGCCTGAACGAGTACAATATGACAAAGGTGCATCTAATTTTCTATCACGCAAAGTCTGCACTAGCCATTTTGGCATAGTTTTTGCCTGCTCAATATCAGCTCTCTCATCAACAAGTGCATCATGTAAATCTGCATAAAAAATGGAATGATCTACATCATCATATGAAACCTACAAAGGCTGAGAAGTTGCCTCATTAGGACTAGCACTAGACTATCCACCTGTAAAAAGAGGCATCAAAGTATCATACATGTCTTTGGAGCTAACAGATGTCTCCTGAGTACATGAAAGCAATGGCTAGATAGCATCTTCCACAAAGACAACATCACGACTAACTGATGAGACCATAAAAGTCATATTGGTCAAAGTCAACCACAGTCATAGTCAACCAAAGTCAAAGTCAAAAGATCAAAGTCAAATGGGTCAAAGTCAACAAAGTCAAGGTCAAAGTCTACAAGTGCAAAGTCAAAGTGCTAAAGTGCAGGTGTCAAAGTGCACAGGTAGTGCACATTTAATTGTCCACAAACGGTAAATTGGAGAAAGTGGGTTGCAGGTTGTAGAGGTATTTTCTCTAATTTCCCTAAGGTTCAAAGTGTTTTTTAAAGTATTTTGGAAGGTTCAGGTGAACCCTCTCTTATGTGCAAAAGTGAAGACGTAAAAGGAAAAAGGAGTGCCTGCCAATTATGGAGAGCATTGAATCCCTTTGATTGAGCGAGCCAAACCAATACGAATGAAGAGTTATAGACTCAACCAAAAATATGCCGAAGCTGTTTATGTAGAAATACAAAAGATGGAGGATGCAGGAATCATTATTCCTCTCAAACACTCAGAGTGGCTCTCACCTATGGTTATAGTGCCAAAGAAGAATACCAATAAAATCAGAATTTGTGTTGACTTTAGAGCACTCAACAAGGTGACTGCAATTCCTTCATCGGATTGCACAACACAAACAGTAGCTGACTTTTTATTCAACAATATTTTCTGCAGGTTTGGGTGTCCTTTGGAGATTTGTAGTGACCAAGGAACACACTTTGTGAATAAGATTTTAAATGAAATCTTCCACAAGTATAAAATTATTCATAGGAATTCATGCTCTTACTATCCAATGGCAAATGGCCAAGCAGAGTCCACAAATAAGGACTTGACTACCATGTTGTGGAAGGAATGTATGCTACAACCTCCCACTTGGGGTAAAGCTTATCTCGGCACATTGTGGGCATACCGATTAGCCTATAAAGAAACAATAGGGTTTTCTCCATTCCAACTGGTTTATGGGAAATCCCCCATAGAACCATTTGAGTTTATACATGGCTCGATCAGAACCGAAGGAGTTCAAATAAAAAGCAGCTCAAAAGTCTCAGATAGGCTCACAACCTTGCACAAATTGGAAGAATCCCAGATTCTAGCCTCCAAACAGTTAGAGCAAATTCAGTTCAAAAGAAAGGAAACTCATGATAAAATCTTATGGCCTAAAACTTTGAAGCCAGTTGACTTAGTTCTTTTGCACACACCACAGATGTCTACTCAAGCTAAAGGGAAATGGATTCCAGACTGGGAAGGCGCTTTTCGCATTAAAAAGGGTGTTGAATTGGGGTGTTGTGGAGTTAGAGACACTCAGGGGAGAGGCCCTGCCGCTAGTAAATATCTCAAGGCTCACGGCCTATCATCAACACCAATGAAGAAAATGGATCACCTGGGTTCCAGATTGAATAGGCATTTGCTTTTACATAACCTTAGTCTTTAGTTCCCATCAACTATTGTTCTAAAATTGAATAAGCATAATCTTCATTTTCTTTTTTTTTCAATTAATTTCCTTTTGATTTATAGATAAATTCTCACGCATTATTTTGGCGTTGCCTTTTTTTCTATGGCTCTCTAGTTCTAGAAAAGACTTTTGATTTTTACCCTTTCAATTAGTTCACTCTTGTGTGGGTGAAAAATCATCTTGGTGTAGCCTCTTTTAAATATGCTTTATCACCTAAACCACCATTTAGTGTTGATTACCAATCACCTCACTTTAAGTTGATTGAACATAGCTATAAATTGGAGCCCATTGTCAAGGAAAATCTTCCATCATTTTGGAGATTCTGCCACCCTAAAAGACCGAAGTTAGTGAATCCACCTGGCCACCTGATGTGCATCAATCCATTCCTCTTCCGAGCGTCACCATCTCTCCCCCTTCTGCCATATACCCTCGATGACTTCCCCTCATTCAAAGCTCCTACAACTCACCACATTGCCACCCCACCTCCACGTCTACCACCCCCCACCAAGTCCTCATCCCACCTTCACCACCACTACCTCCCCTCCTCCCCCTCCTCCCCCTCCAATAGCCTCTATCACCCGCCCCCGCCATACCCTCTCCCACCCACTCCTCTACCACCCCACATCTCCCACCCACCCTCCCTATCATTTCCTCAACCACCCCACATCTCCCACCCACTAAGGTCTAATCCCCACTTTGGGAATGGTTCCAAAGGTATGATAGGTTGGAGAGGGAAATGAAAGCATGGTAGAGGGTAATGGGCCCAATAAGGTCTAATCCCCACTTTGGGAATGGTTCCAAAGGTATGATAGGTTGGAGAGGGAAATGAAAGCATGGTAGAGGCTAATTGGTTCCTTGAAAAAGGTCACAAGCCCAAACATAGTGATCAATATCCCTCTTCGTAGTAGGCCACCACAATCTATTCTCAAAGAAATTTATGTAAGTTAAAATATCTACTAGTCGGATCCAAATGAGCCTAACGTAATACTAAAGGAACCTCATGAGTTGGCACACACTGAAGCCAAGCTCGTGAGGTGTTAGGGTAGTATAATTATTGAAAAATGATATGAAATATTTGACTATACAGAGCCGATTTTTTGTGGGCCGGAGTAGGCAGAGCGTCAGGAGGAAAAGTTGATATCAAGAGAGTCAGTAAAGTATACACATTGCATCTAGTCGTCCCACCACATACTAGAGAGGTCTCTCCTCCCAACCTTATGCTTCTATAAATAGCTATTTGAATCAGCCACGACCATAATATATAAAACACACATGTAGATAAGGAACCCCCTTTCGTGACTTTGCTTGCTTGTAGCCGACTGCCACATCATATAAGGTTTCTTGATTGTGCTTTTTTTCAAGGCTTAGGTCAATTTATCATGTATATTATATGTGTGTTTATATAATATATATATATATATATATATATATATATATATATATATATATATATATATATATATATATATATATATATATATATATATATATATATATATATGTATGTGTGTGTGTGTGTATGTATGTATGTATGTATGTATGTATGTATGTAGGTATATATATATATATATATATATATATATATATATATATATATATATATATATATATATATGTGTGTGTGTGTGTGTGTGTGTGTGTGTGTGTATATATATATATATATATATATATATATATATATATATATATATATATATATATATATATATATATATATATATATATATAGACACACACACACACACACACACACACACACACATATATATATATATATATATATATATATATATATATATATATATATATATATATATATATATATATATATATATATATATATATATATATATATATATATATATATATATATATATATATATATATATATATATATATATATATATATATGTGTGTGTGTGTGTGTGTGTGTGTGTGTGTGTGTATGTATTTATGTATATAGATATATGTGTGTGTGGATATAAACCCTAAACCCTAAATATATATATTTGTCGGTGTGTGTGTACACACACACATGTTGGAGCAAAAAAATCACCAATTGTTGAGTACATGAAGCTTAGGAGTCAAGAAATGAATAAAAGAGTTAAGCTTAAAGTATGAAGTGAAGTGAAGAGTCAAGAAGAGATGTTCTACATACTTATGTACATTAGTTTTGGAAAAATACTTCATAAACACTTTGATGTAATGACAAGTTCATACTCAAATGTATATATACACTTTGTATAGTCATCACATATATAGAAAATGAAGTCATGATGAAACTATAGTAAATAGAATTCAAGTTCTTTAGAGAGAGATGTGCAGAGAGTCTTCTCATGAGATTAGCGACTAGTCTATCCTAGAATTCTCTCAACGTGATCATGTGGATCAAGAAATCTTTTGTGGACAACTAATTCAGAAGCTAATCAAGCTATGAACAAAGTTTGATGTTCTAATTCTCTTCAGGTTGTGTGCGTGACTAGTAGGAACATTCATATGTAGAAGTCTGCAAGTGAAGTTCTCAAAATTGCATATTTTGTTGCCCAAAGATTTTCTTGGATCTTAGTGCTCAGTGTAAAGTTCTTTATTTTTTAGCAATAAAAATTTAAGTTAGAAGATAAGGACGATTTGGCTAAAGGCATTTAGCAAAACGGGTTATACTTTGAGAGAAATCAACTTATGAAGTGTACCTTGTCAAAGTCGCCATTTCTCGAAGGTAGTTTTGACACATATTTGATCTAAGTAATCAAATGAAAGATCTAATAGTTCTTTTGAAGAAATAAAATCATTATAATTGCATAAAGGTAGCACCAATGTGTGTGCATCATTGGAATGATAAAATTGAAGCCATATGTAGAGATTGAAGTCTATTTCTGAAGCAAACTTGTTGAAGATGAAGAAAACTTTACATAGAGAAGTATTTCTTAATGAACTTGAAAGTTAATGTAAAGTTTGTGTAAATTTTGGTTTATTCTTTATATAGAGGAGTTCCTAAATCAAGATAGATCAGAAATTTGGAGAATTAAAGGTCTCTAACAGTGGTATCAGAGTAGAAAGGTCGAATCAAGCTGAAGAAGAAGCAAGGAGAACCCTGACTCTTGGAGACATCAAAGATTTTGTGAATTGAAGGTGCAAAGGTTAAACGTCTTGAAGAAAACTTGAAGAAATATAAAGCTTGAGTTCAAAGGATGAAGAAGCATTAAAGCTCCATATCAAAGGTACACTATATCTTCATAAATCTTAGTAATTGCAGATATAGAAGTCAAGAGATGGGACAAAGCTTGCAGATTGACAAACTAGATAGAGAGAACTATCTAGCATGTCTATTAGGATGGATGCACACCTCATGAGCAAAGATTTGATGAACTTCATTATAGGAGAAGAAGAAAAGCTATAGTTTAAGGACCCAAGCATTCCAACAAGAGATGAACTTGCAGATTTGAAGAATTGGATGAAGAAAGATGCTCAAGCTAGGAGCATCATTTACACAGCTATAAATGATTATCTTCTACCAACACTGAGTCACAACAAAGGAGAACAAAGACATGTTCTCTTTTTCTTTTTACCTAAATACCATTATATGAAGCAAAAAAGTGGGCATTTTACAATATCTAGAAAGCATCACGAGTCTTGCTTGTAAATATTGTCTTTAGAAGCTTGATCTCAGATCCCAAGTAGTCAAGATAGATATACTAAAATTCTTGCTGCCATGAAAACTAGTTGTTGAGCATGACCAAGAATCCCACATCATGATCTTGGACAATAGATTAGAGTTGAAAAGGTACATGTAAGAATTCGCGAAGCTCCTTCATTACATCTATAACCTCAACAAGCACAGAAGATAGCTAATTAAGAGTTACTCGAAAGTTAGAGAACATGTGTTGTAAAAATCAGAGCATTTTAACAAGGCAATTAAGATCATCCCCTTTGTATGGTTAAGATCCCCATTGAATGCCTGGCCATATTAACAGAATATGAAATACACTTCACAAAAGCATTCCCAAGAGAAGATAATATTCAACAAAATTATACTAAGAAACATTCACACATGATCAGAGAAATGCTCAAGATAAATCAAGCTGAACACGAAGTGGAAGCAGAACTCCAAATTATATTTCCATTAAAATGATATTTTACATTTCATGTGTTTTACAAGAGTTATGTGAATCTACAATAGAAGCTGATCATAGCTTTCCTCAGGCTCAAGGGTATTGGTATCCTCTGGCACATTAGAACACCTATCTTGCCTCTCTTGCTCTAAGATTGGCTCTTCAAGGTCAGCCATGTCCCCAGGTTCATCTGCAAGTGGGGGAACAGGCTCCCTTGAAGCTGCTTGGAATCTCTCCGTATCTGCAATGTGTTTCCTTCCAACCTCTTGGTCTTCATCTGGGCATTCATTCAGCCCATTGATTCTCATTCTAATGAAGCTCACTTGAGCATCATCCTTCTCCACAGCTATGCAGTGCCTGAACATCTTTAAGGAGCAAGCCAGAGTCGTTCCTGAAACAGCAGAAAACCTATTAGAGGCTTCAATCAACAATGACTAATGAAAATTGTGAAAATTGAAATTACCTGTGCCCGAAAAAAGGTCTAGGACCCAGTCATCATCATTGGAAAATAGCTGAAGCAATCTCATTATGAGTTTTTGTGGCTTCTGATAAGGGTTAACCAATGTCATGTCCCCAGCTACATGACGAAGTTTCTTGGTAACGGCTGGGAACATGAGCACATTTGAGATCCCATTCTCATTGCAATGCTCCCTGACTCTCCTTTTGCTTACTTCATCATAATAGCCCACTGTAATGCATTCAGTGGCACTCACAAACCTATGCAAAGGAGTGTGATTTACGTTTGTCTTCACCCTGCAAAAAAGAACTATGAGTCACATAGGGCATCATGAAAGCCATGGAGATAGAAAGAAGATTACTTACCAAGTGAGGCACTCGACAGCATGACATCTTGCCTTCAGAGCAGTTGAAACAGAGAAAGACTGGTCTCTGCTATGGAAAATTACTATCCTCCAAAGAGGAGACATAGTCAACTCTGCAAAATCAGTGACCATCTTCCGAATCTGAGGGTGTTTGAAGGGTTCATCATCATTAACTGATCCTAACATCCTAAATCCATAGGGTATGTCCGCTATGAGAAGGGAGAAATGTTTTCTAGGCACAACAGAACAAATATTATTTACATCACTACAATACACATTGTAATATACAGGCCTAAGGGGGTCTAGGGGATTGGAGAAACATTTAAGATCGGGTTCATCATCAAAATCCATCTCCTTCGCTTTCAGTCTAGATTTCTCATGCCTTGCTCTTTGAATGTGAGCAAGGAATGCAGGGGGGCAATCATCTAGTACCTCTGTAGACTTACTTTTCCTTGGTTTCTGCAGAACAAATTGGAAAAACAATTAGAAGAGCTCTTCAGTACAGCAAACAGAACATAAAGAACGGATGTATGGCATCGATTTCTTGTTGGGGTAGATGCTAGGCATCGACCTTCTACTAAAAATCGATGCTTGGCATCGACCTAGGGACCTAAGTCGATGCCTGGCATCGACTTTTGCCACGAAGTCGATGCCAGGCATCGACTTTTGTTGCAGGTCGATGCCAGGCATCGACTTATGCTGCAAGTCGATGCCACGCATCGACTTATGCCCCCAAGTCGATGCCAGGCATCGACTTATGCTGCAAGTCGATGCCAGGCATCGACTTATGCCCCCAAGTCGATGCCAGGCATCGACTTATGCTGCAAGTCGATGCCAGGCATCGACTTATGCCCCCAAGTCGATGCCAGGCATCGACTTATGCCCCCATGTTGATGCCATGCAATGCATCAAATTGTTTAGTATGAAATATTCTGATAAGAGAATCTACCCAATCACGAAACAGGATGAAATATTCTGATAAGGCTTTGTAGGATGATGTGGTTGGATAGTCTGCTTGGACCTCTGTCCAAGAAAAGCAACCTAGCCTCTTCATCATCACCTCCTGAATCTTCATGTACACTTTATGACTACAGACACATAAATATAAAAGAGACTAGGTTAGACAAGAAGCATGGGAGGAGGGAAAAAGGATCTGAGAATAACATACATACTTATTGAGCTCAGTCACCATCTCCTCGAGGCTCAACTCCTTCGAGATTACCCTTGACAAAGTTGATATGATCAATGTATCATCCTTGATTCCTTGAAGGGCCCTCCATGGGGTCAGCTTCATGTCCTCAGGAGCCTCCTCAATTGAAAGGTCAACTTTCCTTCCCTTTCCCCTCAGATCAATTTGTGGGTCTGGCCTCGACTTTCGTTGCTTCTGGCCCTTGACCTCCTTGTGCTCCCACATTGTGAAGATTCTATCCTGAAGATCCCAGATCTCACCTGATCTGAATGCCAGTTGAAACCATGGGTCATATTTCCTCAAAGCATCTGACTTTCTATTCTCATCCAATGCAATTCCAACCTCAATAAGGCATTGCTTTCGTAGATTGGGATGTATTCTCCCAGCTTCCTTCACAAGACAATCTTCGTATTCATGGTGGAAGAACCGAATTCTCTCTATGGAGGACATTTTCTGCCTGTAGTCATTATCGTTGTTGTGATCCCAAGCAAGAAGCTTGGCTTCCTCAGTTGTAAGACCAGCATATATCTTACACTCTGCATACCTAAAGAAAAATGTAGTAGGGTGCTCCTTCACTAACTGTCTACGAGCCTCTGCAGAGTGTGAACCTCCAATCACATAATAAGTGTACTCCTCAAACAAATTCTCATTGAAATCCTCCACACAACTGCACTCATGCGGATCCACCATTACAAGGAATGGCACAACAGTAGCATGAGGATTAATTTTCATTTTCTTCTTAAGATTTTGGACATGCAAATTATGTGGCTCCCTGATCTCAAGGGGCCTCCTCCCTGTGACTGGATCCACTGGTGGCCTGTGGATAATATTAATAGGCAGGTGGAACAACTGCCCCTTCTTCACAATTTTTCTTCTAGCTATGTCCTCCCTCATCTTATTCTGCTCAGTGCCAAGCACACCAGATGCAAGCTCTCCACCAGGTGCAACAATAATGTCCCCAGAGCTAGAGCTTGAGTCAGAAAAGTCCTCTTCTGCAATTATCTTCTTTTTCTTTTGGGGCTTTTTCTGCACACTCTGCTTACCCCTTGCCTTTACAGGGGTTGTCTTCTTGTGCTGTGTTGGCATGATATTGCCCTGTATCCATGGCATCAGGTCCTTGATGAAATTCACTGAGTCTCTACATATCTGAGCTAGCTCCTCTGGAACACAGCACTCTGGGCACAAGAATTCCATCTTGCATATGACATTTCTTAATCCCTTGGATGTCTCCACCAAGAAAAGCAGGTTGTCAAAATCTTCATCTTCATAATCCAATTTGTAAACAAGGCCATACTGAAAACCTTGTGTTGTCGTGATCTTTCCTCTGCCATAGGCCCCTGCGAACACAAGGAGGACTGCATTCTTCTCTTCCACGTACTGAAGGCACCATTCGAGATTTGTCATGTCCCGAAGTGGACGATCTGTCTTCATGACCTCTGTCTCCCTCGACCTTTCCTTCATATTTGGATCCTCCACAGGAATTTTAATGCTACTCTGTCCACCTGAGGATATTCCTAGTGGGTTGCTGGCCTTCTCAGAGGATAATGGTGCAATAATTTTCTTTGCCTTTGCTTGGTGACCACTGCCTTTGTCACGTTGCTGGTCAGCAGAGCCCATGGTGACTCTGAGCTTCTTAATGGGCCTTTCATCCTTGTACTCCGCATCCCTGAAAGCAATTGGAAATATCAAGCAATAAGAAATATCAGCCCATGTCCATGCAAGGCATGGATTTTGAGCTTCAGGTCGATGCAAGGCATCGATGTTTAAGTGCATTTCGATGCCAGGCATCGACTTTGTGTGCAAGTCGATGCCAGGCATCGACTTGAGGGTGAAAGTCGATGCTAGGCATCGAGTTGGGGGTGCAAGAGTCGATGAGTGGCATCCATTTTTGGGCCCAAGTCGATGCCTGGCATCGACTTTTGGGCCAAGTCGATGCCTGGCATCGACTTGAACACAAAGTCGATGCCTGGCATCGACTTGGGCACAAAAGTCGATGCCAAGCATCGATTTGGGCCCAAAAGCCGATGCCAAGCATCGATTTTGCACCCAAAAGTCGATGCCTGGCATCGACTTTTCAGTGCATGATGATGCTGGCAAGTCGATGCTTGGCATCGTTTTTTGGGACCAAGTCGATGCCTGGCATCGACTTAGGGCTGCAAGTCGATGCCAGGCATCGACTTGCACCCACAAGTCGATGCCTGGCATCGACTTGCAATCCTAAGTCGATGCCTGGCATCGACTTACACCTTAAAGTCGATGCCAGGCATCGACCTGTACATGCTTTGGATCCATATTTTGAGAGGCAAGAAAAATAGAGACCTAGAAATGAGAAATTTACACAGACATACAGAGGGAATCTTTTTGGAATCTTTTTTTTAGTTATGATTTTGTCTACCTCTTGGTACTTTTGCCAACATTCTTCTTCTCCATCAGGCTTGGCTTGCTGGTATGCTGACCTCTGTGCTCCATGGCTGTCTGTGCTCTGCTGCTCTCTCTTGCTCGTGGATTTTGAAAATGCGAATGATCTCCTCCTCTGGTATTTATAGGCAATTGGGTAACTTGAACCAGAAACTAACTGGATCTAACTGAATGAGTCCACTTGCTAACTAAATCTGTCAACTTATCTAACCAGGGAATAGCACCCACACAAATAGGCTGTTTCAGAGCCACTTTAATGAAATATTCATAGACCCTTACAACTATTTATATACATTTGCATAGAAATTACAGTTCAATGGCAAGAGTATGGTATGTCCATGAGGATGTCTCAACTCATGTAGAGATTTGTGTTAAATGTGGGAGACTAATGACATCTTCATAGTATTACCCTCCACACTTTAGTTCATATTCACATTTATCTTGTAACTCACTGTTGAAATGGAAAATCACTATGAATAAACATTCTAGTACAGAACCTTGCAACTATTTATATACATCTGCATGGAAATTAAACTTCAATGGAAACAGTATGGTATGTACATGAGGATTTCTAATCTCATGTAGATGTTTTTTCTTAGAGTCTGTTGCTTGGGAGAAAATTAGGTCTAAGTTGTGAGATTAATGACATCTTTATAGTGTTATCCTCCACACTTTAGTTCATATTCACATTTATCTTGTAACACATTGTTGAAATGGAAAATCAATGTATGAATATACTTTCTGTGTGCCTCTTTTACACATAATTCTTTTTCAATATACTTTCATCTACCTCTTTGATATCTAGCCAAGACCACAATAAAACCTAATCCTTGAAATCTTAACCAAATGTATAATTTCTTCTTGTATAGTGTTCAATGGCATAGCATACTCCAGTTGGAACTCAACTTGGATATATTCCAGTTGTAAAATTTCTTCTTGTAAAATTTCATCCAAACAATTTTATTATATATTCCTATTGGAACACAACTTTGATATATTTTGATTCATTCACAATGCTTAGACTGAATGACTCATATGAAGTTAGAAATCAACTGTGTTTCTCATTTGAATCAAAAGTGAATCAAATCTTTGGTTCCCTTATTAGTGTATATTTGAGTAATTAAGTGATTTGATGTAATTTGATGTTTTATGTTATTTAATGTACTTTAATAAGCTTTTGATTTCATATCTTCTTGATGTGACATTTGATGTGATATCTTCACTTGATCTCGGATTTCTACTTATTTAAAAAGGTCATTCATCTTCAGTCTTCTGTGAACTCAGTGAAGATGAGCTCAATCTTTTCATTGGATGCTTGGGCATCAGCTTCCTCTGCTCATATTGATTCATTGTTCTTAGTTGAGCCTTTCCAGAGAAGTGATGATCCCTATGATTTAGAACGTGCTGATGATTCCATGTTTTCTGTTGAGTCATTTAAGTTATCCAATTCACAGTGCAATGCTGCTCATACAAATGCACCTCTTGATCTCCCATCTGATCCAACCATTGATCTCCCTTCTGACTCAAGTGCATGTGGAGCAACGAAAAAGCAAAGCAAGCTCAATCTACGATTTAAAAGAAGGTCTCGTGAAGTAAGTCGAAAAAGATTTAAATTTCTTACTTCAGATAGACAGATTGCATTGGATATTGTGAAGCATTGTTGTGGTTTGAAATGCTTGTATAATTTAGGGATGAAGAAACTAAAGCACATAAGAGAAAAATTCCTCCATTTAGATAGTGAAAGGCAAGATATATACCTTGTTTCTTGCATGCAAATGATTGAGGATAACATGTCAGTAACGCGTGTTGGTTTTGAATATTTCTTTACTCAAGGGATGCCATGCTGTAGGGCTGCATTTAAAATTGCAATGGGTGTAGGAAATTTTAGAATACATAGGGTTCAACAAGGGTTTTTGAATGGGGATCTCATTTTGGATACGTTCCATGGTGGGACCAAAGGATCTGTTGGACGTCATGCAATGAATTGGATGATGAACTATTTTAGCTTGCATTGTGAAGTTATGCCTACAACTGGAAGGTTGCACTTGTCAGATAACTTTACTCGTCGAGAGGTATTTCAAATATATAGAGAAGACATGGAAAATAGAAATGAGAAGTATGTGTTGTATCGTCACTTTACTCGATTATGGAAGGAGGAGTTTAACAATGTTTCTATTCCTCGTAAAGTTAGAATGGGTGAATGTTCAGTTTGTGCCACTTTGAAAAACATGGCAAAAGGGGCTACAACACCACAGGAAAAGCATAATTTTAAAAACCTTCTTAACAACCATCGTGACAGTCAAGCATTAGAGAGAAAGAAAGCAATTCATCATCGAAGTAAGGCACTTAGAAATCCGGAGCGTTATATGTCTTTGTTGATCGATGGTATGGATAAAAAAAAAACTTGTTTGCCACATTTTTATCGCATCCCTAAAGACATTGGAGATGAAGTCCTTGTGCAAATGCATTTGGTTGGCGCTTTGGTATACAATGGAACTGTAATGTCCAAGGTTTTCTTCACATATCCGAATGTGCATAATGATCCAAACCTTACAGTTACTGTCATTCATCGTGTTTTGCAATCATGGAAGGGTCTTTTGCCACCAACTCTATATTTGCAACTAGATAATACTCCAAGAGAGAATAAAAATTCTACAGTCTTTGGATATTTAAGCATGCTTGTTGAAAAACAGGTATTTCAGAAGGTTAAGGTAAATTTTCTTCTGGTTGGCCACACTCATGATCACATTGATCAAATGTTCAGTACTTTCTCTAAGAAGTTGGCACGTAAGCTTTTACTCTTCCGATTTTATCTGAGCTGATTTCAGAAGCATATACTCCAAAACCAGAAGTTCAACACCTCACACAGATTTATGACTTTAAGCACTTTTTCTCAATGGGCCTTGATAACAGTGCTAAGGTTTTGGCTCCATTGCACAATATTAGTTTCAACCATGTATTCTTGATGAGGAGGGTTGATGAAATAACCCTTTTATTTGCAAAGCAGTATTCATCTTCTCTTGGGTGGGAGCCTACAGAGGGATGCAGATTCTTATTGCAGGTGCCTAATTTGTCTACTGTAACAGTGTATGGTGCAGAACAATCACCATATGAAGATAAAAACAATACAGAAAGATGTGGAAGTGTGGTTGATCAAAGTAAAAGCTGGATGCATGCACTCATTGAAAAGAAGAGACATATTGAGCGTGCAAAAAAATATGCTGGAGATCAAGATGTATCTTGGTGGGAGGACTTTTTCAATCATCAAGAAGAGATTATACAGTATACAATTGCAGGTCACTGGCCAGTTGATGTTCCATTCACATGGGATTTTTGTACACAAAGATCCGTGAATGTGGCCCAAGCATGTAATGCAGATGCACTTCAAAGTTTTATACATCCACCAGAAAGAAATATTTATGTAGGCCCAAGGATGACAAAACAGGCAGAAGCAAGATGGCAAGGAAATTTAATAGAGATAAATGTTGGAACGCTTATTGCAGTACTTGCTGATGGTGATGAGGCTACCAGACCATTTTGGATTGCAAAGGTTTTAGAGATAACTAAAGATATTGATCAGAGAAGAATAGAGGCTTTGGTGGTGCATTGGTATTACACTAAAAGTAGTAATGCATTCACAGGTAAATATAACTTAGAAATGGTGTGTGATGCTAAACGAACAGGTTCAAAAAGGAAAAAGAATATTCGAAGCACATCCACTCTTAAAATGGATGATGTAGATATTCTTGTTTATGATTTTTCCTTGACAAAAACTGGTCACTTGAGGAAAGCAACCATCAACATGATAAAACAAAAGCTTCCAGATGTATGTGGTACAGGAAATCATAGGAAAACAAGAAGAGTTGTGCATGATCCTGCAGAATTTGGTATGTACGTGGATGAAGATAGAGCTCTTGTGGATATAGAAGAAGAAGAAGAGAGCTCTCAACAGTATGAGACTGAATCAAGTGCATCAGATGATGAGGGTGTAGACATAGATCGACAAAGTTGTGAGTTGCATTGAAGCTCTCAGACATTTTTAGTGCTTATGTAAATGCCTCAAAGTAGTTTGGTTAATGAAACCATGTTTTGTAGCAATTTTGAATAACAATCAGATATCCACCCATTAAAGATATGTCTAAAATGTTATTTTTGTGTAAAAACTATTGACTTCTACATTCTTATATATATTTTAGACATTTCAATGTCTTAGCATATAGATTTTGGACATGTCAATGTCTTATCATATACATTTTGGGACACGTCAATGCCTAATATAGTGAAATTTTGACTACATTTTGAGCTCTTTTTTTTTTGAGAAAATGACAAAAAACGTCAAAAATTACTTGTTTTCACCTCATTTTTGTAATATATGTATACTGGTGTAAAGGAATTCCAAAAATGAGGTGAAAACATGTAATTTTTGACGTAAGTGTTCTCTTTTTACGACATAGTTCTCGTTTGTTACGACTCGCTGTTTACCACACATTAGAGGATTAGAAAGTGTAGCAGATGTATGGAGTGCCTTGGAAGAACACTTTCCAAACACAAAAAAAATCGAGGAAGGCTTCACTATGGGTTGAGTTTACAACTTTTAAGAAGAAAGGTTCTCAGTCAATTTCTAATTATGTTACTAGGATGAAGGATATTGCAGATAGTTTGGGAGCAGTAGATGAAGATATTGAAGAAGACAAGTTGGTGAGGCAAATACTCATAGGTCTAAGAGGGGATGAAAAGTGGAAGGCTTTTATATTGTCTACAGAATTATCATTAGATCATTTCACTCCTAATCTTAATGAATTGCTAGGACATATGCTAACATTTGGGCAGGACATTGTAGGAGAGAATAATAGAAGCTCAAGTCAAGCAATGTATTCAAAAGACAAGAAGAAGAATGCTAAAGGCAAGAAATCAAATGATGAACAAGGATCTTCAAGTCAAGTGAACTTCATAAAAGGAAAGATGAATTTGAGAGGTAAAGATAGAAGAGGTAATAATAAAGAAAATGCTAAACCTTGTTGGATTTGTGGAAGAACAAATCATTTGGCAAATGATTGCTAGTATAATAATCAAAATGGTGGAAGTCATAATGAGAATTCCAATCCGAGAGGAAGAGGAGGCAAAAATCAAAGAGGCAATTTCAGAGGAAGAGGTGGTAGGATTTCATTTGCTAGAGGAGATGGAAGAAGTTTCCAAACTAAGTCCTACAACAACACTTATTACAATTATGCTTCAGATCAAAAGGAAGACTTGACTCTCATCTTGAGTGCAACAAATGAAGCAATTAATGAAGATCAAATGGTGTTTTATATTGACTCAAGATGTAGCAATCATCTGAGTGGCAATATTTGCTTAATGACTGATATGGAAGCCAGAGTGAATGGACATACAGTCTAAATAGGAGACAACGTCAAACATAAAGTTGAAAGCATTGGATCAGTGAAGAAAAAGAGTGGAAGCACACTTCTAAGCAAGGTACTTTATGTTCCAACAATTCCTAAAAATCTAATAAGTGTAAGGAAAATTGTTGAGAAGGGATATGAAGTCAAACTTACAAGTGATGGTGTTTATGTTGAAGATCCAAGTCAAGGATATAAAAGCATTGTTACAGGGAAAAAGGAAGGAAGATTGTTCACTCTCAAAGTCCAAGGTAATGTGGGACATGCATTATTTACTTATGGAAGTCAAAAGATATCTGAATTGGACCTATGGCATGAGGTTAGGACATTTCAATAAAAGAGGGATAAAAGAGATGACAAAGAATGGTGCAATGCTTGGTCTACAAAATATGGAAGGAAAACATATGATATACAAATGTGAGGCTTCTCAACTAGGTAAAGCTCACAAGAAATCATACAACAAGCAAGGATACAAGTATTCAAATATGCTTGAATTGATTCATACAGATGTGTGGGGTCCTTCAAAGAGCTATAGCATAAATGGATCAAGGTATTATGTGATGTTTGTTGATGATGCAACATGATGGATTACTCTGTATGTAATCAAGGATAAATCTGAAGTGTTTGAGACATTTAAACACTACCATGATTATGCAGATAGAATTATTGGGCAAAAGCTTAAGAGATTGAGATCAGATGGATGAGGATAATATTTTTCTAAGGAATTAGATGATTATATGTGGAATGAAGGTATAAAAAGAGAAGCGACTTTCATGTACTCTCCACAACAAAATGAAGTTGCAGAAAGAAGAAATAGAACTCTTGTACAGTTTGCAAGATCAATGATGAAGGAGAAGAAGTGCCCTAATTACATGTGGGTAGAAGCAAGTAATACTGCAACTTATCTTGTGAAAAGGTTGCCTTGCAAAGCTTTGGAGGGAATGACTCCTTATGAAGCATGGTGGAGTAGGAAACCTACTCTTGATCATTGCAAAATATTTGGATGTTTGGCATATGCTTATGTTCCGTCTCAATTGAGACATAAGCTAGAACCTAAGGCAAAAAAGTATGTGTTGATTGGGTATGATGATAGACAGATGGGATACAGGTTGTGCAGTCCATCCACAAAACAATTTCTTGTTTCAAGAGATGTCACATTTGTTGAGCAAAGCACATGGTTTATAGGGTGAAACAATGTATGCACAGATCTTGAAGAAATCAAAAGGAAAGGAAAGTCAAAGATGAAGGTATATGAAGAAGATAATGATGATGATGTTTGTAAAAAATGAAATTGTTCATATATTTAGTAGTGATGTGTGTGAACACTCTAGGATCGTTGGGGCACTTTTTTCCCTCTTTAGAAGGTTTTTTTCCCTGACTTGTATATATGGTTATTGCCCTAATGGGCTACTTATCTTCGTACATCCTAGCGGTAATACATTCAATATTGTGTGTTGTGCTCCAAGCTTCTTCTTCTTCCTTGTGTTGTTCGCGTGCTTCCATAGATGTCTAACTCCAACAATTGGTATCAGAGCAAGTCGCCGCTTCATCTAGGGTGTTGTCTACACCTCTTTGGTTGTAGTCTCAAAATCGCATGAAATTTGGTAACCATACTCTAGGTGTTTCAGAGATCAAAATAGCTTTGCTGTGTGGTGCCAAAATCATGATCTAAGCTCCTTTCGACCTTCGAATGCACTATTGTAGTGCTTGTGCAGGCTATTTCATCTTTTTGTGCCAAAGGTATATACTAGTTTTGGTTCACCAATATAAGTGTCTCAAAGTCTACTACAGGTTTAGTAGAATTTGTCTAGTTATTTCTATTCAACTTTTCGAGATACAATCAATTTTTTGCATCAAGGTATTTTAGTCACTAGACATGGTTGAAAGCAGTGATGTATTCTGTATCTTGGTTGTTGAGGATAAGTTGGATGGTACCAACTACCCATTATGGGCTTATATGATGCATCATGTATTGATTGCAAAAGGACTATGGAATATTGTGTAGGGTGTTGAAAGACATCCTGTTACACCTACGAATACAGATACTACAAATACAAGTGTTGGAGCTGATGGAGATGGTGTCGAAGATGATGATATTTTGCAGATTCCTGTTCATGCTGTTGTTTCTGTTGCACCTACTATAGAGCAAATTCATTGGGATGGCAGAGATGCTCAGGCACATGCATTGATAGCTTTGTCTATCAAACATGCCATTATAACTCACAGCTAAGGATGCTTGGGATACACTTACCACATTGTACCAGGCTAGGAATGAGGCTCATGTTGCTTACCTCCAAAAACAATTGGAGAGTGAGCACATGAGTGAAGGTGATTCTATGGACAATTTTCTCACAAAGATCAAGGATTTGAAAGAACAATTGATTTTTGCGGATGAACTTATACCAGATAGCTCACTTGTGTAGACCGTTCTCAATGGTCTTCCTAAATCATATCTGAGTTTCACTTCTACTCTTGATTTGATGATGAAAGGCAATCCAAATGCCTTTTCATTTGAAGATTTAGTCTCTGTTATGTTGCAAGAAGATGAGTCTAGGCAGAACTGGTCTATTATGCATGTTGCACATCAAGCTTTCTTGGCTAGTCAGAAGGGCAAAGGAAAATGGAGCTCTTCTACTAGTAAGCAGAAATCTGCAAATGTTGCACATTCGAAGAGGGAAGACAGAGATGAGAAGAAATCAAAAAAGCAGAATTTTTTTTGCAAATATTGTAAACCAAATGATCATGTCATTATAAGCTTTCCAAAACTGGCTGCTAAAGAGGCAAAGAAGAAAGAGGCTAGAATGGTTGTTGCAGAGGCCTCTTGGCATATGCATTAGTGCCTGAACAACATCACAAAAAATTAGATGATAAACCAATAAAATGTATTTTTGTTGGTTACAATTATAAAAGCAAAGGCTATCATTTGTATCATCCATAGACTGAACGTATTCCGATTAGCCATGATGTTGTTTTTGTGGAAGATGCTTACTGTTATGTAGTAAGGAGACATCTGTTAGCTCCAAGGACATGTATGATACTTTGCTACCTCTCTTTATTGGTGGATAGTCTAGTGTTGTTCCTAATGAGGCAACTTCTCAACCTTTGTAGGTTTCATGTGATGATCCCGATCATTCCATTTCTGATGCAGATTTACATGATGCACTTGTTGATGCGAGAGCTGACATTGAGCAGGCAAAAACTATGCCAAAATGGCTGGTGTAGACTTTGCATGATAGCAAATTAGATGCACCTCTATCATATCATACTCAATCAAGCTCTCCTAGTGCCCCTTTTACATGGGATTGATATGCTATGGATATGTCTAGACTTTGTGATGAGAATGAGCTTGTTTCATTTGAAGAAGCACAAAATTCAAAAAATTGGATCGCTCCTATGCAATCTGAATATGATGCTATAATGAAAAATGGTACCTGGTCTTTATGTGACTTGCCTCCTGGAAAGAAGGCCATTGACACAAAATGGGTATACAAATTGAAGCATAAACCTGATGGAACAGTTGACAGGTATAAGGCTAGGCTTGCTGCAAAGGGTTATGTGCAGGAAAGAGGCATTGATTTTGATGAAGCCTTTGCTCCCACTTGCCGAATGACTATTGTTCATAGCATCTGTTCACTTGCAGCTCATCATGGTTGGAATGTACATCAATTGGACATTAAAACAACATTTTTGAATGGTGACTTGCATGAAGAAGTGTATGTTTTTCAGCCCCGTGGCTTTGTGCAGAAAGGGCATGAAAACCAGGTGTGCAAGTTAAAGAAAGCATTATATGGTTTAAAGCAAGCACCACGTGCTTGGTATGAAAGATACATGCCTATCTAATTGCACATGGTTTTAAGAACAGTCCTTATATGTTAAGCATGCTAATGATTTGCTTATGATCATTGTGGTATATGTTGATGACATTCTGCTCACTAGTCCTCATGACACACATATTGCTGATTTTAAGGCTGATTTGCATGCCTCATTTGAGATGTTTGATTTGGGGCATTTGCATCATTATTTGGTCACTCCGTTTATGCAAGTTGATGGTGGAATGGCTTTGTGTCAAACGAAATAGATTGAACATTATTGTAGCGTTTTGTCCTTAAAAACTGCAAGTCTATTGCCACTCGTATGGAGACAGGTTTACAATTGAGTCTTCATGATGTTAGAGATGCATTTGATGTTGTTCTTTGTCGACAGACTATTGGATGCTTGATTTACTTATGCATTAGTTGACAAGATATTCAATTTTCTATCTCACAGATGAGCAGTTTTATGCATTGCCTAGGTGTCAAGCACTCGCAAGCGGTTAAGCGCATCTTTAGCTACTTGAGTGGTACTCAGCTACTTGGATTGTTTTATCCCATGGGAAGATCACTACTGCTAGATTTGCATGCTTTTTTTTATAATGATTGCACTGGTTCCTCTGTTTGAGGATTCAAAATTTAAGTTAGAAGATGAGGAATCTTTGGCTAAAAGCATTTAGCAAAAAACCTCACAGTTTGAGAGAAATCAACTTATGAAGTTGACCATGTCAAAGTCACCACTTTTGGAAGGAAGTTCTAACATATATTTGATCTAAGTGATCAAATTAAAGATCTAATAGTTCTTTTGAAGAACTAATGATCATTATAATTGCACAAAGCTAGCACAAATGTGTGTGCATCATTTGAATGATTAAAATTGAAGTCTATTTCTAAAGGAGACTTGTTGAAGATGAAGCAAACTTCACACATAGAAGTATTTCTTAATGAAATTGAAAGTTAATGTAACGTTTGTGTAAAGTTTGGATTATTCTTGATATCGAGGAGTTCTTAAATCAAGATAGATCATACATTTGCACAATTAAAGGTATCTAGCAACACACACACACACACGCACACACACACACACACACACACACATATATATATATATATATATATATATATATATATATATATATATATATATATATATATATATATATATATATATATATATATATATATATATATATATATATATATATATATATATATATATATATATATATATATATATATATATGTATGTATGTATATGTGTGTGTGTGTATGTATGTGTGTGTGTATGTGTGTGTGTGCACGGGTGTGTATGTATGTATGTATATGTGTGTGTATATGTTTATATATATATAAACCCTAAACCCTAAATATAACAAATAAAAGCAATGCATACCGTGCATTATCACGAGGATGTGCCATAAGTACTTGCATCTCTAAATTGTGAAACTTATACTTAATTCCATTTCAAGTGAACAAAACATAGGTAGGAGTCACATATAGCTCTCACTCTTCTTTCAAACTCAAACCCATGCCTCATGTACACTATACTCCCCTAAGGGGCTATATCGCACTCCAACCCTAGGCTACCTATGCATGACCTCATAGGCACCTCTACTATGCTCTCATGAGCTGGAGTTGGTATAGGTGTCCTAAAAATAAATAGATAAAAATAAATAAAAACATGTGTTATAATATCATTAAAAATATTAATTTATCAAAAGAAACATACCTATGGGCAGATAAGTCTCTCCATGCATATGGATCTATAGAGAAGCCTTCCTCTAGCTCTTAGGAAAGCATCTGTATAGTGAAGTCTAGTTCCTCATTGGGCATGTCTACATACTCATGCATGAGAGCCCCTAAGGAATCTTGAGGAACTTTCCCTGTCATAAGATTCTTTATGAGAGTAAGTTATATGTGTGTGTGTGTTGTGTGTTTGCATATGTATGTATGTATGCATGTGTATGTGTGTATGCATAGGTGTATGTATATGTGTATGTGTGTGTATATGCATATATGTATATGTGTGTGTAGGTATGTATGTGGGTGTATGTATGTGTGTATATGTGTATGTGGGTGTGCATGTGTGTGTATGTATGTATGTATGTGTATGTATATGTGTATGTGTATGTGTATGTGTATGTGTATGTGTATGTGTATGTGTATGTGTATGTGTATGTGTATGTGTATGTGTATGTGTATGTGTATGTGTATGTGTATGTGTATGTGTATGTGTATGTGTATGTGTATGTGTATGTGTATGTGTATGTGCATATGTTTGTGTGTGTGTACATGTACTTGTATGTGTACGTATACGTGTACGTGTACGTGTATGTGTACGTGTACGTGTATGTGTACCTGTACGTGTACGTGTACGTGTACATGTATGTGTACATGTACGTGTATGTGTACGTGTACGTGTGCGTATACATGTACGTGTATGTGTACGTGTACGTGTATGTGTACGTGTACGTGTACGTGTACGTGTAGGTGTACGTGTACGTGTACGTGTACGTGTATGTGTATGTCTATGTCTATGTTTATGTCTATGTGTATGTGTATGTCTATGTCTATGTGTACGTGTATGTGTATTGTTTGAGGGCTAAAATGTCTTGGACAAACAACACGCTGCCAAAGGTAAGGGTATTGGAATGGGGATCATGACTGGGATTACCACAATTAGAACATGCATTTATGTTCCTTAAGTTGTTACCACATACTTTATAATTTTTGGATCACTGACATTATACAAAGAGAATTATAGTATTTTAGAGTGATTATAGACTTCAAAATTGCAGGCTTCAAAACATTTCGACAACAAACATTCGTACAAACTTTTCTTTACAATCTTCATACTTCATACAACGCTACATATACTTTTGCACTCTATAGTTCCGTAAGGCAAAGCTCCATCTTCATATTTTTAGACTACGTCATTCCACACAGCTAGACTTCTCCAAATACCAAAGTGTTGTCTTTTCTATCGGCTACCTCACACCATTCTGTACTTCATAATACAAGGCACCAAACTCCCAGAAACTCTTCAGATCTCCATAAATGCACGATGGATCCAAACCCACTAAATTACAAAATGTGGCTTACAAATCATCATCATTATTTTGAAGCTCAGGGTTCATAATACGCTCTATGTCATACGTAAGTTCTTTAAACATTTGTTCGATATGTTGTTCAACAAATCTAATCTCTACTTCAAAGATCAAGTATTTGTTGGTCCATACTATGGTAATTGATATCTGCATCCTCTAATTCTGGCATTTTATTTTGTAATTTATCTAGCATATTGTTGAAAGCAAAAGTAATATCCGTTAATTTTACAAAACTGTCTTCAATTATTCTCTTTGATTCCTCTAACTCTATCTTATGCTTTAGTTCCAAAATGGTAACATTTCTTTTTAATTCTTTGACCTTTGCTTCCTTCCCTTCCAAAACTAGATTTGCTCTTGTACATCTTTATCTCCATCCTTCCACTTACTTTTCTAACTCCACAATACTAGCCAGCTGAGCCTTACTCGTATCGAAAATTTCTTAGATAGTGTAGAATTTGGCCTTTAGATCCGTAAACTCTTAGTTTCGCACTAGCAATTTCTCTTTGGCTTCAGTAATGGCTACTTCCTGCTTTGACATTTTGTCAATCTCTTTATTAACTTTCTACTTCAACCTTTGTACTTCCTTTTCCTCCTTCTAAAGCTTGGCCGCTAACTCTTTATTGTTCTTCTTTAATTTTTGTAGAGACTTGTTTTTCTTTTCTACCTTGGCTTGCAACTACCCCACTCTCTTCATCTTTTCTTCAAATGCCGCCTTTAGCGTACTGTTCTATGCTAACACATCATTTAACTCCCATCATTTCTTCATGAACATCACTCTGTCTCCCCGTAGTCTCCGCTCTTAGTGCATCAATATCCACCCTTAGTTGATTGATATTTGCATTCATATCAGCTTTTTCCACTAACCACTCTTCTTTCTGTTGGATCAGAACAGTGTATCTCTTTAGAAAATGCTCCATATGAGCTGCACTCTAGTGGATTCCTCTAGCTAAGTCCTCGAGAAACTCTAGTCTAGCCGGTTCATTCCAAAACATCCGCGAATAAATGTGCCCACTGCATACGATTGCAGGCAAGTTAACTATGCCATCCACCTGTTTCCACTTATCACTAAGATTGCAAGATGTAAATGTAGGAAGTGGTGGAACCTTCCTTGCATTCTCCACATTTTGATTAGCTTGCTCCTTCTGTTTTTGAAGCTTCTTAGCTTCCACTTCCACCTTCTATTTATTTTCTTCTTCCATACGTCGCTTGAATTCCTCTTCTTCTTCTACCTTCTTTCTTTGCTCTTCTTCTTCTTCTCTTTTCCTTTCGGCCTCTTCTTATGCTGCTTTTTTGTTGTCTTCCTACTTTCACCAATTCTCCTCTACTTGTTGCTTCTGAGCTTCTTCATCTTCATCTCGGTCACTTGTACCTTGGTCCTATGAAGTATCCACAACTAGCTTTCTTTTCATAGCTCATTTCTTCAAACTTGAAGGAAAAATTCAATAGATAAATGTTGCATTTGCAAGATAGGAAAGTACGAGTGTTAGGGAAAATCAATGTAAATAAACCTCCAACTTTGGATTCTAATGTGGCATTGACTGATCTTTTGGTCCTTCTGTACAATTTTCGAACCTCTTTCTTCATCTTTATGAATA
The DNA here is from genome assembly GCA_020310875.1 of Ceratopteris richardii. NCBI lineage: Eukaryota > Viridiplantae > Streptophyta > Polypodiopsida > Polypodiales > Pteridaceae > Ceratopteris > Ceratopteris richardii. Next base: position 108,165,249 of record CM035429.1, on the reverse strand, counting down.
TTAATTCCACCCAATTAACCTTTATTTTGGTAGACTCCTTCATCAATGCATACAGCTGCTAGGAGACTCCTTAATATTTTGCTTGTACATAAATCACCATAGTCATTAATAAGAGTCCAAGTTTGAGTGGGTTATCATCCGGAAGCTGTGAGAATTTATACTCCACAGAACACGACTTGCCTAAGAGATTTACAATCTCTATAGCATCCACTGTCTTTGTAAATGTGGTGATATTTTTGTTAGTGACATGTAGCTACTCTACATCACTCTGGAGGATAAATGGAATGGCTTCTTGTACAACTTCTCTATCCTCCTGAACTAGTACATTTTGTAAACTTCTTTTATTTATTCTATGTGGTAGACCTTTACTTTTACTAACTTTCCGAATGAGTTTGGAGTCAACATAGTATGGTGGGTATTCCTCAGTCCACTGGACTGCTTTCTTGAATTGTTGTTTCTGTTCCACTGGTGAGTAGTGCTCGGGTTGTCACATATTTTGGTATTCTGGTATAGACCTCGTAATAACCACTACTGAGGGTTCCATATATTCTAGGGTCATGATATTTTCCATAGGAGCTTTTAGTTTAGCTTCTTGTTTTCTCTAATCATATTGCTTTTCTTCTTCACATTCAAATTGTCTATGTCCATACTACAAACAAAATTGGCATTGAACTGGTCGATTCCCAAAATTACTCAATCTTGGTTCTGTGAATCAATGGCATGTTCCATACTCCTAAAAATTAGGCTAGTAAAATCTCCACAGATCCTCAAACTACTGGGAGCCAAAAAACTAAGATTGTCCAAACACTCACATCTTGAATCTCCGTCCATGGTCCAGATTGGATTGAAGGTTTATAACCTATAGCATTGCCCTTCCATGAAGGGCTATCAACTTGTGCCCATGCAACTAGTGTATTTTTGGCATTGAATCTGCACTCTTCCAAAGTGTGATTATTTTTATTGCATATGGGGCAATATACCTAGTTGAGTGCACATTCTATAATAATGTGGCCTGCATTTCGACATCATAGACAATATAGTTGTTGGACCAAATTCACACTTTTCGTTGTGACATGGCTTGTTTTTTTAGAACCCAAATTAGCTAACTGTATCTTTCTATCCAACTATTTTGCTAAATCAATTATCTAGTTCAATTTTGGGCTTGTTCTAATGCATACATATAACTTTTTTCCTTTATGGTTGGCTGCAATCCATCCACAAAAAATTCTTGCAACAATTTTTTGGAAGGACACCAATCATCTCATTGTGGATCTGAAATCTGAAGCATACTACTCCACCATACCCTTGTACATCATATATTGTAAGGTTTCATACAATTTTGACACACTTTCAGTAGTCTAGAATCTTTCCAAGAATGCCTCTTATAAATCATCATACATTGGGAAATTATATGGAGGGTGTTCAAGTAAGCATTTGACCCCATCTGTAGTAAGAGTGGTCTGGAATACCTATAATTTTTTATCATAATCCTGCAGCCATCTATGGTTGCAGGCATACTCATCATTCTCAAAGGTCCTCACATGCACATCAGGATCCTTGTCTAGTCATCCATAAAAATGGGTGTAGTTTAGCCCCGGAAGTGGGTTTTTGTGTGCCATCTTTTCTTCAAACGCTTCTAGGATTTTGGCTCGAGTGAAAGGTATTAGTGCTAAAGCAAACTCTGGTTGGGATTCATTGCCATCGCTTTGGCCTAACTCCTTGCCTAAGTGCACATGGCACTCCTCTTCTTACTGATGGCTTTGCTAGTCGGCTCTGTGGAGTCCCCCTTGCCATGAAGCTTTAGCTAATTTTTTGTTCCTCCTTGTGTATGCATGTATGAATGTATGTATGCATATGCATGTGCATTGTGTATGCATATGCATGTGCATTGTGTATGCATATGCATGTGAATTGTGTATGCATATGTATGTATGTGTGTGTCTGTATGTGTGTGTATGTGTGTCTCTATGTGTGTGTATGTGTATGTGTGTGTCTCTATGTGTGTGTATGTATATGTGGGTGTATGTATCTATGTGTGTGTATGTATATGTGTGTGTATGTTTGTGTATGCACATGTATGTATAGTATGTGTATGCGTGTGTATGTATACATGTGTATACACGCGTATGTGTGTGTATACATGCATATGTGTGTGTATACATGTATGTATGTATGTGTATGTATGTGTATGTATGTATGTGTATGTATTTATGTGTATGTATACATGTGTATGTATACATGTGTATGTGTGTGTATGCATATGTATGTATTGTGTGTGTGTGCCTATGAGTGTTTTTATATGTGTATATGTGTGTACGTTTGTGTGTATGCATGTGTATGTGTGTGTATGTGTGTCTCTCTATTTGTGTGTATGCGTATGTGTGTGTCTCTATGTGTGTGTATGTATATGTGGATGTATGTATATGTGGGTGTATGTATGCATGTGTGTATCCATATGTATATATAGTTTGTGCGACTGTGTATATGTGTGTGTATGCATTTGTTGTATGTGTATGTATGCATGTAGTTGTATAGTATGTTTGTGTGTGGATATGTGCATATGTGCATATGTGTGTATGTGTGTGTGTGTATGGATGTGTGTGTATACATTTGTTTGTATGTGTGTGTGTATGCATGTGTTTGTATAGTGTTTGTGTGTGTATATGTGCATATGTATGTATGCATGTGTGTCTATGTATCTGCATGTGTGTGTATCTATGTGTGTGTAAGAATATGTGTGTATGCATCTGTATGTATGCATGTGAGTGTATGTGTGTGTGTCTATGTGTATGTATATGTGCAAGTATCTATATGTTTATGTGTATGTGTGTGTATGTATATGTGTGTGTATGTGTATGTATGTATATGTGTGTTTGTATGTGTGTATATGTGTGTATGTATATGTGTGTATGTATGTGTGTATATACATGTGTATGTATGTTTGTGTATATGTGTGTATATATGTATATATGTATGTATATATGTGTGTGTGTATGTGTATGTGTATGTATATGTGTGTATGCATATGTATGTATGCATGTGTGTCTGTGTATATGTATATATGTATGTATATATGTGTGTGTATGTGTATGTATATGTGTGTATGTATATGTATGTATGCATGTGTGTCTGTGTATGTATGTGTGTGTAAGCATACGTGTATACATGTGTATGTATGAATGTGAGTGTCTATGTGTATGTATGTATATGTGCAAGTATCTATATTTGTATGTGCAAGTGTGTATGCATATGTGTGTGTATGTGTATGTGTGTATGTGTGTATGTATGTGTGTGTATATGTGTGAATGTATGTGTGTATATGTGTATATGTGTGTAGTATGTGTGTATGTATATGTGTATATATGTATGTATATGTGTGTGTATATGTGTGTATGTATGTGCATGTATATGTATGTGTATATGTTTGCATGTATATGTGTGTGTATGTGTATATATATGTATATGCGTGTGTGTATATGTGTATATATGTGTATGTATGTCTATGTATGTGTATGAATATGTGTGTATATGTGTGTATGTATGTGTGTGTATATATGTGTATGTATATGTGTGTATATATGTGTGTGTATATGTGTGTATGTGTGTGTATATGTGTGTATGTTTGTGTATATGTTTGTATATATGTATGTGTATATATGTGTGTATGTATGTGTATGTGTGTGTATATGCGTATATATGTGTATGTATGTGTGTGTATGCATATGTGTGTATGTATGTGCATGTGTGTATCATGCGTGTACCATGTGTGTGTATGGATATGTGTGTATATATGTGTGTGTACGTGCATTTGTACCTTTGCAATGCTCCGTCGCTTGCTCACTCTTCGGTCTATTCGGTCCCTGATTCCTCTTCACAATGCTTGATCCCGACACAAATGTGCCAGGAGAAAGCAAATTCTTCTTTCAATTAGTGCAGCGTCACTTATGCGATGCCACAATGGCGCTTATGAGACAACACAATGTTGCAGGTAGTTTTCCCACTTTGCCACACGAATCGCTAGCCTTCAACACTCATAGTGACAGTTGGCATAAGCATCACATAAGTGACACTAGGGATCGCATATGTGAGGGTCTCCATTTATTTTTTTGGTTTTTTTTTGAGACTTTGCTTATGCAATGCCTTTCTAAAGAAGCATCTCATATGTGATGATGCCTGCTTTTTTTTCAATTGGGGCCATTGCTATGCCCCCATTATTCTTGTAGTGTCTACACAAGTGAATTGTCAGGCAAGACGTCATCAGCAAAAATAAACTACTCTTTCAAAGCTTTGATCTTCCTCAAAAAACTATACATGGAATCTCTTCATTTTTTTGCTCACTCTCCTATTGTTTTTGGAGGTAAGCAAGCGAGCCTCATTCCTTGTGTAATATAAAGTGGTAAGTGTATCCCAAGCATCCTTTGCTATTTTGCGGCAGTGAATGTGAGGAATAATGGCACGTTTGTCACACACAACTATCAATGCATGTGCCTGAGCATCTTTGCCATCCCAACGAAGTTTCTCTATAGTAGGTGCAACACGAAGAGGAAGTTGAGGAATATCACCATCTTCAATGCCATCTACATCTCTTTCAGTAACGTTATTTGTGGGTGTAATAGTACATTCTTGTAACATCTTGCACAATATTCCACAATCCATTTGCAACCAATACATGATGCATCATAAAAGCCCATGATGGGTAGTTAGTACTATCCAACTTATCCTCAACAGCTAACATACAAAATACATCACTAATTTCATCCATGGTCACTAACTAAAATACCTTGATGCTAAAAAATGATTGTATCTCAAAAAGTTGAATAGAACTACCCTGTCAAGTTTTGTTAAACCTATAGTGCACTCCAAGGCACTTATAGTGGAGAATGGAAACATGTATATATCTTTGGCACAAAAATATGAAATTGTATACACAAGCATTGCGCTAGTGCATTTGGAGCCCAAACGATCTCAAATTGTGATTTTGACACCACACAACAAAGTTGTTTTGAACTCCTAATATCCTTGAGTATGCTCACCAAATTTCATGCGATTTTGAGACTATGACCAAAGGGGTGTCAACGATGCCCTAGATGAAATTGGGACCTGCTCTGATACCAATTATTGGAGTTTTAGGTCTGTCAAAGCACGTGAACAACACAAGAAAGAAGAAGAAGCTTGGAGCACAACATAAACTACTGAATGTATTACCAAGAGAATGTATCAAGATGAGTGACCCATTAGGGTTATAGGCGTATATAGAAGCCGGGGGGGAAAAAACCTCCTAAAGAGGGAAAAAATCTCCTGAGCATTCCTAGTGTGTTTCCACACATCACTACCTAAATATATAAATAATACTTTTCATTCAAAATGTGGGATCAAAGATCTCATCAAAATCAATGCCTCTCTCTTGAGTATAATCTTTTGCAAAATGGCTCACCTTATACCTGCTAATTCTTCCATCAAGCTTACATTTCAGCTTGTATACCCATTTCCTGCCAATGGTCTTTTTTCTCAAAGGCAAATCACATAAAGACAAAGTACGATTATTCATAATAGCATCATATTCTGATTGCATAATAGGCATCCGATTTTCTAAATTTTGTGCTTCATCAAAATAAATAGGCTTATTCTCATCACAAAGACTACAAAAAACCATTGCATAGAAATCTGATGCAAAACAAGCACTATGAGAGAACAAACAAGTACGATATAATAAAGTTGCATCTAATTTGTTGTCTCTCAAAGTCTATGCCAACGATTTAGGTGTACTTTTAGCATCTTCTATGTTAGTTGTCTCATGAACAAGTGCATCATGTAAATATTCATCATAAATGGAATCATCTGCATCATCATTTTGAACCTATAAAGGCTAAGAGATTCCCTCATTTGGACTAGCACTTGCCTATCCACCTATAAAAAGAGGCACCAAAGTTTCATACAAATCCTTTGAGCGAATTGATGTCTCCTTGGTACATGAAATTACTGGTTCAATTGCATCTTCCACAAAAATAACATAATGACTAACCACAATGTGTTTTTTCTATGGATGATATAGATGAAAACCTTTGCTTTTAGAACTATACCCAACAAAAAATACATTTCATTACTTTATCATCCAATTTCTTGCATTGTTCTTTAGACATTAATGCATACGTTGGATTTTCAAAGACATGAAAATGAGAAATAGGTTCCTATGGATTGATTGATTGCAATGCTTTCGTGGGAAACTTGTTAAGTACATATGCTACACACATAACACCCTCAACCTAGAATCTATGTGGTAAAGCCTAACTTTTGTCCATACACCATGCCATTTCCATGAGAGAAACGTTCTTTCATTCAACAATCCCATTTTTTTGAGGTGTATACGATATTATAAACTAATGTTTTATCCCATGCTCATCCAAAAAAAGCATTAAAATCAAAAGACATTGACCCCCTCAATAAAAACTAAGGTTCCCAACGTACATGTTGACAAATTATCAGCCATAAGTAGAAACTCTTTAGAGTGCATAAACACTTTGGGCTTTGATTTTAATGGATACACCCATGCGTGCCTAGGAAATTCATAAAAAAGTCACAAAAATATAGATAGTTCCCATAGGAAGGTTTCTACATATGACCATAGACATCACTATGAACAAGCTTTAATGCATGAGAAGCTCAAATTGAATCATCTCTTGGGAACACTACATATTGTCCCAAATACACAAAAATGATTATAAGGTGGATCAATTTTGGGCAAAGATGAAACCATTTTAGATTTCTATAGGCAAAGCAAACAAGAAAAATTCAAATGACCAAAGCATGCATGCAAAAGCTTTGGATCCAAGATAGCTTGAGAATCTTGAACTACACATGCTCAAGCATTCATCAATTTTGCATAGCCTATGAGATTATACAATCCATGACATAAAATGCCAGAAGCAATAATAATATCAACACTTGCGAGATCATGAATTGTACATCTCTCATCAATAAATTTGACAAGAGTCAATCTTGGCTGATCTAAAAACTTACAACAAACTTTTCTCAATCCCTAGCACATAAAAGAACTACCAATAATTGTCAGAGTGATCTTACCAACTCCCATTAAAGGATAAGAGGAGAATATTAGCACATGTGGCAGTATTTCATGTACCGGTAGGCTCAAGTGAAGTAAAGAAACTAAGCTATGAGGAGACATACACTACTCATGAGATGGTCATAGCTGCAAATAGTAGTAAGTGCCCATTCTTCATTTTGAATGAGATTAGAAGATGTTGTTTTAGGTGTAGAGGCATTTGCAATAACCATTCTAGCCTCTTTCTTCTTTGACTCTTTGGTAGATAGTTTACGGTAAATCTTTATGGCATGATCATTTATCTTATTGTACTTGCAAAATTGTTTCTACCTTTTTGTTTTCTTTTCATCTTTTCTTTGAGCATTAGCAGATTTTTAATTATGTGTAGATGAGCTTCATTTACCTTTGCCCTTTTGATTACCTAAGAAAGCTTGAACTGCAACATGCATAATTGATATGTTCTGTTTGGGTTCATCTTCTTAAAACATAAAAGAGAATAACTCCTCAGAGGTCAAGACATTTTGATTCCCTTTCATCATCCATAAAAGAGTAGAAGCAAAACTTTGATATGAATTTGGAATTTCATTAAGAACAATCTGCACTAAAAGTGAACTATTTGGTAACATTTCATGAGTAGAAATCAAATGCTCCTTCAAATCCTTGACCTTTGTCAAAAAAATATCCATGGAATCTCCTTCAATTATGTGATCAATCTCTAACTATTTTTGAAGGTAAGAAACATGAGCCTCATTTCTTGCATAATATAAAGATCTAAGCATATCCCAAGAATCATTTGTTGTCTTACAAGAGCAAATATAAGAGATAATGGCACATTTGACTAGCAAAGCTATCACTTCATGTGTTTGAGCATCACTACCATCCAAAAGATGTCTCTTTGTAGTAGGTGAAGTAGGAACTGCAACACTGTTGGAGAATTCCTCTCCTAATCGCAGCGGAAAGTGTAGAAGACCTTCTCAAGATCAAGACTCTTGCCAACAGCAGAACCTTCAAATTAAAACTGGTACCAACTGAAATATCCAATGAACTTGAAACTTTGGTCACGCAAACTAGACACCTAGAGCTTTCAAATGCGATATCAAACACTCAATTTGGAGTAGATTTGGGTTGGCAACTATTTGATTCAAAACAGACTACCTGTCCACTCAGTTAGGCTGAAAACTGGACTTCACTAAAACCTAAATAACTCACAGAGCATAAAGAATTTCATAAAACTGTTTTAGATAGAGGAATTAATTGAGATAAGCTTTCCAAAGAATGTTTACACACTAAAATTGGATACATATATTGAGAGATATGACTCTCACAAGTAGACTACCCAAAAATGGGTGTGCGACTGGACATACTCTATGAGAGTAAACTGAACGAAATGACTCAAAACTCTATAAAGGATGTTTGTGATGAGGGGCTTCCACTTTTCTTCACTTCTCAAGCCATCGAGGGCTGTTTGGACGATGTCTTCCTCTTCTATCTTGCATACAACTGATGCTAGCTGATCTCGAAGCTCTTTGATCCTCAATGTATACTCACTAATGCTTTGGTTTGAGCTTTTCCTCATGTTGTTGAGCTCGTTCTTGAGTTGCATCCTTCGAGACCTTGTTGAGGTAGCATACACCTTCTCCAATGCTTCCCAAACTTCCTTGGCTGTTTCTAAGCTTTGCACATGACCAATCATAGTGTTAGAAATAACTTGTGAGATGAGGAACATCACCCTTTGATTCCTCTCTTCCCAATCAGCAAATTGTCTCCTTTGTGCCGGAGTAATGTTGGGATCTTCAATGTCCACCAGTTGTGGATCGTCTCCACTAACTAGACTCCATAAACCTTTACCTTTAAGGTAATTTATCATTCTATACCTCCAAGATTGAAAATTATCTTTGTCTAACTTCTCAACTTGTTGTCCTAAATCAGCCATTGAAAACTTCCAAGATTGAAGTTTACCTCAAGTATGTTGTGGCGCTCTTTCTTGACTTCACAAAGCTCCCCCTTGATTTGTAGCTTCTCCTTTGCTTCAATTCAGTTCCAACGCTTTGAATCTTCAAACTCCAATGCTTTGATACCAATTTTTGGAGAATTCCTCTCCTAATCGCAGCGGAAAGTGTAGAAGACCTTCTGAGGATCAAGACTCTTGCCAATAGCAGAACCTTCAAATGCAAATTGGTACCAACTGAAATATCCAATGAACTTGAAACTTTGGTCAAGCAAACTAGACACCTAGAGCTTTCAAATGAGATATCAAACTCTCAACTTGGAGTAGATTTGGGTTGGTAACTATTTGATTCAAAATAGACTACCTATCCACTCAGTTAGGCTGAAAACTGGACTTCACTAAAACCTAAATAACTCATAGAGCATAAAGAATTTCATAAAACTGTTTTAGACAAAGGAAGTACTTGAGATAAGATTTCCAACAAATGTTTAGACACTAAAATTGGTTACATATATTGAGAGATATGACTCTCACAAGTAGACTACCCAAAAATGGGTGTGCGGCTGGACATACTCTATGAGAGTAAACTGAACGAAATGACTCAAAACAAATGAAGTAGCTACAAGGGGGCTTCCACGCCTTCTTCCTCTCTTCTTGAGTGTCCTCCCTTGCCTATTTTATAGCCAAGTGACCAAAACTCTCATGATGAGTTTGAGAGCTCTTCTCCATCATTTCTCCACTACTTTGGACAGCCACTCCTCTTACAGTTCAGTTTTTGGATTTGATTCTCTTTTGAATGATTCTCTTTTGGTCTCCACTACTTGCTGAAGTCAATTCTTCTATTTTTCATTTTTGTATTTTTCTTCTACTTGAAGAAAATCCTTTTTGCAAAAATATATACGAGCTTACTTCTTTATTTTTAACAAACACGACTAGGAAATTCAAGATCATCATCTTCAACACCATCTGCAACACCTTCATTAACTATATTTTTGCATGTAATAGGATTTCATTCAACACCCCACCCAATATTCCACAACCCTTTTGTTACCAATACATGACACACCATATATGCCCACTTGGGTAATTAGTACCACCATCCAACTTATCCTCAACAACCAACATAGAGAATATATTATTGATTTCAACAATGGCCAATTCATATATAGCCAAATGAAAAAAATTGATTGTATCTCAAAACCTTCAACATAACACCCTATGAAGCTCTGTTAAACCTGTAGTAGACTTTGAGGCACTTAATGAGGCAAATCAAAACCTATATATATATATATATATATATATATATATATATATATATATATATATATATATATATATATATATATATATATATATATATATATATATATATATATATATATATATATATATATATATATATATATATATATATATATATATATATATATATATATATACACACACACACACACACACACACACACACATATATATATATATATATATATATATATATATATATATATATATATATATATATATATATATATATATATATATATATATATATATATATATATGTGTGTGTGTGTGTGTGTGTGTGTGTGTGTGTGTGCACGTGTGTGTGTGTGTTTGGCACAAAAGGATGAAATTGCCTACACAATCACTGTGCTAGTGCATTTAGAGGTAGAAATGAGCTCAAATCAAAATTGCAGCATGACATACCAAAACTATTTTGAACTCTTACTTGCATATGATCACCATTTTTTTTACGAATATGAAATTATGACCAGAGGGTTGTCAACGATGCCCTAGATGAAGTGAAAAATTGCTATTATAACAAGTGATGGAATTTGAAGTCTCTGCAAGCACATGAACAACCCAACGAATAAGAAGAAGCTTGGAGCACAACGTAATACAAAATTTATTACGCAGTAAAATGTACAAAGATAAGTGACACGTTAGGGTTATAGGTGCATATAGAAGCCAGGGGAAAACAACCCCCTAAGAGGGAAAAAGGTCCCTTGGCAATCCTAATTGTGTTCAAACATATCATTATCAAAATATATCAATAGTCAGTTCAAGCCATGTGGGTTGCATTAGGTGGACACCCCTCATCCACATGTAGTGGTGATAAGTAAAAAAAAAAATCCTTCAAGGATTTTTGGGCCTTTGAGGGTTCTTGTTGAAAATATTCTTCTTGTTTAGACTTACGTCTATCCCTACCCAATCTCTACCCTTAGTGGGCCTTTTGGCTTGGTTCATTCCTAGTAGCTATTAGGCATTCAACCCCTCTTTGTGTGGGATTTGGGGGGTCCATAGGTGTCACATGCTTCATTTCTTGTATGTTCCAACTAATTCAAGCTAAGCTATCAAGAAGAGTATGTCGTAGGATCAAACTTTCTTTTCAAAGAAGAAGTTATGTGAAAAGAAAAGCATAGATTAAGAAAACTATGGTTCTAATAATATGATGTACATCCTAACAAACACTATGAGTAGTTATTCATTATTTTACATGTAATAGGAACATTGGCAAGTTATTGTACTACAATTTTCCACATGGACGGCAAGATCAAGTTCTTTTTTTATGTTAAGACAATTTGGAAAGACCTGCACACCAAACTTCGTAAGATATAGGCACTTTGTATATCACAAAGTCAAGAGGTGGGCAACAAGTCTAAGTTCATTTCCTTAAACGGGGAGTTCAATCTTATGATCTACATGTTTCTAGGGTTGAAAGAGAAAGTTCATTTTGACAATGAAATTCCAAAATGATTCGTGAAATCGAACAAATAGTCCAGCAGGTTCCACCTTGTCTTCCTAAATAGATGGGAGGGTTAAAATTCCTATCGAGAATGGATGCCTCAACTCGATCCTTGTAATATTATAAAATGGGTGTGCAAGTCTCTATCTAGTTTCCTATTTTATTTTGGGAGCGCTCTATTAGAGACATTGAAAATTTGTCTACTCACTATAAGAAGTTTACCAAAGAGATAGAGGAAAAGAAGGATGATGATAATGGAGTTGGAGAGTTTGAGTATGTTCCAACATTTAGATTGAGATATTTTCAGAGGGTCCTTGATCTTATGAATAGAGTAAGGCAAAGGTTACCTTGGTGCTAGTGGTGCTCCCACTGTGTCAAGAGAATATTTCATTCTAAGGCTAGATAGACCTAATCAAAATATTTTTTAACTATTGAAAAAAAGGTGAAATATTTTTCTTCATTTAGCAAAAATCAAGATGGGGGGTATGCCATTAGTATTGACGAGATATGTATGTTGCTTATAGGTCCTTTACAGATCTTTTATCTAGCACTCCCAAGAAGCACATGATATTCAAAGAGCTAGGGCTCTTACTACTTTTAAAAAGAAAAAAATATCTTCCTAAGGACTTGGGGGTAGCGTCTTGGACCTACCCATCCTCTCTATTGATGAGGTTTTAGAAACCGTGAGTAAATTGAAACCCAAAAAGATCCCCTCTATTGATGGTTCACTCAATGATCTTTTCATCAATCTTAACGACTTCCTTTCACCCATTCTTCTCTTGATATGGCAACAAGTCACTAGGCAAGCCACGATTCTTATCTTTGCCAACACCAAGGTCATAAAAGTAATTCATAAAAAGATCCTAAGGATGACAAGAACAATTTGAGATCTATCACCTATCTCACTTTTGTTTAGAAGATATTTTCTTCTATTTGTGAAGGAAACTTAGTAATCTAATGGACATAATTATTCTTCTATAGCAAAAAATGATTCATAAAAGAGATATTAATTTTGGATACCATAATCTTTGTGTCGGAAGGTATGGAATTTGCCAAAGAGTTAGATCAAGAGATTCTCATTTTCAAAGTTGACTTTCATAAAGCATATGACCATATTGAGTTGGATTTGATTGCTAAGAACCTCCATGATGTTGGTACTAGGAGGCAATTCATACGTATGTGAGTATGTTGTTTAGGAATGCGTTTCTAGAGTTTCCATTAATGGTTCCTTGTCTCAGCACATAAGGTTTCTTAGATCCATTAGAGAAGGATGCTCCCTTGCCCCATTGTTGTTTGCCACAACTAGTGATGCTTTGGTTTAGGTAGTGAAAAATGGCTTATAGAGAGGTGTCATTAATAGTTTTCGCATCCCTCTCCCCCTTATGTCTATAAATGTTTGGTGATGATACATATATGTCGATCAATGTTGATAACTCTTCAACTGAGAACTTCTTGAAGTGTTTATCTACTTTTTGTCTTGCTAGATGCTCCATAGTGGACCATAAGCAAACCTGCTTTAAAAATTCTAACAATGTGAATCCCTAATGCATCTCTCATATAGCGTGTGAAATTATTCAACAAGGTAATATCTTTTGATTTATTTGCATTCCAATGGGATTCAATGTTTCCTACTCTCAAATATTGGATCTAGATAAGTTGAGGGAAAAGGTGTTCAATCAGTACATTATTTAAAGTTCTTTCACTAATAGCATCTTTGTGCTAAACCATTAAATTATCGCTTGTCTCATCTATTTCCTAGCCTACAAGAAACCTTCTAAAAAGCACCTTAATTAATTCATTGTTGGGATGGATTTAACAACACTAATAGAAGTCGCAAGCTGGCTTGGACCACTTGCCATTTTCCTAAGTTTTGTCAGGGGAGCACCAAATTGTGCCGTCTGACTAGACCAGAAAAAATTTTGGAGTTATACTTTTGATTACAAGATCGCCCACATAGAGCAATGATACAAGAATATATGATTGATATAAGAGGTCCCACAACCCGAGACTAATGGGTATGGATAACTGGAATCGAGATGATACAAGAGATCCCACAACCTAAGATCATAGGTATGAAACAAGATATCTAAATTACAAGAACTCCCTTGAGGGAGAGACTAGATACAAGAAATAATTTGACAAGATCTCATACTACCAAATTACAACAGGATACAATAGGATGTCCAAGATATTAGACATTGGAAAGACTGAGCATGAATGTGGCCGACCCCTCCTTATATACATTTTCAAGGGTAGCTCATCAATGGCAGCTACGAATTGATGATGCCATCAATTCAAAACATGACCTCTAGATATCAAAATCTAGCAAGAAGAAAGTCGATCTTAGGGTTTTGGCACATCTTGGAGGCAATGGACGCATCGGTTTCTCCAAATTTGGAACATATATATATATATATATATATATATATATATAGGTCACATGGAATCTAAGATTCAGGATGGTTTCCTTTATCCATGAGAAGTTTGAAGGTTGTGCTCCATCCTACAAAAATGGCTTCAAACCCTATTGCTAAATGGGAACCATCCTTTATCCATGAGAAGTTTGAAGGTTGTGCTCCATCCTACAAAAATGGCTTCAAACCCTATTGCTAAATGGGTGCTGAGATTGATAGATACACAGCTTGGAAAAATCATTCTTTGTGGGATATTCTTGCCTCCCTCAAGTTTTTTCACCTGTTGGAAGTCCTCTCGTTTGTAACACGTGGCATTCTTGCATGGTGTTAAAGCAAACTATTTCTATTGATACTAAGGAGTAAGTTTGCTATCTTTTTCTTGCAAGAATCCATGTAGTTGGGATGGTTGTCTCGTCATGCTAGTATTGCGTTATCTATTAAAGGTCATAAGTGTACAAAAAGGGTTTAGCTCTTGGAGCGATATATTACAGGAAGGTGAGTTGGTTTCTATTGAAAATTTCTTGAGCCTTCCTAAATTAACTCTTCGATGCAAACAACTCATGCTTAAGCAAAGGAAACTCTGGTATACTAAGGGGAGACATTTCCACAGACGCAATGAGATCCAACTTAGAGCTTCTTTTGTTGAATTGTACACCGAATTCAAAAGTACTAGAGGAGATGTCTCTCATATTCTACACAAGCTCAATGTGAGATGGAATCTACAATGGAGTTATCCTTTTAATATCAAGTGGATATGTAGTTATCCTTTTAATGGTGGTAGAGTCTCAAGTACATATGGAGTTATCCTTTTAATATCAAGAAATCCATTCTTTAATGCCTTATAATACACAATGCCCTATGGACTAACAACAAGTCTAGGAAAGTTGCATTAAATGATTGTAGGTGTATTTTTTATGGGTAGGAGAAGGACTTGTTTTATCTTTTTCATGAGTGCCCAAATACTTCCAAATTTTTCTCTCAGATGTTTTGCTTGGAGTTTACAAGAGGTTGGATATCGTTCTTTGGTAGTTGTGGAGGGCTTGAGATTCTCTAGGACATCTGGAAACTAGAAGTGGCCATAAACACTTTTTGTTTTCCTATAAGGTTTCTATCAAAAATATTTTTAAATTTTGAAATAAATGGAGGTTTGACGGAAGCCCACTCCTCTGGGCTTTAACTTTGAGAGAACAACTGTACAAGATTAATGGGCATACTACTATTGGGACCCTCCTTATCCCATAGATCATAGGTTTGATGAGTGAGTACAATAGCCCGAAGGCTTCACAATTGGTTTAATTGCTAGAAAGCTTCACAATTACTGGTTTAATTGCCCAAACACAACAATTGGGTTAACTGCACGAACGTATTTACATATTTTGTTAGTGGGGAGGGTTGAACCTTCGCCCCTGCCTCCAGAGGCGAGGGACTCAACCAATCCACCCTACATGCACAGACAACAAAGTGTCATATGCTTAAAGTCTATTAAAGCGGCCCCCATTGACAACACCGAGTTGTATGAGATCATTAGGATTAATCCTCCTTGTGAATGGAGAGATAGTTGTTAGCCATGTACTTTGTGTCCAAGCTTCTCATGATTGATAAATGTTTGCCATTGATCTGTTTAGAGGATTTGGTCTCCTGTTGAAGCCATTGATCTATTTAGAGGATTTGGTCTCCTGTTGAATTGGTGCCCTGTTGTCTATTGTTATGACCTTGTCCTATAGGGTTGCCTCCTTTCCGCCCCTAGACTTGTAACCTGTTGTTGATCAGTTGCCATTTTATGGCCCTGTTGTAACCCCCATCATTCAATTCATTTTCCTTTTCTTGTTTGCTAAAAAAAAGAAATCAATAATGAATGGGATGACCCTGTTGCACCTCTAGGAAGCCACTACCCTCCAAAAATGTACACAATTTTTCAAGCGAAAAGTGGGGTAGTCCACAGCATTTAGTATTTCTTCTGCGCACGACCAGCCTTCGTGGTCTACCATAAGCTATATAGGAAGGCGGAGGCGATGAACTTTGATGAACTTTATAGCATAGCAACACCTCACGCCTTTCGCCCTTACTCTCCTATGCACTGCCAAGCGCTTCCCTTCTCAGCAGTGTCTCTCTCTCTCTCTCTCTCTCTCTCTCTCTCTCTCTCTCTCTCTCACACACACACACAAATAGGTGCGCGCATGAACTTACACACAGGTTGCTATGGAAAACAAAAAAAGCAACCGAAAAGCAAAATGGACGGAGGGGAAAGATAGGAACGAGGTTCTCTTTCCTTCTCCTGTTCACTTTCTTTAGCCTCTCTCTCTCTCTCACACACACACACACAGAGCAATCCTTTTATTCTCACTCCTTCAAAAGCTAAGAGTTCTGCGCTCATCCCTCGGCCCCTCTGCATTTTGCAGATTTCCATCGCGTAACGCCTAACAGCAGGATTGGGCGGCCAACGCCATCTTTTCTCTCATGATCCACTCATTCTTCTGCCTCTCCCTTGTCATCTTCTCTCTCTGTCCAAAAAACCGTTGCAACAGGCCCTAATGGGTTTCCCTTTCGGCCTCGCCTATTCCTTAGAGTAATTTGTAAGCTTGACTACTTAATTCTTCTCGCTGTTTTCAACGGCGAGCTATGAAGAGCATCGCACGCGTCAAGTACGTGGACTTCCTCATTCTCTTTGATGATTTGCTACACAATTACATAATCAATTCAACTCAATTCATGAAAGATTCAACAGGACTATGCACGGATGCTGTTATGCTTACTATCTGCTTAATGGCTGAATCGCCCACATCGTTTTAATAAGCCCAAGACTTCTCACATTATCGATACTCATGCTCTTAAGCACAAACTCGCCTGGTTCAGTGGTCAAGTAATTCATCCCTGTAGAGAAGGATGTAACAAATGCAATACCTAGCTGCTGCTTCTGTCGTAGAATATGTAGGTGTTCCTTGTGCTGAAGTGTCACATTAAGCAATGCGAAATAAGTTATCTAATGATCTATCACGCACATTCCTGTAGGAGTTACAAGCTTAGAGATGTATCCAGTTTCCACTTCTTCAGGTTTGGCGTACCAATACTTGATTGTAAGGATTTAATTAATGTTGCCATTCATGATCAACTACTTAATTCACCTAACCAGCATTTGAAGTAAAGTTAAACATGTGTCTCTTGCACTGTATTGTTACCTGTTACATATACTAAAATGGCTATCAACAATTTGCGATACTCGTGAAATTGTAAACTATTCGACCTACAGCTTCTCTACAAATCAATATTCAGCCTTATTTACCAATAGCGAAGAATTGATTCTATTCGTAGAGCTGTATTCAACTTCCGAAGGGATCATATCCATTCTAAAACTTTGTGAAGTTTGAGTTAAGAAAGCAAGACCGCTATCTTTTTTGGCCACTTTTTGAAGTGTAGATTAGTCAAGCTAGTAAGTTATCTGTTATGGCAAACAGAAAATCTAACACCTTCTAAAACTGGTGCTTTGTGAATTTTGGATTATAGAGATTATTGCAAACATGGTTACGCAATGAGAAGGCGGTGGGTAAGAATGTATGCTACAGACATGTCGAAAACAATGATGAGTCGAGGCCAAAGGTCAGGATCCGATTTCTAACACATTCAGATTCATGTTCGTGGTTGTGTCTGAGTTTAATAAATCTTCCATCACTATATGACACGCACGCATATTAGAATGAAAACGTAATGAAATTGGTAAGATTTTCATATTGAATGCTTTGTACAAATACGGGACCTAGTGAAATGTGAGGCCAAGCTATTGTCTTGTTCCATGTCACAGTTAAGAGAACATTCGATTGCCTATTCAGAGGACTGTCCATTAAGCATTCTCGTGACTGACATGCACGTCTTCTTTATCATTATACTTATTGAGTGATAAGGTTCTAGATGATAACAGATAATCCTTCTCTTAACATGAAGGCCATTGTTCTTCCTATTGGCTCATAAAGTATCAAGGGAGATCATTCTGCTTGTTAATTCACCGAGTACAAACTTGAGTGTTGCACGCTATCGACACATAACGTCAGTATATGTTCCATCTTTGCTTCATTAGATGTTCAATACCGTCGACCTGTGAAATTGATAATAGTTATCAGTCTTAGTGGCACATAAATATTTTAGATATTCAGGATTTCTTGTACAAAGTTGCTCCACGTCAAGGCACTACATAAGAGTTTACCCAAAGAATTGATATTGACCTCATGAATGGCCTTTCGAGTGTCTTTTGTTTTCTAATCATCAGATAACCTGGATTCGTTAACACTGGAATCTGCGAGGCCCTAATCATTCTCCAAGTCAACTATTTTGATAACATTGTAACGAAAGCGATCCATTTTGATCATGATGATGGCAATGCCATGATAAAACTCTATATCTCGAGTTGATGACACTGTTGGATGAAGACTGTAGGCGGTCCAAAAGTTCATATTCCAGTGTGCATATTAGGCTGCTACAATCTGCAAGTGGAAGAACTATTGTAATTGTAGTTCATACTCCAGTATGCATGAACGCACCTACAATCGTCGTCCACAGCAGGTGAATAATTCTAGGGATGGAATACTTTATATTTGTGCGTTAGAACTCGGACAGAGAACGGGCGCACTGTTCAGTATGCCATAGAACTGGGAAGAGCTAGATGGTGCGAGGCCGAAAGCAAGCTCAAGTTTCAATCACATCAAGTTTTAGAATTGAAGCTTTTCAAGATATTGGTAGGTAGGCCCACGCAGCGAATGGAAAAATAATGTCGGGCACTGGAATGGTGAGTGTAGTCAGAGATGTTAGATCATAGCACTTGACAGATGGTGAGAGATTGTACGTCCTCACTTTCTGGTATTGGTGGATCTCCTGCTAATACCGTAGCTCACGAAGCACATAGATGTGTGTGTGTGTCTGTTTGAGAGAGAGAGAGAGACAGAGAGAGAGAGAGAATGCAGGCTCCTTGGGAAGGTGGCTATTGTGACCGGTGGAGCAAGTGGGATTGGAGAGGCGTCGTGTCGGGTTTTCGTGGCGCAAGGAGCACGAGTGATTGTCGCTGACATACAGGAGCACGAAGGGCAGCGTGTCGCAGATGAGCTTGGGCCTATGGCAATATTTCGACGCTGCGACGTGACGATTGAAGCGGATGTCGCCTCTGTGATCGACCAGGCAATGTCAGAGTTTGGCGCACTCCACATACTTTTCAACAACGCTGGGGTGACAGACGGTGGCGAGAACGGCGCTTCGTTTGCAAACCTTGATATGCAGAGCTACGAACGTGTGATGGACACCAATGTCAGAGGGACATTGCACGGCATTAAGCACGCTGCCCGTGTTATGCGGACCGGGTCATCGATCATCTGCTCCGGCAGCATAAACTCTTGCGTCGCTTCTGGGAACAATCATGTCTATACAGCAGCCAAGCACGCCATCGCCGGAATCGTCAAAACAGCGGCACTGGAGCTGGGTGCAGGCGGGGTCCGAGTTAACGCTGTCTCTCCTTCCATAGTGGCAACACCCATGGTCGTCAAGGTCTCTTTCTCTCTCTCTCTCTCTGACAAATATAGGCGTGAAGATCTCAAATAGCCACACACATACACGCATGTAGAAATTAAGAAACACTTAGCCGCATGTATTCCTGATAAATTTCTGTGTCGTTAACACTGGTGTCCCAACGACACTCCCACATCTGCTGTTACTCCATCGCTAAAATTTTTGCGCACATGTGCTGCTACTATCGTGTGTGTCTCTGTAAATATGCATGCAGATCCAAGTTTTAGTCATACACAAGTTACATACACATTTTGATTATCATGCATACATTACAATTTAACATACATACATATAAATGAGAATGTATATATACGGTGAACAATGAATTGGAAAGGTAAATGTATACATACATCTGACCTGTTGAGGTAAAGGTACCCCATCTATGACCTGTCGAGGTAAAGGTACACATCTATGCGGAATTCATAGATATGTCCAACCAACGCTTGAACTCAGGATTTCCTCTAGCGACGCAAGACATCAAACCACTACGCAGGCTTGGACAACACATATTTCTCGCCTTATCTTCTTCCAGTTTTGCGCCGGCATTCGAAACTCGCCATCGAGTCACAAAATAGACGCAACCATTATCGGCATGTTCCAGACAGTAAAAGTGCATGGTATCTTACCAAAACTGATGATCAGCAAAACAATCACTGCTGATGATCAGCAAAACAATCACTGCTGATGAAATAATGATACGAAGCTTATTTGATGTTGAACGTACTGAAGGCAATACTCTTGTCAACGGAACTGCCAAATGCATCTTTCTGTATCTTCTTTCACGTTGACCATTGCAGTCATTGCATTATGGAGGGGGTAACGGATCGGACTGAACAGTATGAGGGTTTATACGTTATTTCCAATATGTTTCCTATTTTGCTCATGAAAATTCATATATATTTAGTTATATCTTCAAGATAGGATGCAGAAACATCAAGGATTCCAAATTTCAGTTATCGGCTAGCTACTTTGGTTACATTTGTTTTTTTTCAATTTGTTTTAAAGGAAGTTCGGCCTTATCTCCCCCGATTAGCTAGAATTAACTGCAAGTGAAGGCAGGCTTAATACTCTTGGTATCCCCCATATCCCACAAAGCAAGGTTTGATGCCTGGCGAACGTCTCTGCAGACTATTTCTGGATATGCTTTGCAAGAGAAATGTACATATTTAGGCCCTTGAATGTCCTACTCTAATGTATTAGTCTATATTTTCTGTGAAGGACGAGTCTGTTGTATTGATCACACACATATATATATCAATTATCTATCTGCATAGAATGTCTGTATGCATGTTTCCATACTCATTGATATAAAATTGGAAAGAGAAATATGGATCATGAATCTTATCTGTTAGTAATTGGGCGTATATATAGTTTCTTCTAGTAACATATTTCTGTACTGCGGGAAAATATTAAAAAAATGGCCCTTTTTTTGGGTTTCGTTTATAGCTAACTCACGGTCAATTTCTGTGGGGCTCGCCAGGCAATCGAGAAGTTTGCAACTGGAGCTACAGTTCAGGACATAGAGAGGATAGCTCAAAGGACGGAGAACATGCCTCTTCAAGGATTCGGCGCTCTTACTCCACATGATGTCGCTCAAGCTGCCCTCTTTCTTGCAAGCGACGAGAGTCGCTTTGTAAGTGGCCATAATCTGCTCCTTGATGGAGCATTCACATCATCACGATGTTTTTCCTTCTTCTGAAAACGGCATTGAATTTGATATATACAGAGATTCTTGGAGCAAGGTACATGCGTCTAAACATATCCATCCATGAGGTAGAATCAAGTTTTAGTAAAAGCATGTTGTATAGACCACATGGATCCTTCATTTGCGGAAGTACTTATGATGAAGCCACACATGTTTCAACCATTTTGTAGATCTAACGATAGATCATTCTTGACTTGCATGATACGTCTTTCTATAAATGCACAAAATATATTGAGAGCTCCGGATTCAATGTTCTTTACGATTTTCATTGAAAATGCTTTCTCCATAGGTCATGATCAGAAGCTACTTCTTGTCTTCTTGATTGATGGATCATGATAATATTGATTGAAGGGTCGTGATTATATATTGCTACTCAAACAATAATAAAAGTTTGCTATCAAAACGTGTACACAACTAGACGAAAAATAGAGTATAATGTTACATACAGAATAAAAATGTTGATAATGTTTTACTTATCTTTTGTTATACTTCAGATCTTTGGATATAATCACTTAACGTTTCATCTCATATATGGCGAGGACATGATACAAGGACGGGTTTTGAAAGGTTTAGGATAATTTCTTGGCTTCTTTGCAAAAAGGGTGAGCCTAATTAACTTCTCTCTGTAATCCACAAATATGAATCTTATTTTCCTTCTTTAGGATCCTACATGTCTTAAAACTTGACTCTTCACTCAATTAATTTACAAGGAAATCCCAAATTATACGGTTTTTATTATTGCAAAGTTTAATGTATCAATTTAACATCCTCGAATCCACATGTATGTATGCAGCTTCCATTGTCCATTAGTTTATTCATTTCCACTAGAGTATTTTGCTTACATCGACCTTCAAAACAATCGTTTCCTTCAAAAAAAGGATTGAACTTAAATATTTAGTTTCGTAGGATGAATACTTTGATGATGTATGAGATCAATGTTTTCTCTTTCTCATATGGGAGACCAAACTATGAAACAACTAGATTAGAATCATCTAGCCTTTTTCAAAACCTTGATTTTGATCCTATTAATGAAAATTTTTACGAGCCCATATGGAGTATCAGCTTGGGCTTTAAGCTTTTATGCTTACCTTGTCTTCAAAATCGTCAAATTTATTCATTTCCACTTATATAGAGTATATTATTCCCGTGATATTTCGTGAAAACATAAATATAGACATAAACATAAACAAATATAAGTGAAAATATAAAGTATTGAATGGACCAAATGAAAAATTCAATCATGTACCGAGTTCAAGTCTAAGTGAAATGTTGCACGAAAAGTTTACCCTTACAGATTCATCCAATATGTGAAGAAACAATAAATGAAAAGTTGATGATATTCCATGACAAGTACAACTCTAGGCTTTGAAGATCCAGATGGTGATTCAAGAAATCCATTAGAAACTCGTGATGAGGAGCTTCAAAGACCCCTTATGAGAATAATAAATGCATATAAAACCAACATCCAAAAAGGAAAAGTGATCTCGAGGAAAGAAAATATAAAAGGATGAGCAATCGTGCACCAAGTTCCACATGTGCTCATCATTATGCCTATATGACAAAGGTTTTGCAAGATAGAGAAATAAATGTTTTTTAATATTTCAATGGAGATGCAAAATGGGAGAAAGGTATGGGTAAGAAACTGTATGCAATTTATTCAAATGAGATTAAGTAGTTAGTATTATTTCAAAAAGGAAAGGAAACAATAGCCTATGACTGGGTCCATAAGACAAAACACATAATATTGAATGTAGCATAAGTGGGTCTAAATTAGGAATGGTAGTAGAGGGATGCGCATGAAGATACAAAATCAACTATGAAGAGACATTCAAAGATGCAACTTAGCTGGTTGTATTTAGAGCATCTATAGTATTGGCTATGAATCTTCTCATGCATGATTGTGATATGAAAAACATGGGGGTGTTTCATTCGTTTTTGTCATACTAATTACATATGACTAGAGGTGTATGGGTTTCATAACTAAAATGTGCATTCAATATGCTGAAAAAGATGATCTCAATTATTATACGTCTACAAAACAATGCATGAACTTAGAATTCAAAATTGGATTCTGAACCTACCATGTCAAGGAAGATTGTGGGAATCTTCATATCTCTCATAATCATATGATGCAATTTAAGTTATGTATAAGGGTTGAGATCCAATTTACGAATGTTCTAAGAAATAAAATTTTGGATGGATTAAGACATACATGTTGATATATGAGGGCTACTTTGGACTATGCATTTTTTTATCAAATATGTTGATATACAACCATATGTTTAAATTGAATTCCCCTAGTTCGACAACATTTTAGAAAGATCATCTACCTTTGTTATTATATTCATTGGACAGTGATTATATTATAGAGAATAGAAATGCACCACTTATTATTTCTTTTAATGCTATAGAGGTGTTTCAATAGGAGCATATGAGGTTGCATGGGTTTAGATTATACTTTGATGTTCAGAGATAGATTATTAGAAGCCATTTTCCATCTATGTGAAAATTTTAACATAATATAGCAAGAATGGAATCCTCTACTTTATGCTAGGATAAAGCCCATATAGGTCCACCAACATTTTTTCAAGGAGATCAGTATCACACTCACACACAAAGAGAGGAGCACACATAGATTGATGCAAGGAAGAATGATATTCTTCTTCTTTTATTACATAAAGAGAATATACAAGAATGACCTAATACAACAATAACACCATTAAAATGTATAAAGAACAATACATAAAGAAAACCCTAATGTTTGTGAATGAGTGAGTTGGCAAGAAAAAAAATGTGCCATCATTCTTGGTAGATAAATTTGATATAGCTCACTAAAAGTTTCCCTAACATAAATGGGTGTAACCAGTACATGTTGGAGAGATGAAAAAGTGGTACGTGTCATCCAAGATCAATGTCATGTCCTATAATACAAGCATAGTTTGGAACTTCTTCAACTTTTCTGCTCCATATGCTTTGATGCTTATATCACCAACCTACTCATCTTCCCTCACATAAGAAAGATCAATATCACCTCCTTATACCGTTTCTGGAATGAAGTGATAATGTACCTCGATATGCTTTGTTCTAGCATGAAAAATAGGATTTTGTACGGATTGGATGCTGCTTAGATTATTGCATTAAATGATAATAGGCATCTATACTTCCATAGTTGAATCTATAAGTAGTATCTTTAGACATGATGCTTCACATGCTACCATTATAGCACCTATATACTCAAAAAAGCAATAGTGTGTTGCTTCTTACTGCTCCATGTATTAGTTACACTCTCGAGTGAGAATAGATAGCCACCAATAGATCTTCTAACTGGAATACTATGAGACCAATTTGCATCAGTGTATCCATGAACCTTCAATTTTGCACTAGCTCCATAAAACAATGCATAATCCAAAGTAAAACTCACATAACATAGAGTGCATTTACTCAAAGCATCTAAATGTAGTTTCCTCGGAACCTACATAAATTGACTTTGAATTCCTATTTTTGCTTAGATCAAGTATTGTAGCTTTGAAATATATCAAACTTTCCATAATTTTCCTGTACATAGTAGCATTTTACAATGCTTCATTTAATGTAGTATTCAACTTCAAATTTTATTCTAATGGCATAGAAATTGGCTTAAAATCAGCCATATCTTATTTTTGCAACATACTCAAGGCATATTGCCTTTGCGACATCCATATACTTGTTTTTGCATGTATAAACTCAATACCTAGAAATTAGCACAACACACCAAGATCTTTCATGTCAAATTTTTGCATGAGGAGTTGTTTTACCTCTTTAATGATTTCTTCATTATCAGCACGTACAATCAAGTCATCAACATAAATAGCCACAATCATGATGCCATCATCACCCTTCTTTGTGTATAATGAGAGATCTGCATAACATATAGAAAATCCAATGGTGTTTAAATCATTTGCAATCCTTGCATGCCAAGCACAAGGGGCTTCTTTAAGCCTATAGAAAACCTTTTGCAACCTCAAGACATATGGTGGGTGTTTTGAATAATCCTCATATCCTTGTGGTTGGTCCATGTATACTTCTTCTTGCAACTCGTCATGTAAGAAAGCATTCCTCACATCCATCTGATGAAAAATCCATCTTTTTGCTATACACAATGCAAGAAGTCCTCTTACAGTAGCATTTTTGCAACAAGGATGAAAGTTTTCTCATAATTAATGTCGTATGTCTATGCATATCCTTTTACTACCAATCGTTCTTTATACATGATTATGTTACCATCAACATTGTGCTTTACCTTGTAAACCCACTTGTATCCTATGGGTTTCTTTCCTCACGGAAATGGAACTAGCTTCCATTTTCCATTTCGATAAAGTGGAGCCATATGCTCATCCATAGATTTTCCCCAATTTTCATTTCCAATTGCATCTTCAAAACAAGAAGGTTCAGCATGTTGTATTACCTTGGTTATGTAGGAATAATGATGAGCCATGTAACTATCATAAGTTCATCATTGCACTCAATTCTGCATCCTCTTATATATATTCTTAGTCTTGGGTCAGTTCTTCTTGTTGTGTCATCTTCATATGACTTTCTTCCTCCTGGATCCTTCATAGAGGGAAATCCAAGTTCCTCATCAAGGATCTTTGCTTAACCCCTTGATTGTCCACCAATGTCTTCAAAACATATAGATGTATTATTATTAGAAAAAACCTTTTCTTTACCTTTCTTGGATGTAGTCGATGAATTTGTTGGACTGAAATTTCCATGCATCTTTCACTTCATGGGTTTGAGTTGGGAATATTGCTTGGTGATATATCAATTTTACTGAAAGATTCTACATGAATGTTCAACATTTCCTTTGTCATTTGAGTCAAGATTAAGTCCTTTTGTATCTACATAAAAGCATGAGATTTCACCAAACACCTCATCTTTGCTTACCTTCATTTGTATGTGAGTGGGTTATAACATTTATATGCCTTTTCATCAAAGGAATACCCAATGAAGATACATTTTCTTGCTTTTGGAACAAATTTTGTCCTCAACTCATGTGAAACATGTACATATGCAATACAAATGAATACTTTCATATGCAATAAGTTTGGATTTTTACCTCTAAACTTCTCTTCAAGTGTAACTTGATATGCAACAATAGTTACAGTTCTATTCATGATGTATATAGCACTATGCATAGCTTTTGCCCAATAAAAATATGTTTCTCAGCCATCAAAGCTCTTGTGTTTTTTTCGCAATTTTTCTATTTTTGCATTTAGCAATGCCATTCTGTTGTGATGTGTTTCCATGAAGCATAATGTTCACATTAAAAAACCCTTCTAAATTCTGATCCTTATGTCCCCTATGTGCACAAAATAATTCTTCATATGTTACCGAGTCTTATTTAACTATTTGGCAAAGTTTGAACAACATTTGTCCACTTGAGAATTGAATTTTTGTATATCTTTAGCTTCAAGATTAATTCCCCTTTTAGTTTTTTGTTGCTTTAAATTAGATTATAGATACACTTTGATAGTAGCAATACATATTATGTTATATATCTATGATGATTTTGTATCCTGTTTCACTATCATTTACTTTCAGTGGTTAATCCAGTATGCCATTTATATCGAACCCACAAAATCTCCTCAATTTGTAGGCACATACATAATATTAGTTGTGTTTCTTACTTGCATCATCTAATAATGGAAGATAATAATCAAATACAACATCTCTACAATTAGTTCATGTATCTACCATTTATTTTTTGTGTGAAGGTAGAAGGCATCAAAATATTTTTCAGAATTATCCCTTTAGGATCACTCAATTTTCTCACATTTTAGTTTCGGAGCCATCTCAACCTCTCTTTTGAGTCTCTGAGGAGGGGCCCATAAAAAAAGGTCACTTTGCTAAACTGTGACTTGAGTTCTATTTAGTATATCTCAAATATTCTAGAT
Organism: Ceratopteris richardii; assembly: GCA_020310875.1. Taxonomy (NCBI): domain Eukaryota; kingdom Viridiplantae; phylum Streptophyta; class Polypodiopsida; order Polypodiales; family Pteridaceae; genus Ceratopteris; species Ceratopteris richardii. The sequence continues at coordinate 108,137,899 of CM035429.1, read as the reverse complement.
CTAGAATCTCAAGCAATTCTGTGTACTATTGATACATGAAAATTATGTTTTTTTGAGATCAAATTGTCAAGTCATAGTGTGATAATGTTCAAGTAGAGGTACAACTTCTAATGTTTTTGCAATATTGTTAATTGCTATAAAAATGGAAAATTTTGATGGAATGAAGCAACTTAAAAGTGATAAGTTGGACAAGAACAACTTTCATGCTTCGAGATTCAGAATGAAAAATTTCCTAATGGGAAAAGGCTAATGGAAGTACATCAAACGAGGTAATGAAAATGTTTCATAGTTAACAGAGAGGATTTATAATGTAGACTAGTGAAGAGCATATGAAGAGTGGAATCAAGAAGTGTGGAAGGTAATGTATTCATTATAAAGCATGTTGCTAACTCATTTAAAAATTAAAAACATATGTGAGTTGCTTAGATCTATTGGCATCAATATAGATGAAGATTATAAGGTTGAAGTGTGCCTTTGTGGTTTAGGAAGCGCATATAAGCAGTTTAGAACTTCTATTCAAAATAGGGAGAATATTCCAAATTTTATTGATCTTGTATCCGTGCTAATAATTGAAGAAAAAAACCTAGGAGCAGACTCAAACTCCCAAGGAAAATCTATTTTTGAATAGGTATTCTACTATGGTAGAGAAGAGTATAGGCTTCATAAGTGGAAGAGGAAATAGTAACTAGGACCAAGGTCAACAAAAAACTAATGCAAGAGCTATAGGATAGGTTTGAGATAGGGGGAGCCAAAGAGTTCACAAAAAATTCCAAATAACTGATATAGATAATGATAGTAAGGGATGCTAGAATTATGGTAGATTTGGTCACTTTGAATGTGGTTGAAGGTTGAAGAATAAAAATAACAAAAAGCAACAAATCAACTATGCATTCAAAAGTACAAGTGATTGAGAGAATTGGTTCATGGTCCAACATCACATGATGAGTACAATGTCTAGTGATGTTTCAAAATATAATGGTAATGTGTGGTATGATGATTCAAGTGCTTCAAATCACATGAACAACTAGACAAAATGGTTTAGTAGTTTACAAAAACTACCACTTTTGGATTTGTTAGAATGGGTGATGATACATCACATACTATCAACCATATAGGAAATACAACACTATCCATGGAGGATAGGAAGGAAAAACATATTTTTGATGTACTACATGTTCTAAATATAACAAATAGCCTAGTCTCTACTAGACAGATGGCTGACTAGGGATAAATGATGATGGCTTGTATGTAGAAGACTATAAAGAGGATGGAAGTTTGATCGCCAAAGCAAATAAAGTGGCTAGGATGTTCACCTTGAATGTCAAAATTCCTTATATAAATGCATCCATGTTTGTAAAAGGTGCAAGTGTTATGCTAACATAGAGATTTGACATAAGCAAATTGGAGATGAAAAATTTCTTCGAAGGATGAAGTTGATGTAGTCAAAGGAGCTTATCAAAATTTCAAGGTTGTAGAGATGTAGAAGGTATGTGAAGCATGTCAATTCTGTAAACAATTAGTTGTATCAATTCTGCATGACAAGCATGTTAGTGAGAATATGCTAGAAATAGTACATACAGATATTTGGGGTCTTGCAAAGAACATATCTATTTACATCACTTTCATTGATAAAAATACATGAAAAGTATGGGTATACTTAATGAAAGAGAAGGCTGAGATGTTTACTCACTTTCAAAATTTCAAGGCTATGGTGGAAAAGCATCCATGGAAATTTATTCAAAGATTAAGATCTCATGGAGAAGGTGAAATAAAAATTCATTCGTAAGTGGTAAAGTTCTTTGCGTAGAATCTTTCATAATTTATGTATGATGATCAACTTGAATGTGGTTCCTTGTTTGCATCATATGAAGGAAGAAAAATATATTACACCTATTCAATATGAGAAAATTTGTAATTATTAAAAGAAGTACGTTTTACTCTTGTATTATGACGATTTGGCAAAATTGTATTTCAATGATCGCTTATTTCTGGATTTGTAAGATTTCATGACCATCAATGATTGTGACTATTTTATCACTCATCTTAAAGTCTCATTGGAATATGTAAGGATGTGGTATCCTCTACAATAATAAAAAGCAATACATCAATATAAATGGAAGTTGGATTGTTCAACAGTTAATGAGAAAATTGCTAGATATAAGACTTTCTTGTGTATATGGTGATCAATCCCTTATACACTAAACAAGTGGATGGAATTTTTAAAATTTTCTCCATACTATTCTATCTCTCCATATTCTACTCTAGACATGGGTGAGGTGGATATGTACCTTCTTGTTATGCTATTCCTTAACACAATTTCTCTAAATAAGGAGAAAAAATTCATGGCCTAAGATTAATCTATCTATGTACCAAGATATGATGTTCAAAATGATAATGAAATATTAGTTTAAAGTCTCACATAAGTGAAAATGGGACTATGAGAAAAAGTAATAATTATTTTTTCAAACATATTCTCATGTAATATAACCGAAAAAAAGGTAACATTGCTACAAGTATCGATATGTAATGATGCCTAAGAACAATCCCGAAAAAACCTATAATGCTTCAGTTTCTCACAAGCAATAGCATATGCTTTTCAAACTAAGTATGCAATCCAATTCCAAAATCAAATGAGGAGTGGACATCCATGTAGAATAGAGGAGTGGACACTTTGTGAAACACAAATGAGAGTGGGAGACAGAGCGAAAGGGGATAGAGAGAGAGAGAGATAGAAATAGAAAGAGAAATAAATATATAAATAAATAAATAAATAAATAACTATATATATATATATATATATATATATATATATATATATATATATATATATATATATGTGTGTGTGTGTGTGTGTGTGTCTTACAATATGCATGTATGACTATTTGTATATATGTATGTATATCTATATGTATGTATGTATGTATGTATGTATGTATGTATGTATGTATGTATGTATGTATGTATGTATGTATGTATGTATGTATGTATGTATTTATGTATGTATATATGTATGTATGTATATATATATGAATGTATGTATCTATCTATGTATGTACATATGTACGTATGTACGTATGTACATATGTATGTATGTATGTATGTATGTATGTATGTATGTATGTATGTATGTATGTATGTATGTATGTATGTATGTATGTATGTATGTATGTATGTATGTATGTATGTATGTATGAATGTATGCATGTATGTATGTATGTATGTATGTATGTATGTATGTATGTATGTATGTATGTATGTATGTATGTATGTATGTATGTATGTATGTATGTATCTATGTATGTATGTATGTATGTATGTATGTATGTATGTATGTATGTATCTATGTTTGTATGCATGTATGTATGTACATATCTATGTATGTATGCATGTATGTATATATGCATACATATATATGTCCATACATACATGCATGCATGCATACGTACATACATACATACATATATACATACATATAGACACATGCACACACACATACATACACACACACAATTATATATATATATATATATATATATATATGTGTGTGTGTGTGTGTGTATGTATGTATGTACATACATACACACATACACACACAAGCATATATATATATATATATATATATATATATATATATATATATATATATATATATATATATATATATATATATATATATATATATATATATATATATATATATATATATATATATATATATATAAACTTACAATATGTATGTATGGATGTGTGTATTTATGTGTATATGTATGTGTATATATATATATATATATATATATATATATATATATATATATATATATATATATATATATATATATATATATATATTGTTGATATATTTAGGTAGTGATGTGTGTGAAAACACTAGGACTATCAGGGAAATTTCCCTCTTTATGAGGTTTTTTTTTCCCAGCTTTTATATACACCTATTGCCCTAATGGGTCACTTATCTTTTGTACATTCTATTGGTAATACATTCAATATTGTGTGTCCTTCTTCGTTGTGCTATTTGTGTGCTTCCGCAGACATCTAGCTCCAACATTTGGTATCAGAGGAGTTCACCACTTCGTTTAGAGCATCATCATCATGCCTCCAGTCGTAGTCTCTGAACCGCACAAAATTTGGTGAGCATACTTAGGATGATGAGGAATCAAAACAGCTTCACTTTGTCATGCCAAAATTGTGATGTGAGCTTGTTTCAGCCTTCAAATGCACTATTGTAGTGTAGTATAAGTGTCTCCAAGTCTGCTACAGGTTTAGTGAAACTTGTCAGGGTAATTGTGTTCAACTTTTTCAGATATAGTCATTTTTCTGCATCAGGGTATTTTAGTTAGTGGCCATGGTTGAAAACAGTGATGTATTTCGTATGTCGACTGTTGAGGATAAGTTGGATGGTATGAACTACCCATTGTGGGCTTATATGATGCATCATGTATTGGTCACAAAAGGATTGTGGAATATTGTGCAAGGTGTTGAAAAATGTCCAATTACACCTACAAATATAGCTACCAAAGCACATGCATTGATAGCATTGTCTATCAATCATGCCATTATTCCTTGCATTTTCTCTTGCAGAATAGCTAAGGACGCTTCAAATACACTTATAACATTGTACCAGGCTAGGAATGAGGCTCGTGTTTCTTACCTCCAAAAACAGCTGGAGAGTGAGCATATGAATGAAGGTGATTCTATGGATAATTTTCTAACAAAGATCAAGAATTTTAAGGAATAATTGATTTCTGCTACTGAAATCCTTCTTGATAGTTCACTTGTGCAGACTGTTCTGAATGGTCCTCCTAACTCATATCAGAGTTTTGCTTCTACTCTGCTCCAAATGCCTGAACATTTGAAGAGTTAGTTTCTATTCTACTGGAGGAAGATCACTATAGGCAGAACAAGTCTATTATTCATGTTAGAGATCAAGCTTTCTTGGTTAGTCAAAATGGCAAAGGTAAATGGAGCTCATTTACTAGTAAGCAGAAATCTACAAATACTGCACATTCAAAGAAGGAAGATAAAGATGAGAAGTAATCAGAAAAGCAGAAATTATTTTGCAAATACTATAAATCAAATGATCATTCATTAAGAGTTGTCCAAAACTGGCTGCTAAAGAGGCAAACAAGAAAGATGTTGGAATGGTTGTTGTAGAGGCCTCTACACCAAAAACAAAGTCTGCTAATCTTGTGCAAAATGAAGAATGGGCCTTTCTACTATTTGCAATTTTAACCCATCTTCTCATGAGCAGTGTATGTTTACAATAGACTCAGATGTTTGGTATTTTGATAGTGGAGCAACCAAACATAGTACCTCGCAGTGCAATTTCTTCACTTCACTCTAGCCTAACCCTATAGGGAATACTGTCACATGTGCTAATAACTCCTCTTATCCTGTCATGAGAGTTGGTAAGATCATTTTGACTACTGCTGGTGGTAGTTCTTTCACTTTTTTAGATGCTTTATTTGTGCCAAGGATCAAGAAGAATCTGTTATTAGTTTTGGCTTTAACCAAGATTGGTTTGGTTGTGAAATTTGTTGATGACAGGTGTATAGTTCATGATTTGTCAAATGGCGATGTGATTATTGCTTTATGTCATGGGTCGTATAAGCTCATAGACTATGAAAAATCTGTGAATGATTCAACATATGTAGTACATGATTCTCAGGGTATGTTAGATGCAAAGCTTTGGCATGCACGCTTTGGTCATCTAAAGTTTTCTAGTTTGCTATGCCTGCAGAAATCTAAAATGGTGTCATCATTGCCCAAACTTGAGGAACTTGGTAAACATGTATGTGAAGGCTATATTCTAGGCAAAATGCAACATTCCTCCTTTCCAAAATATGGTTCAATTCAGACTACTCAAAAATTGTAGCTTATTCACAATGATGTCTTTGGTCCTATGGAGACAACCTCCTTTTGAAACTATCTTTACTTCGTGAATTTCATTGATGATTTTTCCACGCATGCATGGGTATATCCACTCAAAGCAAAGTTGGAAGTGTTTATGTGCTTCAAGTAGTTTTTTGTTTCGACTGAAAATCTATCAGCATGTTAAATAGGCACCCTTTGTTCTGATCAAGGGGGGGAATATATGTCTTCTGACTTTCATACATTTATGGCTGAACGTGGGATAAAACATTAGTGTATAGTGTTGTATACACCTCAACAAAATGGAGTTTTTGAATAGAAGAATAGGTCACTCATGTAGATGGCGAGGTGTATGGTCAACAGTCAGGCCTTACCACATAGTTTTTGGCTTGAGGCTATCATGTGTGCAACATATGTACTTAATACGTGTCCCACTAAAGCACTATAGCATATCACTCCATATGAAGCTTCCCCTGGTCGCAAACCATTTGTTGCTCATCTGCGTGTTTTTGGTTGCCAGGCATATGCATTAGTGCCCAATCAACATCACCGGAAATTGGATGATAAAGTAGTAAAATTTATTTATTTTGGATATAGTTCTGAAAGCAAAGTCTATCATCTGTATCACCCACATACTAAACACATTTTGGTTATCCATGATGTTGTTTTTGTGGAAGATTCTATTCAACCTTTACTTTCATGTACAAAGGAGACATCTGGTAGCTCCAAAGACATATGTGATACTTTGCTACCTCTTTTTACAAGGGGAAAGTCTAGTGCTAGTCCTAATGAGGCAACTTCTCAGCCTTTGCTAGTTTCATGTGATGATGCAGATCATTCCATTTATGATGCAGTTTTATATGATGCATTGTTGATGAGAGAGTTGATCTTGAGGAGGCAAAAACTATGCCAAAATGGTTTGTGCAGACTTTGTGTGACAACAAATTAGATGCACCTCTATCATATTGTACTCGATCAGACTCTCATAGTGCTTCTTTTGCATCAAATTGCTATGCTATGGGTGCCTCTAGTCTCAGTCATGAGAATGAGCCTATTTTATTTGATGAAGCACAAAATTTAGAAAATTGGATGGTTGCTATGCAATGTGAATATGATTCTATAATGAAGAATGGTACCTTGTCTTTATGTGACTTGTCTCATGGCAAGAAGACCATTGGCACTAAGTGGGTATACAAATTGAATAAGAATGATGGAACAGTTGAAAGATATAAGGCTAGGCTTGTTGCAAAGGGTTATGCATAGGAAAGAGGCAATGATTTTGATGAGACCTTTACACCTACATGTGGAGTGACATCAATTCATAGCATTTGTGCACTTGCAGCTCATCATGCTTGGAATGTACATCAATTGGACATTAAAAAGTCATTTCTAAATGGTGAGTTGCATGTGAAGTGTATGTTTTTCAGCCCCGTGGCTTTCTGCAAAAAGGGCATGAAATCCAGGTGTGTAGGTTAAAGAAGACATTACATCGTTTAAAGCAAGCACCACATGCTTGGTATGAAAAAATATATGCCTATATGATTGCACATGGTTTTGAGAATAGTCCAACTAAAAGCACCTTATATGTTAAGCATGCTAATGATATGCTTATGATCATTGTTGTGTATGTTCATGACATGCTGCTCATTGGTCCTCATGAGAAGCATATTGCTGATTTCAAGGCTGATTTGTATGCCTCATTTGAGATGTCTGATTTGAGGCATTTACATCATTATTTGGGCATTTACTTTATGCAAGTTGTGATGGAATGCGTTTGTGTCAAGCAAAATATATTGACACACTATTGCAGCGTTTTGGCCTTGAAGATTGTAAGCCTATCGCCACTTCTATGGTGACAAGTTTATGATTGAGTCTTCATCATGTTGGAGATGCATTTGATGCTATTCTCTATCAGCAGGCTATTGGATGCTTGATTTACTTATGCATTAGTCAGCTAGATATTCACTTTTCTATCTCACAGATGAGGAGGTTTATGCATTGCCTAGGTGTCAAGCATTGGCAGATGGTTAAGTGCATATTTCGCTACTTGAGTGGTACCTGGCTACTTGGATTGTTTTATCCCAAGGGGGGATCACTACCGCTAGATTTGGATGCTTTTTCTGATAGTGATTGGGATGGTTGCTATGACACTCATGTGTACACTAGTGGCTTTTGCTTCATGCTTGGTAGCTCATGTATATCTTGGTTGAGCAAGAATCAGCCTACTGTGGTCACTTTTGGTTGTGAGGCTGAGTATAGGGTAGCTTTCATAGCAACTATTGAGTGTGTGTGGCTTAGATGCCTTATGGCTGATTTGGGTGTTGGTTAGTCTTCTTCCACCACCATCTTCACCGAGAGTCAGAGTGCATTGATAGTTGCAAGGAAACCTATGTTCAATGCTTGAACTAAGCACATTGAGGTGCATTATCATTATGTGAGGGAGAGGTTCTCTACTCAAGAGGTCAGCTTGGCATATGTGCCCACACAGGAGAACATTGTAGACCTTTTCACAAAGACTTTGCATAGGGAGAACTTTGAAGCTTTCTGCAAAGCTTTGGGCTTACTTCCTTTTGTGGAGTGATTCCACACAACTTGGTACTTCCTTATACATGAGTGCCAGCTCCTTCTTCATCACATCACTCCTAGGGGGATTTGTTGATATATTTAGGTAGTGATATGTGTGAATACACTAGGAATACGTTGTATATACGTTGAGAGGGGCATTAACGAAATGGACTCTAACACTTCCTCGATGCTTAGCTCATAAACAGAAAGTGGAATTCAAGATGAGGGACATCAGGCTCCTACAAAATCATTCATGAAAACACACACAGCACTGCCAAGAAAGGGGTGGTCGGCACTACCTTGTCACACAAAGAGAATGGAACACTTAGGGTGGGGGTGATCCAGGCCGCCCTCTTAGTACACTTAAATACAATCAACACAAGGGTACTCTTAAGGCCGGGGTGATCCGCACCACCCTTTTAGTACCAATACATACACACTACACAAGTACTCTTAAGGTAGGGGTTGTCCACACCACCCTCTTAGTACCAACACATACAACACCAACACTCACAAGAAAGATATTCTCCATGAAAAGAGGAGCCAAGTAGTACCACAATCCTCAATGGGTTTGGGAATGGTGGAAAAGATGGAAGGAAAATGGAAGGACTAGGGAGTGAGAGAAAAAGAGAAGGTGTAGTGGATAGAATAAGCAAAGGTTAAGGGTAATGGAGATGGGAGGAATGGGAGAAATGAACTTGATTGAAATAGAAAATATTACAAAGACATGGGGGACTTACAAATCAGGAGCTTGTATAGCTCTCTCAATATAGTGACATAGGGTAGACTCCTTCTCCTAGGTTTGGAGTGCCCACTACACCCACATCATGTACTTGCATACAACTCTTCTTGCCTTTGGAGGGCACCCAAGGGGTCCTTTTATAGGCCTTTTGAGGAGATATTTAGGGATGATATTTTGAGATGAATCTTCTAGATATTTTATATTTGTGGTGAAATAGCAATTGTTTACAAAGATCCAGAAGATTCTAGACTCAAGAGGGGGAGATATTTGGTCTGTTTTTACATATTTCTTGGATATTTTGAGAGTTTATTACAAACATATGACATTTTCTCCTCCAAATGCTTGCAGTGGGTCCTATCCATTGAATTTTGACTTTGGTTCATCATTGTTTTGAGTTTGGGGTCAAAGAATATAAGATATATGCATAAACAAAAGGTCTCCTTTGTTGAAAATTCAAAAAGGTGTGGTGGGGCTATGGGGCCTTTGAAAATACTTTTGTTTCATTCTAAAGAGAGTGGGAAAATGTTAAAATGCTTGAATATTCTAGACTTTCCATCTCTCTTTTATATTTCCCTTCCATATTGATCATTTCTCTTTTATTGCAAGGAGAGCTAGTCGTATCTTCAATGGTAGGGCCCACTTGACTTCTATCTTCCATATTTATTTTATACATATCCATATCCATATCATAGAAAAATAAAACAATTAACATATTACATATATAGAATAAGATTATTGTTAGAGGAGGTATAAAAAATATAGCCCTCATACTTAGCCCTCCCCTAAGGCTAGAGGCATTCATGTCTCTAGCTTTAGAATAGTTTCTTGATGTCCCAAGGTGGGTCATCCTCTTGTACCACCATCGATATTTCTTTCTTCTTTGATTGCTCTTGTTGATCATCAATGTCTTCTATCCTTCACCACTATTTCCTCAGCCTTCATCCATTGACATTAGTCTTGTGCACTTTCCTTGATAGATCCATAAGTTGGTAGCGACCATTCTTAAACTTTGTCTTAATAAAAAAAGGTCCCTCCCATCGTGGTTGCAACTTTGTGTCATGTTTGTTATCAAAACGATTATCATATCTTAGAACAATAGCTCCTTTTGTCAACCTTTTATCTTTGAGCTGTTTGTTAAATTCCTGCCTCCTTTTCTCTACTTGATTCATGTAATGTTCGATTGCAAGATCCCTTTCCATACCGAGTTCTTGTAGATATGTAATTCCCTTCTATATTACCTGTCGCTCACTCTGTCCACTTTCCTTTACTAGTACTTGAAGACTTGGAATTTCTACTTCTATTGGTAGCAAGGCTTCATGTCCATATACCAAGTGAAACGGGATCCCTTGTAGGTTGTGCGATATGCCCATAATGCTACAGTGAGGTGTTTATCCCATTGCTTAGGATGCTTTTTACCTGTTTACTAATGATTTTGCAAATAATTCCATTGGTTTTTTCAACAAGACCATTACATTTAGGATAATAGGGTGTAGAGTATCTATGCCTTATGTTTAATCTACTCAATAGATCATTTAGAACATCTAATCTAAAACTTGGACCATGATCAAGCACTATCTCTAAAGATATTCCAAATATACAACATATGAAATCATAAATGAACTTCTCAATATCTTGTGTTATTGTCCTTTTTGTGCTAGCTCCTTCTGCCCATCTAGTCATGTAGTCCACTACCACAATGATGTATTCCTTTCCTGAGCTTGTCCTTGGTAGGGGTCCAATTACATCGACTACCCATTTCTCAAATAGCCCATAAGATATGAATTGTCCTCGGTTCATACATAAGCCTCTTATCACGTCTAACTTGACATTTATTGCATGTTTTAAACCAATATTGAACATCCTTATGAAGCATCGGCCATGTATACCTTGTTTGGAGTACCTTCCTTATTTGTTATCTCATGTGAGAAGTGTCCCCCACATGCATGATCATGAAAGGACTCTAGAATGCTCTTCATTTTATTAGATGAGTGGACCCTTATGAGGATAAGGTCCTTACCTTTCTCAAAGAGATTATCTCCTATGAGTTGGTACTGTAGAGCCTTCTTTACTAGCCGATGCCTTTGTACCTTGTTTAGATGCTTGGGTGGTTCTTTAGTTTCAAGAAACTTGATGATATCTGCTAATCCTTCTTGACCTACAAAAATGTTGTCTCCTAGCTTCATGGATGCTATGAAACCATCAAATTGCTCATTCACTAATGCATCTGCTTCATTATTTTGGCTCCTTGGTACATGACATATTTGGGTGTTATCAAATTGTTTCAATAACACTCTTAACCTTTTCAACCATTCCAACAAATTTTGGCTTTTGCAACACCAAACATTTTGCAATTGCTTAATTATCAACATTGATTCTCCTTTGATAATCAACCTTTTGATACCATGTTAAACACATTCATGCAAGGCCTCACATAGTGCTGCATATTCTGCTTCATTATTTGAATGAGCATTAGGAAGATTTATACTTTTCTTGAAGATGAGTTGTTTGTTTTGGTCATAGATCACAAATCCTCTTGTTGCTTCGTCAACCTGCTTCTTATATGTACCATGAAAAAATAAAGTATGTGCATCTTCAATATCTTCTTCATGCAAGCTTGCTCCCCTGTCCCTCTCAATGGATATTTTCCTCTCCCACTTCCTACATGTGAGCATGTTGGCAAGACTAGCTCTTGTGCTTTCCTCTACTACAAAAGTATAGTTGTCTCCTTGAAGTTCAAGAACCCGTTTAGCTATTCTAGATGAGATACTCATATGTTGTACCACATATGGGAATGCATGATCTATTGTAAGAACAATGAAAGGCATAGCAAGAAGGTAAGACCAAAACTTCCTTACTCCAAACATAAGTGCATACATGAGTTTCTCTGCATCTGTGTATCTCTTCTCATTTTCTTTCATTACCTTGCTAGCAAAGTAAATAGGATGCATGTGACATATTTTTGTATTCATTTGGAGTAAGACTACTCCGATTGCTTCTTCACCTATGCTTGGACACATAGAAAGTCTCTCCCATATTTGGAGGCATCAATGTGGGTAGAGTGTTGAGTGCTCTTTTGATTTCTTCAAAACATTCACTATGGATATCCTCCCATGCAAAGATGCTATCTTGTATAAGCTTTTATAACAGAGATATTATTTCATAAAGAAGGTGGATGAGCCGTGACATGTAGCATACCTTTTGTACAAAAGTGAGGGTCTGCTTCATTGTTGTTGGAGGAGGTAGAGCCAATAAAGCTTCAACTTTGGATGGATCAACTTGAATCCCCTTTTCTAGTATGAGATGTCCAAGGAGAACTACTTCCTTCTCGGCAATATGACACTTATCAAGATTCAATTGACCTCCAAGCTCATACAATCTTTTTAAACCTTCTTCAACTTTTTGACAATGCATAGCTCTAGTGCTATATATGCAAAAGTCATCCATGTACACCCTTATTGATAATCGAAAGAATGGTTGAAAAACATAGTTCATAAACCTTTCAAATGTTGCAGGTGCATTGGTTAGGCCAAAAGGCATTACTTGATAAGCAAAGCATCCCCATGGCATGATGAATGTGGTCTTCCTCTAGTCCTCCTCAACTATCTGAATTTGAAAGTACCCTGAGTATACATCACGTACAATGTACCTTTCATGACTTGCCACTTCATTTAGAATTTCATCTTGGAAGAGTAGTGGAAAATGATCTCTCTTGGCTGTTGCATTCAAGGGTTTATAGTCTACACACACCCTCTATTTACCGTTCTTCTTTGGGATAACTACTACTGGAGACACCCATTCTGAATTTGATACTTGGTAAATGAAACCATCCTTTATGAGTCTATTTACCTCATTTAGCAAAGCCTCTTGTTGAAGTGTTCCAATCCTTCTGAGCTTTTGTGCCACTGGCTTTAATTCTGGCTTCATTTGATATGATGTTGAATAGTAGTTATACCTTGTATCTCATTATAATATTTAATGAACAACTTGGGGTACCTTTGAGCATTTTGATGTACCTAGTCCTTTCCTCTGAGGTGAGATCTTTTGCTAGCAGTTTTTGGAGATCCGCTTTGGGTGTGGAATCCTCTCTTTGTGGTTGCTATAGATCATCCTCTTTGCATCTATCTTCCTTTCCTTGAAAGATCACGCCCATGACTTCGAGTGTTGATGAATCATTTTCGGTTGTTGATACCTCACTACTAGAATCACTATCATAACATGAGCTCTCTTCATCAAATATTGTTTCATACATGTGATCTTCCTTCTTTTGGTCCTTCAAAACATAGGTAACTGACCTCACAAGATGAAGGCCAAAGGCCCATTCACTAAGGGCAAAACCACAAGTCATCAGGCCAGCAATGGATCTAAGCAAGGATCGCATAATTCATCAAAGAAGTTCACCTGTAATTTTTGTGGAAAATCAGGCCACTTAGAAAAGTTTTGCTATAAAAAGAAATAATCATCGAAGGCTTCTATGTCTAGGCAAGCATCCAAAGGCTCCCAACATAGATCCCAGTGCTCGAGTGAGGAACTTTTCATCTCCACAGAAGCCAAAGCACTAGTGACTTCAAGCTCCACACATGAGTGGATCTTTGATAGTAGAGCTACCTCCCATATGTGCAAAGACAAGGACTCCTTTCAGGAACTCGAAGAGCACACGCGAGAAGTCTATCTTGGCAACAACAAAAGTTTACCCATAGAAGGCAAAGGGAAAGTTCAAATTTCCAACCATCAGGGAGAATCCAAGTCTTTATCCAATGTTCTTTTTGTTCAAAATTTATGCATGAATCTACTTTCCGTCAAGGCCATTACAGACCAAGATAAACAAGTATGGTTTGATAACACCTCAGTTAAGGTAGTTGATCCCCATACAAAGAATGTCATTGCTCAAGGTATTGAGGAAAAGGGCCTCTACAAGCTATCATGCTTTGTATCCAAAGAATCAAACTCAAGTTTGTGGAACCAAAGATTTGGCCACACTTCATACTTATCAAAAATCTCTTCATCCCAACTTGTGAAGGGATTGCCAAAGATAGGGCAACTTACTAATGGCTGCCAAGCTTGCACCCAAGGCAAGCAACACAGGACCCCAGTTCCCAAGGAAGCTTCAACACAAGCGAGGAACCCACTTTCCCACCACTCTCGCTTTATTTGGGTGTACTTTTTGAAGTCAAAGTTAGAAACATTCTCTAAGTTTCAAACTTGGATCAAGGAAGTTGAGAATGAAGCTTCAACTAAAGTCAAAACCAACATATCAGATGGAGGTGGCGAGTTTATCAATCATGACTTTGATAAATTTCTCACCCAGAAAGGGATCAAAAGACAAGTCACTTAGCCTCATACTCCATCACAAAATGGAGTAGCTGAAAGGAAGATACACAGTGTGATGGAAATGGCACGAACAATGCTTCATCACAAGGATCTACCCTACAAGTTTTGGGCAGAAGCAGTGCATACTACCATTCACATTCTTAATCGAGGCTTTACAAGTGCTTTACACAACAAAACACCCTTCGAAGCCTACTATGGAACAAAATCAAATGTGAACTACTTTTGAGTATTTGGCAGTGAAGCTTTTGTCCATGTACCAAAAGAAGATAGAAACAAGTTACAATCAAAGTCCAAGAAACACATATTCATAGGCTAGAGTGACCAATCAAAGTCATACCCTCTATATGATATGGAAAACCACTCCATCACCATTTCGAAGGATGTGATCTTCAATGAAGTTTCATCATACTCAAGAAAAGATTCAAGTACAAGTCTTAGTCCACCTATCTACACTTCAGAGGGGGACTCAGTATTTCCAACTTCCAACTCAGAAGCAAGTACTTCACAACCACTCCGATCTCAAAGGCTTCTTGATAGGCAACAGCGCAAACAAAGTCATTATGTTAATTATGCTCT
The DNA here is from genome assembly GCA_020310875.1 of Ceratopteris richardii. Lineage (NCBI taxonomy): Eukaryota > Viridiplantae > Streptophyta > Polypodiopsida > Polypodiales > Pteridaceae > Ceratopteris > Ceratopteris richardii. Next base: position 108,122,802 of record CM035429.1, on the reverse strand, counting down.
AATGCACCAAATTCAGCAAATTCTAGAGCCATCTAACTACAAAGAAGCTCAAGGCCAACCAGAATGGGAAACAACTATGAAAGAAGAACTCGATGCAATAGCAAAGAACAAGACTTGGACATTGGTTCCCAAACCAACCAACCATCAAGTCATAGGAGTCAAGTGGATATACAAAGTCAAATACAAGTCTGATGGCACCCTAGATAAATATAAGGCAAGATTAGTAGCTAAGGGATACAAGCAACAACATGGCATTGACTATGAAGAAACCTTTGCCCCTACTGCAAGATTCACAACCATAAGAATCGTCTTAGCACTAAGTGCTCACTTTAAGTGGCCCATTTACCAGCTGGACGTCAAAAGTGCATTCCTCAATGGCGATCTTCAAGAAGAAGTATATGTTGAACAACCTGAAGGCTTCAAGATCAAAGGCAAAGAAGATCAAGTCTACAAGCTTCACAAGGCACTTTACGGACTCAAGCAAGTTCCCAGGGCCTGGTATGAAAAGATTCACAAGTTCTTTGAAGACAAGGGATTTCACAGAAGCAATGCTGATGCTAATCTCTATATCTATCAAAAGTATTCTTTAGTAGCCATCATCATTCTCTATGTAGATGACTTGATCTTGACATGCTCAGACGAAGAACGCATCCAGTTTATAATCACACAGCTTCACCTTGAGTACTCTATGACAGATCTTGGATTACTTCACTAGTTCTTAGGAATGGAAGTTTGGCAAACAAAAGAAGGTACTTTTCTATCACAGAAGAAGTACTGCTCTCATCTACTTTCCAGATATAACATGGACCAGTGTCGCTCAGTTTCTACACCACTTGATCCAAACATCAAGCTTACACTAGAGGACTCATCATCACTTGTGGATGTGCATACCTATCGACAACTTGTTGGCTCATTACTCTATCTTGCCAACACTAGACCAGATATTGCTTATGCAGTTGGTATCCTTAGTCAGTTTGCACATGAGCCTCGTCAGACTCATTGGGATGCTGCTCAGAGACTACTCCGATACCTTGCCCTCACCCGACATCATGGTCTTTGGTACAGAGGGGGCATCGAACTTGCCAGATATTCAGATTTAGATTGGGCTGGTGATCCTGATTCTCGACGGTCTACTTCTGGGTATATATTCTTGCTTGGCTCAGGACCTATCTCTTGGGCAAGTAAGAAGCAGCCTACAGTCCCTCTATCATCTACCAAGGCCGAGTACCGAGCATCCAGCTTTGTAGCATATGAGGCCATCTGGCTTCGACGTTTATTATCTGACATTGGTGTTTTGCACGATACTCTGACATGTCTTCACATGGACAGCCAGTCATCCTTGGCCATCGCCAAGAATCTAGTGTTCCACGCTCGGACGAAGCACATCGAGATCCAGTACCATTTCATCCACGAGAAGCTCATATCTCAGAAGATTACTCTGGAGTAGTGTACCTCTCAGGAGAACCTCGCGGACATGTTCACGAAGGCTCTACTTCCGGTTCCGCTTCAGCGCTTGGTGGACCTCTCGAGCATTTAGCCGCTCCAAAATGGAGCTGTAGAGGGGGTGTTGATGACATGATCGCTCCTACTTCATCTACATTTGTATTCGCATGAGTGCATCTCCATTTTGTATCCAGGAGGCACTCCATTTCCAGTCTATTTCCATTTTATATTGTACTTCCTTTGTATTTGGGTACCTTGCCATGTGCTTCTACCAGTTGTATTCATTCTCCTTTCAGGAGACTTATCCCACATATGATGTACTTTTGAGAGCCCCTCCCATATCTATATAAGGAGGGCCTCTCCCCTCATTTATACTTGGTTAGAAGCTTGAGGAGCCTACTCCATGCTCTTGGCAAGCTCATCTCTAATCCACATGAGTTTACCCATTTCATGGTCTACTCATTTTGTGTCTCACACATTCTTTGTTTTGTGAGAGTACTTTACTTTTCATTTTACTTTCGCATGCGTACTCTCTACACTGGCTTCCTCCTTTCGGACCAATGGGAAAGCCCTTAGCTTGATAGCTTCTTGATCCCTTCTTGAGACAAGGTATGCCATTTCTGCAAGTTTGCATGTCCTATCCATTTGTGTCAGGTTTCTATATGAGCAATTACTCCTGCACCTTTTGCAAACATGGCTGCATTCATTTGAGGAATTTTCACATTTAATGTGAACATCCTACCCACTTTTTTTCCTTTGGCAATCAATCTTCCATTCCATTTGTATTCTTCTACATATAACCCATTAACATTGAACGTGACTTGTAATCCCTGGTCAACCATTTGTCCAACAAAAACCAGATTCTTTGTTATATTTGGAACATGCAGCACATCAGCAAGATGTTTTACCTTCCCATCTTCCATAGACAATGCTATGTCTCTTCTATGTTCGATAGGATGCGATGTATCATCACGTGTTTCAACATATCTAGGAACTGGTAATTTTTGCAAACTACTAAACCATTCTGCATGACTGGTCATGTGATTTGAAGCACCTGAATCAACATACCAAACATTATCATTCAATTTTGAAACATCAGCAGACATCGTGTTCATCATATGATGTTGAACCATGAACATCTTCTCAGAATCATCTACACTTGTGGATGCATAGTTATTCTGTTGCCTTCTGTTATTTTGATTCTTCAACCTGCAATCATGTTCAAAATATCCAAGTTTACCACAATTCCAACATACTTTACTTTCATTACCTGAGCCATTTCTTTGAAAATTTCTGCGACCTCTTTGGGCCCCCTCCCTCGAAAGTGTCCTCTTCCTCCTACATGATTCTGTTGTTGATTTTGGTCTTGGTTATTGTGTCCTCTTCCGCTTCCAAATCCTCTACCTTTGCCTCTTCCTCTACTAGAGTAGAATACCTACTCAGGACTTGGTTTTCCTTGGGAGTTTGAATCCTCGCCAAGATTCTTTTCTTCAATAATCAACATGGACACCAAATCAACAAAATTGGAATATTTTTCCTAGTCTAAATAGAAGTTTTGAACTACTTATATGGAGCTCCTAGACCATGAAGGCACACTTCCACCTTATCATCATCATCTACATTCACTCCAATAGATGCAAGTGAAGCTTTTGATTTTTAGGGTGTAGTCACTTACCGACATGCTCTTCTTCTTGAATGTATGCAGCTCGTTCTTGAGTTGCAATTTTCTGTGCCTTTGTATTATTCTCATACAATGTGACCAAACTATTCGAAGCCTCTTTTGGAGTCTTGACATTCTATATGTGTCTAATCATGCTATCATGTATGCTAACAGATAGCCAATACATTAACTTTTGTGCTCCTTGATTCCATTCCTCGTATGCTCTTAAATGATCTACAGTCCGATTTTGTTCTCATAACTATGGAGAATTTTCGTTCTCTCCTTCGATGTACTTCCAATAGCCCTTTTCCATCAGGAAATTCGTCATTTTGCATCTCCAAGCATGGAAGTTGTTCTTGTCCAGCTTATCACTCATAAGCTGACTCATTCCATCTGCATTTGCCATTTCTACAGCAATTCTCAACATTACAAAACACTACAAGCATCACTTCTGCTTGAACACTATCACACTATGGTATGAGAGTTCGATCTAAAAAAACACAGTTTTCGTGTATCAACAGTACACGGAATTGATTAAAATTCTGGATCTCAAATATACGAGTGTTTTTTATTACAATGCAAGTTAGAGTTTCTGAAATTGACCTGGTTTTTTTGTGGGCCCCACCATGCAGGTTCAAAACACAAGTCATTTGTGAATCATGTTTTCTCCACGCCTTGCTCCGTACTCTTCACCGTCACCTTCTCCACGATCTCTCTATAGCCATGCTGTCTCTAATACCATGTCACAAGGAAGGAGATAAGGAAGAGAGCTCATACACACACTCTCACAATCAAAGAGAAGCACACACTCATAATGAGGCAAGGAAGAATAATCTTCTTCTTCTTCTTTTTCTATTACATAAAAATGAATGTACAAGAATGACCTAAGAACAAGAATACAACAATTCCAATATATAAAGAACAACACATGAGGAAGAAATAAATGTAAAGAGTGAGCTAGCAAGAAATAAATGTGCCATCACTCTCGGTAGATAAATCTAATAAAGCTCAGTGAAGTATCCTTGACATATACCGGTGTGACTATACATGTCAGAGAAATGAAAAAATGATACGTGTTATCCTGGGTCATCACATGTTGAGCTTGATATCTCAACAAACCTTTACACTGGCACCGTTTTTCGCTTCAACCTATCCTTCCCCTTGAGCCCTTCCAAAAGTGGGGATTGGATTTTATTGGTCCTATTATGCCTCCTGCTATTGTTAAAATTCATCGTTATATCCTTACCTGTACTAATTATGCTACTCATTGGGCCAAAGCATGGGCATTACGATTAGCAACTGCTCTGGTGGTCACTAAATGTTTACTTGATGATGTTTTTCCTCGTTATGGGCTCCCTTTGGAGATTGTTTTTGATCAAGACACTCATTTTGCTAACAAATGAATGCAAGTTTTAATGTGAACCTTCAGTATTATCCATAAATTCAGTTCTTCTTATTATCCTTGAGCGAATGAATTGGCCAAAAGTACTAATAAAACTCTTCTTAATATGTTGAAGAAACTTGTTTTGGAGTGCCCAAAAAGATGGGATCAATTCCTTCCTTTAGCCTTTTGGGCTTACCAAAACACCTATAAAGTTGCTACTGGAAGTACCCCTTTTAAACTGGCATATGTTCTTGAAGCAATTGCACCTATGGAATTGGTTGTACCCAACTTACAAGTGGCATTGGAGCACAAGTTATTACCCGAAGATTCTTTCCCTTTTCCGCTGGATGTTTTATGGTCTTTGGATGAGCAACATCGGGAAAGCTTTTTGGTTCTTCAAGAAGTTCAATTGTGGCAAGCTAAAACCCATAATCTGTTCCTGAGGACCCTGTCTTTATAGTAGAGCAATTGGTTCTTTTTTACAATGCTAAGTCTAATCGATCGGCAGGAAAGTCCAAGCTTCATTGGTTTGGTCCCTACTGCATTGTAGAACAGATTGATCCGACTACTTTTCCGTTATCGACATTGATTGGCACTCTACTCCCTAAACCCATCAATGAATCTAAACTCCATCCGTATTACATGCCATCCACTTCTCCCTAACTTTTTGTATGTTTTACTTACTTTCATTAGGATCACATTTGTTTCGGTATCTTTGACCCACTGTCTATGCTACACGCTTTTCGATTGACCATACCACCATCATCCTCTTGTTTTTTATTAATTACATGTGTTTCGATGCCATCCTCCATGATTTGAAATTCCTTAATGCGCTTTCATAGTAATCATCCATGCATGTTTCCCTCCACTTGTGATGATTATGATCAATACCCACGATTTTACCCTTAGTTTTCTACTTAACCGGTGTCCTCATACTCTTTTTCTTTATTGTGTTACTTCTGCTCCGTTCATTGTGTGATTTGTATTCTATGCATTCGGTTGAGTTGGCCAATACTCACACCAGATTTATAGAAATCAAACAAGCTTATAAGGTACTCTCTGATAAAGCGTTGCAAAGTGAAATAGAACTTATGCATGTTAGAGAAGAACTGTTTCAAAAAGGACAACTGCTCGATGAACAAATTGGTCACACTATTAAGTTAAAGAAAGAGATTGAAGCTATTCAGAAGGAGCGTCAAGACTTCTTTAAGACAATGCAGTTTTAGCAGCAGGAATTGGATCGCCGTGAAAAGCAACTTGATATTCAGCAAGAACGATTGTCGCGTATTGATGTAGAGATTGTTGATGCCAAATGATGTTGAGATACAGCTATTGCCAATGATTTCTATCTTCAAGAAGCTTTCTTGCAGATCCAAAGTGAATTTTTGTTATCTCAAGTCATTGCTTCAAGTTCGGTGCACACAGATGCTCATCTGGTAGAACTGCATGTTCTCCAGGAGATGTTAGAGTCTTTGAAGCAGAAAATTTGGCACACTTTTAAATTAGCTCACACTATGTATATTCAAGGCATTATTGATGATTCTTAGCTATTTTTTGTAATTAACCAATTCTCACTTTGAGTCCACCGTGCGTGCCAGTGTTAGGCAACGGGAATGCAATTGTAATTACTGGAACAATGTAATTACAAACAACACACATCCAAAGGATGTAGCGTAACACTTGTAACTTTTTGATAATGGAAAAGTGTGGAAGAAGATGCACAGGGAGCAAGACGCCGGACTATGGGTCTGTGCAATGTGCCTCTGGGTCGCTCAGTGCACATTTTACTAAAACTGGTGTATTGATCTTCTACCGTTCTGAGTATTAAGTTATTTCCGTGATCTTGTCTATGTAATACTTTGTTGATGAGAATATAAGTTTGATTGTGGTTGTGCATAAATAGCCAATGGAGAATCAATGTTATTATGCATTAATGAGTATCATAACTTTATCGGGGTGATGTACTCCATATGTTGTTAGAAAGTCTCATGATGAAATTGTTAATTACAAGTTTGTTGGTGAAAAATCAGAGTAAAGTGATGAGTCAACTCTACACAATGAGTGTTTTCTCTAGGAAAATAATCATAGGGCCTCTGTAATACAGAACTCTGAGCATCTCAAGAACCCAATAGTTGATTTATTCCCGATAGCCATTAACACAACTCATCTTTACTCACTGGTCTGTTGATTGACACAACCCATAAATGTTGGGATGATAGTATGATTTGCTAAACACATTTCTATGCACCATCTTTTTTATGAAATCACTCACGATTGTTAGCCTATTAAGTTAATTAGAGTTCACCAAAAGGAATTAAGCCCATTGATGTTGTGCTCAGAGAAGGTTTCAAAACACTAGACATGTGTATGAATTAAAATAATAAGTTTTTGATCTTGCACTATCATCCAACCTATTTGTTTTGATCCTTCAAGTAGTGGATCATCTTCCAAGCAACATATGTGATTATTTGTGTTCATTGCCAAGTAAAAGAGGCCTACTACACTCTCCAATCATCATTCTTAGCAGGTGTGAAGTAGGATCTAGCTACACCACTTCATCTCTTGTGTTTATCCACCATCTCCTCCAGCAGTGGTATCAGAGCAACAACAATCAAGATGGGAGATGGATTTCCATACTTCATTGAAAAATTGGATAGGAACAACTACTCAGCATGGTCACTAAGGATGCAAGCCTACCTTCAAGGGAGAATTCTTTATGGATACATCTCAGGAGATGAAGAAATGCCAATCTTCAGGAGCAAGCATCAACCAACAAAGGAAGAGTAAGAGAAGCTAACCACATGGTGTGCAAAGGATGCTCTTGCCAAGTCATACTTACTAAACTCAATCTCTGATTTGTTGTTACCATATGTTAGAAATTGCAAGACCTCCCAAGAGACTTGGGAAGTGCTTTCATCATATTTCTCTTCAAACATAAGAGCTAGGAAGAATCAATTGCAGATGGAATTCACAATCCTAAAGAAACAACCAAAGCAAGGAGTGGCTGATTATTTTTGGTTCCCCAGCTTATGTTCACATTGAGAAGAGGGATCATGGTAAGCTTGATGTAAAAGTCATTAAATCAATCTTTATTGGTTATGCAATTGAAAGAAAAGGAGACAGATTCTATGTTCTAGATACATGTGATATCCTACTCTCAGGCAATGCATATATTGTAAAACGTCAGATTTGTGATAAGAAGGAAGAGATTCAAGAAGTCATAAATGTAGATGACTATGCATTTTTTAGAACGAATTTGGATGCTTACATTTGGCCATACAAGGGGGTAATGAGCCTTCTCAAACCTTAAGAGATATAAGTGAAGAGAAAATTTCATTACATACATCAGTACCTAGTCCATCATCACTACCTCTTGAAGTTCTGAGTTGTGAAGTTGGAGAAGGTTCCAGTTCAAGAGTTCCAAAAGAAAGAGATACTGAAGAGATACCACCACTTTTTAGGAATACGCGAAAGTGGTTATATCAAACCTAGTTCTTCTAGTTGAAGAACTAGAAGAGATACCACCACCTTTTAGGAATAGCCCAAGTGGTTATATGAAACCTGGAAGGATAGTGGTATACAAGAATACACTGGAAGAACCACAAGTCAAAATAGGAGACAAGGAGACCATGTAAATTATGTAGAACATTTTGAGATTCATAATACTTTAGCTCTTACTTTAGTTGAGAATAACCAGCAAGTTTTCAAGCTACAAGGTGATATGATTATCAAAGTCCTAGGATTCGATTCATATATATAGATGAGTGTATCTACATGACACAACACAAATACATTAAGAAATTATTAGAAAGGTTTGAGACGAGAGACTCCAAGCCTATGCAGATACCTATGGATGTCAATGTGTTATTACATTCAGAAGTAGATTTAGAACCATTTGATGCTACATTATATATTCAAGTAGTTGGTTGCTTGATATATGTATGTAATACACAACTAAACATTGAGTTTGGAGTTTCTCAAGTATACAGGTTCATGCACAGTCAACTCAAGATTCAATGGAAATCAGTGAAGAGATATCTATAGAGATCAGAAGTTTTGTAGATTATTGAAACTTGTACCATTGTGACATCAAAGGGGGGATTGTTGGAAACAATGTCCAATGGTCCAAATCCTTAGTTTTAAATAGTTTATATATTGTTTATTACTAGAACAAAAGCTGATGGGTAGTGTGGCTATGCAAAATGCCTTGCATGGAAAGCATCCACGTTCAGATCTTGTGTGGCACAACGTGGTTGTTTTACTTTTGGCTGAAGAAACAAGCTTTTTCAAAAAGCGGAAATATGCAATAGAATGATGGCATTGTTTGTGGACTCCGATAGCTTTTGCATGATTTAGCGATCACATGTTTATAGTGATAGCTTTTGTTAACAATCATTTGCTTTATGCTTTTACGTGTGCTTTTAATTGGGACACAAAACCTATATAAGAAAGTCCTAGTTTCATTGTTGAGATATCAACTCAAGGTCACTCAAGAAGCTCTTGAAGGTGATCAAGGAGAATCTTTCCAAGTTACTCAAGGAGAGTTTTGAGGAGATATTGGAGGCTATTTTGGAGGAGTGTTCATCAACACTTGGAGGAGTTGTGGTCTACATCTCAGTGATTATCTAAAGGAGATTCTGCCAGCTTACCATCAACATTCATTGTTGATTTACTATGAGTAGCAAGTCTATTTCCGTTCTTACTTGCCAAGTCACTCGTTTCTGATTTAAGTTGATCAAAATTTGGGTTTGTTGTAAAAGAATTATAAACTATTTGTATTCTCCATATTCTCACACCCACACACTCTTCATACCTCTTAGGTACACAATCTCTTGTATTTAGTTCCTATTTCTATAGTTTCTATCATATACACACATTGTAATTTGACATTCATACATAAGTTAGTCCAGGTGAGCATATAGCTTATTGTTACACTTGAAATCTTGCCTATTCTCTCTCTATCTCTCACTCATCTATTTTTGAGTCAAGTTAAGGTGTGTATGTTAAGGTTCATCTATTGGAGGATCCTCTAAACCTATGATATATTGTTATTGTGGCCCATTACCACTTCCAACATATGGTATTCAGAGGTTAGAATACCAATAGAAGAAGGGCAAGACTGGTACATTCTTAAGGGTTGGAACTTGATCACCTTGGGTGGCAGATAAGTAATGTAAGATAGTTTTTTCTATCATCTAATGTTTACCATTGCACCATCAATTGAGAATCTGACCTGTGGTGAAATCTCATCAATGAATTCCCTTCAATTTTTGAGTTTCCAATTTGCAATGACAATTATTTTCCTAAGTTGAAATATGAATGAATCAATAATTCTAACTCAAATACTATACATCACTCCTCTTAATCCAAGGGTCTCTAGAGTCCAAGCTTTTTTTTCCACCTTTTGTAATCATATCCTAGAACAACTGATTGTCAAGATATTTGATATGAAATCGAAAGAGAATTTGGACTAAATTTACATAAAATGATGTCTCCTAGCTTTTTAGCTTGTTTGCTATCCCATTCCCCTCCTTAAACACCATCAATATCTGAAATCAAAACTCTCCTATTCAACCACATTGTTTTTGTTTTCTATAATAACATGTTTTTAAAACATGCTACAAAAACATGAAGGGGAAAAAACCATTGAATCTTTAACCTTCGATAAATTTGGCTTGCTGGCATTGCCCTTTGGATGTCATCTTTCATTTTGCATGGAAAACTTGAAATTGTTGAATGATCAGGAGTATCCCAATCTAATGAAGAGGTGCAAGGAGCGGGCAGATGGATAAGATTTCCATAAGCACTCCTCCCTCATGGCACATGATAATCTGCAAAATAGACAAATAATTGAATGCTATTGAAAAATCGAACAGATTTGTTTGCATACATAAGTTTTGCATAATCCTTATAAAGGACTCATTAGGGGAAAAAATGAACCCTGCATGGGCCTTTTAGATTAAGGAGTGATTAGAGATGGACCAATGAGAGGAGGGTGGTGGACACAGTCTAGTGGCTTAATCACATAGGGTAGGCATAGGCTTCCCTTGTTTTTGTGTGGTCAACCATGATAAAACCAGGAAAAACTCGTGGGTTTTGTTTTGAGAGTGGTTTTGAATTGCTTGCAAATCATTTAGAGCCCTTGGATTGCTTGAAGATCTAAAGGTGAAGGTGAAATGGCAAAAGTCAAGGCTACTTTCATTCTCCTCCCTTGGATTTCTTTTAGAACAAGTGGCCAAGATGAGTGCAATCATTACAAACAGCGCGAACTCTTCTCCACCATTCGATCAGGCTGGAAATCTGACGTCGTAGTTTGAATTCCGTGAAGGAAAGGCGCCTGCATCCCCAACCTTTGGATGAAGAGAAGATCCCATGGCTAAGATTGCTCACATACAAGAGATTGGGTGCCTTTGCATGCTGACCATCCGATGAGGAAATCTATCCAATGGCTCTCGTGTGTGCGTCAATTTCGCTCAGCCCCATTCGCGGGGGATCGTCAGATCTCTTCAAATCCAACGGTTGGAAAACGTGCAGAGAGAGTGCAACGCCACTCTGCTAACTCCCAAGAAATTTAATGCTCTCTCTCTCTCTAACTTTTCAATCTATCAATATAGACCGTCGATTAATTCAATCCAAGGGTCACGAAATCTGATGACGTGAGACTTCAACAAAAGCAATTCTTGAAATATTATTTTATTCTACAATACCACTAGTGGTTTGAAGTGGCCTCATAATCTCATGGATTAAGCAATTTAATCCCTAAAAATTAGGAATCCTTACAAGGCCCATGCAAGGTCCATTTTTTTCCTAATGTTTGAATGTTCCTATTAAACATTCAATAGGTTGCCACTCCAAAATATTGGAAGACAAAATATCTGCAATACAAAAACATAAATCTTGTAATACAAAAACAATTGAAAATGATAAAAGAGCATTGTCAAAATTCACTTACAATATGACGGGAATCACATATGATTGTCTAGCATGAGATCGTTAGCATTGTACACATGTTGAAATTTTGCAAACCAACTGTCTCTCTTCACTTTGAAACTAAGAATACCACCTTTCCAATTGTTTTAAGTGTTGTCTCGTTTAGTATGCTTGACTTTATGGGCACCTCTATAGCTAGGAAGCATAGTCACCCAATCATTAATCTTCACACAAAGAGGTTGCCATAAAGAATCCTCTCTTCTATTGTAATCCTCACATGAGGTTACACAATTGGAAGTATGGCAAGAAGTAGAAGCCATTCAAACACTCAGAGAAATAGTACAGAATGCTCAAAGTGGGAAATTGAGATTCACAAACTTTGCGAGTATTTATAGAAAAAAAAATTTACACGTGGAAGTGAAACACAATCTTTTGGTTTGATGTATCAACTATGACCAAAACATCATTGAATTTTGTGAACCCAAAAAAATTTCGTATCTTCAAAAGTCATTTCTCTATTGGAAATTTAAGGATTTGCATTGTGTAGTGTGAAAAAAATATCTTTTTTTGTATGAAATAAAAAATTGTACACTGAATACAAGAAACTCCATCACTTTAGCGACACTTTAAAGCATATTTCCTTAAAAAAGGAATTTCTTCATATGATTAAAAGAAACATGTTATATTCTTGTACATGTGAAAAGACCCTATTTCAATTTTCTTAATTCATCATCAGCAAACGACCCTTTTTTGGGCATTTCCACCGATCACACCTTGTAAATGTGAGATATATCAAATTTCCCACAATTTTCCTGTAGCCACTCCGATGTCTAAATTTTTGATTGGTGGTGGGCCTCGTGTTAATATTGCAACTATGCATATGTGTCAACAACTTGGTTGGACCAAAATACAGCCCGCCCCATTCTATATTCATATGGAGGATCAGTCACGAGTTCAATCCATTGGTCTAATCAAAGATATAACAATCAAAATTCAGATATTCCTTTCAAAGTGACTTTCATGGTTATCGAATTACTTGGAAAAAGTAATGATTATAATCTCTTGTTGGGATGCCTCCTACTCAAACATGCTAAAGTTCAACAAGATTGGGGATCTCAAGCAATTACTTTTAGAACGGGACATAAGAAATATGCCATTTGCCTTGAGGATAAGAAACAATATTCAAAGGTGAAAATACTGTCTATTGTAGAACCGCCACACATGATCACTAGGTTGGAAGAAGATGAATTAAAATTTCTAGAAGCTAATTGTGATTTATGGTCTGTAAGATTAATTGATATTTCAAAGGCACTAGCCAAATTAGAAGAAGATTTAGTAGTGGGGACTATGCAAAATGAGGAGTTGCCCCTTTCTAGGGAAGAAGAAATAGCATGGTTGGTGAAAAATGATGATCTCAATCAAACTAATGTACTTATGCAAGAAGATCTAGGAATCCAATGTTCACCACAAAATGTTAAAATTCATGCAGATCTAGTAGGTACATTTCAACAAGCATTACTTCAACTTTTATCTACATTCAAGGATGTGTTTGCATGGAATTGTTGGAGATAGACGTCTGCGGAAGCACGCGAACAGCACAAGGAAGAAGAAGAAGCTTGGAGCACAACACACAAGACTGAATGTATTACTAGAGAATGTACAAAGATAAGTAGCCCATTAGGGCAATAGGCGTATATACAAGCCGGGGGAAAAAAACCTCCTAAAGAGGGAAAAAAGTGCCCCGGCGGTCCTAGAGTGTTCACACACATCACTACCTAAATATATCAACAAATCCCCCCTGGGAGTGATGCGGTGAACAAGGAGCTGGCACTCATGTATAAGGAAGTGCCAAGCTATGTGGAAATCACTCCACAAAAGGAAGTAAGCCCAAAACTTTGCGGAAAGCTTCAAACTTCTCCCTAGGCAGAGCCTTCGTGAAAAGGTCTGCAATGTTCTCCTGCGTGGGCACATATGCCAAGCTGATCTCCCCAGCAGAGAACCTCTCCCTGACATAGTGATACTGCACCTCAATGTGCTTAGTGCGAGCATGGAACACAGGGTTCCTCGCAACTGCTAATGCGCTCTGACTGTCAGTGAAGATGGTGGTGGCAGAAGACTGGCCAACACCCAAATCAGCCATAAGGCATCTGAGCCACACACACTCAACAGTCGCTGTGAAAGCTGCCCTATACTCAGCCTCACAACTGGAAGTGGCCACAGTAGGCTGCTTCTTGCTCAACCAAGATATACATGAGCTACCCAGCATGAAGCAAAAACCACTGGTGGACACACGAGTGTCATAGCAACCAGCCCAATCTGAGTCAGAAAAAGCATGCAAATCTGGCGGTAGTGATCCCCCCTTGGGATAAAACAACCCAAGTAGCCGAGTACCACTCAAGTAGCGAAAGATGCGCTTAACCGCTTTCCAATGCGTGAATCCTGGGCAATGCATAAACTTGCTCATCTGTGAGACAGCAAACTGAATATCTGGACGAGTAATGCATAAGTAAATCAAGCATCCAACAGCCTGCTGATAGAGAACAACATCAAATGCATCTCCAGCATCATGAAGACTCAATCGTAAACCTGTCTCCATAGGAGTGGCAATAGGCTTACAGTCTTCAAGGCCAAAACACTACAATAATGTGTCAATATATTTCATTTGACACAAAGCCATTCCACCATCAACATGCATAAACTGAATGCCCAAATAGTGATGCAAATGCCCCAAATCAGACATCTCAAATGAGGCATGCAAATCAGTCTTAAAATCAGCAATATGTGTCTCAATAGGACCAGTGAGCAGCATGTCATCAACATAGACAACAATGATCAGAAGCACATCATTAGCACGCTTAACATATAAGGTGCTTTCAGTTGGACTATTCTCAAAACCATGTGCAATCAGATAGGCATGTATCTTCTCATACCAAGCACGTGGTGCTTGCTTTAAACCATATAATGCCTTCTTTAACCTGCAAACCTGGTTTTCATGCCCTTTCTGCACAAAGCCACGGGGCTGAAAAACATACACTTCTTCATGCAAGTCACCATTCAGAAATGCTATTTTAATGTCCAACTGATGTACATTCCAACCATGATGGGCTGCAAGTGCACAAATGCTGCGAACAGTAGTCATACGGCATGTAGGTGCAAAGGTCTCATCAAAATCAATGCCTCTTTCCTGTGCATAACCCTTTGCAACAAGCCTAGCCTTATACCTGTCAACTGTACCATCAGGTTTACGCTTCAGCTTGTATACCCACTTAGTGCCAATGGCCTTCTTGCCAGGAGGCAAGTCACATAAAGACCATGTACCATTCTTCATTATAGCATCATATTCAGATTGCATAGCAGCCATCCAATTTTCTGAATTTTGTGCTTCATCAAAAGAAACAGGCTCATTCTCATCACAGAGACTAGATGCAGCCATAGCATAGCAATCTGATGCAAAGGAGGCACTATGAGAGCCTGAACGAGTACGATATGACAAAGGTGCATCTAATTTGCTGTCACGCAAAGTCTGCACCAGCCATTTTGGCATAGTTTTTGCCTGCTCAATATCAGCTCTCTCATCAACAAGTGCATCATGTAAATCTGCATCAGAAATGGAATGATCTGCATCATTATATGAAACCTGCAAAGGCTGAGAAGTTGCCTCATTAGGACCAGCACTAGCCTGTCCACCTTTAAAAAGAGGCATCAAAGTATCATACATGTCTTTGGAGCTAACAGATGTCTCCTTAGTACATGAAAGCAATGGCTGAATAGCATCTTCCACAAAGACAACATCACGGCTAACCAGAATGCGTTTAGTCTATGGATGATACAGACGATAGCCTTTACTTTCAGAACTGTACCCAACAAAAATACATTTTACTGCCTTATCATCCAATTTTTTGCGATGTTGTTCAGGCACTAATGCATATGCCAAACAACCAAAAACACGCAGATGAGCAACAGATGGCTTGCGGTCATGCCAAGCCTCATATGGAGTGATAGACTGCAACGCTTTAGTGGGACACCTGTTCAGTACATATGCTGCACACATGACAACCTCAAGCCAGAAACTATGTGGTAAAGCCTGACTTTTGACCATGCACCTCGCCATCTCCATGAGTGACCTGTTCTTTCGTTCAGCAACTCCATTCTGTTGAGGTGTATACGGCACTGTACACTGGTGTTTTATCCCACGTTCAACCAGAAGTGCATTAAAATCTGAAGACATATATTCCCCCCCTCGATTAGAACGGAGGGTGCCCATTTTACATGCTGACAGTTTTTCAGGCAAAACCAAAAACTGTTTGAAGCACATGAACACTTCGGACTTTGCTTTGAGTGGATATACCCATGCATGCCTGGAAAAATCATCAATGAAAGTCACGAAGTAAAGGTAATTTCCAAAAGAGGGTGTCTGCATAGGACCACAGACATCACTATGTACAAGCTGCAATTTCTGTGTTGCCCGAGTTGTACCATCTTTTGGAAAGGAAGAACGCTGCATTTTGCCCAAAATACAGCCTTCACAAACATGTTTTCCAGGTGCCTCAAGTTTGGGCAAAGAGGACACCATTTTAGATTTCTGCAGGCGTAACAAACTAGCAAAATTCAGATGACCAAAGCGTGCATGCCAAAGCTTTGCATCTGACATAGCCTGAGAATCATGAACTGCACATGCCGAATCATTCACAGATCTTTCATAGTCTATGAGCTTATACAGCCCACGACATAAAATGCCAGAAGCAATAATCACATCGCCATTTGAGAGATCATGAACTGTACACCTGTCATCAACAAATTTCACAACCAAGCCAATCTTGGCTAATGCAGAAACTGATAACAGGTTCTTTTTGATCCCTGGCACAAATAAAGCATCTGACAAAGTGAAAGAACTACCATCAGCAGTAGTCAGAATGATCTTACCAACTCCCATAACAGGATAAGAGGAGTTATTGGCGCATGTGACAGTATTCCCTGTAGGGGCAGGCTCGAGTGAAGAGAAGAAACTGCGCTGCGAGGTAATATGTTTGGTCGCCCCACTGTCAAAGTACCAAACATCTGAGTCTACTGCAAACATGCACTGATCATGTGAAGATGGGTCAAAACTGCAGACAGTAGTAAATGCCCATTCTTCTTCCTGCACAAGATTTGCAGACTCTATTTTTGGTGTAGAGGCCTCTGCAACAACCATTCCAGCCTCTTTCTTCTTTGCCTCTTTAGCAGCCAGTTTTGGACAGTTCTTTATAATATGATCATTTCCTTTACGGTACTTGCAGAACAATTTTTGCTTTTCTGATTTCTTTTCATCTTTATCCTGGTTCTTTGATTGTGCAGCATTTGCAGATTTCTGCTTACTAGTAGAAGAGCTCCATTTTCCTTTGCCCTTCTGACTAGCCAGGAAAGCTTGATCTGCAACACGCATAATGGACCTGTTCTGCCTGGACTGATCTTCCTGCAACAGAACAGAGACTAATTCCTCAAATGACAAGGCATTCGGATTGCCTTTCATCATCAACCAAAGAGTAGAGGCAAAACTCTGATATGAATCAGGAAGACCATTCAGAACGGTCTACACAAGTGAGCTATCTGGTATAACCTCATCAGCAAAAATCAATTGTTCCTTCAAGTCTTTGATCTTTGTAAGAAAACTGTCCATAGAATCACCTTCATTCATGTGCTCACTCTCCAATTGTTTTCGGAGGTAAGCAACACGAGCCTCATTCCTAGCCTGGTACAAAGTGGTAAGTGTATCCCAAGCATCCTTTGCTGTTCTGCAAGAGCGAATGTGAGGAATAATGGCACGTTTCACAGACAAGGCTATCAATGCATGTGCCTGGGCATATCTGCCATCCCAACGAATCTGCTCTGCAGTAGGTGCAACAGAAACAGCAACACGAACAGGAATCTGCGGAATATCATCTTCGACACCATCTTCATCAGCTCCAACACCTGTATTTGCAGTACCTGTCGTTACAGGTGTAACAGGACGTCTTTCAACACCCTGCACAATGTTCCACAATCCTTTTGCAACCAGTACATGTCGCATCATATAAGCCCATAATGGGTAGTTAGTACCATCCAACTTATCCTCAACAGCCAACATACGAAATACATCACTGCTTTCAGCCATGGCCAGTGACTAAAATACCTTGATGCAGAAAATTGACTGTATCTCAAAAAGTTGAACAGAACTGCCCAGACGAGTTCTGCTAGACCTGTAGCAGACTTCGAGACGCTTAAATTGGCGAACAGAAACTGGTATATACCTTTGGCACAAAAGGACAAAATAGCCTGCACAAGCGCTGCGATAGTGCGTTCGGAGGCCGAAACGAGCTCAGATCGCGATTTCGGCACGACACAACAAAGTTGTTTTGATCTCGAAAACACCCTGAGTATGCTCACCAAATTTCATGCGAATCTGAGACTGCAAACGGAGGAGTGTCGACGGCGCCCTAGAAGAAGCGACGACCTGCTCTGATACCAATTGTTGGAGATAGACGTCTGCGGAAGCACGTGAATAGCACAAGGAAGAAGAAGAAGCTTGGAGCACAACACACAAGACTGAATGTATTACTAGAGAATGTACAAAGATAAGTAGCCCATTACGGCAATAGGCGTATATACAAGCCGGGGGAAAAAAACCTCCTAAAGAGGGAAAAAAGTGCCCCGGCGGTCCTAGAGTGTTCACACACATCACTACCTAAATATATCAACAGGAATTACTTAGATATGAAGGGATTAGACCCTAGATTCTATTAGCACAATATTGTACATAAACCCAATGCTTCTCTAGTAATCAATTAGTATTAATGAATGAACCCTTATTTTGCAAAAGAGGCAAAGGAATCTGGATACTTAGCTCCAAATAAGAGGTTAAGCCTTCCCTCTTAAAGCAAAAAAGTTGCAAATATTGTTACAAAATTATGGCAAACGGAAGTTTATATTTTCTTCCACCCCAAAAAGGTAGAAGATACCAATTGTGAACTGATGGTGGAGAAAACTTAGAACTTGAAAAGATATTGAAAACTAGTAGTGAAATCACTTCTAGTATGATTGGGCAAACAAGGTGGTTGTATGTATGAGTAGAATTAGTCATATTTCTTGGATATGAATGAATGCATTATATGTACTTATTTATACGAGATGATGACTACTTTTGAAAGAGTGAGTTAGGAAATTTGTTTCTTGAACATTTAAACTAAGTTTATAAATATATTTTGAACTTGATTTTAGAAATTGTTGATCGAAACAGTTAATAGTAAAAAATTTGATTTGATGTTCTCATATGCCAAGACTAAATGAAAAACATTTGCATGAAGAGTTGAACTTGAATTACAAAATATTTGAATTTTCAATCAAAAAGAATATTTTGAAACTATTTGGTTTGTGTTGATTTTCAAGATTGGCCCATCGAGACGAGTTAACTAATCATTCGAGTCTCCCTCCTGAGTCCAAGAATCTATTCGGAAGCTCTATGATTACTTGCAAACGTTGACGTAAACTCTTGGCTAGCATGATGATGTTAATCCTAAAATGATGAAGAGTGCAAAAATCTATTGATAAAGATAAAGAATTGATAATATGTAAGTTTTAATTTCCAATTTTTTGATTTTAACATTTCTAAATATCAAATAATCTTTGATTATCAATTACTCTTTCGATTGTTACTTGTGTTTGATTTTTAATTTTCTCGAACAGGTCTTATTTTACATGATGCTTTTCTATGCAGACCATGTGAATCATCCTTATACATAAGAGCTCCTTGCAGTATGAGTTTGATCCTTGAGAAACATTATGGATTCAAAGAATCTTCTTATTCTTTATGTTGTAAAGAGTGAAATGAATTTAAGGCTTAACCTACCATGATGGATTGTCTTTTCCAAAAACTTTTGATGATATGGTAAATTTGACAAGATTGCAATTGAATTACTAATAAATATTTTGAGGTTATCTGCCTCTTGAGTTTTTGTCCATCACTTGGAATTGCCTGAAGCACTTGGCATGCACCATTTAACAGATGGTTGACCGGACCAATCAATCGAGCATTTTACTTTAACAACATGTTACTTATCTTTGTAAATTCACTTGGTAATACATTCAATATTTTGTTTTGTGCTCCAAGCTTCTTCAGCTTCCTTTTTTTGTTTGCGTGCCTCCGTAGACCTCTAACTCCAACACTTAGCTTCACCTATTGTGTGAGTCCTTTTTAACATTTATATCCCTTTTGATCGAGGGAATACCCAATGAAGATACATTTTCCTACTTTTGGATCATGTTTCCTCCTCAAATCATCCACAACATGTACATATGCAATAAAACCAAATACTTCCATATGTGATACGTTTTTCTTTTTACTTATAAACTTCTCTTTAGGTGTAACTTGATAAAGTTATAAACTTCTCTTTAGGTGTAACTTGATAAAGCCAGTAGTCAGAGGTGGTTGAGATAGATGATTGATCAATCAAACCATTTCACCTAAAAGCAAGTGGTCAAAATTTGATTTCACTTTTCCTACTTCATAGGAAGATGATTCTTCATCACAACTACATAGCCTATGAGATTTTGAGTTCAAATCCAACTAGTTTGAACCATGTGAATCTACCCAAGAGTCTATATAATAATTAATAACATTGTACAATATGAGATGATGATAATTGAAGCAATACATACATGTCTGGGTGATCATCTATGTTCTTCTTCATTATTCTCCTTCTTTAGACTCAATCATCTTGTACAACTTGGTTCTCTCTCTAACGAGATTCAAATTGCATGACAAGGAAGTCATTAGGAAGATAATGATGTCTAATTGATGTGTACAAATTTAAAAGTCATTTGGTTTAGTAGAACTAGAGAAATCTTTACTTCAAAGTCTTAGGGTTATTTTGTACACAACCCTAAAAAGTCAGGGGTACACCAAATGAGTGTTAAGCATAATTCACCTTCATTGGTTCGTAGCGATAAGGGATTTTATGCATTACAACTAGTCAACTTGTATGTATAAAATTCGCCTAAAAGGAAGTTTTCCAATAGCAATTGTTTTGGCTACTTTGAGTGTTTGGAGTGGAAGCATTCATCCCGAAATAGAAGGTTATGTGAGCTACTTGTTGGTGCAATTTGAAAAGCCTTCACATTTGGCTTAATTGTAGGTTTATATGAGGAAGCACGTGATGAGTCACATGAACCATTGCTTGTAATACTTGGACACTTACCACTTGTAAAAGTGTTTTTGATCTTGAGAGAATCTTATGACTCCATATATCTCGTGGAGTTAGGAGAGATAAACGTTACAAATTCCAGTTGGTAGAATAACTCCTAACTTGGAGGAACACTTTCAGATAGAGCCAAATTTGAATTCAAATTCAAATTTGAATGAAGAGATCCTTATAAAAGGACTTGTAAAACTCGCGGTCCTTGAGGCCTCTTCTTGGAGCTCTTCCACTGATCCCTTGTTGGGTTTGAGTAGCTTACACCATAGTCTACGCATCTCATCATCATTGGGCACTATTACATTGCCAATGATCTTGTAAAATTGTGTGCCATAATAGATATACTTCAGTGATCATTTTTGTTCAATTCTCTACTATGACTTCTTAGAAAGGTAATCATTGCTTGATCATATCTCAGTACATTCTTATCCATATTTCATGATATATATCTTTCTGGAACCAGCTCAAAGTCTATTTTACGTTGGCAAAATTTGAAGTGATTTTGTTTAGCCAATTTGGAGAAAGCCGTGTCAAAGTGCTCTCTGGTCATCCTCTACTCAGTTCCCAAAAAGTCGAGGGTAAGCATCCAATTGCTGAATTGATTGCTCAGTGTATGTTTTATCATTTTAAGTGATTCCACTTGTAATCATTATCTATCTAAGCTAATTAGATACCGTCAAAAGGATTTTTATCAATTGCTACTGTACTATGAGCATTGAGCAAAAGATCAAGCAGGTACCAAGACCAAAATAACAAGTTTTGAGTGACTAGCTAATTCTGAAGTAATATGTTTTGATTCAACTGTTTGAGGGACCAACTCCAAAGTACATAGCTACTTATTTGGCGTCATTCACAAGTAATAGGGCCTACTACATAACTCTGAAGTGAAAAGGGCAGGTACAAAGCAGGTTTTGGCAGTACCACCTCACTTCCTTGAGGTATCCATACATATCTTCCAACATTGGTTCAAAGCAAGTTAAGGTAAAATGGGAGATATTTTCCCTTCTTTTATTGATAAATTGGATAGGAATAACTATCCAGCATGGTCCTTGAGGATGAAGACATATCTACAAGGAAGGAGTCTTTATGGATACATATCAGGAGATGAGGAGATGCCCATATTCAGGAGCAAAGGACAACCTACAAGAGAGGAGCTTGAAAAACTCAACTCATTGTGTGCCAAAGATGCTTTAGCAAGGTCATATCTGCTTAACTCTATTTTTGTCTTCTTTCTTCCTCACATTAGGAATTGTAAAACTTCCCAAGAGACTTGGGATACATTGTCTAAATATTTTTCTTGCAACATAAGAGCAATAAAAAATCAATTATGGATTGAGTTTACTGCTCCAAGGAAGTAACACAAGCAGAATGTCTCAAAGTATGTGACCAAATCAAAGATGTGGCTGACCAATTGGCAACCATAGGAGAGGAGATTGAAGAAGAGCAAATAGTGAGACAAATAATCAATGGCATCAAGGCAGATGATAAGTGGGAAGCTTTCACAACTGCTATGGACCTTTACATGGACATGCAAATTCGAGATCTTACCACACTCATGGGACAACTCTTTATCCATACAGAGATAAGGTAACAACTCTTCTACCCTATATAGAGATAAGGTAAATTCTAAAGATAAAGGAAAGAGCAAGAAAGTAGAGGATGAAGGTACTAGTTCTCAAGCTCACTATGCAGGGAGAGTTAGGAATTCAAGAGGAAGGGGCAGAGGAGGTAAGCAAGGTAGGGGGAGCTTTCAACTCTTCCTCGTGCAACATATGTGGACTGTCTAATCACACTACAGATGAGTGCTATAGGAACTTCAAGAATCAAGCAGGAAGAGGATATCAAAGAGGTGGCTACTCACAATCAAGAGGAAGATTCAACCATAATCAAAGCTATAAACATAGCTACAACAACAATTACAACAATAATTATTAAGGACGATAGAAATCAAGAAAAGACTTCAACAATTATACAAAGGATCAAGAGGATTCCCTTCTCATTATGAACATGACTTCAAAACAAGGTATGAATGATGAGCGCCTCTTTTATATTGACTCAGGTTGTTCAAACCATGTAGCAGACAATGTAGCTCTTCTTTTTTATCGTGAGGAACCCAAGGGAAAGCACCAAGTGCAGACACATGATGACACCAAGCATTCAGTAGTCAAGGTAGGAAATATCAAAACTTCTGATGGGAATAGAATTCTGTTGAGGAAGGTTCTTTATGTACCTACTATCACCAAGAATCTGATGATGTTGGACAGATAGTGGAAAAGGGTTTGCACGTTAGGTTCAACAAATATGGAGCTTTTGTGGAGGACCCCCAACATGGATTCAAGAGAATTGCCAAGGGAGCGAAAATAGGTAGATTATTTACATTTGAGCTTGAGGACACAAGAAAAATTACGCGTTATAATTACAAGGATCAAACATCATCTAAATTAGAGATTTGGCATAAAAGATTAGGGCACATTAGTGAGAGAACCTTGAAGCAAATATATAGAGATCAATGTGTGCTTGGGATACCTAATGTATCCAAGCAACACATGATCTATAAATGTGGTGCTTGTCAGTTTGGTAAATCACATAGGTTACCCTTTACAAAGACAGGCTACATGCATGAGGATTATTTGGAACTTTTCCACACATATGTGTGGGGACCAAGCAAGGGCCCTTGAATTTCAAGCTCAAGGTATTATGTGTTATTCATTGATGATTTCAGTAGGTGGACTATCTTGTACTTTATGAAACATAACGATGAAGTGTTTAGTTGCTTCAAGAAGTATCTTGCACTTGTGGAAAATCAAACAGGAAGAAGTCTAAAGAGGATAAGATCAGATGGAGGAGGTGAGCACTTCTCCAATGAATGTGATGCATTTTTGCACGAGAGAGGTATCAAGAGGGAGATTACTACCAGATATAACCCTGAGCAAAATGGGGTAGCAGAGAGGAGAAACAGGTTGATTGTGGAAGCAGCTAGATCAATGCTTAATGAAAAGAAATTGCCTAATTATTTGTAGGCAGAGAGTGTGTCTACTGCCACTTATCTTATTAACGGGTTGCCATCCAAATCACTTGATGGGATGACCCCATATGAAGCATGACATGGTAGGAGGCCATCACTTGATCATTGTAGAATATTTGGATGTGTTTCTTATGTGCATGTTCCATCTCAAATCAGAGGTAAGCTAGACCCTAAGGTAGAGAAGTTCATCTTCATAGGGTATGATTTAAATTAGAAAGGATACAGGTTTTATAATCCATCCAACAAAGATTTTATGTTCAATAGAGATGTTGTGTTTGATGAGAATGATTCTTGGTTTGAAAGTGACTGCAAGAAGGTCAAATTGCCATATGATTTGGAAGAAGAATTTCCAAGTCTTACCAAGGAGGAGCTAAGCACAATTGAAGATATCAAATCAGATCATGAGGACACCATCAATTTGGAGGAGTTCAAAGCATGGATGTCAAAGGGCAAGGCCAAGATGAAAAGGTTGGAGGACATACCTGAATCATCCAACCAAGCCTTAAGGAGGTCACAAAGAGAGAGTAAGAAGCCAAACAAATATGGGTATGACACTTCATTGGTTACTAAACATTCCATTTATCTTGCTAAGGATTCATCACCTGAAGGACCTTCATCTTATGAAGAAGCAAGTACGAAATCAAAATGGAAGGAAGATATGGATGAAGAAATAGAAGCACTCCAAGAGAATGATACTTGGGAGCTAGTACCCAAGAAGGCATCAATGAAGGTAATTGGCTCTAGATGGATTTACAAAATCAAGAGGAACTTAGATGGATCCATAAATAGGTATAAAGCTAGACTTGTGGCTAAGGGTTTTGCACAAACCCAAGGATTTGATTATGAAGAGACATTTTCACCTATGGCTAAAATGTCAACCATCAAAGTATTGGTAAGTGTGGCTGCATCGAGGAATTGAAATATGTATCAACTAGATGTGAATAATGCTTTTCTCAATGGATGGATTTCAGAGGAGGTTTACATGGCTTAACCTCCTGGCTATGAAGACCCAAGCAAGGTAAATTATGTGTGCAAATTGAACAAAGCTCTTGATGGTTTGAAGCAGGTACCTAGGGCATGGAACCATAGGTTAACTACATACCTTCAAGATCAAGGATTCATGATGAGCAAAGCAGATTCTTCTCTATTTGTCAAGAGAAGTAACTCAGAGATTATATATTTATGTGTACGTGTTGATGATATCATTCTTACAGGCAGTGATGCCAATGACATCAAACAAATCAAGAACCAAATAATCCAGGAGTTCAAAATCAGTGACCTAGGATTTCTGAAGTTTTTTCTTGGACTTAAGTTAGTCTATAGAAATTTTGGAATTTATATCACTCAAAGGAAATATGTGCAAGACATGTTTAGAGTTTTTGAACCAGTGATCCTTTGCTACATAACCTGCAAGATTGCATAGATGTACAATAGGTATCAAAAGTAGATTAATGAAGTAACCAAGTATTTTGTTCAATGCTATACAACCACAGAGAATCGAAGATAGTCATTTGATATCAGCCATGTTGTTAAGCATTAAACTTATCATCACGATATGTTTACAATCTCATTTATGTATTTTTTTGAACACCATATATTTGGAACCATAAAACTACATCGTAATGAAAGTAGATTCAAAACAAAAAACAGAGCTCTACGTAATTCAAGATTTGTGCCCAGATGACCTGCAATGTTCTGAGCATTAGATCAATATCAAGTCATATTAAGGGTAGGATCATAGATTGAAGGAAGTCAGTGTAATTCTGGTTGTGCAAGTTCTAAACAACAACGAAGACTGAAGAGAGGGAATCCATAGAATTTAGTTGCAGAATTTCATTGAAATTATAGCTTCATCATAAAAACAAATGAATTAAACTTACAGTTCAATTGCCAACGTCAATCTAACTCTTTAGCTCTATACTCTACGAGTTCCATTCATATAATTATTTTCCCTCTGATCCTTGATCTGATAGAAGAGAGCCTCCAAACTGGCTTTGGCAAACAATCAATTTTCTTGTCGACTTGAATCTAGGGATTTCTCGAGCTGGATAATAATTACGTCTGCTTTGAATATGTAAGCGTTCATTTGCTTTCAATCTCTAATCTCGGGCACTACACATATAATTCACTGAATCTCTATAAAAATCTGTCAATGGTTTCGGATTTCTAGAAAGTTCCTACACCTTCTTTCAAATCTCAGCCATGGCATCCATCATCCACTTTGTCCATACACACTCTTTATTGAGCACTGACTTCTAGAGTTGCTTTTTCTTTTAGACATGTGTTTCAGATCTTCTATCCTCCAGAATTGCCGACCATTCTAAGTGATTGAAATTTCCCTTAATCCGGATTGCTAACTTCCGTGATTTGTACGAAGGTGAGCCTTTCTTCTTTGTATACTTCCTGCTGGTCATCAGAATCTTTGTGTCAGCTACTCTCCTCCATTTCTCTCTCCCTCTCTGCATGCACACCTGCAATAAAACGCATTCGAGACCCCCCACCAATGGCTCTCCCTCATGCAACTCTCTATCCCTTTGCTTCTACATGCGTGAGTTGCCATGCAAGACTTCCTCTCTCCCATGCGTGCACCTGGAGTTCTTTCTCCACCCTAATAGAACAACAATCGACTAAGATAAATTCAACAAAACTTCAGTAATCTGTCTTCAATATCGCATCTCTTAAAGTATATCTCCCTCCGAGTGATGACAATGAGTATATCCACTCAATGGTTCAAAATCCAAAATCACAATTGTAGAGGTGCCAACCAATGAGACACCTTCCCCACAATTTTAATAGAGGCTAGGAGAATCCGGGCTTTGGGATCTTCATTGAACCTGTCTATAATGCTCTCCAACTCTTCAAGTGATGTTTGCCCTTTGATTTTCAAAATCTCTTGATTTACTTGTCATTGCCATGCCTTTCATAAGACCTTTTCAAGAAGGAAAAATGGATCTAGATATTTGTTGAAAAGGACAACCTTCTCTTTCATTGGCACATTTACTTGCAAAAGGTCTAGAATGAACATCATTTTTGAACTATCTCGTGGGCCCATGTCAATATCATTCCATTGAAGTTCATTATTGTGTGCATCAACATAGTTCACTTTGAGAAGTGTTGGGTGAATGCATATTCTCATTCACCTATGAAACAAATACAGACTCTTTTCACCTTTGGTTGGTAGAGCAGATAGAATCTTTTTCTATTTTCCTCCATGAGCACCATTACTATGTTTGCTAAATGTATCTTCAAATAACTATGTCATAGTTATGAAATGATAAGTCTAAGCTCAAATATACCAAAGAAATCCCATAAACATCTACATAATAAAGGTTACACATGCAATGGTAATATATGCCAAACCCCTCACTCTTCTCAAGCAAGTACTATTTGGAAGGATAGAGACAACATAAGGGCATTTCCTTGTCTTTGGCCGATAATCGTGAAGATACAAAACTTCATGAAAACCTTGAGGCTCTTGGTCTGCTTTAGTTTGGGTGATGTACTCTTCCCAACAAGACTCAAGTACTCAAGAAAAATAGTACAATGAACAACAACTACTTCTTGCACTATATATATATACCTTACATAGTACATGCAAGTGTCCTATCGTGCATGCCCAATTATATAGGGGGTAACAGGGACTATGCTTCTAGTACTCCTTCTACTCAAAGGGGAGTTCTTCCTTAGGGAAGCATACCATGTAACATGACTATGCAGTTATCACAAGAAAGATAGAGAAGACACAAGAAAGACCGAGAGGTGGATTATGAGTAAGAAATGAGAAAAAGTAGCCCACTTTGATATGATTGCAAATAGCACCTTAGATAATAGTACAATGGACTCTAACTACTCTAGAGTATGAACTTTGACTACGTCACACATTGAGCGTATATCAAGCAATATGCAACCTCCATAAGTATGAAAAACTTCAATCTAAAAGAGCTCTCCAAGATTACCCAATCTCAATGCAATGCCAACTACCACCCAACTCAGATGCCCTCAGTCTGTATACAAACCATAGAGAGGCTTCTTTCATAGTGTACAAAGTTGCATCACCAAGCAGAGAGTAACCAGGGAGTAGCACTATGGAAACACCCTCTAGAATGCTCGATAGAATCACAATAACACAAGGAGACCAAAAAATGACAAAATGCTAGAGTCGAGTGGTGAACACATGTATCTCATCTCCCTAAATCACAACCATGTCAAAACTAGTGCTAAGAAACTTCTTATATAGATCACTAGGACAAGAGAGTGGCCTCTTCCAAATCCATGCTTTTACTACACCTTCACAACTTACTACATGTGTGCCACTCCTCACTAACAAAAGCAAAGAAAGAGTGGCTAATTTCGGAGGTGTGATCTAATTCTGGTACTGACAGCCAACTGATTAAACATAGCTTGCAGGCTTAGGAGTATAGCCTATCAAACACCATTCTTATTCTTGATAAAGTATAGAATAGTTTGTATGCTATGGTCATCAGCAAATGAGACATAATACCTTCCTCTTGGCAATGAAGATTCTTGGGCTGGCCCCCATACATCTCTATGTACTAAGTCTACTACCTTTCTATGGATGTATCCTTTGTGGTTGAATGGTTGTCTTTGTGCCTTCCTAATCTAACATGCATCACATCTATTGATCATGTGTTGCCTTGATGTATTTCCCAACCCTAGAACAATTATCTCCTTGCATATATTCTTCAAGGTTCTTTAATTCACATGAGCTAGCCTCTTATGCCACACTTCAAGATCACTTAGAATTTGAGACCCAAAGTGGAATAGAGCTATGTTCTAGATTTTTCCTACTTCAAAAGTAAAGAGCCTACCATGCTTCTCATCTCTGGCTATCTTCTTGAATCCTTGGCATGGATCTTCCCCAAAAGCTCAATGTTAGGTGAACCTAACTTGCAAGCCTTTCTTAACTATTTAGCCTACACTTATTAGTTTTTTTGTAATAGTGGGAACATAGAGTACCTTGCTTAGAATGTTAGTCCTTCAATTGGAAGCTTTAATATTACCCATCATCTCCTTACTATGCTTTGTATCATCCCTTGTTTTTACTTCATGTCCATGCTTTAGACTTTCAAAGTTAGATGAGAGAGATATGTTGTCTGCAACGTGATTTGAACATCCTAAGTCTATGTAGAATAAAAAATCATCTTCTTTACCTTCCTTGTGGCTTAGTTGGTTTCTTCTTGTCTCTAAAAAAATCCTTTTGATTTTTTGTTGATATGAGTCTTCTAATCATCTTCAGAATCACTTCATGATTCAAGTGTATGTGTATTCTTGCTTGAGAGAGTTGGGAAGTCTTCCTCTAGATCATATTGTAGCTAGATCTTCCTGAAGTCATCATCAAACCATGATTTTTTCTTATACAAAATGAAAACTTGTTTGAATATAAAATCTTTATTGCTAGGGTTATATAGTCGATAAACTTTTTTATTAAGTTCATAGCCTACAAATACCCACTTCTCTGTCTTAGGTTCTATTTTACGTCTAATTTGTGATTGTATGTTTGCATATACAATGCACCCAAATTCCTTCAATGGTCCAAGCTTGGTCTCCTTCCATTCTAAGCTTCATAAGGAGTCATGCCATCCAATGCTTTTGAAGATAATCTATTTATCAATTAAATGGCAGTAGATACTTGCTCTACCCAAAAGTAACTTGGTAGACTCTTCTCATTCAGCATGGATCTTGTTGCCTCGAATATGGTCCTATTTCTCATTTTTGCTACTCCATTTTGTTTAGGAGTATATCTGGTAGTAATCTCTTTGTTGATTCCTCTACCTTGTAGTTAAGAATCAAATTCAAGGGACAAATATTCTTTGCCTCCATCAAACCTTAGTCTCTTTAGGGTTTTACCTATTTGATTGTCCATAAGAGCTAGATATTTCTTAAAACATGAGAACACTTCATTCTTATGCTTCATGAAGTACAAAATAGTTCATTTTCTACAATCATATATAAATCAAACATAATACCTTGATCTAGAGATTGATTATTCTTTTCTTGGTCCCCAAGCTTCTATGTGGATAAGCTCCAAAGGTATCCATGTATGTACCCTTTCTTGCTGAATTGTTTCCTCTATGATTTTTCAAATTAACATGCACTACACTTGTGTATCATGTGTTGCTTTGAAACATCAAGTAGTTCAATCACACTCTGATCTCTACTAATTCTTTTGAGGGCTCCTTCTCCAATGTGAGCTAGCTTCTTATGCGAAATCTCAAGTCTGATAAGGTTTAGGTGCCATAATTGAACAAGGAAACATTCTGGGTGTCTTGAAGTTCAAATGTGAAGAATCCACCCATTTTGTCTATCTTTGCTACTTTCTTAAAACCTTGATATGGTCCTCTACATAGGCTCCATACATGGAAATTCACACCTAAGAATCTTTCTACACAATATGCCCTACACTTATAAAGGTTTTGTAATACTTAGCATACAGAGAACTCAGCTCAATAGATTCATATTACCATTAGGGGTCTTCACATTGTGTATCTTCTCCATTGGATGTCTTACGTCATCACCTATCTAGACCTCATGTTTGTTCTTTGGATATCACAAGTCTCAAAGTAAGACGACATTTCCTACCACATGGTTTGAGCATTGAGAGTCAATATAGAACACATGCTCATCAGATTCACCTTCCTCCAACATCATGTTCATAAGTAGAAGTCAATCCCCTTAAGCTTAATTATCTATGTAATTATTGTAGTCTCTCTTCCTTTGTATCCTCCATTTGATATATTTTTTTAGTGATGTGTGTGAACACACTAGGACTGCCAAGGCACTTTTTTCCCTCTTTGGGAGGTTTTCCCCCCAACTTGTGTATATGCCTCTATACCTAATGGGTCACTTATCTTTGTACATTCTCTTGGTAATACATTCAGTTCTATGTGTTGTGCTCCAAGATTCTTCTTCTTCTTCCTTGTGCTATTTGCATGCTTCTATAGACCTCAAACTTCATGAATTGGTATTAGAGTTTTTTCCACTTCATCTAGGGCATTTCCAACACCCCTAGATTTAGAATCCCAAAATCACACAAAAATTGGTGAGCATAGTGAGGGCAATTAGGAGTTCAAAATGCCTTTGGTCTATGGTATCAAAATGGCAATCTAAGGTCGTTTTAGCCTCTGAATGCACTATCATAGTGTCTATGTAGGCAATTCCATCCTTTTGTGCCAAAGATATATATAGGTTTTGATTCGGTAGTACAAGTGCCTTGAAGTGTGATATAAATCTAGTAGTAGTTCTATTCAATTTTTTGAGATATTGTCTTCTTTTTTGGATCTAGGTATTTTAGCTAGTGGCCATTGGCTGAAAGCAATGATGTATTCCATATGTTGCATGTTGAGGATAGACTGGATGGCACTAATTACCCATTATTGGTAAATATGATGTGTCATGTATTCATTGCAAAAGGACTCTCAAATATTGTGAAATGTGTTGAAAAACCTCCTATTACACCTAGAAATACACTTATTGAAGGTGATGCAGATGATGGTGAAGGTGATGATCTTCAAATTCCTATTCATGCTATGGTTCCTATTGCACCTACTATAGAGCAACTTCCTTGGGATGGCACAGATGCTCAGGCATATGCATTGATGGTTTTTTCTATCAAACATGCCATTATTCCTCACATTCGCTCTTGCAAAACAAGAAAGGATGCTTGGGATACACTTACCACTTTGTACCAAGCCAAAAATGAAGCTCATGTTGCTTACCTCTTAAAATAGCTTGAGAGTGAGCACATGAATGAAGGAGATTCCATGGATAGTTTTTTGACAAAGATCAAATATTTGAAGGAGCAATTGACTTTTGCTGATGAAGTCCTACTAGATAGTTCACTTGTACAAACTGTTCTGAATGGTCTTCCAAATTCATAACATATTTTTGCTTCTACTCTTCGATTGATGATGAAAGGCAATCCAAATGCCTTAACATTTGAGGAGTAAATCTTTATTTTAATGAAGAAAGATCATTCCAAGTAGAATAGGTCCATTATGCATGTTGTAGATCAAGCTTTCCTAGCTAGTTAGATGAGCAAAGGTAAATGGGGTTCATCTACTAATAAGCAAAAATTTGCTAACGTTGCACACTCAAAGAAGGAAGACAAAGATGAGAAGAAAAAAAAAAGTAGAAATTGTTTTGAAATTATTGTAAAGGAAATGATCATGTCATAAAGAGTTGTCCAAAACTCGCAGCAAATGAGGCAAAGAAGAAAGAGGATGGAATGGTGGTTGCTTAGGCATCTACACCAAAAAAAGGGTCTACTAATCTTCTATAAAATAAAGAATGGGTGTTTACTATTGTTTATAGTTTTACCCATCTTATGATGAGTATTGTATGTATGTAGTAGACTCAGATGTTTGGTAACTTTGATAGTGGGGCAACTAAACATAATACCTTGCAGTGCAATTTCTTTAGTTCACTTGAGCTTGCCATACAAGGAATACTGTTACATGCAAAAAAAACTCCTCTTATCTTGGAACGGTAGCTGGTAAGATCGAGTACTATTGATGTTAGTTCTTTTTAGATGGTTTGTTTGTACCAAAGATTACAAAAAATCTATTGTCAATTTTGGCATTGGCCAAGATTGTCTTGGTTGTCAAATTTGTTGATGATAGATCTACAATCCATTACCTCTCAAATGGTGATCTTATTATTGCTTCTAGAATTTTATGTTGTGGGTTGTATAAGCTCATAGACTAAGAAAATGTGTGAATGTTTTAGTATGTGTAGTACATGATTCTCAAGCTACCTCAAATGCAAAGCTTTGGCATGCATGCTTTTTTCATCTGAATTTTGTTAGTTTGCTATGGCTACAGAAATATGAAAATGGTGTCCTCTCTACCCAAACTTGAAGTACCTAGTAAACATGTTTATGAGGGTTGTATTCTATGAAAAATGTAACATTCCTCATTCCCACAACATGGCCCAATTCAAGCTACTCAAAAATTGTAGCTTATTCATAGTGATGTCTATGGTCCTATGCAAAAACCCTCTTTTGGGACTACCTTTATTTGATGACTTTTACGGATGAGTTTTCTAGGCATGCAGGGGTGTATCCATTGAAAGAAAATTTGTAAGTGTTTATGTGCTTCAAAAATATTCTTTTTTTGGTTGAAAATATGTTACTATGTAAAATAAGCACCCTTTCATTTTGATTGAGGGGGGAATACATGCCTTCTGATTCTAATGCATTTCTAGCTAAACCTAGGATAAAAAATCATTGTACAATGTTATATACACCTTAGCAGAATGGAGTTGCATAAAGAACGAACAAAACTCTCATGGAGATGGCAAGGTGTATGGTCAAAAGTTAGGCTTTACCACATAACTTTTGGTTTGAGGTTGTTATGTATGCAACATATGTATTTAACAGGTGTCCCATCAAACCATTGTAATCTATCACTCCATATGAGGCTTGGCATGGTTGCAACCCATCTATTGCTCATTTGCATGTTTTTGGTTGTCTAACATATGCATTAGTGTCTTAACAACAATGCAGGAAATTGGATGATAAAGTAGTAAAATGTATTTTTGTTGGGTAGATTTCTAAAAGAAAAGGCTATCATCTGTATCATCCACAAACTAAACACATTTTGGTTAGGCATGATGTTGTTTTTGTGGAAGATGCAATTGAGCCATTACTTTCAAGTACCAAGGAAACTTTTGTTAGCTCTAGAGATGTGTATGACACTTTGTTGTCTCTTTTTATAGGTGGTTAGTCAAGTGCTCATCCGAATGAGGTAATTTCTTAGCCTCTACATGTTTCATGTGATGATGCAGATCACTCCATTTTTTATGGACATTTACATGATGCACTTGTTGATGAGAGGATTGATATAGATGAGGAAAAAACCATGCCAAATGCTTGGTGCAGACTTTGTGAGATAGCAAATTAGATGCACCTCTATCATATTGTACTCCTTCAAGCTCTCATAGTGCTTCTTTTGCAACAAATTGCTATGATATGAGCCCCTCTACTCTTTGTCATGAGAATGATCCTGCTTAGTTTAATGAAGCACAAAATTCAAAAAATTGGATGGCTACTATGCAATCAGAATATGATGATATTATGAAGGATGGTACTTGTTCTTTATTTGGTCTGCCTCTTGGAAAGAAGGCTGTTGAAGCTCAAGGTGAAGGAAAAATTATGGAAGTGCATCAAAGAAGTGGAGACACAAGATGAAGGAGCAAGTAGGGAGCTCCAAGAAGTGTATGTCTAATTTTCAAAAGAATCCCCTACAAAAATAGTGATTTTGATTACTCAAACCATTGTAAATATCATTTCACCTTTTTGTAACTCCATTTTGTCCAAGCTGAGGAGTCCTCAAGCTTGAGGAGTATTAGAAGAATCATCCTACCAGTTTTCATAATTTTAAGACTCCGTTTGAGCCCTCAAATAAACCCTGGAACCTAATTTTTAACTAGGCCAAACACTAGGTCTGGAGAGAGCCAAAACTAGTCAGAAAACTATAAAAAGAGCTAGAGAGCTCATTTTTGAGGTTAGCTTGTTAGAGAGTTAGTTGGTTAGAGATTGGATCTCTTGTATTAGATTTCTTCTATAATCGAAGTCCTTCCATTGTTCCTTTATTTGATCTTAGCTTGTGTGCATGTGTGTGTATGTGTGTGCATGTTTGCGTGCTTTCACTCACGCACTTGTGGCCTCAGTTGCTCATGGTCTTCATACCAGTCCTCATGCCTCTGCGGATTAACATGAGGACTGGTATGAGGACCATGAGCAAGTGAAGGCACAAGTGCATGAGTGAAAGCACACAAACATGCACACACATACACACACATGCACAAGGTAAGATCAAATAAAGGAACAATGGAAGGACTTCGATTATAGAAGAAATCTAATACAAGAGCTCCAATCTCTAACTAGCTCTAACAAGCTAACCTAAAAAATGAGATCTCTAGCTCTTTTTATAGTTTTTTGACTAGTTTTGGTCCTGTCCAGACGTAGTGTCCGACCTAGTTAAGAATTAGGTTCTAGGGCTTATTTAAGGGCTCAAACAAAGTCTAAAAATTATGAAAAACGGTAGGATAATACTTCTAATACTCCTCAAGCTTAAGGACTCCTCTGCTTGAACAACATGGAGTTATAAAAAGGTGAAATGATATTTACAATGGTTTGAGTAATCAAAATCACTGTTTTTGTAGGGGATTCTTTTGAAAATTAGACATACACTTCTTGGAGCTCCCTGCTCAATCCTTCATGTGTCTCCACTTCTTTGATGTGCTTCCATACTTTTTCCTTGACCTTGAGCTTCAACACTCCCCCCTCTCGAGTCTGTCATCCTTGATAGACCCTTGTTGTAGTGGTTGTTCCATGTACCGCTCTGAGAGGTAGTGTTCCGAACAAGAGCCATCAATCTTCCAAACATAGCCGGGTTGGTCATTCAATTCTTCATTTTTCACTACAAGCCTTTGCAAGTTTCAGTCCCTTGGTATGTGTTTTTTCCTCAGATTCCAGGATGAATAAGTGATAGTGAGCCTCCATTGATGTCCGCTAGATCTTCGAAAGGTAATGTTCATAGTAGTCATGCCAAGTACTCATAACCCATAGTGAATGATGCATAAGTGTGGTAGTGCATGGGTTGAAGAAAGTATGTGCCTTGTGCATGGCCTTAGAATGTAGCCCTATGCATGCTTACTTGGAAAATGCATTGGAAGAAGTATGGTGCAAAAAATTAGATCTTGAGCGAATTGCTCAAGGGTACACTGACGAAGAGGTTTCCTAATCTATTAGTGTTGTCGTGATACCCAAGTAGAGGATTCTTACCATGAAAGTTCGATCGATAGTCTGCTCTTCGTGTTGCACTCCCATCATAATGTTTGACCAATGGTGCATCTTTCGTGGTTGATGAATGTCCTTGTTGAAGATTCACTAATGAGATTCTTCGAGCACCTAGTCACGTCCCCTCTCTTTGAAACAACATTTGCCAAATACTGCGAATTGAGTTTTGTTATGTTCCTTGACAAGCAGCATTAGGTAGCTACACCAAGCTTAGTTTCACATATTCTCTTTAGCTCTCCATAAATAGGAATCTTCTCACCTAGTATACATACAAGGATTTGCAAGGTACTAGAACTACCCCTAGTAGATATCTCATTGGATGCTCTCATACATAGAGTAGTTAAGCAACCTTCAAGCTCTTCCCTCCCACTAGTGTAAGGGGAAACAATAGTTGTGGATGCCATTTGCATGCCAAGTTTTGGACATCTACCAGATAAGGCAGCAATAATATTATTTGCCAGCCAAGAAAAACTTCTATCCAAAATGATAAATTCCCAATCATCAACGGTTCCACTTTCAACTAAGCATGACTCATTCATGTTCCATGAGACAAACCTGGGAACAAGCTCTCTCTCTCTCTTTTATTTTTTCAGTTTTTTACAATGCACAAAATAAGTAGAAAGAGGTTAGTATCAATAACAATAGTTGACATATGTCAATGTGCTCTTGTGCCTAGGACTCTCAAATGTGTCTATGCATGACCGTATAATGTGGCCCTATATGAATGCATACTTTGGAAATGCATGAACTAAATGGTGCAAAAGAGAGGTTGTGCAAGGAGCACATGGTTGTCGCTCGTCGAGCCTTTTGATGTTACTTGCGGATGTTGATGTCGTCTTTGTTTGAGGTATCCATTGGATCTCGAGATGACAAATAATCATTCCTCCTTATAGGGATATATTTGAGAACCATGTCTGGTTGCGTGGAGATCACCTTCAGCTTCATCATCTCTGGATGGTTACTTGAATTTTGTATCCCACATGGTTGGTTCTTTGGTTCTACGGGGGCTACTAGTGCTTTTGGCTTCCATACCCATACCATTGTTGGTGGTCTTCTAACTTTTGTTGAAGAGGTGAGTTGGTCTGCTTTTGGTCGTGGTGTTTGGTTTTGACCCTTGCCTTGCCTTGGCTTCTTTGGTGAGACATTCCTCATGTGGGAGGGCATAGGTTGTTGTGTATGTAAGAGTGTGTTAGGTACCCATATTTGTAAGCCTCCTTGTTGAGCTTGAGCTAATTTGTTAGGCACCCAAACTTATCGGATACCTTGTGGTTGAGCTAGTCCTAGTTTTTGCGTTCGTCTTTTGGTGGGATTGGAATTGTGGGGGCAAGGCCGATGGTTTTCCTCCTTTTTGTACCCAGACCTGCTTCATGCCTAGAACTGCTTTTTTATCAAATGGTGTCTTTCTATTTGATATAGCAGTTGTCTTCAACTATTGTGCTTGCCGTTGTGGTGGAACTACTGTGGCTGCATGAGTCTTTGAAGAAGAAGAGTGATCCACTCGCCTTCGAGCCTGTTTTTCCTTGGTTGACTCCCTCTGCATCATAGAGCTTTTGACACATACAACATCTTCTTCTCTAGGATTAGTCTTAGAAGAGCTAAGAGAATGTGTGACACCTGGATTGGTGTGTTAGATATGCTCAATGCCTCACCCTTATGTAACACCACCATTTTTCCATAACACTCTATTTTGTAAGGCCCCCATTATGAGGAGAAGCCATGTGAGAGTGTTGGACATTGGTAGGTTCCTGACTTTGAGGTCAGATGAGGTCTAGTGTAGACCGTAGATGGATAGTTAGGAAGGTTACTTCTAAGCCATTGGATTTGGGATTGATCCGATGTGAGGATCAACCTAAATCAAGGGCTAGAAACAAAAGTAGCTTTCTTAACTTGGGGAAGGGTCTAATTGATGTGGGCCATTGGATCTAGACTTGATCCTAAGTGTGGATTAAGCAAGATCAAGGGTTACAAACAAATGGTTGTTGATCCTACCTTTGTACCATTGGATTTACCCCATAGATCAATGGTGGAGATTATTTTGGGCATGGATCAAGCTACCACGACCCTAGAACATGGGTAGGCCGACTTAGGCTTGGAGGACCTTATAAGGATGGTCCCCATCCCATGTAGGATCATCAGTTTGTGTGGTTGGAACCATTAGGGTATCCATCTTAGTACCCATTGTGTTGGCCTATAGCCCTTCACCTAGCTTCTATCTAGATCACCATCTAAGCTCCATATAGGGAGTGCATGGGTGGATAGAACCATCTATATATTGTTTATTGTTTGAGTTCCATTGTATTAGAGTTATGAGTTTTAGTTGAATTGAGTTGAGTTCATCTTCTATATCATCTTGAGTCCACTTTTCATTATAACCAAATCTCTTGTGTTATTCCCATGAGTAGTGATATCTCTCTTTCTATCTAACCTTGATCTTATATGTGTGTTGTGGTAACCTCTACATGGCATTAGAGTTACACCACTAGCCCACCACTCAAATCATTATTCATTTATTTTCTTTTTCTTACATGGTATCAGAGCTCAAGAAGGTATAGAAGATTGCAGAGATCGTGGAGGCCAAGGAATCAACTCTAGCATTTGTGGAAGGAATGCTTCAATAATCAAGCTTGTGAGAGGTAAATGCTTCAACTCGAAAGTTTGTGATAGGTAAAGGCTTCAACATTGGAGTTCTTGGGAGGCAAAGGCCTCAATGCCATAGCTTGTGGGAGGCAAAGGCTTCAATACTAGAGTTCTTGGGAGGCAAAGGCTTCAAGGCTTCAAGTTCATGGGACACAAAGGCTTCAACACTATGGAGGTGTTATTATCTAGAAGTGGAAGTGGAGTTGGTGCAATGGATTTGGAAATACAAACACTATGGGTTCATCCACCGACCTTTAGTGAAGGCAAGTTAGATGGTACAAATTATTTTCTTTGGAAGTTCAAGATTACAGTTATCCTTGATTCTTATGATCTTTTGGAGATGGTGATGGGAAGTGAGCAAGAGCCACAACCTACCTTTGACCCATTGGATCCGAGTAAGGTGATTCTCCCAAATGCAAAGCTTCTACAAGCTTGGAAGATAAGGAATGCAAATGCACTATATTATATAGTGAACAATTGTGTGGAGTCTATTCTACCTCTTATTCAACATACATCCAAGGCAAGTGACGCATGGAGTATGTTGAGGAGTCACTATGAGGTAAGAAACCAAACATGCATTCAAAATTTAGAAAATCAATTGGAAGCAAAGATGTTTGCAGAAGGAGAGAAGGGGAATGCATCCATTACTCAGATCAAGAAGCCATGTGATGGAATGGCTTGTGAAGGGATAGAGAAGACTGGCATGGACCTAGCTCAAAGGCATCTCCAAGATTCTCCACCAAACTATGATGGAAGGGTAACTACTCTCAACACTCAGGTGACACCTCAAACTTCGATATTTGAAGAGTTCTATTCACTACCAAGGGAAGAGGATTTGGAGCTCAAAACCCAACGAAGAAGCAACAATGGAGATGCTACATTCTCCAACAATGCATCAAAAAAAGGTGGTTCCTCAACCAAAGGTGAAAGTGAAAAGAAGAGGAGGAGGAGTAGTAAGAAGAAGTTTCAAGGACAATGCTTCCATTGCAAAAGAAAGGGACATACAATTGCACATTGTCATGTCAAGAGGATAGATGAAGTGAAGGAGGAGACAATACATGGAGCCAAAGCAAAGGTGGTATGCTCCTCAACACAAGAAGAATCAATTGTGGATTCATGGGTACTAGACAATGGTGCATCTCATCAAATGACCAATGATATAGGTCAATCTAGTTCTATGCAGCCTCAGCAAGAACCCATCATGGTGACAGGAACAATATGGAAGGAGATGCAAAAGCAAGGTATTGTTCTTCATCACTTACCTACAGTGAATGGAATGAAGGAACCTTATAGAGCTTGTATGATGGGCAAGCTGCACAGAGAGACATTCCCACAAGAAAGCAAGAGTAGGTCAAAGGCTCCTCTAGTGTTGGTATATGCTAACTTGTGTGGTAAGATGTCTATACAGGCCTTGGGAGGATCTTCCTACATTGTGATCGTTGATGACTATAGCAGGAAGATGTGGATGTACTTTCTTCGTGATAAGGCTCAAGCTTTTGGTAAGATTAAACGACAACCAAAACTTGTTGAAAATGAACCAGGGAAAAGTGTGAAGAATCTTGGAATAGGAGGTGGTGGTGAGCTCAACTCAGAGGAGTTGGAAGGCTTTTGCAAGTGCAAAGGGATAAAGTGTCAATCAGTGACACCTCACACATTACAACATGATGGCATTATGGAATACAAGAGTCACACCATTGTTGAGATAACAATGTGTATGAGAGAAGGCATGGGCTTTCCTTATCAAATCACAAAGAGTCATCATGAAGTTTACATTGGTAAGAATCCATCAGTCTCACACTTTAGAATTTTTGAGAGTGTATGTTATGCTCTTGTCCCAGGTCAAAGAAAGAAAAAGTTGGAACCAAAAAGCAAGAGATGCATCTTCCTAGGTCATAATGAAAAGCAAAGGGCTTTCATATTATATGACCATGAGGCAAAGAAGATACAAGGGAGTCGTGATGTGGTGTCTATGGAGCAGCCACATGCAGTGGAGGACAAGAAAAGATCTTCCATTTTATCATCAAGCGAAGGAGTAGTTCACTATGTACCTAGCCCAAGAGTCATCCCTACCTATGAACGGGAGGAAGCATCATCATCAGATGGTGAGAAGAGAGTCTACCAACCTAAAATCACCCAAACAAATTGGTTGTCACTGCAATGGGTGAAAAAGCTCTATGGTCAGAGTAATCCTATGCCAACAACTATCAAAGAGAAGGCAGAAGGACCAAGTAGATCACAGAGAATAGAGGAGCACAAGTGGGCTTCTACTCACATAGTCAATATAGCCATGATGTTTGTGATTATGAAGCAAGTAATGAAGCCATTAATTGAAGATGAAGCACTTGTAGATCCGGCATGGAAGGAGGTTGTGCAAGCCAACTATGATAGCTTAATGAACAATGAAGCATGGGAGGTCACTAGCACCAAGTGGGTCTGGCAGGTGAAGTACATGATACAAGGGATCTTGGAATGCTATCACCACACATTGATAGCACAAGGACTTTCACTGGTGAAGGGTTTTGGTTTTCAAGACTCTTTTGCTCTAATGATCACTATTTGCAGCATACTAATGTTAGTAGCTCATATGAAGTGGGAAGTTTTCACGTTACATGTCAGATCAAAACATTTGAATGTTGACCTCAAAGAGGAGGTACATGTGTTGCAGCCACCAAGGTTTGAGGTTCCACATTGAAAGGACATACTATGTAAGCTGAAGAAGGCATCATATGTGATGAAGCAAGCCCTAGGATCATTGTATGAGCAGATAGACATTGGGAGCTACATGAAGGTCTTTGGTAGTCTTATCTACTTATGGAGTACCATACAAGATATCAGTTTTCTAGTAAGACTTTTGAGAAGGCTTGGGAATAGAACTCATGAAGGACATTCAAGAGTTGGCAAGCAAGTACACTTGAGAAGGAAGGTGGAAACAGTCTACTATGCAACCATGAAGAATGCAACAGGTACCCTCACCAAGGTGCTTACAAAGGATCTACTTCAGATACATCTTCGAAGACTTGGCATTGGGCCAAGAAGGTAGTTCACCTTTGGGTGGACATTGAGGGGGGGTGTTAGACATGGTCAATGCTCCACCCTCATGGAAGACTTGGCATTGGGCCAAGAAGGTAGTTCACCTTTGGGTGGACATTGAGGGGGGGTGTTAGATAGGCTCAATGCCTCACCCTTATGTAACACCACCATTTTTCCATAACACTCTATTTTGTAAGGCCCCCATTATGAGGAGAAGCCATGTGAGAGTGTTGGACATTGGTAGGTTCCTGACTTTGAGGTCAGATGAGGTCTAGTGTAGACCGTAGATGGATAGTTAGGAAGGTTACTTCTAAGCCATTGGATTTGGGATTGATCCGATGTGAGGATCAACCTAAATCAAGGGCTAGAAACAAAAGTAGCTTTCTTAACTTGGGGAAGGGTCTAATTGATGTGGGCCATTGGATCTAGACTTGATCCTAAGTGTGGATTAAGCAAGATCAAGGGTTACAAACAAATGGTTGTTGATCCTACCTTTGTACCATTGGATTTACCCCATAGATCAATGGTGGAGATTATTTTGGGCATGGATCAAGCTACCACGACCCTAGAACATGGGTAGGCCAACTTAGGCTTGGAGGACCTTATAAGGATGGTCCCCATCCCATGTAGGATCATCAGTTTGTGTGGTTGGAACCATTAGGGTATCCATCTTAGTACCCATTGTGTTGGCCTATAGCCCTTCACCTAGCTTCTATCTAGATCACCATCTAAGCTCCATATAGGGAGTGCATGGGTGGATAGAACCATCTATATATTGTTTAGTGTTTGAGTTCCATTGTATTAGAGTTATGAGTTTTAGTTGAATTGAGTTGAGTTCATCTTCTATATCATCTTGAGTCCACTTTTCATTATAACCAAATCTCTTGTGTTATTCCCATGAGTAGTGATATCTCTCTTTCTATCTAACCTTGATCTTATATGTGTGTTGTGGTAACCTCTACATGGCATTAGAGTTACACCACTAGCCCACCACTCAAATCATTATTCATTTATTTTCTTTTTCTTACATGGTATCAGAGCTCAAGAAGGTATAGAAGATTGCAGAGATCGTGGAGGCCAAGGAATCAACTCTAGCATTTGTGGAAGGAATGCTTCAATAATCAAGCTTGTGAGAGGTAAATGCTTCAACTCGAAAGTTTGTGATAGGTAAAGGCTTCAACATTGGAGTTCTTGGGAGGCAAAGGCCTCAATGCCATAGCTTGTGGGAGGCAAAGGCTTCAATACTAGAGTTCTTGGGAGGCAAAGGCTTCAAGGCTTCAAGTTCATGGGACACAAAGGCTTCAACACTATGGAGGTGTTATTATCTAGAAGTGGAAGTGGAGTTGGTGCAATGGATTTGGAAATACAAACACTATGGGTTCATCCACCGACCTTTAGTGAAGGCAAGTTAGATGGTACAAATTATTTTCTTTGGAAGTTCAAGATTACAGTTATCCTTGATTCTTATGATCTTTTGGAGATGGTGATGGGAAGTGAGCAAGAGCCACAACCTACCTTTGACCCATTGGATCCGAGTAAGGTGATTCTCCCAAATGCAAAGCTTCTACAAGCTTGGAAGATAAGGAATGCAAATGCACTATATTATATAGTGAACAATTGTGTGGAGTCTATTCTACCTCTTATTCAACATACATCCAAGGCAAGTGACGCATGGAGTATGTTGAGGAGTCACTATGAGGTAAGAAACCAAACATGCATTCAAAATTTAGAAAATCAATTGGAAGCAAAGATGTTTGCAGAAGGAGAGAAGGGGAATGCATCCATTACTCAGATCAAGAAGCCATGTGATGGAATGGCTTGTGAAGGGATAGAGAAGACTGGCATGGACCTAGCTCAAAGGCATCTCCAAGATTCTCCACCAAACTATGATGGAAGGGTAACTACTCTCAACACTCAGTTGACACCTCAAACTTCGATATTTGAAGAGTTCTATTCACTACCAAGGGAAGAGGATTTGGAGCTCAAAACCCAACGAAGAAGCAACAATGGAGATGCTACATTCTCCAACAATGCATCAAAAAAAGGTGGTTCCTCAACCAAAGGTGAAAGTGAAAAGAAGAGGAGGAGGAGTAGTAAGAAGAAGTTTCAAGGACAATGCTTCCATTGCAAAAGAAAGGGACATACAATTGCACATTGTCATGTCAAGAGGATAGATGAAGTGAAGGAGGAGACAATACATGGAGCCAAAGCAAAGGTGGTATGCTCCTCAACACAAGAAGAATCAATTGTGGATTCATGGGTACTAGACAATGGTGCATCTCATCAAATGACCAATGATATAGGTCAATCTAGTTCTATGCAGCCTCAGCAAGAACCCATCATGGTGACAGGAACAATATGGAAGGAGATGCAAAAGCAAGGTATTGTTCTTCATCACTTACCTACAGTGAATGGAATGAAGGAACCTTATAGAGCTTGTATGATGGGCAAGCTGCACAGAGAGACATTCCCACAAGAAAGCAAGAGTAGGTCAAAGGCTCCTCTAGTGTTGGTATATGCTAACTTGTGTGGTAAGATGTCTATACAGGCCTTGGGAGGATCTTCCTACATTGTGATCGTTGATGACTATAGCAGGAAGATGTGGATGTACTTTCTTCGTGATAAGGCTCAAGCTTTTGGTAAGATTAAACGACAACCAAAACTTGTTGAAAATGAACCAGGGAAAAGTGTGAAGAATCTTGGAATAGGAGGTGGTGGTGAGCTCAACTCAGAGGAGTTGGAAGGCTTTTGCAAGTGCAAAGGGATAAAGTGTCAATCAGTGACACCTCACACATTACAACATGATGGCATTATGGAATACAAGAGTCACACCATTGTTGAGATAACAATGTGTATGAGAGAAGGCATGGGCTTTCCTTATCAAATCACAAAGAGTCATCATGAAGTTTACATTGGTAAGAATCCATCAGTCTCACACTTTAGAATTTTTGAGAGTGTATGTTATGCTCTTGTCCCAGGTCAAAGAAAGAACAAGTTGGAACCAAAAAGCAAGAGATGCATCTTCCTAGGTCATAATGAAAAGCAAAGGGCTTTCATATTATATGACCATGAGGCAAAGAAGAT
Source organism: Ceratopteris richardii (assembly GCA_020310875.1). Taxonomy (NCBI): domain Eukaryota; kingdom Viridiplantae; phylum Streptophyta; class Polypodiopsida; order Polypodiales; family Pteridaceae; genus Ceratopteris; species Ceratopteris richardii. The sequence goes on along the minus strand of CM035429.1, from coordinate 108,078,582 downwards.
ACAAGGGAGTCGTGATGTGGTGTCTATGGAGCAGCCACATGCAGTGGAGGACAAGAAAAGATCTTCCATTTTATCATCAAGCGAAGGAGTAGTTCACTATGTACCTAGCCCAAGAGTCATCCCTACCTATGAACGGGAGGAAGCATCATCATCAGATGGTGAGAAGAGAGTCTACCAACCTAAAATCACCCAAACAAATTGGTTGTCACTGCAATGGGTGAAAAAGCTCTATGGTCAGAGTAATCCTATGCCAACAACTATCAAAGAGAAGGCAGAAGGACCAAGTAGATCACAGAGAATAGAGGAGCACAAGTGGGCTTCTACTCACATAGTCAATATAGCCATGATGTTTGTGATTATGAAGCAAGTAATGAAGCCATTAATTGAAGATGAAGCACTTGTAGATCCGGCATGGAAGGAGGTTGTGCAAGCCAACTATGATAGCTTAATGAACAATGAAGCATGGGAGGTCACTAGCACCAAGTGGGTCTGGCAGGTGAAGTACATGATACAAGGGATCTTGGAATGCTATCACCACACATTGATAGCACAAGGACTTTCACTGGTGAAGGGTTTTGGTTTTCAAGACTCTTTTGCTCTAATGATCACTATTTGCAGCATACTAATGTTAGTAGCTCATATGAAGTGGGAAGTTTTCACGTTACATGTCAGATCAGAACATTTGAATGTTGACCTCAAAGAGGAGGTACATGTGTTGCAGCCACCAAGGTTTGAGGTTCCACATTGAAAGGACATACTATGTAAGCTGAAGAAGGCATCATATGTGATGAAGCAAGCCCTAGGATCATTGTATGAGCAGATAGACATTGGGAGCTACATGAAGGTCTTTGGTAGTCTTATCTACTTATGGAGTACCATACAAGATATCAGTTTTCTAGTAAGACTTTTGAGAAGGCTTGGGAATAGAACTCATGAAGGACATTCAAGAGTTGGCAAGCAAGTACACTTGAGAAGGAAGGTGGAAACAGTCTACTATGCAACCATGAAGAATGCAACAGGTACCCTCACCAAGGTGCTTACAAAGGATCTACTTCAGATACATCTTCGAAGACTTGGCATTGGGCCAAGAAGGTAGTTCACCTTTGGGTGGACATTGAGGGGGGGTGTTAGACATGGTCAATGCTCCACCCTCATGGAAGACTTGGCATTGGGCCAAGAAGGTAGTTCACCTTTGGGTGGACATTGAGGGGGGGTGTTAGATAGGCTCAATGCCTCACCCTTATGTAACACCACCATTTTTCCATAACACTCTATTTTGTAAGGCCCCCATTATGAGGAGAAGCCATGTGAGAGTGTTGGACATTGGTAGGTTCCTGACTTTGAGGTCAGATGAGGTCTAGTGTAGACCGTAGATGGATAGTTAGGAAGGTTACTTCTAAGCCATTGGATTTGGGATTGATCCGATGTGAGGATCAACCTAAATCAAGGGCTAGAAACAAAAGTAGCTTTCTTAACTTGGGGAAGGGTCTAATTGATGTGGGCCATTGGATCTAGACTTGATCCTAAGTGTGGATTAAGCAAGATCAAGGGTTACAAACAAATGGTTGTTGATCCTACCTTTGTACCATTGGATTTACCCCATAGATCAATGGTGGAGATTATTTTGGGCATGGATCAAGCTACCACGACCCTAGAACATGGGTAGGCCAACTTAGGCTTGGAGGACCTTATAAGGATGGTCCCCATCCCATGTAGGATCATCAGTTTGTGTGGTTGGAACCATTAGGGTATCCATCTTAGTACCCATTGTGTTGGCCTATAGCCCTTCACCTAGCTTCTATCTAGATCACCATCTAAGCTCCATATAGGGAGTGCATGGGTGGATAGAACCATCTATATATTGTTTAGTGTTTGAGTTCCATTGTATTAGAGTTATGAGTTTTAGTTGAATTGAGTTGAGTTCATCTTCTATATCATCTTGAGTCCACTTTTCATTATAACCAAATCTCTTGTGTTATTCCCATGAGTAGTGATATCTCTCTTTCTATCTAACCTTGATCTTATATGTGTGTTGTGGTAACCTCTACATGGCATTAGAGTTACACCACTAGCCCACCACTCAAATCATTATTCATTTATTTTCTTTTTCTTACATGGTGAGCATGCAGTTCTCTAATTTTATTGTAATGCATTGGTCATGTACCCAAACTTCAAGAAGTTGATTTCTTAGATTTAAGTTAACTGCATGGTCATGTATCCAATCTTGACCCAAGACAAGTGGTTTTGTAAGGTCCTCTTCTTGACACACGATTATTTTTACTCTCATTGGAACATCTTGAAGATAGATGGGGAGCTCTACCTCGCCCAAACAAGGGGTTTTCACACCTCCCAATCCTATGAGATAGGCTTCTATGGGATTGATATTCAATTGTAGGTCTTGGAAATATAAAAGTCTAACTGCACTAGTTGCTGCACCTGAGTCAACCAAGGCTCTCACAACCCTTACACTCTCTCCTCGTCCTACCTCCACAGTCACAAAGGCGCCTCGATCGATTATGCGAGAAGTAATTATGCCCGATTTTTGGCACATGTCCATGTGATATTTTGGGGCTTTTGGGTTGACATCTAGGCCTAGTCACCTTAACTTATTTTGCCTAATGCGCTCTCTAGCCTCTACGTGTGCTTCTTCTCTGACCCTTAACTCTTCTTGTTTTCACTTCTTAGCAGCGTTGAGTCTCCTTAACATATCCTCCGTAAGAGGTTCTTGATACAGCTTGACTCGACATCCACTAATATAGTTTGGCAAGATGTCACCTTCTAGAGTGGCCAATTGAACCGCACCACTGGTGGAAATTCTATTCATGATCATGGGTCCATATTCTCGTTTCTCTAATTTGTGAGCATGCTCCTTTAGTGTATAAACCAACACTAGATCTCGTTCTTTCAATCCTTTATCCTTGATGTGTGCATCAAAGTATGCCTTTTTTCTTTTCTTTGCATTATAGATGCCTGCTGTCGCTCGTAGCCTCGTCTCACCTAAGCATTCAAGATCAAAGATCCTAGAGGACAATTCATGTCCATTCCACTCATGCTCTTGTGCTACTTTTAATGCTGGGATTAGGAAGTCCAATGGTGGCACATCATTCTGTCCAAAGACCACCTGAAATGGGGTAGCATTGAGCACTATTTTGTAAGCAACTCGGTAAGCCCACAACATGATGAAGCTGTTTGTCCCAATCAGAGCATTTATTATTTACGAGTTTTTTCAATACGTTACATAGGATCTTATTCGGGCTCTTGGCTTGTCCGTTAGCTTGTGGATGATAGGGGCAAACTTCTTATGTATTACCAAGAATTCTTGGAGAAGGTTTTCAATAACTTCCTTCAAGAAGTGTGTACCTCTATCACTTGCTAACTCTATTGGTAACCCATATCTAGTGAACACATTCTCAAATAAGAACTTATCCGTCATTTGAGCATCATTCTTTGTCCTGGCTTTTACTTCTACCCACTTTGTAAGGTAATCTGTGGCTACAATAATGTATTCGGCATGGGAGTTTCTGGTTGGGCGTTAATGGGACCTACAAAGTCTATACCCAATTTTGAGAATGCATGTCCTCCCATCATTGGCCTCAAAGGCATCTCATCTTTTCTAATTGGATATTGTGCACGTTGACATGTGTCACATTTCTTCCCATATGTATGTGCATCCATATGAAGAGTGGGCCACCAAATTCCTGAGAATAGAATTTTCTTAATTACTCGGTCAGGCCTAAAGTGTCCCCTGCAACACCACTCTGTATAGTTTCTAAGACTTTCAAATAGTTTGATTCATGAACGCACAATCTTAGGTAACCATCTTTGCCTCTTCGGTATAGGTTGTCTCCAACTAAAGCATAGTCCTGGGCCTCTTGCTCCATGCTTTGTTTTCTTGCTAGAATAGCCTCTTTGGGTAATGTCCCCGATCTCATGAATTCTGCCAATGGAGCACTCCAATCTAGAATTAATGACACATGATAAAGGGTGGCATGCTCCACTGGGGGTTTCTCTTGGCACACTGGACAAGTCTTAATCCATCCATGTATTTCTTTGTCCATGCTAGGCCAATACACTCTAAACGTTTTAGATTCAGCAATGCTTGTTGTTTAGAATAGTGATTTCCTAGCAATCCTTCATGAGCTTGTTGCAACCAACTACTATGCTCATCATCTTCAATAGAACAAGCTAATACACCCTCTGTATCTTGTTTGTACATGCTTCTTGCCAATATTTGATAATTTTGTGATGTTACAATTTCATCTTTGTTTGTTCTCACATTCTCATTTGCGGGTCTGAAGGTTAGGACAGGTACCAACTTATTTGCCCATTTAGGAACAACTTCTAAATTGAAGAGATAGGCATCAGGTAGTTCATCAGACACTCCTTGTGGTGACTCTCCTGAAGTTATGCGAGAAAGGTGATCTGCCTTGAGGTGGGTTCTACCTTTCCTAACAACCACTTCAATAAGTCATATTCCATTAGTAAGAGGAACCATCTTACTAATTGATGTGTATTACAAGGTTTATTGACCAAATATAATAAGGTTTGATGATCAATGAAAAACTTGAACTTGTTGGCCAATAGATAGTGTCTAAACATCTTTACAAAATATACCATGCCTAAGCCTTCTCTTTCAGTTGTCGTCTAGTTTCTTTGCGCTGCATTTAGCTATCTACTAGCATATTCTATAGGCAAATCTAAATTTCCTTCACCTATGGGTTGTGCTAACAAACATCCGATGGCATGAGTAGAGGCATCTACATGGACATGGAATGGGTAATTCCAATCAGGAGTGGTTAGTATTGGTGCTGTGCACAATCATCTCTTCAGTTCATTGAAGGACTTTTTGCATTCGTCATTCCACTCAAAATTTGTCAGCAAGGCATAAAGAGGTTTAGCTATGATTTCATACATGTGGATAAACCTGTGATAATAACCGCAATGACCCATAAAGGCTTGTACCTCTCTAACATTCCTCGGCCTTGGTAATTCTGCTATGCCTCTAACTTTGTCCTCATCGGTTGATATTCCGTTCTTAGAAACAAAATGACCTAAGATCTTACCTTGACGTACCATGAGTACACATTTTTTTGGGTTTAGACACACTCGATATTCTCTACACTTGTTGAAGATTTGACTGAGCTCAGGGATGTGGTATCTTCTTTCTTGGGAGTGAGCACATAAATCGTCCACATATACTTCTAAGCTCTTTCACAAGAATTCTTTGAACACATGACACATGAGCCTTTGGACTGTTGCCGGTGCATTAGTGAGCCAAAATGGCATCACAAGAAATGCAAAGATTCCCCATTCTGTGGCGAAAGCCATTTTATGTTGATCTTTTGGGGCAATGGCTACTTGGTTGTAGCCTGAAAATCCATCAAGGAAGCTATAAACATCCTTGCCTGCAACACGCTCTAATAAATGTTCAGTGATTGGAAGCGGATAACTATCTCTAATCATAGCGACATTAACATTTTTAAGGTTAATACACACTTGCAACTTCCCATTCTTCTTGGGTGCCACTACAATGAGGGACACCCATTCAGTATGCTCAGTCTCATAGATAAATCTAGCTTCAATCAACCTTTCAATTTCTTCCTTTATTTTAGCTCCATAAGTGTCATTATATGTGTAGGGCTTTTGTTTGGTGGGCTTGGCATCAACAGTCATGGGGATCGTATGAGAGCAAATTTTTGGATCTACTCTCTTCAAGTCTCTATAGTGCCATGCAAACACGTCCTTATATTCCCTTAATAAAGCTACAAGCTCTACTTCTTCTTCTGCACTTAGGTCTTCTCCTATGTATGTACAACGTTCTTCGTTCCCTTCAATAGTGACTACAATTTTTTTGGTCTTTTCTTTATTATCATATGATTCTCTTGTGGTGGCCTCTCTCTTAGGCATTTGTACCAAATTTTTTCGGCCTTCAACTTCATATTTCTTGAAGTTTTTTGGTACTTCGAGCAATGACTCCTCCTCTTCTTGTTTCACAGCCTTTCTTTTCTTTTTCTTTTTAGTACCTTCACTTCCATCCTTTGAATTTACCATTTTAATGCTTGTGAGAGGTTCTTCTTCTTGTTGGTTATATACTCCTACATCCTCTAGATAGTGCTTCGCTGAGTTAAAGCAACTATCCATCACAATGGACTCTAGATTTTCATCATTCTCTTCTTCTTCTATGAAGTCACTAGAGTCACATTCTTCTAGCAAGGGCTAACACATGAACACTGAAAGATCATAACCCTCCTCATCACAATGAGGTGTCCATTGTTCTTCATTGACAATAATGTCCATGGTGGCTAAGATTTTTGCCCAACCATGAGGCTCGAATTCCTCATCTGGAAAGATCGTCGGTGTATAGGTGTTAGCTCAGAAAATGGTTGGTTTTAATGCACTAATGTGGTTCTATTTGGCAGGAAATGCGTTTGATTTCAGGTACTTAGAGAATGGATTTGATAATTGATGAGAAGCATGTGGAAGCATACCAGACCTAATGAAAGGAAGGCTGAATAGTCCATCGGTCTTTGGTGACATGGAATTTGATGATTGCTGGATATGCCCAACATGGTCATGAGCATAAGGCCATGCATATCTTTCAATGTATGCTTCAAAATGGAGAACTGCCAGACAAAGTGACTTTCATAGGTGCCTTAAAAGCTTCTTCAGTGGCACAACAATCATATGCCCTCTGCAGGCAACTCCATACCTTAATAATGGAAATGGGATACGATAAGGATGAGTTTGGGCAAAGCTCAATCATCGATGGTATGGAAAATTTAAGGAGCATGGAGTATGCTGTTAAGGGCCTCAGTTTTGACTCAGACTTGGTTATAAGGGGCCTTATCATGAATAAGAAGAATGGAAATGTTGTCAAAGCAGATCGTTTTGGCTATATCAAAAGAGCTATGCACGGCACAAAAATGCTCTCAAATAGATCGATAAGTGAACTCTATGGGCGGGAGCTGGTTGATTTGAGAGATAAAAGCAGATGGGAGTTCCTCAACACACTTCTTTTCAGTTTCAGAAGCAGTTATGTATATGCAGATGGTTGACAGACTTGATGAGGGTGTTCTTCCAGCAGATATTGCACTATGGGGGCAGGTTTGTTTTTTTCTCTGACAAGAGAAACCGAAAAAGGGGAGGGAGCAGGCTTGCTTATTGAGGGGAGAACAGATTTTTGTATTGCGCATGGTGGAGGCAGGAGATGCACTTTTGAAGGATGTAGTAAAGCTGCAAGAGGCAGATCTGGCTTGTGCATACGGCATGGTGGAGGTTAACGATGTCAGAGAGATGGATGCACCAAGAGTGCTGAGGGATTTTCGGGGCTTTGCATTTCCCATGGGGGTGGACGCCGCTGCCAAAAAAAAATTGAACTGCAATAAAGGGGCGGGGCCAAGGAGTGGTAGAGGGGAGTCGTTGATTCACCAGAACCATCAGGGTGGGTGGACCAGCGTGCCGGGAGCCAGGGACTTTGGGGGAGGCGGTTTCTTCTGTCAGAGGAGAGTATCGTTCGGCTCTGACGGACCCTTAAAGTACTGGAGACGAAGGCAAGGGTAGAGACATGTGCTGAAGGGATATAAAAAGGGAGCGACCTCAATCACAATTTTTTTCTTCGTCGGCTGGGTGTTTTTTTGGGGAGGCGTGGAACATTTGTTTATGATCCTTTTTTGGGAACTGGAAGCATTCTGGGGGGGGGGGGGGGGTCTGGTCCATCCGGGTGCAGATGTCGAGGGGAGTCGTCACTTGGAGGACGGAGATCTTGGGCAGCACACGCCACAAAGGGGACGAGAGGAAGGCTGGCGAGAGAACTCTACCCTCTCAATGTTTTAGCAAACTGGAGCAGATATAGAGGAAGAAGAAGGAGGGAATTTCTAGTGTAGAGAGCTGTATCTGTTGGAGTTTCTTCGTGTGATTTTCTGTCATCTCTGGGAGGACTGAGCGCACGGATGTGGTCAATTTATCAAGCGCACAGTCACAGCTGATCGGAGGGGAAACATGAGTAGGAGGAGACACCCATTCTTTCCTGACAGCCGCCCATCATCGAATTCACATGCAGCTTACTCGGTAAACTCCTACGATAACAATATTCGAACTCTGTTGCCGTCGGACGCCTTCAACATGTCCATCTCGTCGATATACTGTAACGTCCAATGATAAGTTATCTGATCTCAATCTGTTTTGTGAATGATTTGTCATTTGATCTATGGAAACTCACGGCCATATGCTCACGCGATCTCTGAAAACTCATGTTCAAATATCACTATGTAAACGCGCTCACAGAACTCCAACTCTGTGGCATGATCATCTGACAAACCTTCACATCTCAAGAATTCATTGACTTCGGAATCAATTCATGAATGCTGAAGGGAAATACGTGACGATCAACTATGCAAATTACTGATCTTGTATGTGATGAACTTAATGTCGTCTACTACTGACCTGTACTCTGATTGTGGGAGGAGAAAAAGGGGTAGGTGCATCTTGTTTGAATCATGAATGCCAATACCTTGTTACTGTACACAGCTAGAGATCTCGATTTCCTTTTTTCCAGCAAGCATGATTTTGATTCTAAGGCTTAGCTTACATTGTGATTATCAAAGTTTTGAATTACTCCTGTTAAGATCATTGGCTTGCTTGTTGTGTTAATGAAGATGAGTGCATTAGTAGAGGTAAAAAGAAATGGGGAACAGTGGGCATACTATAGATGCATCTATTAATTAATTGTGACATCTTGCATTATCATGCTGAACGATTCAGGAGAAGAACTGTCTGTTATGTATAAGTAGTTTCGAAGGATATGGGGGACCCGGTAGATGAGCAACAAATTTTTAGGAATTCCACAATGACACTTGAAATCTGCAGGGCTGTTTGTGACGTAGTAATTAGGCAGGGACATGCGACCTAGGAGCTCGTATAAATTGCGGGATGATTTCGGATGACGTAAGTTCTTGTTTGTGACTCAATTGCATGATTATCTTGTGTATAGATTTGCTATAACATTCCGCCGAAGCTGAGGAGAGGTGCATTTCGATGGGTCTACGTCTTGGAAATCTCTACCAGAATGTCACATGTATACTTTGCCTTTGCAAATAAATAATTTCGTGTGACCATCTCCTTAGCATGTGATGCACTATAATAAGATCTTATGACTGCCAATATCCAGTTTAATAGGTGGTTTGACTCTGTTAATTCCGGTCTGCATTCCCATTAAGAGTCTTGGCTTAGGCACCTACCAAGATGGAAGACTTTACGCACCACCTTAGTGACTTCTTGGCACATTATAAATGACCACATGCTGCATGTGTGAGTGAAGAACGGGAGGGGAAGTGTGTGTAGTCGTGCTTGGGTTTGAGAGTAAGGAAGTGTATGGGCATGGATCTAGGATTAGTAAGAGGGTGGTGAAGAGGAGTAGGTGAAACGAAAAAATGAGTGGAAAAGGAAAGAGGTAGAAAAGAAAGAAAGGGGGAAAGTAGGTGTGTAGGCATGAATGTGCACTAGTGTGTAAGAATGTATGTGCGCGTGCATAAGTGAGCATGTGGGTGTATGGTTGGGATATGTGGATGTGTGAAAAGAATACAAGAGGGGATGGAAGAGAGAGAGAGAGAGAGGTTGTTAGACGGAATCACTAGGGTTGGATGCTCATCCGTGCACGTATGTCTCCATCTTCTCCAAGGTTTCATTGGCATGCAATTGTGGACTCACGAGGACCAAAAGTGACCTAGTAACAGAAGGGTTGGGCAAAATATAAGAGTGCGTATGCACTTTCCCTTGGACTAAGAGTGTAAACATTTTGGTACATTTGCCGGGAAATGTGAGCTAGTGCATATACAAAGGAAGAATTCCTCGAGGGATAATTATGGGCTCCAGGTAATCCAATTGGACCGATTCCGAGGGGTTTGAACACAATAAAGCCTCGTATAATCACTTTTTTCCTTGGGCTCAAGAGACTATTCATTTGGTGCGTTTGCCGGGAATTAGCTTGGTAGGTCTCTATAAGAGAGTGCCATAGGTTCGCCTAGCGCCACAGGTTGGCCGAGCTTGCGGACCCCAAGATCTAGTACATGAGCGAGGGGAGCTCATCGTCAGGAGCAACACAAACTCAAAGAGAGGAACGTGCTCAGAGAAGAGCCCTTGAAAGAGAAAGGAGAAGGTGGGAACCGCCAGGTGAGTGGACCTCGATTGGTTCAAAGGAATCAGCAAAAAACGTGTACTCCCGTAGGAGAGTCGCGAGTCAAGTGCGGAAGTTTGAAGGAGGGATCCTGAGGCCACGTGCATTAAATTTCTGGGATTGAAGTGATATTGACATCACACCTCTGTTCGAAATGGCTCAGCGGATTTCAGTTCACTTGGGGGACTTCACCAAGTTTTCAGGTACTTGGGACGAAGATCCGGATAGTTTTATCCAGTTGTTTGAGGTTACCTCTGAGGCCAATGATGTACTTGACCCGGATCAAAGATTGAGGATTTTTCCAGCTATTCTCCGTGATGAGGCAGCCAATTGGTACGGGAATCTGACACCACAAGAACGTGGAACTTATCAAATGCTCAAGGAAGCCTTCTTGGCAAAGTTTCGACGACAAGGCTTCCAAGATAGATTGGCCCAACAAATGGATTATTTGCGACAAGGAGTCAATGAGAGCATCGATAACTATATTCAGAGAATGGAAACGTTGGTAAGAAAGATGGGCGCAAATGCCCCGAACGATGAGACATTGAAACGAAGATTCATTTCGGGATTGAGAGATCCTACGGCACAGCAGCATATCAGCTTGACAAGACCTGCGACTTTAATGGATGCTAAGGAACAAGCGAGGCTTTGGGAGGAAGTACAATTATGCCAACAAAGGAAGATGGAGCTCTTATATGAGCCAATGGGAGGCCCAGGAAACATACCGATGAAAGATCCTGGCCAAGGAAGTCCCGCGTTGATGACCCCAGCTTTTGTAGCTGCCACTAGCACGCCAGGCGAGGCAAAGCCTGCGCTAACTGAAGAACGAATATTGGAATTGGTCACGCAAGCTATAAAAGCTGCCACAATGACTCAGGAGACATACACAGTGAAACCAGAGGTCACGACAAACCCGAATCAAGTGTTTCGATCAAATACATGGTGTGGAAAGTGCCATGGTTACGACCATTTGGCTTCAGAATGCCCTACAGTCTCGAGAGTATTCACAGATAGATCACCACCTAGGATGCTTTGCACTTTTTGCGGAAGAACAAATCACAGAGAGGACCGATGTTACAACAAAAGAGCCTATGAAGAGAGGACTATGAAATCAGGATATACAAGAGAAAGACCTTACACGGGATTGCCCGCTCAAAGTGTACCACCTACATCTCGTTGGGAAAACAGACCGACTTATGGATATGGTGCTCAGGGTCAAGGAGGAGACTATCCAAGAGGAGCCGTACGTGATCAAAGAAGAGATGGTCCAATCCAGTGCTGGAGATGTCATGGCTTTGGCCATACTCAATCTAGATGTCCAAACGAAAAGAAGTCAATTGATTATACCCCACTATGTAGGTACTGTAGTGGAGAGGGCCACTTTGATGAAGATTGTCCAAAACGAAGAGCTGCCGCCGGCAAGGAAAAAGGACCAGTAGGGTCCTCGAATTATGTTGATACTCATATGCATTCCACATTGAGAGCTCAAGAGCACGTTCCTACGATCGGAGTAGTGTTCAAGACACCGAACCCTCAAGAAGGCTCTAGCTCGTCAATGCACTTTGTGGATGCGTATGAGGCCAAGAAACCACACAAAGATCCAACTGTGGCAGTAGTCACAAGGACTCAAGAGTATTCAAAGAAGAATCCAGGAGGCGAAGGTGAAGAAGGGAGTCAAGAGAAGATCGTTGAGCGTGAAGAGGTAGAAAACCAAGTTGGAGGATTTGTTGAGCAGCAAGAGTTTGAGGATGGGGAAGAGGTTGAGATTCTTCCACCAGTGACCAAGGAGTTTGTGCCAGGCATAGCACCATTCCTTGAAAGATTGAAAGTTCCTAAGAGTAGAAAGGAAAGACAAAGTTCGGAGGAAGTGGATATTGTAAAGTTGCTCACTGACATGGAAGTCACGCTGGATATTGGCACATTGCTAAAATGTTCACCTGCTTATAGGAAACAATTCTACAACGAATATATTAAGAAGCCGAGGAAAGCTCGAGATAAAAATAGACAAGATAAGGATGTCCAAGGAATCATTCAAAGTATTACGACGCAAATCGATTCGAATGCTCCAGCTGTGACGGTCGAGATTAAAGGATATGCAGTTCCTGGTGCTCAGTTAGATAGTGGAGCCGCAGTCAACCTTATGACTGAGTTCATGATGAAAGCTTTGGGCCTCAACCACATGGAAGAGACGCTGATGTCTTTGAGAATGGCTGATCAAACACAAGTGAAGCCTGCGGGTCTTTTGAAGAATGTAAGCACAATTGTGGGCGGTTTAGAGTTTAAAGTTGATTATCTGATAGTAAGACCAAGGACCTCAGAGGCCACCTTCTCGATCCTACTTGGGCGGCCATGGTTGGTGCAAGCCGAATGTGTGCATGACTGGCGCACAGGTTTTATTTCAATAGGGCCAAAGTCTGATCGGATTCAGTTGCAAGTATCCCCACCCTCGAGCAACAAGAAGAAAACAATAATAGTCGATGATATGGAAAAGAAAGAGAAGGAGAAAGCAAGGCACGAGATGGCACGAGCTAGGTTTTCCTTGAACACAGACAACTACAAGAATCTGCTTCAAGACGGGTTCAACTTGCAGCTCTTTAAGAATCAAGACACGAAAATGGGAGAGTATCAAAATCCATTGCTTTATAACGACGATTCCGATCAGGAGTTGCTAGGATGGTTGACACATACAAGAGAATTTGAGTGCTACATGTTGAGTATAGACGCAAAGGAAAATAAATCTACTCAATCCCTGGAGAAGGGAACTTCAAGAGAAGAGTTGAAACTAGAGTTAGCTCCAACGATGGAGGTGCAACAATTGAGAGAAAGAGTTAGAATGCTAGAAGCAGAGATTCTAAAGAGAAGTCGAGAATCGGAAAAAGAAGCGAAAAGTAAAACTAAAGTGTCGGAAGCCATTGCAAAAGCTGAACTTAAGAAATTGGGTGCGGTTGAAAAAGAACAAAATAATGATTTACTGGCCAACCATGCACGCGTGATTGGAGAGCATGTTCCAATCACAGTGTCATCAAGGAATAAGGAATATTCGCGAGAAGCTCAGTTGGAAAAATGGGAAGTTCTTCCAGAAAAGTTCTTGAGCGTGGGGTCAGAGCTACCAGATGGAGTACGAGATTGTATTAAAACGACACTCAAAAATTTCAGCAAGGCCTTTGCATGGTCATACAGTGATTTGAGAGGAATTGATCCCCGAATCTGCCAACATTATATAGACTTGGAAGAAGGTACACGACCAATATGTCAACGACTTAGGCGGACAAATCCAGTCTACTCGGAATTGATCAAGTTGGAATTGACCAAATTATTGGAAGCAGGATTCATATATCCCATTGCATCTAGCGAATGGGTATCACCAATTGTAGTTGTTCCGAAGAAAAATAAGAAAATCCGTATTTGCATAGATTATCGAAAGCTGAACGAGCGCACGAAGAAGGATCACTTTCCCTTGCCGTTCACTGATCAAATCTTGGACAGAGTGGCTGGCCATAAATTGTACTCATTTTTGGATGGTTTCAGTGGGTACAACCAGATCCAAATCCATGAAGAGGATCAATCAAAAACTACTTTCACGACGGAATGGGGTACGTACGCATATCGTGTGATGCCATTTGGATTATGCAATGCACCGGCCACATTCCAGAGGGCAATGATAGCTGCATATCAAGACTACTTGCAGGATTGGATGGAGATATTTCTCGATGACTTTGCGATCAGAGGCGACGATGAAAACATGATGGAGAGGATCGAAGCTATTTTAAGAAGAAGCATTGAAAAAGGCATCGCATTGAATCCTGAAAAGTGCACATTTGGAGTACAAAGAGGATTGCTTTTGGGACATGTTATTTCCGAAAAAGGGATTGCGGTTGACGAGGATAAAGTGGAAAAGATCGGACAACTTCCACCTCCACAAAATTTGCGGCAACTCAGAGGATTCTTGGGCCATGCGAATTATTATCGACGTTTTATATTAAATTTTGCATCCATAGCGGCACCACTGACGAATCTTTTGAGGAAGGACCAACAATACCAATGGACTGGAGAGTGTCAAGTTGCATTCGACTCGATCAAGGAGAGATTGATAAATGCACCGATTTTGGTAGCACCTGACTGGACGAAGGAATTCCATGTGCATACCGACGCTTCTCATACTGCGGTTGGAGCAGTACTATGCCAAGCCGATGAAAAGAAGTTGGACCACCCTATTTATTACGCAAGTCGCAATTTGAATAGCACTGAGAGGAACTATACGACTACAGAGAAGGAATGCCTCTCGATGGTCTTTGCGGTGAACAAGTATCGGCATTACTTGATGGGAAAGCATTTCACTTTTTATATGGATCATGAAGCCCTTAAGTATGTCATTAATAAACCAGAGTTATCAGGGTGATTGATGAGGTGGATGCTACTTCTCCAAGAATTTCAGTTCACAGTGGTAACCAGACCAGGCAAAGCGCATATATTGGCCGACCATTTATCTCGAATTGTTAATGAGGAACCAATCTCTGGTGTGCCCGATGATGCTCCTGATGGGCATCTATTCCAGGTTGAAGCTAAAATACCTTGGTATGCCGACTTGGTGAACTTCTTGTGCACTACTAAATATCCGCCAGGAGCAAGCAAGAGAGAGAAGCAAAAATTGTTAGCATTAGCAAAGCACCATAGCATCATTGGGGGGCAACTCTATCGATATTTTGTTCATGAGAGCATTTATCGGAGGTGTCTCGAGGAAGAAGAATCAAGCCTAGTGTTGAGGGCTTTGCATGACGAACCCTGCGGTGGACATTTCGCTGGTGAATTGATGGCAATAAAGATTTTATTGGCTGGGTATTGGTGGCCAACGTTATTTAAAGACTCTCACACATACTGTAAGAAATGCGACAAATGCCAACGAATGGGCAAACCCACATTAGCACATGCTGCTCCTCTCACGCCGGTACTCGCTCTTAAGCCGTTTGAGAAATGGGGAATTGATTTTGTGGGGCCTATTGATCCTCCTTCACGACGAAGATCTAATAGGTATATTTTGGTCTGTACTGACTATGTTACCAAGTGGGTGGAAGCCAAAGCTCTGAAGACTGATCGAGCTATTGATGTAGCTAAATTTTTGTATGAACAAATTATCACTCGATTCGGATGCCCGTTGGAAATAGTAAGTGATAGAGGAACCCATTTTGTCAACGAATTGATCGAAGAATTAATGGAATTATATAAGATCAAACATAGAAAAAGCACTCCATATTACCCGAGAGCAAATGGACAAGTGGAGGTCACCAACAAAATTCTTGAACAGATTCTGACAAAGACAGTAGCTGTGCATAGGCGAGACTGGGATGAGAGACTTTTGGAAGCCTTGTGGGCATATCGAACATCCTACCGAGTGACGACCAAGAGCACTCCGTTCTCTCTAGTATATGGCGAGGAAGCCATCTTCCCCATCGAAAAAGAAGTTTCGACATTAAGAGTGGCCATCGAAGCTAGGTTGGGCGAGGAAGAGTCATTGAAGGAGAGGTACATACAACTGGTCAAGCTAGAAGAAAAGAGACTCATCGCACAGCAAAGTTTGGAAGCTATTCAGAGGAGACGTAAGGAGAGGCATGATAAGAATCTCAGGACCTATGCGATTCAAAAAGGGGATTTGGTGCTAGTCTATGATAGTAAATATTATAAATTCCTGTGGAAGTTACAGACAAGATGGGCAGGACCGTTTAAGGTGGTGGAACTCAATTCCAATGGTTCCATGCAAATTCAAGATTTAGGAGAAGAACATGCTCCCGTGAAGGTTAACGCGCTTCGAGTTAAACCATATTTCAAGTGATATTAGGACGGGAGAAGCTAGACGAGATCCAAGCAGAAGAACGTAGTAGACTCCTTGTACATACATGTATAGTTATATATATATATATATATATGCGCATATGTAAGCTATGATTTGTGTGTCATAAATATTCTTCCTTGCTAGCTCAAGAATTTTGGACTTCTAACATTTTTGTGTTATGCAGAGACTGTTAGGAGCTAAGTAACGAAATGGCAGATCAAATAACGCAACTCTATTTGTACGAGCTAAGGATATATTTCTCGGACCAAACATTCGCCCTCATGGACATAGATGTCGACGACTTTGAGACGGAATACGACGTTGAGGAAGCACATTGGCTGGTATGCTTTATAAACCAGGGTTTGGGTGTTGCATTTTACATTGAGTGTTTTGAGGAATACCTGACTCGACATGTAGGATGGGCGGGAGATCGATATTACTATTTCAATCCTTCGAGGGAAATGCCTAACGAGGAAAACGATATCACGTGGGCTTGGGCAGATGTGCTAACGATAGGAAGTGATGACGGAGCTCCTGAAGTTGAGCCTGACTCGCCTTAGGGAAGTTGTCGGGATGCGAGTACGAGGTGAGACTACATGAGACATCCCAGAGACTCACATTCTAGGACACCTAGGGATAGGTATACGAGGGACTAAGGCATAGCTGGCTGTAGTTACCTAGTGAAAAGTCGAATCGATGAATACATATGTAGTGTCTGTAATTGAGAGAATGGAGTGAAGAGGTGGTTGATCTGTCAAAGGCTAGTGTGTATATGTTTGCATGTATGTGTGGGAACAGTGGGAAAAGTCCCTTTCTTCCTCTCCCTAATTCTCAGGAATTGGGTGAACTAATTAACTATGAAAAAAAAAACGAAGAAAAGAAAAGAAAAGGAAAAAATATTGTGTTGTTGTGATCGTACCAATGCGCTATGGTGGGCTAGTAGGTGGGTGGATTTATCCTGGCCAGGTGGTTAGGACCACGAGCCGCAACTAGTTTCGCCATAGGCTTGGGAGGTATATGTTTGTGTCTTAGCTACGCGCCATAACGGGTTGGTAGGTAGGTGGAACCATCGTGGCTGGGTAGTCACGACCATGAGCCGTATCCAGCTTCGTTATGGGCTAGCTGATATATGTTATGTGTTATCATTGTGTGTTTGTGTGTTGTGCGCTGCATTGCGTTGGTAGATGGGTGGGATCAACCTGATCGGGTGGTCAGGTCCACGAATCGCATCCAGTGACAATGTAGGCCAACGTGTGATTAAAATAAAATTTTCATACGAAGTTATTCCCCGCTCCTGAGGGGGAGAGAGAGAGAGAGGAGAGGGCGATGATCGCCTGGGAGGGAACGTTATTTGCTTGTGTGACTGGTATGTGATGGCTTGTGACAGATCAGCTCACTTTGAATCAACATTCTTGAAGGCACGGAGACTCTATATGTACTTATGGATGAGGCTTTAGCGAGGTGATGCAACGGTATTGCTTTATAACTTGTGTGCTCTATCTGAGGGTTTTTCTAGTGTGTGGGACACTCCAGGGTTCTGATATACGTCTTCACTTGCACTCGAGTTTTGATGGCTTTTGTAGGACGACGATGGGGATTCTTTGGAAGTGTCTAGTCATGAAATGATTGTACATAGCGAATAGTAGATGCAATAATGGAGTGTGCATTTTGGGTATTTTCGCATCTCCGATTAGATTCATTTCAGTTGTCGTTGTTCATTTCGGTATTTTCTTTTCTGTTTTCCGCAATGGTAGTTGCGTATGAAGAACATGGAAAGGTGTGCATGTGTTATTTTGGTTGAGACCATTTTTTTCATAATGGAATGTATGGGCAAATTGATGCATGGCTGAAATGGAATTGCATATATGTGCATGTTCTTGGATCATTTTGGAAATGACTGATTTGTATGTACTCATGAGTAATTTTTGAGCACTAACAGCTTCAATGAGTGCAGGTCCACTTGGAATGATGGCTCGATGAAAAGGTATGTGAACCAATTGAAAATTGACATGTTCATGGTTGTTTGGATTTTATTTCAGCAATAGTGGCTCATCGAGGACGACTTCGCAATTAAGAAGAGGGGAGTATGTTAGCTCAGAAAATGGTTGGTTTTAATGCACTAATGTGGTTCTATTTGGCAGGAAATGCGTTTGATTTCAAGTACTTAGAGAATGGATTGATAATTGATGAGAAGCATGTGGAAGCATACCAGACCTAATGAAAGGAAGGCTGAATAGTCCATCGGTCTTTGGTGACATGGAATTTGATGATTGCTGGATATGCCCAACATGGTCATGAGGATAAGGCCATGCATATCTTTCAATGTATGCTTCAAAATGGAGAACTGCCAGACAAAGTGACTTTCATAGGTGCCTTAAAAGCTTCTTCAGTGGCACAACAATCATATGCCCTCTGCAGGCAACTCCATACCTTAATAATGGAAATGGGATACAATAAGGATGAGTTTGGGCAAAGCTCAATCATCGATGGTATGGAAAATTTAAGGAGCATGGGGTATGCTGTTAAGGGCCTCAGTTTTGACTCAGACTTGGTTATAAGGGGCCTTATCATGAATAAGAAGAATGGAAATGTTGTCAAAGCAGATCGTTTTGGTTATATCAAAAGAGCTATGCACGGCACAAAAATGCTCTCAAATAGATCGATAAGTGAACTCTATGGGTGGGAGCTGGTTGATTTGAGAGATAAAAGCAGATGGGAGTTCCTCAACACACTTCTTTTCAGTTTCTGAAGCAGTTATGTATATGCAGATGGTTGACCGACTTGATGAGGGTGTTCTTCCAGCAGATATTGCACCATGGGGGCAGGTTCGTTTTTTTCTCTAACAAGAGAAACCGAAAAAGGGGAGGGAGCAGGCTTGCTTATTGAGAGGAGAACAGATTTTTGTATTGCGCATGGTGGAGGCAGGAGATGCACTTTTGAAGGATGTAGTAAAGCTGCAAGAGGCAGATCTGGCTTGTGCATACGGCATGGTGGAGGTAAACGATGTCAGAGAGATGGATGCACCAAGAGTGCTGAGGGATTTTCGGGGCTTTGCATTTCCCATGGGGGTGGACGCCGCTGCCAAAAAAAATTGAACTGCAACAAAGGGGCGGGGCGAAGGAGTGGTAGAGGGGAGTCATTGATTCACCAGAACCATCAGGGCGGGTGGACCAGCGTGCCGGGAACCAGGGACTTTGGGGGAGGCGGTTTCTTCTGTCAGAGGAGAGTATCGTTCGGCTCTGACGGGCCCTTAAAGTACTGGAGACGAAGGCAAGGGTAGAGACATGTGCTGAAGGGATATAAAAAGGGAGCGACCTCGATCACAGTTTTTTTCTTCGTCAGCTGGGTGTTTTTTTGGGGAGGCGTGGAACATTTGTTTATGATCCTTTTTTGGGAGTCGTCACTTGGAGGACGGAGATCTTGGGCAGCACACGCCACAAAGGGGACGAGAGGAAGGCTGGCGAGAGAACTCTACCCTCTCAATGTTTTAGCAAACTGGAGCAGATATAGAGGAAGAAGAAGGAGGGAATTTCTAGTGTAGAGAGCTGTATCTGTTGGAGTTTCTTCGTGTGATTTTCTGTCATCTCTGGGAGGACTGAGCGCACGGATGTGGACAATTTATCAAGTGCACAGTCACAGCTGATCGGAGGGGAAACATGAGCGGGAGGAGACACCCATTCTTTTCTAGCAGTCGCCCATCATCGAATTCACATGTAGCTTACTCGGTAAACTCCTACGATAACAATATTCAAACTTTGTTGCTGTCGGATGCCTTCAACATGTCCATCTCCTCGATATACTGTAACGTCCAATGATAAGTTATCTGATCTCAATCTGTTTTGTGAATGATTTGTCATTTGATCTATGGAAACTCACGGCCATATGCTCACGCGATCTCTGAAAACTCATGTTCAAATATCACTATGTAAATGCGCTCACAGAACTCCAGCTCTGTGGCATGATCATCTGACAAACCTTCACATCTCAAGAATTCATTGACTTCTGAATCAATTCATGAATGCTGAAGGGAAATACGTGACGATCAACTATGCAAATTATTGATCTTGTATGTGATGAACTTAATGTCGTCTACTACTGACCTGTACTCTGATTGTGGGAGGAGAAAAAGGGGTAGGTGCATCTTGTTTGAATCATGAATGCCAATACCTTGTTACTGTACACAGCTAGAGATCTCGATTTCCTTTTTTCCAGCAAGCATGATTTTGATTCTAAGGCTTAGCTTACGTTGTGATTATCAAAGTTTTGAATTACTCCTGTTAAGATCATTGGCTTGCTTGTTGTGTTAATGAAGATGAGTGCATTTGTAGAGGTAAAAAGAAATGGGGAATAGTGGGCATACTATAGATGCATCTATTAATTAACTGTGACATCTTGCGTTATCATGCTGAACGATTCAGGAGAAGAACTGTCTGTTATGTATAAGTAGTTTCGAAGGATATGGGGGACCCGGTAGATGAGTGACAAATTTTTAGGAATTCCACAATGACACTTGAAATCTGTAGGGCTGTTTGTGACGTAGTAATTAGGGAAGGGACATGCGACCTAGGAGCTCGTATAAATTGCGGGATGATTTCGGATGACGTAAGTTCTTGTTTGTGACTCAATTGCATGATTATCTTGTGTATAGATTTGCTATAACATTCCGCCGAAGCTGAGGAGAGGTGCATTTCGATGGGTCTACGTCTTGGAAATCTCTACCAGAATGTCACATGTATACTTTGCCTTTGCAAATAAATAATTTCGTGTGACCATCTCCTTAGCCTGTGATGCATTATAATAAGATCTTATGACTGCCAATATCCAGTTTAATAGGTGGTTTGACTCTGTTAATTCCGGTCTACATTCCCATTAAGAGTCTTGGCTTAGGCACCTACCAAGATGGAAGACTTTACGCACCACCTTAGTGACTTCTTGGCACATTATAAATGACCACATGCTGCATGTGTGAGTGAAGAACGGGAGGGGAAGTGTGTGTAGTCGTGCTTGGGTTTGAGAGTAAGGAAGTGTATGGGCATGGATCTAGGATTAGTAAGAGGGTGGTGAAGAGGAGTAGGTGAAACGAAAAAATGAGTGGAAAAGGAAAGAGGTAGAAAAGAAAGAAAGGGGGAAAGTAGGTGTGTAGGCATGAATGTGCACTAGTGTGTAAGAATGTATGTGCGCGTGCATAAGTGAGCATGTGGGTGTATGGTTGGGATATGTGGATGTGTGAAAAGAATACAAGAGGGGGTGGAAGAGAGAGAGAGAGAGGTTGTTAGACGGAATCACTAGGGTTGGATGCTCATCAGTGCACGTATGTCTCCATCTTCTCCAAGGTTTCATTGGCGTGCAATTGTGGACTCACGAGGACCAAAAGTGACCTAGTAACAGAAGGGTTGGGCAAAATATAAGAGTGCGTATGCACTTTCCCTTGGACTAAGAGTGTAAACATTTTGGTACATTTGCCGGGAAATGTGAGCTAGTGCATATACAAAGGAAGAATTCCTCGAGGGATAATTATGGGCTCCAGGTAATCCAATTGGACCGATTCCGAGGGGTTTGAACACAATAAAGCCTCGTATAATCACTTTTTTCCTTGGGCTCAAGAGACTATTCAATAGGATGGGTCTTTAACTGGTCTATCTCCTAGGGAAGTTCCTTCTTCTCTTGCTTTTATGCATTTTTCCTCTTCCTCCGTAACCTTGCACATCCACGAATGAGTATCTTCATGCATCTAGGATGGGTCAGGAGAACTTCCAAAATGCATAGAGATTGATATTTTTTTGCTTTGTGGATAGGATTCCATTGTAGAGGTGGTATGTTTCTGAAGGTGTAATCCTTCAGGTTGACCTTAGTTGTGACACCTAAGTGTTGTAAGTACAAGGAGTTGGTTCCCAAATCTTGTACTATTTGTAGTTGCCATAGGAATGGTCTTCCTAAGATCATCTCATAGATGTTATTTTTGTCAAAGTCACATATAGCAAATGTGTGTTCAGAATCTACACCATAGGTGGTTAGAGTTATCCCTTCTAGCAATCCTAGAGGTCTTTCAACATGGTCGTCTGCCATTTGATTCTAGTTGCTCTTAATGTGGGTTTGCCCCATTGCTTCCACAAGGAGGTGGTCGCAATCACAACACAAGCACCTAAATCTACAATCACTTTGGTTGTGTAACCTTGATAGGTGATCGAAAGACACCCTCACTCATGTCCCCTATTTTGTTTAGAGGTATCTCTGGTACTTTCTACTTAGAGCTTGCTTTTGGCATATTGGAATCAAATTCTGGGATCTGATCCTGCACATGATTCCATAGCTCGGGTTTTACTTTTAACAACTTTTCCACTGTAAGATGACTTTGAACCTTGGTGTTCTTCATGACGTCAGTGTTCCTTGGAACCACTGAGTTTTCATTTCTTACCAGTATTGTGGGAGCTCTGATATGAAGAGATTCAGATTACCATGGACCTATGAAATGTGGCAACTCTTGTAAAGAATTAGATTCGAAATCTATTCTCTCATCTTCTTGTTGCTCTACTTGGTCTCCATAAATGGAAGGAATGTCTTGGGGAAATTGATCATCAAGATCATCAATTTTAGGAATAGGAGGGGGATTATCCTTCTCCTTGGACCATTTCTCTTCTTGTATTTCCCTTAAGAACTTTTGAGAGTACTGTTGAATTGAAAGAGGTGCTTCACTATCTAGGGAATCAGGAACATAAGCTTTCACCGGTGGTGAGCTTTCTCTTTCAACAATTGGTTGAGCCTATGGAGGTAAAGAAACCTGGGGTGTTTACCAACTACTCTAATCTTTCTAATAAGCCCTAGAAGTGCAAATCCGGTTTGACAGAGTTTTTCTGATTGAACGATCGACTAGTCTCAAGCATAGCCTGAGCTAGCTCTACCATTTTCATGCATATTTTTGTCTATTCAATCTATAAATCTGCTCTAAGGTAACTCTTGTCTAAGTCGAGCCTGGTAGGCCTTGAACATCATGTCCAAGCCTTCTGGGCTTGGATATGCAAGAACAGAACTTGGTTGTGGTCTATTTACAATGGGTGGTTGGATGGGATGAAGTGGTGTGGATGGAGCTTCAACGTACGAAGGATTTTGAGATGCAATGTCTTCTATTTTTGTTTTTGCCTCTTTCAAGATTTCTTCTAGCTTCGATAGCTTTTTATTCCACTTGTGATTGGCCTTCTCCCTGGTATCCTTCCATGTTCTTATTTTTCTCTTACTGGGCTCTCTTGATTCACTTGACTTTGATTGTTCAGTTGGTTTAGCCTGTTCTAAGGCTTGTGCCCTAGTAACTACCTGTACCGGAGCCACATTATTTCTACTTGAACTTGAGTCCACCACTAAACCTACCACACTAATGGGTGTAACCTTGGGAACACTAGAGGGGTTTCTTGGAAAATCTCTAGGGAGATGGTTTTTCCCACACTCAAGTCAAAAGGTTGGTATTGCGATGGCCTGTCCTTGACCCGGAGACAATGGGTGGGGACATCCATGAATGAAATGGTCACCTTGACATCTAAAACATGGTTCTCTAGGGGCTTGTGGTCTCGCTTGTTGCAATTGGGGCCTATGGTTAGGATTTGTATACATGACATTGGAGTATTTGGGCTCCCAATTTTGTTCCATAGGTGGCGCCTGGTAGTGATAAGGATAAGTCTCACTATGCTCCGTTAATAAGCTTGTGGACTATCTTCATAGGAGTAGTCAGAATTATGAGCATGATAGTCATTTTCTGAGACCAAAGGGGTCACTGGCATCAATGCTCTATTAGGATTCTCCTCTGCCATTGCATACTTAACTCGATTCACATTGGCAGGAGCTAGTGGTTGGTTTCCTAGAACTATTTGTGGCCTATATGGTACTTGATATTGTTATTGTGGCCTATGATATGGCTGTTGGTATTGATTCTGATACCTACCCTGCTTGTAAGGTTGCTAAAAATTTTGTCTAGAAACCCACCTATTGTATGGACAATCTTGAGCCATGTAGTTCGTGTATTTTCTCTCAATGGTGCAATATGGAGCATTCCTTTCTCTTATGTTTGGGTTTTTCATTGGGCATACGTTAGGCATATGGTCCCCTCTACAAGTATAACACCGGTTCAATGAGGTGACTCTTGGTGTTTGTCTACTTTGGACTCCTAGCTTCTTGGCAACTTGCTCAGCTATCTCATCTATCTCAATGGAGGTTCTTGAGGTATGATTAGTAGAACTGTCAGAATCCTTATAGATTTTGGACACTCCTAACTCCTCTCCCAAGTTGTCTTCTATGTCAATGCACATGTGCACACACTCTTCTATGGATCTAGGCTCTTTCAAGTACACATATGATCTTAACTTCCTACTTAGCAAGCCATCTAAAAACAAGGCCACTTGTTTGGTTGCTGTGGGTAATTTTGGAATAGGGCATCTTTTTAAGTATTGTTTGAACCGTCTTCCTACAAGTCGTACTATTTCTTGGGGTGTCTACTTGAAGCTATGGATCAAGGATGATGTATTATGCCTGATGCCACTCTTGGAGAACTCTATAATGAAAGTTTCTAGTAGTTGACCTATATTTTGGTAGTTTTGACTATTCAGGGGTTGAAACTAAGCTAACATTGTACCCTTGAGGGTCAAACCAAATGCCTCAAACTAAGTGAACAAGTCCTCGACCTGTTCAGCTCTTAACACTTGTTTGAACTGAGCCACATGATCATAGGGATCTCCTGAATCATCAAAGTAATTTTTCATTGTCTTGCCCACTTGAGAGGGTCTAAGGGTTCTTGGGTGCTCACGGGGTCTAGGCAATGGAAACTTGTGTTTATCTCTTAGATGTCTATGTGTTTGATGTCTCTCTCTTTCATGTCTTTCATCTTCGAATCTTGATCTATCTCTACCCACATTGTGTGCAAAGCTTACCTTAGGTCTCTCTCTAGCTCTTTCCTTTTGGGCTTCATGAGCCTGGGATGATCCTGCTCCTTGGAGGCCATGGGAAACATTGGATCTTGGTGGAAGGAAAATCAATTCACTCTCCCAAGTATATGCATGTCTATCATGTTCTGTTACTAAGAACATTCTTCCCGAGGTGTTATCCAAATAGAAAACTTTTCCTGGTGTCTCAGGATCTTTGAACTCATAAATGGTGACTATTAGGCTGGGCTGATTAGTCTTAAATCTCCAAAAGGCTTCCTTCGTTTCTCTATTCAAGAAAAGCTCTATGCTTTTTTTTTGTCTTGAGGGATCCAATCTAGAGTGATCACTCTTGTCAAGATAGATTTTGTTGGAACATCAAGCTTACACTATGCTTGAGGTGGATTTGATCTACGTCAAAGGCTATCACGTCCAAAGAATATCACGTCCAAAGAATATCTGTTGGAGAGTTCTTTTTCTTATGCTCATTTATTGTATTTTTTTGAGAGATTTTTGATGGTTCATTTACCATTGTAAAAGCCTTGAGATTTACACATGTAAAGGTAGAAAGATAGAGCCCAAATCCCATGAATTTGTGGTGCTTGAAGTTGCATTCAATCAAGCAATCAATCACCTAAAAGTAGATCAAACTAGATCTTCACTTTTCCTAGATTGTAGGAAAGTGAATTGATTCCCTCCAACAACCATTCCCACCTTCATTTGAATTCAAAATTTTACTTGTAGAAGTCGTGGAACACTCCTAGAGTCTATATAGAGACTTGAAATCACTTGTACATTACATGGAAGCAATATACATACACTTGTGACCATCATTGTCTTGCTTCTTCAATTCTCTGCATCATCTTCTTCGCCAACAGTAATCTTGCAGAGGTTGCTGCTCTCTCTCCAGAGCTCCAAATTGAGTGCAAGATGGCTCATTGGAAAGGTATTAGTCTAGTTTATGCCTATAAATTTTCCTAGCATTTGGTTCAGTATATTGGGAGAAATCTGGGTTTTTCTGTCTCGGGGTCAATCTCTGCGTATTCCTGAAAAATAAGAAGTACGCCGGCTTATGATTTCATCATGGATGTGCAAACTCCAGACTTCAACATCTTTCTTGGACAACTCTTCAATCAAGAAGCCAACAATAGCATAAAGGAAGGTAACTCTTATCATGGTAATTCAACTAGTGCTCTATATGCAGATAAGAAGGATAAGAAGCAGAAAAGCAAGAAGAAGGAAGAAGATGACGAAGAGACTTCCCAAGCCAACTTTGCAAACAAGAGCAAGTGGAAAGGGAAGAAGAAAGGACCAAAGCAAGATAAAGCCAAAGGTCAGAATGTTCAACCTTGTGCCATATGCGATAAGACCAACCACACCACTCAGAATTGCTGGTTCAATGGGAAGACCGAGAAAGGTAGTGGAAGAGGTGGATATGGTAGCAATAGAGGCAGAGGTGGACACAACTTCAACAATAACAATAGAGGCTATAATAGAAGGGACTACAACAATTATTGAGAAGATCAACCACATGAAGACTCATTGCTTCTTATGAATCTAAGCCACAAAGAAGGTAAAGAAGATGATCATTTGTTCTACATAGATTCAGGATGTTCGAATCATGTTGCAGGCAACATTGCTCTTCTTTCTGATTTGGAAAGTCCAAAGAATAGACATGAAGTGCAAACAGGGGATGACACCAAGCACAATGTAGAGAAGATTGGTAATGTCAAAGCTTCCAATGGCAGGACAAACATTCTAAGTAAGGTTCTGTTAGCCGGCCGCCGCAGTGAGACTCGCATAACGGAAATCTTTGTAAAACACGCGCGAAAGGTTGTTACGCGCATTCTTGTAAAAGCTTATATAAAGCAATGAAAAAGAGACGCGGAGAGACGAGATTTTGTTGGGAAATTCACTAGACTGTTCGTCTGTGTGTGGTATGACGTTAGTTTATCTTGTTATTTTTGAGTTGTCTAAGTGACTTGTGCATCTGTTGGTATGATCTTTGTCTGTATTCGTTCTTGTTGATAGTCGTGCGGTTGCAAACTTGTCCCATTTCAGCAACTCATTTGCCGTAGGTCCGACGTTCTGTCTGTGAATCCTTGCTGGAAGTGTGGTTTTATGTATTGGGATAACTGATTGTCTAGAGATGATCCACCATATGGTTAACAAGTTCTGTGCGTAATAGATAGTAGTTCTGGTACCACGGGGAGTACGTTGTTTTAATGTTTACTCTGTCGTGGTATGGTAAGTTAATGTCACCGTAAGAAGCTTAAGTAGGTACAGATGGTCTTCAGAAATTCGGTATTGTGACGTCGATTGTAGAATGGTTTGATATCTATCTGAACGAGTGACTTGATTCTTGTGCTAAGGTCTCCAGCAAATTAAGTACTGAAGTAGTTGAGCATAAGCGAATCTGGTTAAGTTCCAATAGACCCCTGTATTTGACGTAGTTGTATTGGGAAAACTAGTATAGGGCCTCTGTTCTTACAGACCCCTTCCACTCCCAAGAACCCAAGGACCAGGTAAAACGCACTTCCGATAGTTGGAAAAGGCGCTTTACCAACCGAACAGTTAACACTGGCAATCCTATTGGGGATGTGGCATCAAGATTTCCGTTCACTGATGCAAGAAGTATCAAGATCACCATTTGTGTGACGAACGTAATATTTAGAACGAACGCTGATCGACTGCAAGGATAGTCATTGTTTTTGGACAACTTTAAAGAAGTATAGTACGAGTAGTATATGCCGGTTACTCGATCCGGTGAGACGTATCCAAAGAACAAACAGTCAAGAATACCTAATCTACTAAGAACGCCTCCAGGAGGTAGAAGCGTAGGAAGATCCAAACCTGTTGACAAGAAAGAAAGAAACGTTACTGACGATTCCGGTCATATTCCGGTTGATTTTTCTGCATCTCTGATAGATTCCGGTACTGTTTCGGAACGATCTGTCGAAAATACAGTAATTCCAAAATCTACCAGGACGCAATCTGAAGTTAGCGTACCCGCTTTGATTGGAGATTCAAAATTGTTAACGAATAGCAACGAGTTTGCCGAAGAAAGCAGTAAAGAGAAGAAAACAGCCTGCACTGGTGGAAAAGCAACACCTTCCGGTGACATTTCGGTGCAGTTTTTCGGTAACAGGTTACCACTTTTTGGTGAATCATTAACTTACACTCCGTCATTAGGAGTAAACTTCCCTACGGTTGACTTCAAAAGGGAAGGAAGTTTGTTTGAAGCCGAGATTCGCAACATACTGAGCAAGACTTTCGAACCAGATAGTACACAGGCTGAGGAGGGAGATTCTGAAGATCCAGATATTCAACCTCAGAATACAGGAAGTAGTCACTATACAATTAGCGGCACAATGAATGGGCAGCAACAACAACAGCAACAAGTATGTCCACCCAGGCCGCTGCCGACAGGCATAACGTACACTAAATTCGGTGGATTTCTAGGGGATGACCCAGACGCACATGTACGTACTTTTGAGATTAGTTATGCAGTACTCAATCACCTCGTTGACCCGGCGTATAAGGCTATCGTTTTCCAGTCCACCTTGGTCAATGAAGCCGCTAGATGGCTTACAGAGTATGATATAAATCACTTCGGCACCTATGAAGCAGTGAGGGATGCATTTCTGCAAAGACTTAGACTAAAGAAGAATCCCTCAGAAATTTTCGACTACTTACAAAACAATAGACAGAAGGTAAACCAATCAGTGCAAGAATACGCCACTTTATTTAGGACACATTTGCGGCAACTGCCACCGGCACATGCCATCCTGCCAGACAACGTCATTACTCAATGGTTTATTAATGGACTGACTCCCCAACTCAAACAGATCATGATCATCTGATGTGTCGGCGCAATGACCCTAGATGCAGTAATTGCGATGGCTTTGCAATTGGAAAACAAGGTTGGAGGATTTACAGAAGATCTGGAGTGGTTAAAGACAAACAAGAATGTTGTAGAAGATTTAACAAGGCAAATGTATTGCACCACTTGCAAGAACTCAGGTCATACGAGTGCCACTTGTGCACTAAATCAGCTATTTTGTGCCATCTGCAACACCACCGGACACACCACCAAAAACTGCGCCTATAACGCTAAAGTACAAAGGACAGCGACGATCAATGCAATCATACAGGAACCAGGGCAACCAGCCAATCATTATGTGCCTCCGCACATGAGAAACAACTAGCAACAAGGTTATCAAAATTATAGAGGACAGAGGAACAACTATAACGCAAACCGCTGGCAGACCGTACAGACACCGGAAAACCCCAATTTGCCACCACCGCTGTCGCGAGGTTTTCTAGAAACATTAGGGCGAAAAACGGCCCAAAAAGGGCCGTGTAAGGATTTCAATTAGTTGTGCTTAATCGGGATTAAAGTTGTCAAATCCTTTAAGAAATTCCATGTAAGTTCATTTAAAATGTATCTTATGCAAATTTTGAAGAGAGAGAAACTCGTATCATATAATCATGAAAAGTTTGTGTGATATCTTACGCCTCGAAGTTTGTGTGATATCTTACGCCTCAAAAGTTGAATTTTCCTCTTGTTCACGGACCTATATAATGTGTGCTGATCACGTTTTGCGCTTTTTTTCTCTGCTTTTCATAGCAAGCCTGTTTCTCCCTTTCACGTCATTTTAGACACTTGCTGGTCATTTTTCATAGCAGACCATGGAGAACGTTAACCCAAATACTCTCCCTGAGCTTTCAAACATTCGAAATCATTGTAAAAAGTTCCATATCAACATTGCAGTTAGTCAGGAGTATGCGACGACAAGAAACGTATTTCGAAGGGCTCTTCATCCTCTTGAAGTGGATGGATTGCGAAAGGAAGGCAAGAAACATATCGACATATGGACAGATGGATCTGTTTATCCAATTGATCCACAAACTCGAAGGTACCCCCCTTTTCATAATCTTCATGATCTGATTAGATTTGTGGGAGATGGTGAGGATGGTTTACGAGGCTATTGTTCAAGGCTCTGGGATATTTCAAGGAATTATGTACAATACATAAACTATTTACAAAACACACTACACCAGAAGAATTTACATATGAGAGAGCTAGAAAACAAATTATCCACTTTATCTTCTCAGTTAGAGTCTTTTAAAAAAATGAAAGAAACTCCTATAGGTTTGAGAATGCGGTCAAAACGAGTAAAACCTTTTTTAGATTTGACTGAAAAATCTGGCCAGAAAAAGAAAAGAATGAAAATTGTTAGAGATCATGTGACAAATGTGTTAGGTTTCAATATGTCAAGCAGTTTTGAGCGCATACATTTCTGTAATGAAATTTTGAGTCAAAATGATGTTTTAAGACTATTGAAACTAAATGAAAATACATACTTGAAACGCTTTGTTTTTCAAAAACTCATGACAGAAATGAATCTTTTACTAGAACCATCTCAAATTCAAAATATTTGTGATAGTGTCGGAGTGAGTAGGAAAGGTTATAGAGCAATTTCAAAAGTTTGGTGTGAATTTTTAAAATTTAACAAAGTTAGAAGTTTTGGATTGCCTAGACCCCATCATGTAGGAAAGTTTCGGCTCTGCTTGAATAAGAAGATCACATCAGTATTTGGTGAATATAAACGTATTCACGGTAACATGCCTTACGAAGTAGGAAAACAAAAGTTACATTTCACTTACAATGCATTTAACAACATATGGATAGATGTTATAAAACTTCAAACATACATGGTTCAGTTCTATAATATAAAAGAGCATGAATGTTCTGGTCTATTGAAATTTGTAATCAAACTTGATGAAGCTGAGCTTAAAAAACATCAAAAGATGGAGAGAATAAGCATTGCACTGATGAACAAAGCTTTGGACTATAGCCTTGGGAAATTGGATACTCCATCTCTCAAAGTACAATCAGAAATGGAGTTATGGTGGGTTGGCTGTGCTCAAGTTCCATCTGAGAGCCATAAAACACTTAAATGGTTATTCTCACAGACAAACATTCCAAATGTTATCCAAGGGCATCATGCAGGAGAATTGTTGAATGTCAAAGACTACGAAAACTTTCAAGTTGAGTGACATTTGAGTGGAGACCTAAAGACACTCAAATGCATGTTTGGTATAAGTGGGGGAGCAAATTCTAAATACCCTTGCTTGTACTGCATGCAAAGCCCAGGCACAAATGGATGGATTACTAGAGCTGAGGGTGAAGAGGATCCTTCTAGACAAAATGTTATTCTTCGTAACTACTCATCTTCTTCAATGATTTGGGATCCCATACTTCCAATAGCATTGACAAATGTACACATATGTACACTACATGCAGAGTTAAGAATCATTGACAAGTTGGTCCGTCTTCACTTGGATTATGCATATTCTATCAAGCCTACAACTCTTGCAGATGAATGCATAAAAAAATGTGAATGTCTTCTTTCAGAAATGGGGTTTCATGGTGGTGATGTTCATCTAAGAAAAGATCCAAAGCTTTCACAAAATACAGGTGATGTTTTACAGGATGTCTCAATGGGAGGTGCAAAAGCAAGGAGATTCTTCAGCAACCATGATGGCAAACAACTTAATGCCATGTGGAATTCATGGAAAACATTTTGTGAGGTCACGACTAATGTAAAAAGCAAACCAGAAATAGCAAAAAAGAGAATG
The DNA here is from genome assembly GCA_020310875.1 of Ceratopteris richardii. Classification (NCBI taxonomy): domain Eukaryota; kingdom Viridiplantae; phylum Streptophyta; class Polypodiopsida; order Polypodiales; family Pteridaceae; genus Ceratopteris; species Ceratopteris richardii. The sequence continues at coordinate 108,047,036 of CM035429.1, read as the reverse complement.
GAGGTGTGGGTCAAACTAGATAATCTTTTAAAGATCATGAGGCAGCAGGTAACATCAAAAAGTTATGTGACAGATTTCAGAAAGGCGACCACAGAGCTTATAGAAACCATCATAGAGGCATGGGGTGCCAAAGACATAACATACTACTTGGTGAGCTCCGAAGATATTTTATTCAATTTATTTATTTTTAATTGAAATAAAGATCTAATGAAATTCTTCTGCTTTCCAGCATATTCTTCTTGTGCATGGTGCATTCTTTGCAGAAAAAGAACCACTTGCCATGTGGAACACCCAAGGCATGGAAAAATCTCAATATCAAGCAAGGACAAGCTTCTTTAGGTGTACAAGGAAAGGAGGAGGAGTAACAAAGAGCAATGCCTTCAGAGAGCTTTTTGATTGGTTCTTTAGAAGACAATTACAAAGGACCTCATGCCAAATATAATCAGAAGGATATGGCTATCTCCAGACAAATCATGTATCAATATCACAAACTGAAAAAGACCACATTTCAAATAGAGCTTTAATATTTGCAATTTCTTTTATTTCTTTGAGAAATAAAAGATGTCATGTATGTACATTTCATGATGTATTATGCTTTGAAAAGAAATATGTCTACTACCATCAGATGACTTTGACCAGAGAATCAATAACAATTACACCAAAAAAATTTGCAATGTCTTATATCACATTGGGCAATTTCTGTATATGTACATTTGTTGAGATATAGAATTTGAAAAAATCAAGTCATTCCTTGAGCCTTTTGAAAGAGTTTGGCTCTGGCAAATCACCTCTATATCTCAGGAACTCTTTTCTCCTGTATCCAGTAATGCTTTTTAAATCTGACACCCCTGCAGCCATTGCATAGCTTGAATAACAAAGAAAGTACCCTACCCTTGAAGCATTGAGTCCAGGGGCATATCCAAAAATTCTGAATGCAGTTGCTCTTTCAAGCAGTAAAACTCTGAAAGCATTAAAGGGTATTGGAGTAAAACCCATGTATTTTGATAGAGTCCTCAAGCAGAACCATCCAAAGTCTGGCTCCTCACTATAGTGCTTGTGAATAACACAAAAAGTGGCTGGGTTCAACTTTGGAAGATAGTGGATAATAGAATGAATATCCACCTTTGCTTTTCCTTTCTCTTCTAAGGCTTTTCTTGTTCCCTTGCCCCTGCCAAGGTAATTGTCTTCATCCAATAAAGTTAACTGTGATAAAAATGAAAAACATGGTAAGATGAAGTGCAAGCACACTTAAGGAAACATGTGAAGTAACTTGAAACTATTAGAAAGAAAAGCAAGAGACACGACTGATGCAAGCGATAAGGGTCTTCAGAGAAATTCAGATTGTTGTTATCGCTTGCATCGGTCGTCATCAATATCTATTTGCAAACTGCCTAGAAACATCTAATGTTTGATAAATGAGGGGAATTCCCACAAGCAAGACATGTATAATCATTGCTGCATGCAACTCCTAGACACGACCGATACAAGCGATAAGGCCCAGCGGAAAATATCCGATGGGCCTAATCGCTTGCATCGGTCGTGATCCATTTCTGACACTTGGAATGGAGAACTTGGACAAATCTGATACAAGAAAGAGATTTTGCATTGGTCCCATCTCATATCCTTAACCTAAAGATCTTGAGAACATAGTTAACTGTATACCTTGATGTCATCTTCCTAAAGTCCAAACACGACCGATGCAAGCGATGAGGCCCAACGGAAAATATCCGATGGGCCTAATCGCTTGCATCGGTCGTGATCCATTTCTGACACTTCGAATGGAGAACTTGGACAAATCTGATACAAGAAAGAGATTTTGCATTGGTCCCATCGCATATCCTTAACCTAAAGTTCTTGAGAACATAGTTAACTATATACCTTGACGTCATCTTCCTAAAGTCCAAACACGACCGATGCAAGCGATGAGGCCCAGCGGAAAATATCCGATGGGCCTAATCGCTTGCATCGGTCGTGATCCATTTCTGACACTTCGAATGGAGAACTTGGACAAATCTGATACAAGAAAGAGATTTTGCATTGGTCCCATCTCAAATCCTTAACCTAAAGTTCTTGAGAATATAGTTAACTGCATACCTTGACGTCATCTTCCTAAAGTCCAAACACGACCGATGCAAGCGATGAGGACTGACGGAAAATATCTGATGGGCCTTGTCGCTTGCATCGGTCGTGATCGACTTCTGACACTTCTAATGGAGAACTTGGACAAACTGACACAAGATAGAGATTTTGCATCAAGCCCATCTCATCTCCTTTTCCTTTAAATCATGAGAATATATTTTACTACATACTTGACCTCATCTTCCTCTTCAAGTCCGAACACGACCGATGCAAGCGATAAGGCCCAACGGAGATTATCCGTTAGGTTGTATCGCTTGCATCGGTCGTGGTCATTTTCTCACTTAAAAATAGAGATCTCGGACAAAAACTTTAATTGATAGAATATATCAAACAACATACCTTGACCTCATCTTCCTCCTCAATGAGCTCTTTTGAGTCAATACAAATTGTTCCTTTGTCCTCAGCGACATCCAAGAATGAATAGCCACGTCCAAACGAGTATATTCCAAGTTGCTTCTGATGCTCATCAAACTCTTCATCAGCAAGTTTTGGCTTCTCTGAGATAGCTTTCTCAAAGCATTTTGAAAGAGCTTGTGATGAATCTTTGAATTCTTCATTAGACAAATCCAAATCAAGACGCAAAACTTCCTCTCTTCTTTCTCCTTTCTTATTGACGAATCTCCTTGTAACTTCTTCTGCCTCAGCTATAGCTGCAAGACAGTAGTCCTCCCTTAGATTGAAAAGTTCCTGAATGTAAAATAGAGGTATGAACTCTTTCCCAGAGATAAAGTAAAAAGGTAGATTTGGGAGAAGTAGGGACTTCTCAGACACTTGAACTTCTTCACTTGGCTCCCTTATTGCAGTCTCTGCTTTAAAAGTTGCCACATCAAAATCTTTGACCTGCTCTTCTTCTGCTTGGAGATTGATCTCCTCAACAATCTCCATGACACCTTTCATAGTTTTTGAGCTAGCCTCAAGTGCCAGCTCTAAGCAAGGCTCGTCTTCATCATGAACATTTTCCTCCCTTTCAACTAAGATATGATCAAGCCATATCAAGAAAGCAATGTTTAAAGGGAGCAAGAAGCAGTCCTTTTCATGCTCTGGGCATAAATCAAGCTTCCCTGGCAAAGGGGATATCCTTCTGCATTTTCTTGTGATTTTAGCTCTATCTATTGGATCCTTCCCAAAGATGTGAGGATGGACATAGGTTTTCTGAGAAATAGAAAGGATCCTCCCATCGACCAACCCCAAGAAAATCTCCCACTCATCCTTAAGAAAACTTTTCGAGTTCTCTAAGAGTTTTTCAAAATCAATTTCGGGGTTGAATATGGTCATTGCATCAGGAAAATAATCTACACTTAAACCCTCTTGAACCATGAAATCAAGAAGTTTCTCTGATGGAGAGACACTAAGGATCTCATTCATTACCTCCATCTAAGCTGCAGCTTCTCTTGTATGTCTATTAGGAGAACACAACCGATGCAAGCGACTAGAGCGAGTCAACGTAGGTCAAACGGCGAAAATCGCTTGTATCGGTCGTGTCGGCGACGAAAGAAAAATACACATGTAGGTGAGAAATTCTCTGAAGGTTGAAGTTTGAGTTTGTGAAGAAATAGGTATTTATAGGCGAGGAGGGAAGAAACGGTCGAATGAGGTGGACCAATCACAGAGTGCCACGTGGCAACGTGTACGTTGCCCGATGCAACAGATAGATGATGTGGATCAATCAAATCATGCCACGTGGCAAAAGACGTTGGAATTCGCAACGGGTATCTGATGTGGACCAATCGAGGCATGCCACGTGGCACAACAGTCAACTCAGTTTTGGGACCTATTTAAGCTTCCCTATTCATTTGCTTTTTTTTTTTTGTCAACACTTGCCAAGCGTGGAGGTTCCATTGCCACCAAGTTTTTTGGCTACTTCACAATTTCTATAGAGAGCGCTCTCTCCGTAAGGTAATGTGGACACGACCGATGCAAGCGATTAGGGACATCCGAGATTTTTGGATAACCCGAATCGCTTGGATCGGTCATGTTTTTTAAATAGCATCGTCCTTGATCATACCTTGCAAATTTTGGTTTCTTTTGTGTTGCTTGAGTATAACGCATTGTTACCTTTATTTTAACTTCTATGTATTGAAATATGATGATGAATTCAGGGACGACCGATGCAAGCGATGAGTGACATCCGGGCATTTACGGATGACTCTTATTGCTTGGATCGGTCGTGTCTCTAGTGAGGAGGGAAGAAACGGTCGAATGAGGTGGACCAATCATAGAGTGCCACGTGGTAAAGTGTACGTTCCCCGATGCAACGGATAGATGACGTGGATCAATCAAATCATGCCACGTGGCAAAAGACGTTGGAATTTGCAACGGGTATCTGACGTGGACCAATCGGAGCATGCCACGTGGCACAATGATCAACTCAGTTTTGGGACCTATTTAAGCTTCCCTATTCATTTCCTTCATTTTTTTCTGTCAACACTTGCCAAGCGTCGAGGTTCCATTGCCACCACGTTTTTAGCCTACTTCACAATTTCTATAGAGAGCGCTCTCTACGTAAGGTAATGTGGACACGACCGATGCAAGCGATTAGGGACATCCGAGATTTTTGGATAACCCTAATCGCTTGGATCGGTCATGTTTTTTAATATCATCGAGTCCTTGATCATAGCTTGCAAATTTTGGTTTCCTTTGCTATGCTTGAGTATAACGCATTGTTACCTTTATTTTAACTACTATTTATTGAAATATGATGATGAATTCAGGGACGACCGATGCAAGCGATGAGGGACGTCCGGGCATTTACGGATAACTCTTATCGCTTGGATCGGTCGTGTCTCTTACAGTGGAACGAGTCATTGATTATAGTTTTCCAATTATCTTTTTCTTAGTGGTAATTGAGTATTTTGCATTGTAAGATATATTTTATTGATATTTCATGATAAATTTAAAGACGACCGATGCAAGCGATCAGGGACATACGAGCATTTCTGGATGACTGCTATCGCTTGCATCGGTCGTGCCTCTGATAGTGGAAAGAGTCATTCATTATAGTTTTCCAATTATCGTTTTCTTAGTGATAATTGAGTATTTTGAATTGTAAGATATATTTCATTGATATTTGATGATAAATTTGAAGACGACCGATGCAAGCGATCAGGGACATCCGGGCATTTCCGGATGACTGCTATCGCTTGCATCGGTCGTGCCTCTGATAGTGGAAAGAGTCATTGATTATAGTTTTCCAATTATCTTTATCTTAGTGATAATTGAGTATTTTGCATTGTAAGATATTATTTATTGATATTTGATGATTAATTTAAAGACGACCGATGCAAGCGATCAGGGACATCCGGGCATTTCCGGATGACTGTTATCGCTTGCATCGGTCGTGCCTCTGATAGTGGAAAGAGTCATTGATCATAGCTTTTAGAGAGTAAGTTTTGACAGTGGAATATTCCACTTTTCCTAATTCCTTGCCTAAAGATTGATTTTTTGCAGAGTATGGCTAGAACCAAAAAGACAGCAAGGAAGTTGTACCCTGAGGGTCAGGACAAGAATGCCCAAGGGGAAAATGTCCAGGAGCAAAATTCCCTGAAGGTTCAAGCCAATGTGCCAGACAAGCCTTCAAAAAAAAGGGTCAACTACCATGTTAAGTCTTTGAGGGAAATTAGAAGAGCCCAAAAGTCCGTGGTATTGTTGATCCCAAGACTTCCATTTATGAGAGTTGTCAAGCAGATCTCTGCCAACCTCTGTTCTTTGATGAAGACCTCATCCTTTGTCAATGTGAGGTGGCAAACTCAAGCACTGCTATGCCTGCAAGAAGCTGCAGAGGACTTTGCTATTGATTTCATGAATGATGCCTACTTATGTGCTGCTCATTCTCATAGGGTAACTTTAATGGCGAAGGATTATGTTATTGTTTCAAGAATAAGATATAAGTTTGATAAAGCTCTGGTTCCTATTGATCACCACGACAAAAAATTCTTCGATATTTTAAATATACCTCCAGCTCGAGCACCTAAAACAACAGTTGTCATTGAAGAGATCAACGCTCAAGTCACTCATGATCATGAGACTAGAAGTGCAGCAAATAGTGAGGAGGAGAGGAAAAAGCATGGATTATTTACAGAGGAAAGTGCCATCTTAACCCAGATTCAAAAGTTACAGAAAGCAAATAAAGAGCTCCTCAAGAAAGGAGATGGGCAGGTTATAGTTAATGTTGCAATGCCATGGCAAAGTGAATTGTTTCTTGACATTAGACCTGAAGATAACAAAATGTTGAGGGAGCTTCATCTTGAAATATCAGATAGTGTGGTCAACATTTCACTCAGGTATATCTAGAGGCCTTAAAATGCTTTTGTTTTGCATAATTTTCTAGTTCCTTAACTGCATTTTTATTTCTTGATTTGTAGGGTTCTTCTTCAACAATGTGAGGAAGCGGTTCAAAGAAAAGTATTTATTTTAGATCCTCTAGTGACACAATGTTTTTTACATAAACATGGAGATGCCAAGTCCTTTCTACGGGGTTTTACAGAAGAAGTAGAATGTGTAATTTACCCATATATTGAAAAGTAAGTATTCATCTTCATTTTGGAAACATATTTGTTTCATTTAAGAAAGTATATTTACATGCAACTCATTGACAGGGGCCATTGGAGTTTGATTATTGTGGACTTCAATGCATATCAAGCTCTTTTCCTCAATTCTCTTCCATCACAGCATGGGAATTGCAAAGTGTAAGTTACTATACATTTTGTTGTTCTCTATTTTAAAGCCATGCCCCGTTTTGATTTTCACTTTACAATGCAGTGCTGCAAAGCTTCTCAAGATGCATATTGATCAGAATTTTCCAGGAATAGCTAAAATGAATGAACAAAAGCAATTTGGATACAGCCAAATTCATGTGCCATTGCAGAGAGACTCAACATCATGTGGCTGGAGAGTGATTGCAAATGCTGTAAGATTCTTGGAAAGAAGGTTCTACAGTCCTAGATTGAATTTATCAGACTACCCAGATGCATGGATCATCTTGATCAGAGAGAGAGCAATAAATAGTATCATGAAACATGCAATCTGCCCACATGATCCAGACTCACCTCCACCCCCTCCACCTGATAAAAAACAGTCTGAAGATAAAAAGAAAGGGCTTTCTCTTCACTCACCACTAAAGCATATGAACAACATAAAGAGTCAAGCTGAAAGCTCCGAAAAGGGACAGAAGCAACAGAGAAAGCAAGGCTCTAAAAAGGATAGAAAGGGTTAAATCAATTTTTGAGTCTTAGATTGAAATCAATTGTAAAGCCAACCGAGGTTGGAATATTTATTTTTTAACAAATTGTATGTAGTTATGCCAATCTTCATCTGGAAGATGGTCACAGTTGTATTGAACCTCTTGAGAGTTTGACAAAAGTTCATTGGATGGTCCAATTAAATTTATTAATGTCACAATTATGAATGCATTGTGGGTTTTTTACTTCATTCTTGTTGGAAAGTGTTTAAATTCGAGAAGTTACAGAAGGACATAAAGAATTAAGAGGACACGACCGATACAAGCGATACGGGGAATCGGAGAATCTTGGATTGCCCCTATCGCTTGCATCGGTCGTATTATCCATTTCATCGCTGTTGCTAGTTTTTATACTCGTGAGTCAAATCTTTATGCAAGGTCACTTCTTGAAGTCTCCCGCGGTAGTTTGCTAACACGACCGATGTAAGCGAAAAGGGCCATCCGACAATTTCAGATTGCACTAGTCGCTTGCATCGGTCGTCTTCACTTATCTCGTCTCCTCTGCTTTATGCCTTGAGACATGCTCTTCTAATATTGAAATACCAAACCTTGGATTGGAATTTGCACCAAGTTCTCCACTCTCTCTTATATTACTTGGTAGTTTGCATTTGTACCATGATAATTTCTCTCGCGGTAGTTTGCTAACACGACCGATGTAAGCGATAAGGGCCATCCGACAATTTCAGATTGCCCTAGTCGCTTGCATCGGTCGTCTTCACTTATCTCGTCTCCTCTGCTTTATGCCTTAAGACATGCTCTTCTAATATTGAAATACCAAACCTTGGATTGGAATTTGCACCAAGTTCTCCACACTCTCTTATATTACTTGGTAGTTTGCGTTTGTACCATGATAATTTCTCTCGCGATAGTTTGCTAACACGACCGATGTAAGCGATAAGGGCCATCCGACAAATTCAGATTGCACTAGTCGCTTGCATCGGTCGTCTTCACTTATCTCGTCTCCTCTGCTTTATGCCTTAAGACATGCTCTTCTAATATTGAAATACCAAACCTTGGATTGGAATTTGCACCAAGTTCTCCACACTCTCTTATATTACTTGTTATGTGTACCATGATAATTTCTCTTGCATTACTTGAGGACAGAAAAGTTGGATAGAATCAAATTATTTAGCTGAGACTAGTGTGCACCTTTGATAGACTATAATTATTAAATTGAAATTAGATATTCAATTCTAGATCTCTTCTTCATCTAGAATTAACTTATGCAAGTTCCTGTATAATTATTTCTTAGTCATCAATTCACTCCTGCAAAAAAAAATCAATGGAAATATGAAATTAAGGACCTTAAAAATATCTAAGACATTTAAAATTAATAATTTAACACACATTGTTTGTAACCATCCTGCCAAGAAAATTCATAATAGAAGCTTCTATTAGATGAAGATACATTATGTAAGAATGTCAGGGTTAACTTGTTACAATCTTAAAGGTTGGAACTTAATCACCCTTGGTGGCAGGCAGCTTATGCAAGATAATGATTTCTCTGATCTAATGTTAACTATTGCATCATCAATTGAGAATCTACACTGAGATGATACCTCATCAAGGTATTCTAGAAGCTCCCTTACATTTTTGAGATTCCAATTTGCAGTGACAATTATTTTCCTTGATTGAAAATCTGGATGAATCAATACTTCTAACTCAAATTCTGGACAGCTCTCCTCTGAGTCCAAGGCTATCCAAAGTCCAAGCTTTTTTTTCCACCTTCTATAGTCATATCCTAGAACCAGAGATTGTCGACATATCTGATATGAGATTGAAAGAGAATTGGGACTAACTTTACATAAAATAATGTCACCTAGCTTTTGAACTTCTTTGCTATCCCATTCCCTACCTAAAACATCATCAATCTCTGAAATAGGGACTCTCCTATTCAACCACATTGTTTTTGTTTTCTGTAATAACATGTTTTTAAAGCATGCTACAAAGACATGAATAGGCAAAAACCATTGAATCTTTATCCTTCTCGAAATTCGGCCTGCTAACATTGCCTTCTGGATGTCAAATTTAATTTTGCAGAGAAAACTTGAAACTGTTGAATGATCAGGAGCATCCCAATCTAATGAAGAGATGCAAGGACTAGGTACGTGTACAAGAATTCCATAAGAACTCCTCCCTGACGGCACTTGATAATCTGCATAATGGACAAATAACTCTATGCTATTGAAGAATTGAACAGATTTCTCTGCATACATGAGTTCTGCATATTCCTTATGAAGAACTCTGAATGTTCTTGTTAAACATTCAACAGGTTGCCATTCCACAATATTGGAAGGAAAGATATCTGCAGTACAAAAACATATGTTTCATTATACAAAATCAACTGGAATGATAGAAGAGCATTGTCAAACTTCACTTACAGTACGAAGGGAATTGCAGATGATTTTCTAGAACAAGATCCTTAGCGGTGTACACATGCTGTACTCGTGCAAACCAACCGCATCTCTTCAATTTGAAACTGAGAATACGTCCCTTCCAATGGTTTCTTGTGTTGTCTCTTTTGGCACGCTTGACTTTATGGACACCTCTACAGCTAGGAAGCATAGTAACCCAGTCATTTACTTTCACAGAAAGAGGTTTCCACAAAGAATCCTCTCTTCTGTTGTAAACCTCACATGAAGTTACGCGATTGGAAGGACGACGAGAAGAAGAAGCCATTTGAACTTAGGAGAAGAAGAATGTTCAAAGCGAGAAACCGACGTTCACAAATTCTGGTAGTATTTATAGAAAAAAAGGCTTTGTACACGTGGAAACTTTTGATTTGATGTTAACCCTGTCGTTGAATGATCATGACATTTTGTGAACCCAAAAATATTTCGTATCTTCAAAAATCAATTCCTTCTTGGAAATTCGAGAATATGTTTTGTGTAGTGTGCAAAAGTATCTTTTTTTGCATCAAACCGAAAAATTGTACACTGAATACGAGACTCTTCATCACTTTAGCGGCGCTTTGAAAGAAAATTGTATTAAAAAAAGAAATTCTCCATACGGTTAAAAGAGATAGCAATGTTATATTCTTGTACACGTGGAAAGATGCTATTTGTCAATTTCCTTAATCTCTCATTAGCAAACAGCCCCTTTTCGGCCGTTTTTCGCCCTAATGAGGAGGGTACAACGAAGCATGCTTTAATCATAGAGTACAATCTTAACGTGTATCGATTCAACCTTGTGGTGAAGAGAAATCATAGATTAACGTTCAGTAATTCAAAGTAAATAGGAAAAACAAGTCTACTCCTAAAGTTATCACCAACAGTACGTTTCGAAACAAACTCTTTCTTGGGAGTTGCTTTGTAACATGGAAGTGAAAGAATGAGAAATCTACATGTGATGAACTAAAATCATATGACCTTTCAAAGTCTTTTTCACGTACAAGTGCACCCTACAAAGAGTGGAGTCGACTATTAGGCTCCAAATTCCACAAAAGGAAAGCATAATCAACGACTCCTCGTGTATTATTTATCACAGATGAAAAACTTCATGGGGAAGAAACAAGCAAACATAAGGCGTCTCTCTCTACAATTCAACTCTATTCTCTCACTTTTAAATTCCATGAAATTTTTGCAATGAGGTTATTCTACTACACACTAAGGAAATCATGGTGGTTGTTATACACAGTAGCACAACTCTATGGTATTTGTACGAGCTGTGAACAGAGAATGGGGAACGTCATACTTAAAGCTAAAGCTCTAATTCGTACCGAGTTTAAAGTAAGGAAATCCCGAGTTTAAATACCTCACGATTTTTCATGGATTTGTTGAGCTCTCGCAGTACCGCAAAGTTCAGGAATAGCTTTGAGGTTAAACCGCAATTTGTTTATAGATCTCTAAAACTACCACCAATTCTAAGCCTTTAGTAGAATGAGCCACTCAGTGCCTAGTGTTGAGTATTTAGAGAAATACATTGCACAACAAAACAAGCTTCCACTCAAGCTTAATAAAGAAATAGCATTGTCATCGCAACTTACTATAATTACCTGTTGAACTATTAAGCTAGATTTTTCACCCTTGTTTAACAATCTAAACCATGTAGTAAATTGCATATGAGTCTGCACATGACATTTTATACAATATATGACATATGCATACATAAAGATATAAGAATTCGAGCCATCTTCTCTGATGCAATCTTAAAAGAGCTCAGAAGAACGATCGTAAAATAAAGAAGTTCACGCTATCCTCAGTCCCGCCAAACAAGATACAGATAAATGAAACTAAGTCCCCAACCTTGCCCAGCTTCACTAAGTTTCTAGATCCTTTATTCCCTTAGTATTCAGCCCAGCTAAACATGGATATTTAATCATCTCAATCATCATTGTCTATAGATCGAACTGTAAATGAACAACGATTAAAGAACTTACAACAACATATTTACAATGCATACGTTGAAATAAAGAATCTTCCTGAACAGCATATTGTAAATACTTGTCAACTGAATGCAACCCAAGTTATGTTTTGGATTCAAAATTGAAGCTGAGGATATAAAAGGTTGCGTGAGGAAACAGATATCTTCAAAAAAATTGGACAGTCGTCATGGCTGCAGACAGGAAAATCATCATCCTTTAAATCTCTTGCCAGTATAAGGAATCGACTTATTTCTACAGAACATAGGATTCAAACATACAGTCCATGGACGTTCCGAATTCATCCATCGACCTTGGTATAGCACATCTACTATGATAAAAAATCTTCAGTATTGCGCTCTTTTATTCAGTAATTTATTGAACAGTAAACGTTGAGCTTCACCTGTACAAAATATATGATTCTAATTATTTGATTTTGACATTAGTTTTGACCCAAATTACATCAGAACATTATGTATCCAAGTATATGGCAATTGCGCGTACGATTCATATTTTAGAACTTTGGCATAGTATCGTTATATAATATTTCGTCAAGATTAATATCATCTCATTCATTTACTGCCTAGTTATTAACACTAGTGATCAAAGCATAAAGTTGTAAACAAAATTGCAGAACAAAAAGTTAGAAAACTATCATCAAATGAAGGCATATTTACACATTCTTGATCGGCAGCAATGCACCATATAGCGAATCTTCAAATAGAATCCCCTCTCTGCGTTGAAAATTCTCCAGTGTGATAGCAATAGATTCCCACATCCAAAGGCATTGAGAACTGGATCTGCCCCTTCAGTAATAGCTACTGGCGGTTCTTTCTTTCCTCAAGGCTTACGCTTCAACTCCTCCTGAAGAGTTTCCCGATTCCAGCTCCTGCCTCCCTGGTCTTGAATTGTTACCGAGTAATTCCCACGCTATACTGCACATGTTTTTCTCCGTTTCGAACCCTTTCCAGGTCCTACTCTGCTGCAATCTTCCTTCTTTAAAAACAAGAACAGCCGCCTTCACTTCTTCTCTATGTATAGCTTAGCTGCCATAGGACAAAAAAAACCTGAGCGCAACACTTCGATCCTTTCTTTTGTTGTGTAGTCCTGCCATGTCCCCTTTCGCCTGGCGTCGACACACCCCAGACTTTTTTTCGCAGCGGTCATGTCCCTTCCTTTTCAATTCCTTCTGCCACCAGAAGCCTGCTAATTTGGGCTCGATCCCCGTAAACAGAATCCACACATAGATATACATATTCAGCAATGCATAACTAGCCATAATGTTTTTTTTTTTTTTTTTTTTTAATGGACCATACATGGTCTGAAGTGCAGTAGCAACATATACATATGAGTTAATGCCCTTTCTCCATGTTTCGATTGCAGTTGTGCAAAAGGATTGCAAGCTTGGGCATCAGATCGTGACCACATCCACCCCCTTTGAACCTGTGCATCCTCCGAATGCACCACCATCAATCTCGGTATCTGCAAATCATCGTGAAAATTCAAGTGCATGGGTTAAAACAAATGTGCCTATGCACGGCCATGTAATGAGCCCTACATATGCATACTCTAAGTGTATAAAAAACAGCATGGTGCAAATAGGGGAGGTATTAGGAATTCGGTGTTGAGGATTTACACTCAATTTTCATCATGGATATACAATTCAATACAAGTGCAATCACTCGTGCAACTATGGGTTTTAAACAAAATATTACTCGTGCTCTTTACATTTCATTTATGCGTGTGTTAGGTGCATGAAGGGAAACAAAAATGGTGCAAAAAATCAAAGTTTTATGGTAGCTAAGCAACGCTCACATCACTCACAACTCCACTCTCTTACAGATGCAATCACTCTCCCTTACTCAGAACTATTCTCTCTTATCACTCAAAACTTGCTTTATTATTTTTCAATAATATTTACCTATCTAATTGTGCAGATGGACGTGCTTCTACGGAATTTCAAAGACGTGTTTTCTATATATTTTTACATGCATATTTGGCATGCAATGCATCTCAAAGATGGTGCAAAGAAAAGATCAGGGTTAAAGCACGATAGCTAATGAAAAAGATTTTCACGACTTTGTTCTTTAGTCATCATCTCCGTTGGCTTCGCTTGATCATTCCTGCACTCATAGAAACTAAACAAATCATGAGAAACATCACATCAAAATGACATTATATACATATGCAGTCCATGAAAGAACTTCAAAAACCATTTGCAATAAAACATAAGCATGCAACTCGAAAGTGGTTGCCTCTATACAATCTCTCAAAACTCTAGATCTTCGATCAACTCCATATCAACACCTGTTCTCAAAACTACATAAGAGAAATTAGTAGCATCATATTCAAGAATCGCGTATTAGAAAACTTCATTCATTTGAACATTAAAAATATCTATTTGAATTATTTTGACTTCAAACCACTCATCCAACATGCATTCATTACCATAGGTGTTCCCACTTTAATTTCTTGCATTTTTAGTTTTATTTGGTTTCTTCTATCTATCTTAAGATTAAAGCAAAAAAAACACAAGATATATACATTTTTATTTACAAATTTCCTTTTGGTATTATTAATTCTCATTTATTAGGGTTTTTCCCTTCAGACCCATCTCCCTTGATATATGGTCACCAAAGAAACTGTGCTTGTAAAGAATCCACCTTTGGATCGCATTAATCCGTGAATCATTTTTAAAAAGATTAGATATGTGGACAAGCCATTTCATTTGCTCGTCCATTCCTTGTAGGCTCGACTGGCATACATAGCTCTTAGAAAATTCAAACATCCATGTTTCAATCGTTTGGGCATAGTCTCCTTTATTCATGATCCTCTCATGTGAGGTTACTCTTGATGAGTCAAACACACATGAATATAGAGTGTTGATTTTTAATATGCTTAAATCATCTTTAAAAATTCCGTGCAAGCATGGATTTTGATTCATTTCATGCTTGGGATCATTTGAGGAAATATCTTCAATCGCATCATTTCGAATATGTTCTTCATCTTCATCGAAATAAACGTATTGATTAGATTCATTCAATTCCTTCATCAAGTAGAAGTGAGCATCATGCTCAGATGATATTACATAATCATTTTTATCTTCCAATCTATCATGATTCCTTTCTACTTGAGTCCCATTAATTATGGTATCTGCTTCTTGTTCTAGTCTTTCCAGGAACTCTTCATCATTGTCTTTGTTATGTTCCCAAAATATTTCTCCCTCAATGTGAATGGAATCCATATCCTCATAATCAAGAAAATCTTGATCTTCAATTTCTTTATCCAAAATGTCATCACAGGATTCTACATCCATCTCCATCGATTCTTGCTCGTTCTCTTCTGAGGATGTACTTAGTCCACCTTCTTCAAGCATTGATTCTTCAATCACTGATTCTTGCTCAAGAATCTCATCATGTATGAGAATCTCAACATATGCATCCAAATCAGCTCGAGCTTTATCAATGCAATTGTTTGACTTAATAGTTTTATATTGAATATCCTTCGATGCAATACACACATCAGATTTATCATATGTCACAATAAACATTTCATCTGCCACTTTTTGCTCAATTTCTTCAACGTGTGGACTCAACTCAACATGATTATTTTTGACATACATATCAGTATTTAGAGGAATGATCAATGGTATTTTCTCATCCCCCTCATGTTCATTCATATTTCTCTCTTCATGGAATGTGGCATCATTTACATACATATCATTATTTTGAACTCCATCCAACTTATCCTCTTTTTTATGTGTAGGATCTTTGTCCAATGTGACATCGCTCAAAAGAATATCAGTATCTTGATCTTGATCTAGACTATCGGTAGGATTAGGATCATGCTTATCACCATTGCCATACATATCACTATCTAGAGGACTTATCATTTGTACATCCTCTAGATTAGCATCATACTCATCTTCGTCATCACACATTTCAATCTCTAGAGGACTCATTATTTGCATGTCCTCCTTCATATAAGTAGGCTCATTTTCTTGCATCTCTGTATGCATGTATAATGTGGATTTCTGCATATCCATTTTCTTACCCATCGGATCTTTTATTGACAGGTCCTTAGATTCAACATCATGTTCCATGGGAGTTCCTTCATGTAATTCAGTCATTAGATCAGAAGTTCTATCCGAATCTTGTGTTAGAAGGGGATCATCACCATCAAGTGACATCCAATCATACTCCACATCTTGCCCGATGTCATCACGTAAGGATGCATCTCGAGCTCGATCTTCAGACATATTTATTAGGTTC
Source organism: Ceratopteris richardii (assembly GCA_020310875.1). Lineage (NCBI taxonomy): Eukaryota > Viridiplantae > Streptophyta > Polypodiopsida > Polypodiales > Pteridaceae > Ceratopteris > Ceratopteris richardii. Next base: position 108,031,030 of record CM035429.1, on the reverse strand, counting down.
TCTATTTGTATCTCATCTTTTATCTCCATTTGGTCACCTATGAGCCTTCTAGATATCTCTATCTCTTTGTTTGCATCTTGATATGTTCCTTGATTTGTTTGATTATCTTTCATTCGATGTGAGGAGTTTATCGGAGTAGAGGAAGCTTCATCTTGATTTCTTGTTGGGTTTTGTTGGTTTTTGTTTTGTTTTATGTTTGTTGTTTGTTTGGTTTGATGTTGGTTTAGTTTGGTTTGATTTTGATTAGCTTCCACTTGCTCCTTTGATCCTCCCATCTTCGGGCTTTGTCCACTTATGGCACCTAAAGATGTAATCATTGTAAAGAAATCTAGAGGCTCTTGGCATCTTGTAACCTTTGAGGTTATATCGATTGCACTTTTAGAAGTTTCTTCATACTTCCCATCATCACTATGTATGTTAAGCCCATGCATATCTACTTCATGCCCAAGTGGGGTCTCTACAACCTCATGGACTTGAACATTATCCACGATTGGTAAAATGCTTGGAACATGGTTATAATTTTCATCTGTTTGAAGATCTGTTCTCCAATCATTTAGAAATTTCTCAATTGTTTGTTGTTTCTTTACGTATTTCATCACAGCTTCATGGACGAGCATCCAATCCTCTATGAGCCCCGAGTCCGAGTCTATATCTTGTAGAAGCGGAATTAGTTCTTCTCGGGCATTAACATCGATTGTTCGAAGAAACAACGAAACCCTTTCATGACTTATGCACCTCTTATCCTGCTCAGAAAGATCATCATATTGTCGCTCAAACTGTTCTTTGATCTCGAGAATTGGTTGGTCTTTGGGCATATGAACCCACCTCAGGAAAGATCTACGAGTTACTTTATCAAGATCCTCTAGCATAAACTGCTTGAGGAGTGTTGCTTTGTATTGGAACCATGTCGTTTGATTTATTCGCATTATTTGGTCTCGCATGTCGTATCCCGACACATAGATAAAGTTTTCACATAATTCTTTTTCCGTCATCGGACTTAATCCGACACCTAGGTATTTGGCCTCGAGTTCATATTCTTTGCAGAACTTTGAGACATTCTTTCCATTGAAAAAGCCACACCGATTGACTAGACGTTCATGAAGTGATTGGATGGCTTTTTGACGCCTATCTTCTTCTTGAAAGCGTAGGAATTGAGCTAGGATATCTTCCATTTTGATTATGCTAATCTTTGTGGCTCTATAACTCACTCACCCCCTCCTTTCACGTCGGGTTCACCAGGTATGTCTCGAGGTTTTCTAGAAAGGAGGGTACAACGAAGCATGCTTTAATCATAGAGTACAATCTTAACGTGTATCGATTCAACCTTGTGGTGAAGAGAAATCATAGATTAACGTTCAGTAATTCAAAGTAAATAGGAAAAACAAGTCTACTCCTAAAATTATCACCAACAGTACGTTTCGAAACAAACTCTTTCTTGGGAGTTGCTTTGTAACATGGAAGTGAAAGAATGAGAAATCTACATGTGATGAACTAAAATCATATGACCTTTCAAAGTCTTTTTCACGTACAAGTGCACCCTACAAAGAGTGGAGTCGACTATTAGGCTCCAAATTCCACAAAAGGAAAGCATAATCAACGACTCCTCGTGTATTATTTATCACAGATGAAAAACTTCATGGGGAAGAAACAAGCAAACATAAGGCGTCTCTCTCTACAATTCAACTCTGTTCTCTCACTTTTAAATTCCATGAAATTTTTGCAATGAGGTTATTCTACTACACACTAAGGAAATCATGGTGGTTGTTATACACAGTAACACAACTCTATGGTATTTGTACGAGCTATGAACAGAGAATGGGGAACGTCATACTTAAAGCTAAAGCTCTAATTCGTACCGAGTTTAAAGTAAGGAAATCCCGAGTTTAAATACCTCACGATTTTTCATGGATTTGTTGAGCTCTCGTAGTACCGCAAAGTTCAGGAATAGCTTCGAGGTTAAACCGCAGTTTGTTTATAGATCTCTAAAACTACCACCAATGCTTAGCCTTCAGTAGAATGAGCCACTCAGTGCCTAGTGTTGAGTATTTAGAGAAATACATTGCACAACAAAACAAGCTTCCACTCAAGCTTAATAAAGAAATAGCATTGTCAGCGCAACTTACTATAATTACCTGTTGAACTATTAAGCTAGATTTTTCACCCTTGTTTAACAATCTAAACCATGTAGTAAATCGCATATGAGTCTGCACATGACATTTTATACAATATATGACATATGCATACATAAAGATATAAGAATTCGAGCCATCTTCTCTGATGCAATCTTAAAAGAGCTCAGAAGAACGATCGTAAAATAAAGAAGTTCACGCTATCCTCAGTCCCGCCAAACAAGATACAGATAAATGAAACTAAGTCTCCAACCTTGCCCAGCTTCACTAAGTTTCTAGATCCTTTATTCCCTTAGTATTCAGCCCAGCTAAACATGGATATTTAATCATCTCAATCATCATTGTCTGTAGATCGAACTGTAAATGAACAACGATTAAAGAACTTACAAAAACATATTTACAATGCATACGTTGAAATAAAGAATCTTCCTGAACAGCATATTGTAAATACTTGTCAACTGAATGCAACCCAAGTTATGTTTTGGATTCAAAATTGAAGCTGAGGATATAAAAGGTTGCGTGAGGAAACAGATATCTTCAAAAAAATTGGACAGTCGTCGTGGCTGCAGACAGGAAAATCATCATCCTTTAAATCTCTTGCCAGTATAAGGAATCGACTTATTTCTACAGAACATAGGATTCAAACATACAGTCCATGGACGTTCCGAATTCATCCATCGACCTTGGTATAGCACATCTACTATGATAAAAAATCTTCAGTATTGCGCTCTTTTATTCAGTAATTTATTGAACAGTAAACGTTGAGCTTCACCTGTACATATTATATGATTCTAATTATTTGATTTTGACATTATTTTTGACCCAAAGTACATCAGAACATTATGTATCCAAGTATATGGCAATTGCGCGTACGATTCATATTTTAGAACTTTGGCATAGTATCGTTATATAATATTTCGTCAAGATTAATATCATCTCATTCATTTACTGCCTAGTTATTAACACTAGTGATCAAAGCATAAAGTCGTAAACAAAATTGCAGAACGAAAGTTAGAAAACTATCATCAAATGAAGGCATATTTACACATTCTTGATTGGCAGCAATGCACCATATAGCGAATCTTCAAATAGAATCCCCTCTCTGCGTTGAAAATTCTCCAGTGTGATAGCAATAGATTCCCACATCCAAAGGCATTGAGAACTGGATCTGCCCCTTCAGTAATAGCTACTGGCGGTTCTTTCTTTCCTCAAGGCTTACGCTTCAACTCCTCCTGAAGAGTTTCCCGATTCCAGCTCCTGCCTCCCTGGTCTTGAATTGTTACCGAGTAATTCCCGCGCTATACTGCACATGTTTTCCTCCATTTCGAACCCTTTCCAGGTCCTACTCTGCTGCAATCTTCCTTCTTTAAAAACAAGAACAGCCGCCTTCACTTCTTCTCTATGTATAGCTTAGCTGCCATAGGACAAAAAAAACCTGAGCGCAACACTTCGATCCTTTCTTTTGTTGTGTAGTCCTGCCATGTCCCCTTTCGCCTGGCATCGACACACCCCAGACTTTTTTTCACAGCGGTCATGTCCCATCCTTTTCAATTTCTTCTGCCACCAGAAGCCTGCTAATTTGGGCTCGATCCCCGTAAACAGAATCCACACATAGATATACATATTCAGCAATGCATAACTAGCCATAATGTTTTTTTCTTTTTTCTTTTTTTTTTTTTTTATGGACCATACATGGTCTGAAGTGCACTAGCAACATATACATATGAGTTAATGCCCTTTCTCCATGTTTCGATTGCAGTTGTGCAAAAGGATTGCAAGCTTGGGCATCAGATCGTGACCACACCGCGCTGTCATTTTTGTGGTGAATTCGGACACATTAGAAGGTTCTGCAAAGACGCAGTTGAGTATGACCAAAGGAAGAAGGAACGGCAAAATCCGATGACAAATATGGTTCAGATCACGTCGGTAGAAACACAAGCTGCCGCTGTTCAAACCAGATCTGGTAGACCATTACAACCAGCGGCTGAGATATTCGAACCCGGTATTCAAGAACAAAAACGAACATATGAAAAGGCTAATCAATGGATCGCATCAGAACCACCAGTGTTTCCCGACCCAATTCCGGTAACCCAAGCTCCGTTAACTCAGGAAGCAACACAAGATCATGCTGCTAACAGAGATACAGAAACATCATCTGTAGCAGGTACATCAGCACCAGCCGGTGCGTCATCTTCAAAATCTGCGGAAATTACAAATCAATCACAACAAGCCTAGGAGATTCTATCCAAAGCATCCATTACACTTCCTCTTGGCCAATTACTGGCATTAGTACTAGGAGTCCGCCAGCAATTTCGACAACAATTTGCTGCCGAATCTGCTTGCATTCTGGCCACCGCCACTGTACAACCGGAACCAGATTCTACGGTCGATCATTCAGCTCCTCTGATTACGGTATGGTATAATAGTCATAAAATCACACAGGTATTAATTGATGGAGGGTCTGGTGTGAATATTGCTACTGCTGCACTATGCAAGAAACTAGGATGGACTAAAATAGAACCGGTCCAATTTTTTGTTAGAATGGTTGACCAATCCAGAGTCCACCCAGTAGGGCTTGTTCGGAACATACCAATAACTTTGCAAGGCACCACATTTAAGATGACCTTTGTCGTCTTAGAACTGCCGGAATCCACCCTGGATTATAATCTCCTTTTCGGTCGCCCCTGGCTGAAGCAAGCTAAGGTAATACAAGACTGGTCCGCACAGGAGCTCACGTTCAAGGATAAAAATCGAAGATGTGTTGTAAAATTAGACGCTATACAGCCCTGTGAATTACATGCTAGACCATATTTCGCAGAGCCCGTTCATATGCTAGACGGACTATCAGATGACGAAGAAGAAGAGTTTTTAAAGAACAACATTGATTTGATTTCCTTAGGTACCGTTGCCCTACAAGCTGTTGTAGATAATTGGAGCCCCTCAGTCTGCTCAATGACACCTGTAACAAAAGAAGATAAGAAAGAAGATATTGCTGCTACAGACAACGCCGAACTACAACAACTTTTCAAACCAACAGACGACACCGAGAAGCCGCGACAATTTTATGTGCCAGAAGATCAATTAGTAACTTATAATTTGGGAGATGCAAACCATCCACGCCCAGTCAAGATAAAAGAAAACTTACCAGAAAAATTTCAAGCAGAATTACTTCAGCTTCTCAGGGAATTTTCTGACATTTTTGCTTGGGATTATAAGGATATGAAGGGTCTAGACCTGCGCATCTATCAACACAGGGTTATGCTCAAGCCGGAGACAAGGCCAATCAAACAATCCAGCTATCGAATGAACCCGAACTACGCAGCACAGGTAAAGGCAGAATTGGATAGGCTATTGAAGGTTGGATTCATTGTACCTATAGAACACGCGGAGTGGATATCACCAATTGTTATTGTACCGAAAAAGAACAAGCAGCTCCGCATTTGTGTAGACTACCGGAAACTAAATGCAGCTACGGTTCCAGATCCATTCCCATTACCTTTCCTGGACACCATGCTTGATAGGGTAGCAGGGCACAAAATGTATTCATTTTTAGATGGATACAGTGGATATAATCAAGTTAGGATGGCTGAACAGGACATTCCGAAGACTGCATTCATCACCAACTGGGGTGTGTTCGCATGCACTGTTATGTGGTTTGGTTTACGAAATGCTCCCAGTACTTTTCAAAGATGCATGCAAGAGATATTCTCACCTTACCTTACTTCGTTTATGCAAGTTTATCTCGACGATTTTTCAGTATTTGGCAAAATGATAGTACATCTGCTCCATTTACGGTGCTGTTTCGAAAAATGCAGAAAATACAAGCTCTGTTTAAATCCAAACAAGTCTGTATTCGCGATCTCCTGTGGAAAATTACTTGGTCATATTGTGTCTGCGCAAGGCATTCAACTAGATCCCGATAAGATTTCAGCAGTATTAGAAGCGCCTGCACCAACATCACCTAAGGAAGTAATGCGCTTTATGGGCCAAGTTAGATGGCATGGACGACACTTACGGTGGCTTGCCCATTTAGCAGTACCACTGAACAGAGTAATCACCAAGACCCCACGACAATTTGAATGGACTGAGGAGTGCCAGATAGCATTCGATCGTTTAAAACATTTATTAACACAAGTTCCTATTTTACAACCGCCGGACTGGGATCACCCCTTCCATGTATTTGTTGATGCTTCAGATATAGCTATTGGCAGCGTCCTAATGCAAACGACCGATAAATGGTTCAGACCTATGTATTATGCCAGTCGAAGATTAGCCCCTGCTGAACGGAATTACTCGGTAACAGAACGAGAATGTTTAGGTCTAGTGTATTCGATCAAAAAGTTCAGACCTTATCTACTAGGCCGCAAGTTCACTTTCCACACAGATCATGCTGCACTTATTTATCTAGTTCGGCAACAGCAATTGGGAGGACGGTTAGCACGATGGGTACTGCTTTTGCAAGAATTTGACTATGAAGTTATACATAGACCAGGCACCTCAAACGCCTTAGTAGATTTTCTATCTCGCCTAGATTCCGGTGAGGCTCCGGTAGGTGTAGATGACACAACTCCAGCGATCTATACTTCTGAACCAACTCACGATGAAAGCACCGACCTGCCTATGCCAACTAATTATTATGATCAGATATTGACCTTTCTCAATAATGGATACCTGCCATCCCAGACTTCTACAGCAATACGCAGAAAAGTTGCATCATTCAGCCGACGATTCCAGTTGATTGCTGGTGAAATATATTATGTGGATCATACCGGAATTCTACTTCGTTGTATTCCTCCACACGAAGTAAACTCAGTCATCACTTTGGCTCACTCGATCCCGACAGGAGGTCATTTTGCTGTAGATTTAACCCACCAGAAAATTCTGCAGAGTGGACTCTGGTGGCCGACTATGTACAAGGATGTGTTGCAGTTTGTCAAATCCTGTGATAATTGCCAAAGAACCGGACAGCCATTACAACGACATCATTTTCCTCTTCAACCTGTACTGCCATTAGAACCCTTCCAGAAATGGGGTTTGGATTTCATTGGTCCTATTACACCACCCTCAGTTCTCAACAACAATCACTATATCTTAACATGCACTGATTATGCGACAAGATGGGCAGAAGCATGGGCTTTACGATCAGCTACAGCTATTGTGGTAGCAAAGTGCCTACTGACAGACGTTTTTCCAAGATTTGGATTACCCCTCCAACTGGTAACAGATCAAGGCACTCATTTTGCTAATAACTTGATAAAGGTACTTACACATTCGTTCCAGATTACTCATAAATTTAGTTCTCCATATTATCCGCGTGCTAATGGTCTGGCCGAGAGTACCAACAAGTCTTTGCTAAATATACTTCAAAAATTGATTATGGATGCACCGGAAAGATGGGATCAACTGTTACCTGCCGTACTGTGGGCATACCGAACAACTTATAAAGTAACCACAGGACTGACTCCTTTCAAATTAGCCTTTGGAATCGAAGCTATAGCTCCAATGGAGATAGTGGTGCCAAGTTTAAGAGTAGCCATCAACCGGAAATTACTACCGGAAGATTCTCTGTCATTTCGGGTGGAGACCCTCAGAGATTTAGACGAACATCGATGGCACAGTTTTATGACTATGAGGGAAGTACAGCTAAGGCAAGCCAAAACACATGATAGATATCTACGAACTCTAGTTTTTACGGTAGGACAACTTGTCCTCTTCTACAATGCGAAATCGAATCGCTCTGCCGGCAAGTTTAAGCTACGATGGTTTGGCCCTTATCGAATAGCGGAACAGGTGGGCCGTGCAACATTTCGGTTAACCACATTAACAGGAATTCCCTTGCCAAAAGTAATAAATGGTTCGAAGCTGCGACCATATCGACAAGCGTCACATCTACGATAAGACATTATGCGGAATGCCGCAACTTTTGACGTTCTTTTTTTTCTTTTTCAGTCCTTCTCTTTTTCTTTTAAATTTTGATTAATCAATAAAATAAGTGTAAATATCCGCGTCCTGAACTCTATTCATAACTAAAGCCGCCCGGTCTTGTTCAAGCCGTTCATGCATGCACGCCATAGTTAAGAAATTATCATATCCACGTCGCGGAATAATTTATTATGATTGATTTCTCTTAGTTGCAGTGCATCTACATAATCTTCGCCAGTCCGCCATTAACCTTCTTCAAGTTAATGCATACACGTAATTTACCATTCTTTTTGGGCACCACTACAATGGGGGACACCCATTCATAGATAAATCCAGCTTCAACCAAGTGGTCTATCTCTTCCTTGATCTTGGCAGCATAGTTGTCATTGTGTGTATGGATTTTGTTTAGAAGGTCTGGCCTTTGTGGTCATGGGAATCGTATGGGCGCATATGTCAGGGTCTACATCTTTCAAATCTTTGTAGCTCCAAGCGAATACATCTCTGTACTCTCTTAGCAAAGCTATCAGCTCATGCTCCTCTTCCTCAGTGAGGTCATGTCCTATGTAAGTGCACCTCTCTTCTCCTTCTTCTATGGCTACCACTACCTTCTTGGTGGTTTCTTTGTTATCATAGGCCTCTCCTGCTTGTGCATCGCGTTTTGGCATTCTTACCATGACTCTCCTATCTTCTATTGCATACTTCTTGAAATTTTCAGGGACCTCAAACAGGGATTCTTCCTCCTCTGGTGCGGCTTCTCTCTTCTTCCTTTTCTTTCCTTCACTCTTAGTGGTCACTCGTGTGGTTAATCTCACATCATTAGTGAGCTCTTCATGTCCCTGAGGGTAAACTTCTACTTCATAGAAATATTGTTCGTCTGATGCAAAGGGTGGATCCATGATGATTGACTCAAGACCGGAGTCACTTGCATCTTCAAATGCATCAGGGCTAGGTTCGCATTCTTCTAAAACTGCATCTCCCATGATTGGCTCTATGGAGAAGACAGAAATGTCATAGCCATCCTCATCACAGTGGGGTGTCCATTGCTCTTCATTGATGGCTACATCCATAGTTGCTAGAATTTCTACCCAGCCGTGAGGTTCAAATTCTTCGTCTGGAAATACTACAGGTGCATAGGCTGGGTCTTGAACTGATCTATGTGTTTCCTTCGCACCTACCTCTCTGGCTTTTTCTCTTTTCTCCTCTTCCACTGCCACTTTACACATCCATAAGTGAGTGTCTTCATGCATCCATGAGGATCCTGATCCTATGGAATGCACCGATTCCGTATCATCCTTGGCTCTATGGATGGGGTTCCATTGGATAGGAGGGACATCTCTATGAGAGTAATCCTTGAGATTGACTTTGGTTGTAACACCTAAGTGTGGCAAATACAAGGAATTGGTTCCCCAGTCCTGTACCACTTGCAACTGTCGCATAAAGGGTCTTCCCAAAATCATCTCGTAGGCTTGGTTTTTGCTAAAGTCGCATATAGCAAAAGTGTGCTCGAACTCAACACCACATGTAGTGAGAGTTATGCCTTCTAGCAATCCCAAGGGCCTCTCAATATGGCCATCGGCCATCTGCAATTTCATTCTCGTTGGTCGGAGTGCTGGCTTGCCCCGACGCTTCCATAGGGAAGTGGCAGCAATTGCAACTCCTGCACCTGAGTCCAAAATTGCTTTGGTTGTGTATCCCTGATGGGTAACTGGGAGGTAGGTATTTCCTTCTTCTCCTTCACTCATGTCTCCTATCCTATCCAATGGTATTTCAGGCACTGTTCTATGAGATCCTACCTGGGAACGCGATTTCGCTATGTTTGGCACTTGTTTGGCTACGTGTTTCCACACTTCTGGCTTAACTTTGAGTAGCTCTTCTAAAGTGAGATTGCACTGCACTTTAGTGTTCTTCACTACCTCTGTATTCCTAGGTATGATTGAATCTTTGTTTCTTATCATGACTGTGGGTGCTCTCAGGCAAGTAGACTTGGTTTCCCATGGGCTTGTGAAATGTGGTAACTCTTGCAAAGAATTAGACTCAAAGTCTAACCTCTCATGAGAGTGGGCACTTTCCTGTTCTTCATAAATAGAAGTGATGTCCTGTGGGAACTGATCATGTGCGTCATCCACAAGTTCTATGGGAGGAGGGACTTCACTCTCCTTTGCCCACTTCTCTTCTTGAATCTCTCTCAGGAACTCTGGTGAATACATATTCATAGAAGAAGAGGTGTCTGGTTCAGTGGAGTTAGGCACATAAGCTCCCTGGGAAGGAATGCTTATTCTATCACTTGCCCTCTCCTTAGCCTGGGAGGTGGCTCCTTTTCTAGACTTTGCAAGTAACCTCTCCAATCTATCCAATAGACTATCAAAGTGCAATGGTGTTCTGACGGGGTTAGAGCCATTGAACAAGCGACTGGCTTCAAACATGGCTTGCACCAATTCGACCATTTTAGCACAAAGCTTTGTTCGCTCTATCTCTAGATCGGCTCTAGGGTAACATTTCTCATGATCTGTTACATTGGGCCCTTCCTGGATTCTGGCCTGATATGCTTTAAGCATCATGTCTAGATCTTCAGGAGTGGGATCGGCTAAGACTGATCCTACTCGGGGTGGTGGTTGGGTTACGTATGGTGCATTGGTGGGTGAAGGAATGGAGGGTGAAGGGGATGGTAGTGGCGCGGATGTGTGAGAGTGCGTTTGAGATGTGATTTCTATGATTTTGGCTTTGGTTTCTCGTAGGCTTTCCTCAAGTTCGCTCATCTTTCTTGCCCATTGCCGTTTCATACGTTTATTCGGTTCTTCATAATAATATGACTCACTATGCTCCGGTGATTGCATGTAGTAGGCCTGGGGGCTCTCAACATGGGTGGAGTCAAAACTATGATCACTTGGATCACTTTCTGAAAGCGAGGATGTCACTGGCACTAAAGCTCTATTTAGATTTTCTTCTGCCGCTGCATACTTTACTGGAATCACATTGGTGGGGGCAGGAGGTTGCTACGCTAGGACTGGTTGCGGTCTTTGTTGCCCTTGATAGGGTGGTTGATAGATTTGCTGGGGCCTAGCATACTGTTGTTGTGGGTACTGATTAGGGTACTTTCCTTGTTGTGGATATGGCTGAGAATAATTTTGTCTAACAACTTGTTTGTTATATGGACAGTCTTGTGCTGTGTGATTGGTGTACCTCCTTTCTATGGTGCAGTACTGGTTGTTAGGGTTCACTTGGGGTTGAGCCATGATGGGACACACATTAGCCATATGGTCTCCTCCACATGTCTAGCATCGTTTTTCGGGGGCAAATCTAGGAATCTGCTTACTGGAGACCTAATTTCAGAGCTACCTTTTCTGCTAGATCCTCAATTGATGTGGATTGTGAGGAAATGAGGCTACTACAACTATCTCGATCTTTATAGATTTTTGAGAGCTCTAATTCCTCCCCTAGACTATCCTCAATGTCTATGCACATACGTACACATTCTTCTATGGATCTAGGGTCCTTCAAGTACACATATGATCTCAGTTTGGTGCTTAACAATCCATCTAAAAATAAGGCCACTTGCTTGGCTGGAGTGGGTAACTCTGGGGCCGGGCATCTCTCTAGATATTGCCTAAATCTTCTGCCTGCGAGCCTCACTGTCTCTTGAGATCTTTGTTTGAAGCTATATATCAGTGAGGATGTGTTATGTCTTATGCCACTTTTAGAGAATTCGATAATGAATGCCTCTAGAAGTTGATCTATGCTCCTAAACTGCCTCTCGTGTAGTGGTTGAAACCATGTCAGGGTAGTGTTCCTAAGGGTTAGACCAAAGGCATTGTACTGCGTGAACAGATCTTCAACTTGTTCAGCTCTCAAGACTTGCCTAAACTCAGCTACATGATCGTAGGGGTCTCCAATGCCATCGAAGTAGTTTTTCACGGACTTAACTAGCTGGGTCGGTCTCAAGGTCCTCGTGTGCTCTCTCGGTCTTGGCAAGGGGAAATCATCGACATTTCTTCGGTTCCCTGGGGCTCCATGTCTCTCAGGTTCCACTCTATTTGTTTCCGTTCTCGTTCTTTCCCTTCCCCAAGAGTTGGCAAAGCTTACCTCAGGTCTCTCTCTACTCCTTTCTCTTTGAGTCCCATGAGCTTGAGATGTTCCAGCTCCTTGGTGACCATAAGACACATTGGATCGAGGTTGGGGAAAAACAAATTCTCCCTTCCAAGTGTATGCGTGTCTTCCATGCTCAGAGACCACAAAGATTCTCTCAGAAGCATCATCTAAGTAGGTCACCTTGCCTGGGCTATCAGGATCTTTGAACTCATAGATGGCAAGAGCTCCCACTTCATTAGACTTTTCAAGCTTGTACCTCCAAAATGCCTCATCCGTTTCTTGGTTCCAGAGCAATTCTATGCTCCTATTATCCTAGGGAACTAACTCTGGAGTGATTATCCTTGTTAGGACCGATTTTCCTCGAGGAGTTTTCGGCTCCTTTCCTAAGTTCCCTTGCTCTATGTCACCTAATTGAGGTTCAGAGATTATGTTGCCAAACTCATCAGTCCTTTCAGGTTGGCTGGTGACCACATACATTGTTCCTTCTTTATCTATGTATGAACCATTTTCAAACTTGACTACAGGGTGTTCTAGCCCAATGGGCTGATTCGGATTTTTAATTAGGACAACAGATCTTCGCAGACCATCCTCATAGATGCGTGCACCTAGGCGGTTGGTCTTGATGTATTTTGATTGAGTCTTGTAGGGACCTTCAGGTCTTTCTAGGTATGCCATTCCTGAGACACCTATAGGTCTTTCCATGCTATACGACATGTCAGAGTCACTGGTTTCTGAGTCTAGAGCGTAGGGGTAATCACTCAATTATTGGGCCCAAGATCTGGCTGTATGGTTGACGCTAGCCTTGGATGATCTAACACTTTGACGGTCTCTCCCTAGGTGTCTTCCCGATCTCAGGTTCATATGCCCTTTGTACGTTGCTGATTCTTTGGTACCAATCACTTGTTCCTTTTGAGTTCCTTGTATGTGTTTTCTTGTTTTTAATTAAGCGTCGTCAGGAGCACTTAAGTGTGTCGTATTTGACGTTCCTCGCCCGCTTAGTTTAATTTCTTTTCCTTTAAGTTGTCCCTAGACTACAATCTAGCCTATCCTTGCACTTGAGAAATTAAAGGCCCTTCAAACTTGAGTGTACCTATCGTACCCCTAGTCAATCAGGACAACTACTCGCACTTAGCCTATGCTAAGAATGGACTGAGGGGGTTAAGAGATGTTCCAACCTCAAGTCGCTCCTCCTGGTGATGCTTGTCTACCCAAGAAGCACGTTCCCAAGCTTGTTCGCCCTGGCACTTACTTTGCTTTCTCCAAAAGCTCGCGATGATCCTGTAAGAACTCCAAGTTTAGCTTCAATTTGATCCTTCAATTGACACACAATTTATTTCAGACACCTTTTAATGACCCTTGTTCCCCCTTTTTTATTGCTAAAAAAACTTCCTCTAGAGCTCCCTTGGTGTACCTACCCCTCAGTGTGTCAACTTCAAAATATCATATCTGAAAATCAATGCATTATCTTTATAAAAAACAGTTGAGGGCGTGTAGTATATGCCACGATCTTTCCGACAAGCCCTAGAGCTCAGAAAATGGATTTCGTATGAAAAAGTTATGACCGTTCAGGGTTTAAAGGGTTAAACAGACAAGTAGAACCTTTCGGGAGTTTTAATGCATTTTTCTAAGGCCTTTAAGTGTATGAGTATGCAAATATGCCCAAAATTTAGCCTAAATTTCCAAAGAAATTACCGCTTAATTTTTTGCCGAAAAGGTCTGTTGCGATAGAGTGGTCTGTCGCGATAGACGGTGTCTGTCGCGATAGAGTCGTATGTCGCGATAGACGGTGTCTGTCGCGATAGAGTGGTCTGTCACGATAGACGGTGTCTGTCGCGATAGACAGTGTCTATCGTGATAGAGTGGTATGTCGCGATAGACGGTGTCTGTCGCGATAGAGTGGTCTGTCGCGATAGACGGTGTCTGTCGCGATAGATTGAGTCTGTCGTGGAATTTGGTCTGTCGCGATAGACGAGTGTCTGTCGCGATAGACGGTGTCTATCGTCTGTCGTGGTTCTCTGTCTGTCTCGATAGATGGTGTCTGTCGCGATAGACGGGGTCTATCGTGGGTCTCTGTCTGTCGCGATAGACGGTGTCTATCCTCTGTCGTGGTTTGGTCTGTCGCGATAGACAGTGTCTATCGTGATAGACCGTGTCTGTCGCGATAGACTCAAAAAACGCAAATTTTTTAGAAACTTCTAGTGATTTGGAGTGCTCTAATGATGTAGGTTACCGTGCCAAACATGCATTAAAAAAATATCAAGTTTTTCTGTCTGTCGCGACAGATAGAGGTCGTCGTCTCGGGACCTGTGCAAAGTCTGTTGTACCTGCACAAGCTGCTGGAGATGGTGGTACAGCTAGTTCCTACAACATAAGCTCAAAAAACACACAAAAATAGATCGCATGCAAGCTCTCTCTCGCTCTCTCTCACAATGAAATGAGGGAAATGAGGTGGGGAGTGGATTATGACCAAAAAACTAAAATTTTTGTGGAGATGGAGATGGAGGTGGGAGATGGTGGGGATGATGATGGTGATGATGGTGATGCAAAAAATAAGAAAAAATGAAGAAAAATAAGGAAAAGAAAGGATATTACCTATAAGTCCAATGTCTCAACTCGACGTCTTACCATCACACGCTCGTCCTCGAAGCTCTCTCCCCGGCAACGGCGCCAAATTTGGTGTCACTCTAGCACAATGGTGAGCACCAACATGAGAAGATTCACCTCATAATTGTCAATCCGTGGAGATGTGAGGACTAGTATGAAGACTATGAGCAAGTGAAGGCACAAGTGTGTGAGTGAGAAGCACAGAAGCATGCACACACATACACACACACGCGCACACAAGGCAAGAACAAGGAGAGGAACAATGGAGTTCTTTGCATTAGTCAAAAAGTCTCTTACATAAGCTCAATTCACAAACAATCTAGCCTCAAAAATGAGCTCTCTAGCTCTTTTTATAGTTTTCTCACTAGCTTTGGCCTTGTCCAGACCTAGTGTCCGGCCTAGTTAAAAATTAGGTTCTAGAGCCTATTCGAGGGCTCAAACGGAGTCTAAAAATTATGAAAGTTGGTATGTAGCTAATTCTAATACTCCTCAAGCTCAAGGACTCCTCGGCTTGAACAAAATGGAGTCTATTCTACCAAAAACGGAATTTACAATGTTTGTGTAGTGATTAAAATCACTTGAGTTGTGAATGATCCATGGAAAAAATGATTAGGCCTTGTTGCCGTATTGTGCATGACTGCTCTATTGTACCTGTATGCTCTTCATATGACCTGTATGCCAACAGCAAGGTTTTTGGTTGTTTAGCTTATGTTCATGTACCACCACAAATAAGAGGTAAGCTACATGAAAGGGAAACAAAGGCACTGTTTATTGGATATGATTCAACTTAGATGGGTTACAGGTTCTTCAATCCTTCAACCAAGCAATTCACTACAAGTAGAGATGTGTTTGAAGAACACAGGTCTTGGTATGATGAAGACAAACAAAAGGTAACACTACCATATGATCTTGATGCTGACTCTTATGAATTAGGAAGCAAGCATGATACACAGGTCCAGGATCCAAGAAGTGATACACACGATGACCAAGATGAAAGAGAAAAGGATTACAAGCAATGGAAGTCAAGAGGCAAAGCAAAGATGCAAGAGGTTGGAGAATGCTCCAAACAAGCACCTAGAAGATCAACAAGAGAGAAGAAGCAACCAGAAAGGTATGGATATGATTCCACATTTGTTACGAAACATTCAATATACTTGGAAAAAGACTCTATTTCATAGGAACCCTCAACCTATGAAGAGGCAAAGGGAAACCCTAATTGGGAAAAGACCATGAAAGAAGAGATAGATGCATTGAAGGAAATGGACACTTGGGATTTGGTTCCAATATCACCAAATCAAAAGGTAATTGGTTGCAGATGGGTATATAAAGTTAAAAGGAATTCAGATGGATCACTTTGAAGGTACAAGGCAAGATTAGTTGCCAAAGGTTGCTCACTAACTCATGGTATAGACTATGAGGAAACATTCTCACGAGTTGCAAAGATGACTACAATCAGGACATTGATAAGTGTAGCTGCTGCAAGGAATTGGAGACTCCTCCAACTTGATGTGAAAAATGCATTCTTAAATGGTTGGATAAGTGAAGAAGTATACATGTCACAATCACCAGGTTTTGAAAACCCTAATCATCCATCTTATGTTTGCAGACTTAAAAAAGCATTGTATGGATTGAAACAAGCTCCAAGAGCTTGGAATTACAGGTTGGTTACATATCTTCAAGATCAAGGCTTCAAAGCTAGCAGCTCAGATCCTTCTCTATTCATCAAAAGGGATCACAATGAGGTTATCTATCTATGTGTGTATGTAGATGATATTATTGTGACAAGTGATGATCTAAATGACATTCAAAGGATCAAGAGACACATGCAAGAGGAGTTCAAAATCAGTGACCTAGGTGAGCTCACATATTTCCTAGGTATGCAAGTGATATAGACAGATGAAGGAATGTATTTGACTCAAAGATACAGTTAGGATCTTCTTCTCAAGTTCAAAATGGAGAACACTAAGCCTGCAGGTACACCTTTGGAGATGAATCATAAACTTAGTGTTTATGAAGGTGAGAAAATTGAAGACATTAAAGAGTATCAGAGCTTGGTAGGTTGCTTGATATATGCTACTCATACAAGGACAGACATCTCATATAGTGTGGGAGTGCTTAGTCAATTCATGCACTCACCGAGAAGACCACACATATATGCAGCTAAGAGAGTACTTAAGTATCTCAAAGGTACAATCAACTAAGGTATATTCTATCCTTACTCTTCAGATTTGGATATCAAAATCTACTCAGATGCAGATTGGGCAGGAGCTAAGGATGATAGAAAAAGTACATCTGGCTACTTAGCATTTGCAAGTTTGAAGCTAGTGTCATGGAGTTCCAAGAAGCAACCAACAGTTGCTTTATCCTCAACTGAAGTAGAGTACAGAGGCTTGACCATAGCAACTCAGGAGGCAATATGGTTAAAAGCATTGTATACAAATTTGGGACTTGTGAGTTCCAAACCTCACATATTTGGAGATAATGTAAGTTCCATGCATCTAGCAGCAAATCCTATTTTCCAGCGAGAACCAAGCACATAGAAGTACATTACCACTTCATCAGGGAGAAGCTCATGGCAAAGGAGATTGACATTTCTTTTGTTCCAACTGAAAAGCAAGTAGCAGATATGATGATGAAGGCACTTGATGGAATAAAGCTTTGTAAATTCAAAGCTATGGCAAGTATTCAACCTATCAGAGAATTAAGACTCAAGCATACTTTAGCTTGAGGGAGAGCTGTTGGAACATCAAGCTTACACTATGGTTGAGGTGGATTTGATCTACATCAAAGGCTATCACATTGAAAGAATATCCGTTGGAGAGTTCTTTTTCTTATGCTCATTTATTGTATTTTTTTGAGAGATTTTTGATGGTTCATTTACCATTGTAAAAGCCTTGAGCTTTAAACATGTAAAGGTAGAAAGATAGAGCCCAAATCCCATGAATTTGTGGTGGTTGAGGTTGCATTCAATCAAGCAATCAATCACTTAAAAGTAGATCAAACTAGATCTTCACTTTTCCTAGATTATAGGAAAGTGAATTGATTCCCTCCAACAACCATTCCCACCTTCATTTGAATTCAAATTTCACTTGTAGAAGTCGTGGAACACTCCTAGAGTCTATATAAAGACTTGAAATCACTTGTACATTACATGGAAGCAATATACATACACTTGTGACCATCATTGCCTTGCTCCTTCAATTCTCTGCATCATCTTCTTCACCAATAGTAATCTTGTAGAGGTTGTTGCTCTCTCTCCAGAGCTCCAAATTGAGTGCAAGATGGCTCATTGGAAATGCATTAGTGTCTAGTTTATGCCTATAAATGTTCCTAGCATTTGGTTCAGCAGATGGGGAGAAATCTAGGTTTCTTTTGTCTCGGGGTCAATCTCTACATATTCCTGAAAAATAGGAAGTACCACCGGTAAATGTCACATTCATTCCTATAGCATATTTTTCTTATTCCTTATACTTTTGTGCATTCCATACAATCAACCCTATGTGTATCACTCCCATAAAAGGATTTTTTCTAATTGTAATCATGCTGGTCGCTATGGGCATTTTAAGTTCATTGTCTCTTCCATAGATAGTAAGTTTTTTGAGCTAGTCGACCCGCGAACCTATCTGTTTTGTATGGACTCATTCTCCTTGGTGCTCCAAAGTACATAGTGTGTTTTTTTGCACTTATCGCATGCCTATAAGGTCTATTTGAGTCTCCATAAGGTCAAGGGCTGGTCCTGTGCCGGTTGTCCTGACCAAACTTCATCGGTTTGAAACGCACTTTTCTACCTTCTACAAGCTTCTTCAAGTTCTTTCAGATTTGCCTCAAGGAGTCTCGGGTTCTCATCCGAGGTCTCCTTGATCTAGGTCCCCTATCTCATTCTCAGGAATGATATTTCCAAACTCATCTGTCCTATCTGGTAAGTTAGTAACCACATACATGGTTCCTTCCTTATCAATGTATGAACCCTCTTCAAACTTGACTACTCGGTATTCAAGACCAAAGTGTTAATCTAGATTTTTGAGTTGGAGCATTAATCGCCTTAGGCCATCCTCATAGATGCGAGCACCTAATTGGTTGGTACAAATATATTCCAATTGTGTCTTATACGACCCTTTTGGTGTTTGTAAATAGGAAGTTCCTGAGCCACCTGCAGGGTTCCCCATGCTAAAAGACATTTCTAAGTCACTTGTGTCAGAGCTTAGTACGTAAGGATAACCACTTAGTTCTTGTAACCAAGACTTAGTTGTATGGTTGAAACTTGCATAAGAAGATCTAATGCTTTGTCTATCTTTGCCTAAGTTTCTACCAGATCTGAGGCTCATAAGCCTTGGTTAAGAGTCCGAAATTTCCCCTTGGTATTGCTCAAAATCCTTTGGAGTCCCCTTGGTTTCCTAGTCCCATTTGAGGGTCAACTTCAAATTACCATATTTGAAAATCAATGCATTATTCTTATAAAAAATAGTTTAGGCCATGTGGGACTCAAAATGAGCGGAGACGTGAGGACTGGTATGAAGACCATGAGCAAGTGAACCCACAAGTGCGCGAGTGAAAGCACACAAACATGCACACACATACACACACACACACACAAGGTAAGATCAAATAAAGGAACAATGGAAGGACTTCGTTTATAGAAGAAATCTAATACAAGAGCTCCAATCTCTAACCAGCTAACTCTCTAACAATCTAACCTAAAAAATGAGCTCTCTAGCTCTTTTTATAGTTTTTTGACTAGTTTTGGTCAAGTCCAGACCTAGTGTCCGACCTAGTTAAAAATTAGGTTCCAGGGCTTATTTGAGGGCTCAAACAGAGTCTACAAATTATGAAAACTAGTAGGATGATACTTCTAATACTCCTCAAGCTTAAGGACTCCTCGGCTTGAAAAACATGGAGTTACAGAAAGGTGAAATGATATTTACAATGGTTTGAGTAATCAAAATCACTTTTTTTTGTAGGGGATTCTTATGAAAATTAGACATACACTTCTTGGAGCTCCCTAATTGCTTCTTCATCTTGTGTCTCCACTTCTTTGATGCGCTTCCATACTTTTTTCTTGACCTTGAGCTTCAGCAAAGGCCCTTGGCATGAAGTAGGTATACAAGCTGAAACGTAAGCCTTGTGGAATAGTTGACAGGTATAAGGCTAGGCTTGTTGCAAAAGGTTATGCTCAAGAAAGAGATATTGATTTTGATGAGACCTTTGCTCCCACATGATGAATGACTACTATTCATTACATTTGTGCACTTTCAACTCATCATGGTTGGAATGTACATTAGTTGAACATTAAAAGTGCATTTATGAATGTTGATTTGCATGAAGAAATTGTATGTTTTTGAGCCAAGTTGTTGTGTTCAAAAAGGGCATGAAAATAGAATGTGTAGGTTGAAAAAGACATTATATGGTTTGAAGCAAGCACCACATGCTTGCTATGAAAAGATACATACCTACTTGATTGCACATGGTTTTGAGAACAATCCAACTGAGAGCACCTTATATGTTAAGCATTTGAATGATGTACTCCTTATCATTGTTGTCCATGTTGATGACATGCTACTCATTAGTGCGAATGAGAAGCATATTTTTTATTTTAAGGCTGACTTGCATGCCTCATTTAAGATGTCAAATTTTGGGCATTTACATCATTATTTGGGCATTCAATTTATGCAAGTTGATGGTGGAATAGTCTTTTTCAAAAAAAATATATTGAGACATTATTGTAGCATTTTGGCCTTGAAGATTGTAAACCTATTGCCATTCCTATGGAAACACGATTATGGTTGAGTCTTCTTGATACCGCAAATGCATTTGATGCTTTTCTCTATGAGCAAGTTTTTGGATTCTTAATTTACTTATGCATAACTTGGCCTCATATTTAGTTTTTGTCTCATAGATAAGCATGTTTATGCATTTCCCAAGTGTCAAGCATTGGTAGGTAGGTAAGTGGATCTTTCACTACTTGAGTGGTACCCAACTACTTGGTTTGTTTTATTCCAACACGGATCACTACGACCAGATTTACATGCTTTTTCCAACTCTAACAGGGCTAGTTGCTATGACCGTCCTGTGTTTGCAGTGGCTTTTGCTTCATGCTTGGTAGCTCATGCATGTTGTGGTTGAGCAAGAAGCAACCTATTATGGAGACTTCTAGTAATGAGGTTGAGTATAGGGCAACTTTCACAATGAATGTTGAGTGTGTGTGGCTGAGATACATTATGGCTGATTTGGGTGTTGGTCAATCGTCTGCCACCACCATCTTCACTAAGAGTCAGAGCACATTGGTGGTTGTGATGAACCTTGGGTTCCATGCTCACACTAAGCACATTGAGGTGCACTATCATTATGTCATGGAGAGGTTCTCTAGAGAGATCAGTTAGGGATATGTGCACACACAAGAGAATGTTGCAAAGCTTTTCACAAAGGCTCTACCTAGGGAGATGTTTGAGGATTTTTGCAAAGCTTTAGACTTACGTCCTTTTCTGGATTGATTCCACGTAGCTTGGCACTTCCTTATACATGAGTGCCAGCTCCTTGCTCACCCACATCACTCCTAGGGGAGATGTGTTGATATATTTCGGTAGTGATGTGTGTGAAGACACTAGACTTTGTGGGCACTTTTTTCTCTCTTTAGGAGGTTTTTCATACCGGCTTGTATATATGTCTATAACCCTAATAGGTCACTTATCGTTGTACATTCTCTTGATAATACATTCAGTATTGTGCATTGTGCTCCAAGCTTCTTCTTCTTCCTTGTGTTATTTGTGTGCTTTCATAGGCCTCAAACTCCAGCACCTCCTTGGTAATTGTTATTATAGGAATTATTTTTGTATCCAATGAATTGTTGAACCTGCCTCTTGAACCTCCATAACAATCTCTATTGTATGTTGTTCCTCTTTGATTCCTTGGGTTTCTAAAGCAATGTTGTGTTATGTGGTTTGATACACCACATATGTTATAGTGAGAAGATCTTTGAGCTCTCCCTCTACTTTCTCTAGCTCCTATGACTCTTCCTCTTGAGTTTATCTCTCTACCTGCAAAATCGGCTTGAGGTTTGCAGATCTTCATTAATCATCATATTTCTTACCTTTTCCTTTGTTATCTTTGCCTTTGCTTTTAGGTATATAAAAGGCATAGGATTAGTTACCTTTCTGTCTCTCATTATTCTTTATGATTTAACTTCATGGGTGAAGACTTGTGCCATGAGTGTGTTGAAACTTGGCACTTGCATATCCATGTATATATCGATGGTTGTGGTGAAGTCTTCCCATTTTTCATCATCCTTGATTCCATTAATGAATTACCTCATAATCTACTCTTTATTAGTGGTTTCTTCAATGCTTCCAAGCTGATCTACAATGTCCTTAATCTTGGTGATAAATTCATCCACACTTTGCTTGGTCATCTTCTTGAATTTTGTAAGTTCCATCCATAACTGGTTCTTCCTAGCTTTGGTTCTTGAAGAGAAGAATGCTTCCAAACTATTACATGTCTGTTAGGAGGTCTTAAAATTCCTAATATCAAGAAGTAAGAAATCAACGACAGAGTTTAGAATATATGACCTATGACCTTGCCAAATCATCCTTTGCACACCATGTATTCTACCTTTCCTACTCCTCTTGATTTGGTTGGCCGTTGGCTTTTAGTATAGATATCATATCAGCTCTTTAGATCTTAGAGATAAGAGTCAAATTCATGGGAGAAACATTCTCCCCTTGCATCCGATGTTAGCCTTTTTAAGGTTTTACTTGTTTGGTTCTACACAAGAGCTAAGTATTTTATAAACCATGATAATACTTCATCCTTATGATTCATGCAGTACAAGATAATCATCTCCTACAATCATTTATTAATGACACATAGTACCTTGATCAAGAGATTTAAAGCTCCTTGCTTAATCCACAAATATTTGTGTGGACCAACTCAAATAGGTCTCCATGTATGTAGCCTTTCTTGGTGAAGGGCTGAGTGTGTGACTTGCCAAATTGACAAGCACTACATTTATGTATCATATGTTGTTTGCATCTATATGGTAGCCCAAGTACACTCTTATCCCTACTAATTTTTTTTAGGTTCTTAATCCTATTTGAGCTTACCTTTTATGCCAAATCCCCAACTCTCATAGAGTTTGGGTGCCATAATTGAATATTGCAATGTTTTTTGTGTCTTTGAGTTCAAAGGTGAACAATATGCTTGTCTTTTCTCCTTTCGTTATCTTCTTAAATCCCTAATGTGGGTCTTCAACAAATGCTCCATGCTTGGCAAGTCTTACTTGCAATCCCTTCTCAACAACCTTCCCTATACTGATGAGATTCTTGGTGATGGTAGGCACATAGAGTTCTTTGCTTAGGAGGTTTATGTTACCATTTTAAGTCTTCAAATTACCCATATTCTCAACTAGATGCCTTGTGTCATCTCTTGTTTGGACTTCATGTCTATTCTTTGGGTCTTCCAAGTTTGAAAGTAGAGCCACATGATTTGAGCATCCCGAGTCTATCTAAAATGCATGCTCACTACACGTACCATCCTTCATAGTCATATTCATAAGAAGAGGTGAATCTTATTAAGATTTATCATGTGTATAGTTTTTGTATTCTCTTCTTCCTTTCTATCCACCTTGGTAGTTATTGTTATATGATTTGTTTTTATATACATAAGAATTGTTGAATCTTCCTCTTGAATTTCCATAGACTCATATTTTGCATCCTCTTCCTCTTTGATTCCTTGTGTTCCTAAAAGAATTCTTTGTAATGTGATTGGTTAGGAAACATGTAGAGCATGGTGATGAGCGTTGAGCTCTCCTTGCCCTGTCTACCTCCTTTGCCTCTTCCTCTTCAGGCTCTAACTCTACCTGCAAAGTTGGCTTGAGAGGTACTTCCTTCATCATCAAATTTCTTACCTTTGTGTCTGTTATCCTTGATTCTATTCTTATTTGTATATAGAGCAAAGGATTGATTACCTTTCTTATTTTCACCATTAATCATGAGATTTTCTTCATGTGTAAATACTTACCCCACGTGTGTGTTGAGATCAAGCACTTGCATGTCCATGTAGATCCATAGTATTGTTAGGGCTTCCCATTTTTCATCAACTTTGATCCCATTGATGACTTGCCTTACTATTTTCTCTTCATCAATGACCTCTCCAATGCTTTTGAGTTGGTCTACAATGTCCTTAATCTTGGTGAAAAAATTAGTTACATTTTTCTTGGGCATCTTCTTGAGTGTTGTAAGCTCCATCCATAGTTGATTGTTCTTGGCCTTGGTGATTGATTAGAAGAATGCGTACAACACTCAAGAAGATGCCCAAGAAAAATGTAATAATTCATAATTTGATGGAGTAAAAAGTCAAGGATAGAGTTTAGAATGTATGACCTTGCCAAAGCATCCTTTTAGAACCATGCATTCAACCTTTAGTGCTCCTCTTGTATTGGATGGCCCTTGCTTCGGAGTATTGGCATCATCTCATATTCAAATATGTGACCATATAGGATCCTTCCTTGTAGATAGGCCTCCATTCTGAGTGACCATGCTGAGTAATTAGCTCGATCCAATTCTCAATGGTTGAAGGGAATCCATCGCACATGATGCTTAGCCTTTAGCATTGCTCTTATACCTCTCTGAAGAGGTGATGGTATGTTGATAAAGATGAGTGAGTGTTGGCAAACACTTGCTCAACACAAGCCAAGATAGGTTTTAGAATGCTTAATAAACTTCCTTGGCTTCCCAAGCATGCATAAAGGACCACTAAGTCCTTTGGAGTATCACTCTGAGATAGTTGTGTCAATACAAATAAGTTTGTACATCAAAAGAATGAGAAAACCTTCTATTTTGGGAAGAGAAGCTCAAAGCCTAGTACAAATTGACACAGATCTTTTGCACACATTCAATAGACTGTTAAGCTAACTAAATAAATCTATTTCATGAATCTAGCCTCACTATATGTAAAGCAATAAGTTTAGTAAGCCTAAGGTTCACTCCAACTTTTTAGGAAGAAGGATATGTGCAAACACGGACCCACTCAAATATTCATACCTTGAAATATACACATCCAATGTTGATAAAAATTTATATGTAAGATCAAAACATTTGTATCAAAGTGTGCCATGTAGTAGATTGGATATTGGACATCCACACACTAAAAGTGAACGAGACAAGTTGAATATGTACATCGAGGTACTATAGCAGCACAAAAAAAATATACAATCAATGCATATGAATTGTTCGGGCTTCAATCACTAATTATACATGAAGAAAAGAAGGCAACAATGAGAAAAAGAAGGATCAAGAACTAGAAGACAAACATGAAGAAAACCCATGTCCATGAGATAGAACAAACTCATAACCATAGTTTTGTGTAAACTAGAAAATCAATCAAAATCTTGGAGATTCCACAATCCTTAATTTAGGAGCATGTAGAGCAATCATGTATAAATGCTCTCTTGAACAAAGTAGGGGTATGGATAATAAAGTGGATAATGAAGTGAAGAATGAAGAAGGAAGAGACTGAACTGATTACAAAATCTAGTACATACTAACCAATTATAAATAAAGCAATCAGAACACAGAAAAGAGAGAAGGGGAGTGTAGAGGCTGAGAGCTAGTGTGACACACATGAGAGAGAGTAAAGAACTCAGAGCGTAAGTCCTACATGTGAGAGAGGCAGTTGAGATAGTTTTGATAGAAATGTTGATGGAAAATTACTCAAGGTAGGATAACTTTTGATGGCTATGAGTAGAAGAAGGCCATACCATTTTGTACACATTTTCTCTAATAGTAAACACATATTTTTGGAATAGAGTAGATTCAACTCTCTTTGTGTGAAGAAATCTAACTGTTTTCATAACTATATGAATGTTAGTTATAGTCACGAGTTTACGGTGCATATTTCTTGATTATGCTAGAATCGATTCTCTACACAATGTAAAGGTTTCTTGAGTGATAGCCTATGGTAAAGTTATCATCCTTTACTACAAACGAACAAAAGTTCTTTTGTGAACCGGAATGTGTATTCGAAAGTTTACTTCAAGATTTAAGGTATATCAAGTTGATGAAGTAAGTATTCGAGTTTTGTAGAAGTGCAAGTGCAGGAGCTAAAGCAACAAGAAAACACCAGACTATGTGTTTCGAGAAGTTTTCATCACCAAAAGGTCATTGGAAGAAAATTGTAAACTACCTTCAAAAAACCTTGAGATTGTTCCATGTATACTTTGTCAGATATGTATCCATTTAGAAATGCACTCTTTATGTCCAGTTGACTCAATGTCCATGCCTTTGATGCTACAATAGCAATGATTGTCTTTATAGTTAACATTTTTGCCACAGGACTGAATCTCTCATCATAATCTATACCATGCATTTGTGCATAGCCTTTGACCACCAATCTAGCTTTATATCAAGTTGTTCTTCCATATGGAGGTTTCTTTACTTTGTAAACCCATTTATTTCCAATCACTTTCTTACCATTTGGTTTTGGAACAAGTTCACAAGTCTTGTTATCGTCAATTGCATTGAACTCTTCTTTCATTGCTTCTCCCCATTGTCTTTTACCTTTTGCTTCATCATAGCTCTATAGCTCTTCATCTTCTTTGACCATATAAGCATAAATTTTTTGAGTCATATCAAAAGTATCATATGAGTATCTTGTTGGTTGTCTTCTCAATCTGGTTGAGCTTCTCAGTTCACATTCTTCATGTGTATTTGAGTACACTTCTTCATCAAATCTAGGAACATCCTAGTACCTCATTGATGATCCAACTCAAGATGTGCTTGCTTGCATTTGATCTTCACCTTCATTTACCTACATATGTGATTTTCCTTTTTCATGTCTTCTTACTTCTTCTTCAGATGCTTCAGTGCTATAGTCCTGATCTGTGTATCAACTCTTTTGTTGATCAAATGTCACATCTTTGGACACCATAAACTCTTTGGTTAGAGGACTCCATAGCCTATACCCCATCTACTTTTCATCATATCCAACGAACACATATTTTTCAGCCTTAGGTTCCACCTTATGTTTAAGTTGTGATGGTACATAAGCATAGGCAATTGATCCAAGCACCTTACAATGATCCAGTGTTGGTTTCTTATCTCACCAAGCTTTCTAGGAAGTCATTCCATTTAGAGCTGTACATGAAAGTCTATTCACAAGATATGTGGCCGTATTTATAGCTTCAAACCAAAGATAATTTAAACAATTCTTCTCCTTTAGCATAGCTCTTGCAAACTCAACCAGAGTTTTGTTTCTTCTTTCTACCACCCCATTCTATTGAGGCAAGTATCTGTAGGTTATTTCTCTTTTGATTCCTACATTTCAAAGATAATCATTGAATTCTTAGGAGAAGTATTCTCCCCCTCCATCCAACCTGAGCTTCTGGCTTGTAACTCTTTCTACATATGCGTGAAAATGTTTAAGGCTCCAAACACTTCTGATCTTTCCTTCAAAACATAAAGAGTTATCCATCTTGTAGCATCATCAATGAAAAGAACATAGTACCTAGATCTGGTGATTGATACTTCCTTTGTTGGTCCCCATACATCTATATGGATGAGCTCTAGTAATCCATCATGCTTGAATCATTTCTTTTGAAATCATAATCTATGTGATTTTCACATTTTGCATGCTTCACATTTATAAATCATGTGTTGGTTCTATATGTTTGGTAATCCTAATACTTTGCCACCATCATTTTGATTCCCTTTTCGTTAAAATGACCTAACCTCTTACGCCAAAGGTGTAACTCTTTAGTTACTTCATCTCCATGTGTGATTAAGGCTTGACCAATATTCCCTTGCACTCTAAGAGTAAGATCTACCTTCCTTCTTATTGTAGATGTTTTTTTTTGTATTCGTTGTTTGGATCTTCCACAAATACTCCATTCATAAATCTGGCTTGAAATCCTTTCTCCACTATTTGACCCACACTAATCAGATTCTTAGGTATTGTGGGAACATATAGTACATTAGTTAATGGGTTAGTGCCATCCTTGCACTTCACCTTTCCAATTGAAGATACATTGTGTCTTGTGTTATCACCTGTTTGAATTGCATGTCTAGAAGTGCTTCCTTCTAGTTTTGACATTAATTCTATATTATCTAACAAATGATTAGAACAACTAGATTCAATATAGAATACCTTGAGTTCTTCCTTCTCTGATGTGCTTATTGAATTCATCATTTATGTTGCATGGTCCTCATTTTATGTATCATTCACATAGTTGTAGTAGGTGGTGTTGATGGATTGGTTCTGCCCCCAATTTCTTTCGCCACCTCTACTATAGCCACCTCTTTGATTTTGCCTTCCTCTTTGGACCTCACTTTGATATCTTCCACCTCGGCCTCTGCCATTGTTGTTTTGATTCTTATTTGAACCTTGTTGATTATGCCAATAGTCATAGGCTAGATGATTGCTCAAGCCACAAATCCAGCATGTCTTCTTGTTGTTATTCTGGTTACTTCTTTCTCTTCCAATTCCTTTGTCTTTGCTTCTACCTTTACCTCTTGCATAATTTGCTTGATAAGTCGATTCTTCTTCATCCTTTGCTTTGCTTTTATCACTTATCTTCTTATTCCTTGCATACAGAGAAGTGCTATGTCCTTTATCTTCATCTAACTTTAGATCTTGCTCAAATGTAAGCATCAGTCCAAGCAATTGATTTAGATCTTGTACAAAATGATTTAACAAAATTTCAATAGAAACTACAAAGAATTTCCACCTCTTGTCTCCTCTCAAACCTGTAAGTAGTTGCACAATCAACCTTTGGTCCTCAATGTCTTCATCTATAGATCCAAACCTATCTGCCAAGTCCTTCATCTTAGTGACATAATCACTTACACTTTGACTTTGCTTTTTCTTGAAGCTTGTGAACTCTGACCATAAGCTAGCCTTCCTAGCTTTAGTAGTGTTCTAGAAGTGATATTTCAATGCATTCCAAATGTCTCTTGCTATTTCCAAACCTCTGACGTGTGGTAGCAAGTGATCTGTGATAGTATTGTATATGTAAGCTCTTGTGCTTGCATCTTTCTTCTTCCATAGCTTCAAATCTTTCGACTTTTCTTTCTTTGGGCTGCTATCATCTTCAAATGTCAACTTTTCTTCTTCACCTATCGCATATTTCATTAGATCCTTACTCATAAGTAAGGCTTCCATTCTCACTACCCAAGCAGGATAGTTATCTCTATCCTGTTTATCAATGGAGGTATGATCCGCCATGCTCTTCTTGCTTCTACTATAGCCTCTTCCTCTAAAGCCTTCTTCAATCCTCTTGTATCAGTGGCCCCTTATACTCTTAAGGACCTTTTTGGCTCTAATACCACTGATAGTGGTGTTTCTTTCACTCTGATACGACTTGACGATGTATGAAAACACCACAAGAAGGAAGCTATGTGATATTAGAACACCTCTATAATCACCAATAGCTCACCAATTTTAAAACTCAACCTTGAGAAAAAATAGAATTTATTTTGGCTTCATTTTGGTCCATTTACCATGACTTTATGGTGACTTATAGTTTCTCTCCAATGACTTTTTGGTGGTCTATGGTTTCACTCCAATGACTTTTTGGTGGCACTCTGGTGACAGGTACCCAAATTATGTCTACAGACTGAGGAGAGCACTTTATGGACTGAGCAAGCTCTAGGAGCTTGGAACTACATGCTTGTGAAGTATCTCAATGATCTTAGATATCAAAGATCAAAGGTAGATGCAAATCTACTTATCAAGAGAAGAGATGAAGGTATAATCTACATTTTCATTTATGTAGATGAAATCATAATTACAGGTACCTCAAATGAAAGGATTACAGAAGTAAAGAAGATACTTGAAAAGAATTCAAAATAGGTGATCTAAGAAAATTCTCATATTTTCTTGGAGTGGAAATCACTTATGCAGATCCTTGTGTGTGTGTGTGTGTGTATATATATATATATATATATATATATATATATATATATATATATATATATATATATATATATATATATATATATATATATATATATATATATATATATATATATATATATATATCACAAGAAAGGTATCTTTTGAACTTCCTGAAGAAGTTCAGCATGGAGAACTATAGAGTAGCTTCAACGGCACTTAAAGTCGATCATATACTCAGCAAATATGATGGTACAGAGTTCAAAGACATGAAGAAGTATAAGTCATTAGTGGGAAGTTTGATGTATGCTACACTAATAAGACCTGATCTTACTTATGCAGTGGGATTCCTTTTGGAATTCATGCACTAGCCAAAGGATCAACATTGGACTACAGGACAAAGAGTTCTCATATATACAAAAGGAGCTACAAAGGAAGGATTATACTACCCTTTTACTTCGGATATAAAGCTGAAAGCTTACAGTGACTTAGACTCGGCTAAAAGTCAAGATGACAGAAGATCAACACATGGATACATGGTGTCTGTTGGTGATGAGCTCGTAAGCTGGTGTTCAAAGAAGCTATACATAATGGCCTTATCATTCATTGAAGTGGAATACAAAGGACTTGTAGAAGCAGCTAAACAAGTAATATGGATGTAGAACTTGTTCAAAAGCTTGGGTATAGATCAAGGTATATCTACTATACATGGAGATAATATGCGTTCATTATATCTTGTAGCAAACCCAATATTTCATGCAAGAAAAAAAGCACATAGAGATTCAGTATCACTTTCGGAGGGAAAAGGTAATGGAGAAGGAGATCGAAGTGGTATATACTCCTACAAAAGATCACATAGTAGATATTCTGACAAAAAGTCTAGACTAAGTGAAGACAAGCAAATTCAAAGAAATGGGAGAGATAAAAGAGAAAAAGTATATATGAAGAATATGATAATTAGTGATTGAGGGGGAGCTATTGGGGCTTCACTCACTAACTAGACATGAAGGCAAGAAGGTGTGAATGAGAAAAAGAAGCATCAAGAACTAGAAGACAAACATGCAAACAACCCATGTCCATGAGACAAAACAAACTCATAACTATAGTTTTGTGTAAACTAGAAAATCAATCAGAATCTTGGAGATTCTACAATCCTTAATTTAGGAGCGTGTAGAGCAATTGTGTATAAATGCTCGCTTGAACAAACCAGGGGTATGGGTAACAAAGTGGATAATGAAGTGAAGAATGAAGAAGGAATCCACTACATCAAATACAACATGTAGTACATACTAACTGATTATAAATAAAGCAAGTAGAACAAAGAAAAGAGAGAAGGGGAGCATAGAGGTGTATAGGTTAGGTTCACTAAGCATGGAGCATATGTGGAAGAACCCCAACAAGGATTCAAAAGGATTGCCAAAGGTGAGAAGGCAGGTAGATTTTTTACTTTTGAAATTGAAGACACAAGGAACATAGCACTATTTAGTTATAGAGACCAAACCCTATCTGAGTTGGAAATATGGCACAAAAGGCTAGGACACATAGGAGAAAGAACTCTGAAGCAAATTTGCAAGGATCAAAGTATGCTTGGCATTCCCAATGTGACCAAGCAGCACATGATATACAAATGTGGAGCTTGCCAATTTGGCAAAGCTCATAGGCAACCATTTAATAGGAAAGGATACATCCATGAAGATTATTTGGAGCTTGTACACAATGATGTGTGGGGTCCTAGCAAAGATCCATCCATCTCAGGTTCACGGTACTATGTCTCTTTTATTGATGATTACAGTAGGTGGATAATTCTCTATTTCACAAAGAATAAGGATGAGGTAGTTACATATTTAAAGAAGTATTTGGCACTAGTTGAAAATCAAACAGGAAGGAGCTTGAAGAGAATCAAGTCTAATGGAAGTGGTGAGTACTTTTCACATGAGTTTGATCTATTTCTACAGGATAGAGGCATAAAGAGGGAGGTAACGATCATGTATACTCTTGAATTGAATGGATTGGTAGAGAGAAGGAACATGTTAATTGTTGAGGCAGCTAGTTCTTTGTTAAATGAAAAAAAAAATCTAATTATTTATGGGTAGAGGCTGTTTTTGCAACCACCCATTTGGTCAATAGGATTCCATCCAAATCATTGGATGGTATGACACCATATGAAGCATGGAATGGTAGGAGAGCTTCATTGGATCATTGCAAAATATTTGGGTGCATAGCCTATGCACACATCCCATCACAAATTAGAGGGACGCTTAACCCTAAGGCTAAGAAATGTATATTTATTGTGTATGATCAGAATCAAAAGGGGTATAGACTTTATAATCCCAATAACAAGGAATTCATCGTTAGTAGGGATGTAGTATTTGATGAGAAAAATTCATGGTTTGAAGATGATTGCAAGAAAGTCAAATTACCATATGATTTGGAAAATGATTTTCCAACCCTAACTCAAGAAGATCAACACTAGGCAGAGGACGTCAACTCAGAAGATAAGGAGCATATTGATTTCAAAGCTTGGAAGTCAAGAGGCAAGTTCAAATACAAACAATTTGAGGATCTAACCAAGTCTTCCAATCAAGCTTTAGCGAGTTCAGAAAGCGAAAGTAAGAATCCCATAAGGTATGGATATGATACATCCTTAGTCACAAAGCACTCTATGTACATCACTAAAGATTCCATGGCAGAGGAGCCTTCTTCATTTGAAGAGGTTAAGAAGAAGAAAGAGTGGAGAGAAGCCATACAGGAAGAAGTGAAAACATTGCACGAAAACCATATTTAGGATCTAGTTCCCAAGAACCAGATATGAAGGTAATTGGTTCAAGGTGGATATACAAAATTAAAAAGAAATGTGATGGTTCAATAAACAAGTACATGGCAAGGTTAGTGGCAAAGGTTGCCCAAACACATGGATTAGACTATGAAGAAACAGTTTCACCTATGGCAAAGATGTCAACAATTAGGGTATTGAAAAGTCTTGTTTGCATCCAAAAATTAGATTTATATCAGTTAGATGTCAAGAATGCATTTTCAAATGGTTGGATATCAGAAGAAGTGTATATGGCATAACCACCAGGTTTTGAAGATGAAGAAAAATTAGGCTATGTATAGAAGCTTAGAAAAGCACTCTATGGTCTCAAACAAGCTCCTAGAGCTTGGAACCATAGGCTTGTTATGTTGGAAGAGATGGGTATGGATACTTCAAGAAATGAAGTGGTACTTGCTAAACCTCCTTGGTACCAGCCCTCATACACTTCTGAGTTGAATAGTAGGCCCTCTTAGCTTCCAAATGACACCAATAAAGTACTAATGTACTTTGGAGTTGATGAATGTAATGACTGGTCCAGAATAGATAACTTCAGAAATGACAAGTTGTCAAAAACATGCTATTTTGGTTCACACACCTACTAGTTCTTAAGCTTAGTGCTCCCAACAGAGTAGCAATTAGGAAAATTCCTTTTAGATGAATCAAAATACCTTAGCAAGATAATGTTTGCAACTTGAATCATTCAAAATAACAAACTATGCTCAGAGAAATCAATTTAGCAATCTTAGACTCAACCCCAACTTTTTAGGAGATGTGTAGAGAATGACTAGTAACTGCTCGATCAAGATTTCTCCTAGATGGTAGATCCACGTGACTTGAAAATTTATCAGCATATAAAAGACTTCAAGCTGGCTATAACAAGCTATAGAACTTGTAAAAGGCTAGAGTAATCAGTGAGATATGCTTAGTTAGAATTGACTATTTAGAGAGATCATAACAGGAGAGTAGACAGAGTTGATCAATGACAAGTTTGTATTATAATACAATGTTGTACAAGATCATTGGCATAGAGGATGATGCACAATGATGGTAGATGAGTAGCTATGGAATATGATTACTCAAGCTTACAAAAAAATCAGTCAAATGGGCTGAATGATGGTGTTATCTGGCGACTTTTCCAAAGTCCTTTTATCACTTGCTTCACAATTTGAATTCAAATTCAAATTCTTGGCTCTCTCCATAAAGTGACTCCTATAGTGTAGGCAATATTCTTTCATTAGGAAATCATAGCTATATTTTCTCCTAACTTCCACAAATTTTGGATTTTATAAAGATTCTTCAAGTAATTGACTTTTACCAATGGTAAATGACTAGCTATCACAAGATGTGGTTCACATGAACCAATTAGTGAAGCAAGACATGTCCATAGAATTTCTCTATGTCAAATGTGAAGGCTTGGGTAAATTGCACCAACATGTTACCTATTTGAATGATCAAGGCTTTGTGGCAAGCAAGTCAGACTCTTCTTTATTTGTTAAGAAGAATAAATGAGAGGTCATCTACTTATGTATCTATGTAGATGATATCATTATTACAAGTAATGAGTCTGGTGGTATCAAGCATGTCAAGGCTCAATTGATGAGGGAATTCAAAATCAGTGGTCTAGGATTGTTAACCTACTTCCCTGGTTTGGAACTTGTGTATACATATTCAGGTGTATTTATCATACAAAGGAAGTAGATACATGATATGTTGGTAAGTTTTAAGATGGAGAACACTAAAGTTGCAGGTGCTCCTATGGAGATCAGCCATAAGCTAAGTTCACATGAAGGTGAACTACTTGAAGATGTTATAGGTTATCAACAACTTGTGGGTATTCATAATTATGCTACTTTGACAAAAGTAGATATTGCATATGTAGTAAGCACATTAAATCAGTTCATGCATGTACCAAGAAAGCCACACATGGAAGCTGCAAAGAGGGTGCTTAAGTATCTAAAGGGTATGATAAATGAGGGATTGTTCTATCCCTTTACTTCTGACATAGATACAAAGATGTATTCTGATGTAGATTGGGCTGGCTCCAAGGATGATAGGAGGAGCACTTTAGGGTACCTGTCTTTTGTAGGTTCAAAACTCATATCTTGGTCATCCAAGAAGCAACCAAATGTGGTCTTATCTTCCACAGAAGGATAATATAGAGTTTTGGCAAATGCAACTCAGGAAGCTATATGGCTTAAGCAATTGTATGTAGATTTAGAGATACATTCCTACACTCCAATTATCTTTGGAGATAATACTAGTTCACTTCACTTGGCTGCTAATCTAGTGTACCATGCCAGGATTAAGCACATTGAAGTGCACTATCATTATGTTAGGGAGAAATTACTAAGAAAGGATATCCAATTATCCTATGTGTTAAAAGGGGACTTCCACCACGTCCGCTTTTAATCTCTTTCGAGTTCTTGGGGATGGTAGGGGTGTGACAATGCAAAGGCCCTTTATGTGATTTTCCCAACTTAACTATCAAATTAAGTAGCACGCTACTATCCAGTATAACTTCTTCTACACCGTATTACTGTTCATATTTCGGTTATTCCTTACACCGTATTTAACGCACGAATTAATGATCACCATCGCACAGACTTATTAACGTGAACATAACATTACTGTGTTAATAAATAATTACTATGACTTAACAAAGACAGAGTGACAGTACTCAGAATATTTGTAATCTGCACTACGACATCTCCACAAGGTCGCAAATCGTCCATACATACAGTCTGGCGATCCCATCTCCTCTACCACCGGAGAGCATCGTAATGTCTCTTCATTAATGGTTAAAAGGGTTACATCACTTTGCTACAACCTTTCAGTACGTGCGGTATATGAAAAATATAAAATTACAGTGTGCCAATCCGGCGGCCTAACACTGGCATGCACGGTGGACTCGAACCCGCAACGAAACTAGACTTAAGGCTCATCTACAATACCTTGTATATACATAGTTCGGGCTAATTTAAAAGTTCTGGTGATTTTCTATTGTAATGAATCCAACATTAGTTTTAATGTTTTCGGCTCCACCAACTCTACGTCAGTGCGTACTGAACTCGTCGAAATAACCTCACTTATCAAAGCATCGGTCTGCGATTGCAAAACGGCTTCTTACAAATAAAAATCATTGGCAAGGGCTGCATCTCGGCTCAATCTCATATTTGCAATTTGACCATCAATTTTGGATAGTCGCTCTGCTTGAAAGCCTAGCTGCTTTTCTCTACGTTCGAGCTCCTGAGCTTGATATTGAATTGTTTGATAATAAGCATCTCTTTCTTTCATAGTCCCTGCTAAGTCCTTCTTAAGTTGAATTGTCAGACTCGTCTGTGCTTTTAGGGCGGAATTCACCTGAAAAAGATCCACAGATGCGGTTTGTAATTCTGCAGTAGTCTGCTTAGCCAAAGTAGCCATTTCTTGTCCTCTCTGCACGACCTCATCAAGCTCAACGCGAGTTTCATCTAAAAGATTACCGAGAGCAATCCGAGCATCCTCCTTATCCTGTAGCAACTCATTTAATTGCTTGATTTCTTCATCACGAGCAATTAAAAGAACATCCTTGGCTTTTAACTCAGCCAATGCTACATCTCTTTGAGCAATTATATCATCTTGCTCTGTTATCCAAGCTTGAAGTTGCTGAAGTTGAACCTGCAAAGCATGGTTCTCTGCCTTAACTGCATTTGCTTCTTCTTATAATGGGGCAATATCTGCCTCTAAAATATCCACTTTGTGCTGTAATTCGTGTCTGATAGTGTCAATTGCTATCTTCAATTGAATAGGTAACTGCTGAGAAAATTGGATCAAAAGTTGACCCATCGATTCAAGTTCATGAAACATCGGGGTCGGAGAAAGAAGGGCAAGAATGGGTTGGGATGTAGAAGAAGAGCACAAATGAGGGGAGGGTGGTGGAGAGTAATCGAGAGAAGAAAATGAAGTAGTGGGGACGTCAAGAACAATAGATGCAACTGGGACAATGGGCTCAACAGTGTTCATGGGTGGCGGAAGTCGAATAATTGGTGTCAAAATGAGGCCGGTGGTATTCTGCTTTGATGCCTCAACCTTGTCGATTACGGCGTCAATCATAGCAATCACATCGTTAAGAATTTCAGCAGCAATATCCCTCACAGAGTCTTGATGCTGCTGATGAGAATCCACCCAAGAAGAAACTTCGTCGGAGTCTACCAGGTTGGCACCTTGTTCCTGCTGCTTAATTGGAGAAGATGGACCAGAAGACTCAACGTGAATAGAAGTAGCAGTATCGTGGAAGACTTCTTCTTCATATCCAGCAGTTGATCCCTGCACTTGGCTCCCAAAAGGACTTATACATCTGCGTTTTCGGTGAAGAAATTGCAACAAGTCTGCATCATCATCTTCCTCATCCTCCAACATTTGCGTAGATTCTTCATGTAGTAAGAAGGGAGCGATTGGAGGTGGTTGCGTAGCTTGGAGCATTGGAAAAAGAAAAGTAAGGATATGGGGTAGACGGGAACGTGGAAGGTCACCCTTATTGACTTGTTTGATAACCGCAACACATTCACGATGAATGCGCTGGAAATAGAATGAAGCAAAATTAACAGACTCACGAGAAGCGATTTCTAGCATGGAATAAAATGGACGAGAAATACCATATGTATGTTTTTGGAGATTCAAAGTGGCTACTAAGAATTACAGAGCTGTGCGCTCGGGTTCAGGTCTACATAAAATGGCATACTCATTAGATGAGTTCCGAGGAAACAACTCTGTCATGGTGGCTACAGGAAGAAGTGGACCATTCTCCAATCCTTTCATAGGGAGGCGGAAAGCTTCAGCAAACGAATCTAAAGTAATAACAATGTGGGATGGTAAACAGGCTATTGGCCAACACTACTTTGTAGCAGGTGTAGAGGCGATGGCAGCAATGATTTGCCATAGAATGGTTGACACTG
Organism: Ceratopteris richardii; assembly: GCA_020310875.1. Lineage (NCBI taxonomy): Eukaryota > Viridiplantae > Streptophyta > Polypodiopsida > Polypodiales > Pteridaceae > Ceratopteris > Ceratopteris richardii. The sequence goes on along the minus strand of CM035429.1, from coordinate 107,993,666 downwards.
CACTGAATGCCAAGGCAATTCAGCGAAGGCCAGAAGACCACGGGTGCGCAAGTACTCACTTACTTCAGGAGTGAGTCCTGCACGAAAGATGGCGACATTCGCGAGAGCTTCCATGGCGCGCACAAATAAAGACAAGAACACAGACAACAAGGAATGCATAATCACACAAACACAATAGCGATTAACAAGAAAAGAAACAAGATTAAGTAGTCACACGGACAACATTAGGCGGCCGAAAACCCTAATCATCACGTGGTATTGGAGAGATATCCATCATAATTACGGCATGCATGCAGGAAAAGAAACAGTAACACAGGGCGGCGATTAATCATATTTAGATACCATAACACGGGGATTACGATCAGTGGTCAACCGAAATACGGGAAAAGAAATAAAATAAATAACATGCGAACAAGACGAGGTACATGTCATCGATTATCGTCCGGTTGGTGATATGGCCGAAGCTTAGAACCATTAATCACTTTTGGCAAGAGAACACCTATTAAGGTTTCCAACTGAAAAGTTGCTGGTTCCACTTGATCAACAATCCGGTATGGACCAAACCACCATAATTTAAATTTTCTAGCAGACCGATTTGCTTTAGCATTATAGAATAACACAAGTTGCCCCATCGTAAACACAGGGGTCTTGAGGAAACAATCATGGGTACAGGCTTGACGAAGTTGAACTTCTTGAAGAGTCATAAAACTTTCCCTGCACTGTTCATCCAATGATCTGAGCATATCCAACCGAAATGGCAAAGAGTCTTCCAGTAGCAATTTTTGAGCTAAGGCAACGTGTAGACTCGGCACTACTACTTCCATCGGTGCAATAGCTTCCAATCCATAAGCAAGCTTGAACGGGGTCATGCCAGTAGCTACCTTGTACGTAGTCTAGTAAGCCCACAAAACTGCAGGTGGTAACTGGTCCCAACGTTTCGGATAGTCCAAAAGCAAATTGTGGAGCATAGTCAACAAAGTCTTATTGGTACTCTCCGCCAAACCATTGGCACGGGGATAATAAGGTGAGCTGAATTTGTGGACAATCTGAAATGTCTCGGACAATACTTGCATTAAGTGGTTAGCAAAGTGTGTACCTTGGTCCGTAACGATTTCCAGAGGCAACCCATAACGAGGAAAAACGTCTTTCATCAAGCATTTAGCCACCAAAACTGTTGTGGCCGACCGTAATGCCCACGCCTCTGCCCACCGAGTTGCATAATCGATACAAGTCAAGATATAGCGGCTGTTGGTGAGAGTAGTCGGGGGTGTTATTGGACCAATAAAATCTAGACCCCACTTCTGAAAGGGTTCCACGGGTAAGACAGGTTGAAGGGGAAAGAAGTGTCTTTGTAATGGTTGTCCAGTTTGTTGATAGGTATCACACTGCTGCACAAACTGAGTCACATCTTTGTACATTGTAGGCCACCAAAGCCCACTTTGCAAAATTTTATGGTGAGTACGATCAGGTGCGAAATGTCCTCCCGAGGGTAATGAATGAGCCATAGCAATAACCGATTCTACTCATGTGGTGGGATACATCGAAGCTTCCGGTTGTATTGTTGCAGTCGTCGGAGTACAAGAAGATCCGGGACTAACCTGCTACTGGAATTGCTGTCTGACTCCTAGCACCAAGGTGAGAAACTGTCCCAAAGGGAGTGTAATTGAAGCCTTAGATAGGATATCCCATACCTGATCTGTTTGGATCATACTTCTCACCGATTATGATGATGATTCTACTATTGGTGGGGTAGAATTTTGTTCATTCGATCTTGCCTTAGGCAGGGGAACCTATGTTACTAGAATTGGATCAGGAAACACAGTTGGCTCTTTAGCCTTTGTATACATGCTGCTCACGGATACCAGGCTCGAACACCTCAACTACGGGTTGCAATTGCTTACCGGATGTGGTCTGAACCACTACTGCTTGTGATTCAACTGGTGAAATATAGACCATGTTGGTCATTGGATTTTGTTGCTCCTTCTTCCTTTTGTCGTACTCTGCTGCATCCTTGCAAAATCTACGGATGTGGCCAATCTCCCCGCAAAAATGACATCGAGGTGGTGGAAGATAAGTACCTTCCGCTGATGTACCCGCCTGCCATCGATTTGAATTAAAATTGGTGTTCCGCTGATCCCGATAATTCCTATATCCTTGCGACTGATTGGTTCACATCTCTGGTGGCACATAATGGGTTGCTGGCTGACCTAGTTCTTGTATGATAGCATTTACAGCTGCTTTGCCCTGCACCTTGGCATTATACATGCAAGTTTTCGTTGAGTGTCCTGTTGTGTTGCAGATGGCACAATACATCTAGTTAAGGGCACATGAAGCACTGGTGTGCCCTGGATTTTTTCACTTGGTGCAAAACATCTGTTTAGCCGGATCATCCGCTACGTTCTTACTGGCTTTTAGCCAGTCCAAGTCTTCTGTGAATCCTCCAACTTTATGCTCTAGTTGCAGGGCCATTGCAATAACAGCATCCAGTGTCATTGCACCCACACAGCGGATGATCATGATTTGTTTAAGGTGCGGAATCAGTTCGTTAATAAGCCATTGGGTTATAACATCGTCCGGTAGATTAGTGTGTGCCGGAGGCATCTACCTTAAGTGAGTTCAAAACAATGTTGCGTATTCTTGAATAGTCTGATGCGGTTTTTGCCGATTTTTCTGCAAATAGTCAAAGATTTCGGTAGGATTTTTCTTCAACCGGAACCTCAATAAAAACGCATCCCTTACAACATCATAGTTAACGAAATGATTAATATCATACTCAGTCAACCATCTAGCTGCTTCATTAACTAAGGTGGCCTGAAATACGATAGCCTTGTACACCGGATCGGGTGGATGATTCACCACTGCATAGCTTATCTCAAAGGTACGCACATGTGCATCAAGGTCTTCACCCGGGAATCCACCGAACTTGGTGTAAGTCACTCCTATTGGAACCGGTCAAACTGGTATAATTGGTTGTTGCTGTTGCTGTTGTTGTTGCTCAAACTGCGGTTGCGGCTATGGGGGTGTCTGCTGCTGAGACTGTGAACCACTCATAGTGCTATTGTGAGTAGTGTTGTTGTTATCTGTCTGTTGAGGAGGTATCTCTTGCCCTTTAGAATCTGTATTGTCCGATTGCTCACCTTCCGGTTCAAAAAGGGTGTTGAATCTCTTACTTATCTCCAAATCGAATAACTTGTCCTCAGCCTTGGTATCGAAACTAGAGAGGTTTGCACCGAACAGTGGTGAACGTAACAAGGATCCACCAGGTAGTACTGCGGTGTCACCGAAAAACTTGAGACTCCCACTAAATTGCACCGAACTCCCACCGGAACTTATCGAACTTTCACCGCACCAGGTTATCTTTTCATCGGAAACAGTCTCACTTGGTAACACAACATTATCACCAAAAATAGTCAAATGCTGACCAGATAATGTCAAACCAACTACGCACTGTGTCTCTGTACACTCAAAAGTCACTGTACCTGCTTCAGAAAGTACCGGAATCTACCGAAATATCATAATGGGTCACCGCAATGGTACTAGAATCACTGCTAACTGGCTCTGATCCTTCGACAACTAGGTTAAATGGTTTGCACTTCTACCACCTAGGGGTGTCCCTAATAGATTTGGAACTGCCCAAAGATGCTGGTCTCTCCTATACTTCGGATAAGACTCGTCGGACCGAGTAATCGACATATATCACCTCTGCAAGCTTGCCTTACGTACTACTCTACCTTACTGATTATTCTCAATCTATTGCCATCTTCCCACAGACGGCGCCAGTGTTAAAAGGGGACTTCCACCACGTCTGCTTTTAATCTCTTTCGGGTTCTTGGGGATGGTAGGGGTCTGACAATGCAGAGGCCCTTTATCTGATTTTCCCAACTTAAATATCAAATTAAGTAGCACGCTACTATCTAGTATAACTTCTTCTATACCGTATTACTGTTCATATTTTGGTTATTCCTTACACCGTATTTAATGCACGACTTAATGATCGCCGTCGCACAGACTTATTAATGTGAACATAACATTACTGTGTTAATAGAGAATTACTGTGAGTTAACAAAGACAGAGTGACAGTACTCAGAATATCTATAATATGCACTATGACGTCTCCACAAGGTTGCAAATCGCCCAGACAGACACTCTGGCGATCCCGTCTCCTCTACCACCAGAGAGCACCGTAATGTCTCTTCATTAATGGGTAAAAGGGTTACATTACTTCGCTACGACCTTTCAGTACGTGCAGTATATGAAAAATATAAAATTACAGTGTGCTAATCCGACAGCCTAACATATGTATCAACTCATTTGCAATGTGCAGACTTACTCACCAAAGCATTGGATGGAACAAATATGAACAAGTTCAAATTGATGATTGGGCTTCAAGAGATCAAGGAGCAATGAAGATCAAACATGTTTTGATTGAGGGGGAGCTGATGGTGCAATGAAGCCCAAACCTACACACTTGATCACCTCACATAAGTTTGATGTATTGACATTACACATGGAAGGATTCATATGTACAACCTCTTGTAACTTTGCTTCCAAATTACATTTGTAAAAGGTCATTAAACCCACAAGGAGTTAGGAAGCATATAATCTCGTAACACTTGGTAGTTGAGTCAAGAGAGAATCAATCCTATACTTTAGGATGCACTTTATTGGTAGAGAATGAATTTGAATTCAAATCCTTGGCTCCAACAAAAGCTATAAAAGAAGATATGAAATGCCATGTGCATCTCAAGGTTCAGAGGTTATATTCATGTATTTTCATTGAGAAGAGGAGCTCAACTCATAGCACACTCATTCTCACTCATTGTGCAATGGATTATTGCCAATGACATTGTACTTTTACATGATTTAATACATACATGTTCATTACTTCCTACTCTCATATCTTTGTCATACTCCATCAGAACAATGAACTTGTCCTTGGTAATGCTTCTCATGATCATTAGATATCAATCAATCTTTTCTCCCTAGTCTGTGAGTGTTACGGCCCATAAAAGTCGGGATGCATGCTTGATTTGCTAAACATATTTCTCTGCATATAGTTTATCATTTTAGAGGATTTCACTCATGATTGGTAGCTTGTTAAGCTAATTGAAGTTCCCCAAAAGCAATTTTATTAATTGCTATTGTACGCAGAAAATGACGCAAAACTATGAGTAGGTGTCTCAATTGAAATAGCAAGTTTTTGGATCTTGGATCCTATGCCTACCTATCTGTTTTGATGCTATCATTAGTGCATCATCTTCCAAACAAGATAAGTGATCATTTGTGCTTATTAGCTAGATAAAGAGGCCCAAAAAACTCCCAAATCATCACTTATACCAAGTGTGAAGCAGGTTTTAGCTACATCAACTGATCTCGTGATTATCCACCATCTCCTCCAAAATTCTTGCCCTCTTCCTTATGGAGGACTTTGTGGAAAGGGTGGAATATTGATAACATCACCTCCCATTTAAGGGGTTAGCTGTAGTGCTATTCCATGGCAAAAAAAATTATGTGAGGTCTTTAAGGAACATTTTTCCAATTATATTGCCCTAGGTTAGGGTGTCCTTGACTTTTTTGGTGACTCTATTGATTATGAGAAGAAGTTACCTCTTCCTAGGAGGAAAACACAAGTAATCTGTAAGCCACCGGATTGGAAATTGTAAAATCTTTTCCTTTTCATATTCTGCACGAATCGAAAGGTCTTGCGTAGAGTTGTATCCATTTATAAATCAATGAAAAGATGCTTTGGTGACGACCAGAAGAATCACCTGACTGTCTGTCTGGGCGATACGTTCTGTGGAGTTTCCGTTGTGTTATGTTGAAGTACTTTTCTGTGCTAGGTTCGAGTCCACCATGCATGCTAGTGTAAACCATCAGAATATTATTTTGTATTATTTAGCCGAATCCTTGTAATTAGAACAGTCGTGCATCGAAAGGGTGTAGGGAAACTGTGTATCGTTTCTTTCTAATACAAAGAATATGCATGGAAGCGACGATAGGGAGTCGTCGGCCTGTTTGGTCTGAGTGATGATCTGGAGTTGATTCCGATTTGGAGTTATATTAATTGCAAACTTATCTGTATGAATTTGTAGTCGAAGTGAAGTAAACATGTATTATGTTATTGTTATTATATTGAAGTGAAGTGTGACGGTATTGTAAAGAAGAAGTGAATGTACTGCGTATAACATGGCTATAATCATTAGAAATGTTAGGCGCTGAAGTGCATTGGAATCTTTTGTAATTGCTGGAATTACTTTATGAAGTTGATTGTCAAAAGTTAAGCACTGAATTGGGAAAATATATATAGGGCCTCTGATTTATCAGACCCCTGACCATCCCAAGAACCCGCGAATAAGAATAACTATAACTTTAATACAGTATAACTTTAACAGTTCCCATCGTATTCCCATGACTACTGATGCTAAACCATCCAACCAAAGACCATACACATACAATGACATGTAGTCAGCCAAAATCAAGGAAGAAATAGACAAATTATTGTCAGCAAGATTCATTTATGAGATTGAACACACCGAATGGGTATCACCTTTGGTAGTAGTGCCAAAGAAAAATGGGAAGCTTAGGGTGTGCACTAGCCTCAAAAAGGTTAATGCAGCCACCATTCAAGATAGTTATGCCTTACCTATTACAGATCACCTCTTGGAGAGGGTGGTAGGCAAGGAAGTGTATAGCTTCCTCAATGGATTCTCGGGCTATAATCAAGTTGCAATTGCCCAAGAGGATCAACACAAAACTACCTTTCCCAGAGAATGGGGAGTGTATGCTTTTAGGGTTATGCCATTTGGATTGACCAATGCACCAACTACCTTCGAGAGATTGATGTGTCATGTATTCAAAGAATTTCGCAGGAAGAGTATGGAAGTGTATGTAGATGATTTGTGCACATATTCTAAATAGCAAGCGAACCACATACCAGAGTTGAGGAAAAGTTTTGAGAAGTGTAGACAATATAGAGTTTGTTTAAATCCAGAAAAGTGCATCTTCATGGTAAGACAAGGAAAAATGTTGGGTCATATAGTGTTTAAGAATGAAATATCTACCGATGAAGACAAGATCAAAGTTATTCTTGAACTCCCCCACCAAAAAATGCAAAGGAAGTGCAAGCATTTATGGGACATTGTGGATACTATCGAAGATTCATCCACATGTATGCCATAATTGCTAAGCCTCTATATGGCTTACTAACTTAGTTCAATTGGAACGAAGATTGTCACAAAGCATTCAATGAGCTGAAAAGAAGACTAAGTTCAGAGCATATTCTAAAGATACCAAATTGGAAGAAACCATTTCATATCCATGTAGATGCTTCCAAATTTTCCATAGGATGTATCTTATCTCAGTTGGAAGATGAAGGAAAACTTGATCATCCTATAGCTTATGCTAGTAGGCATATCAATCAAGCTGAACGTAATTACACTATCATTGAACGAGAAGGGTTAGGAATGGTATATGCGGTAAAGAAATTTCAGCACTACTTATTAGCGAACAAATTCAAATTCTTTATTGATCATCAACCCCTACTATACCTAGTCAATAAACCCTATAACACGGGAAGACTAGTGAGATGGAACCTTTTGTTAATGGAATTTGATTTTGAAGTTGTGGTTAAAAAAGGAAACATAGATGTTAGAGTTGATCATCTCTCTAGAATGACACATGGAGAACCCCCAACTGGAGTGGCGGATGACTTGCCTGACACTTATCTATTCAACTTTGAAATTTGTCCATAGTGGGTTGAAAAATTGATACCTATACTCACCCATGGACATAGTCATCGGATTAATTCAAGTAAAGCCCAAGAATTATGGAAGACCCTTAATCTTCACATTGTAGTGGGAAGCCTATACCATCAAGATTCTAACGGACTTCTCTTGAGGTGTGTAGATGATGAAAAACAAGAAAATTGGTTGAAACATGCACATATAAACCCATGGAAGAAGCATCAAAGCATCAGTGGTACAATACAAGAACTAAAACGAGCAGGAGTTTATTGGCGAGGAATGTCTAAGGATGTTCACAAGCATGTAGCAAGTTGTCTCAAGTTTCAAGAAGAAAGACCTAAGAAGAACTCGACACTATGCTATTCCACAATAGCACCTAGATGGAGTTTGCCTTTAGTAAAATTCTTAAGGACACATGAACCTGGAAGGAGCAAGCCTCACAAGAAAACCAGCTCTTGAGGAGCAGAGTAAAGATTATAATTGGAGATGGCCCATATTGGGGCAATAGGAGGTCATTTTTCGGCGGATAAAACTACAAAAATGATCCTCTTTGCTGGATTATGGTGGCCAACTTTATACAAGGATGCTACTACTTACGTTCAAAGATGGGATGTATGTGAAAGAACAAAATAACTGATATGAAGAGATGAGATGCCATTAAGACCCATGATCAGTGCTAGAGCTTTCACTAAATAGGGTATAGATTTCATTGGACCAATTAGCCCGCCAGCTAAAGGGTATCATGTTGAGTACATAATCGTAGCTATGGATTATTTAACCAAATGGGTGGAAGCAAAGGCCACTAGGAAGAATGATGCAAGAACCACTGCCAAGTTCCTCTTTGAGAATATCTTCACGGGGTTTGGACTACCCATCAAAATTGTGAGTGATCGAGGCTCACACTTCATTAACAACATGATAGAGACTTTGATGAATGAATTCCTAGTAATTCATAAGAAATCAGCCCCTTATCATCCGCAAGCCAATGGACAGGCCGAAAGTTCCAATAAAGTGCTTTGTACCATTTTAACCAAGATAGTAAATAATAAATGATCAGATTGGGATAAGCAATTACATCATGCCATTTGGGCCTTCCGAGTTGTGTAGAAGATTGCTATAGGCACAACACCTTTCAATCTCATGTACGGACAAGATGCAATCTTACCAATTGATTTTCTGATTCCTACTCTTCAAGTAGTTGAAAGATATGAGTGGATTGGACATGAATTGTCCCAACAATTGGATCAGATTGAAAGATTACATGAGACTAGAATACAAGCAGTAGCGGGCATTTATGCGGCCAAGAGGAGAAAAAAGACCTACTATGATGCCCATATCAAAGATAAGGGACTCAAAAAGGGGGACTTAGTCCTGGTGTACACCTTGAAACAACACGGTAAGAAATTGCAAAAGAGAGGACATGGACTGCTGATAATTAACTGTATCTCTACAAGTGGAGCGGTGAATCTAGCCACTTTGGATGGAGAAGTTTTGCCAAACTACATAAGTGGTTGTCATGTGAAGACGTACTTAGAACCATTAATGGACAAGATGATGAGTAGATTACTTAAAGCAAGACATCGAAAGGAAGAAGACGAGAGAATGAGAGAAGAAGCAAGGCTCAAAGCATTGGAACGCATAAGAAAGAAAAAAGAATGGATGAGAGATACCGGCAAGGAGAGGATCCACAATAGAACCTATGACCATAAAATAACCAATCAAAAAACCCTACCTCAATTTGGGAATAGGAACAAAGGAATACCACCTAGTAGACGCATTGATTGATATTGGAGCAGCATTAAGTTGCATACACTTATCTTTGGCCAAACAATTAAGTATGTCACTTAATCCAACTAAGGCCTACATGTTGGGCATAGGAGGAAACACCATCGAATGTGTAGGAGAGGTCAACCTATCTCTATGCCTAGGAAACAATTCAATGCCTCAAAATTTCTTAGTTTGCCGAGATGATGATCTCATGGAAGAGTTGGTGTTAGGTCAAGATTGGATATACGCATTTGAAGTAACTATCTAGTAAGCCTTAGGTTATATATCCATGAAGATTGGACACAAAGAGCTCTTTACTCTATTAGATGGAAAACCTCTAAAAATGACTGGTGTGAAATGTAACAGTGCTAAATGTGTGTCTACATGTGAACCTCCACCAATTTTGAACCATGGTATCCTCGTGTCCACATCTATCTCGAATCCTGAAATCCCTTCTCTTCTTACTCATGACTCCTGACTTGACCCATCATCTCTACTCAACCAAATGGAGAGACAAGTGAGGATCTTACTACGATTCCGCTACAAGGAACCATACGACCAAACATGAAGTCAACACCAATACAAACATCTGCGAGAAGAAGGATGCGACAAATATGGGTGTGTAAAGATCAGTTAGACATATATCAGTCTCAATACAAGGAGAGTCAAAAGGAATCCATTCAAAGAAGGTACTGACTTGAATCTTCAATTATATATAGGTCCACAACCATAGTGCAAATCTGGATACCAAAAATATTGAAGGCAACTCAACCATCAAGAAATCAAATATGGATACCCAAAATAGCTATCAAGCTTACTAGGGAGCAAACAACCAAAGTACAACGGAATGAATGGCACCACAAACGACTCTTCAAAAGACACACGACTCCCATGAAACAAATGCCACGATGGAAATAAAAAGGAGCTCTGACTGCAAGTGGATATGAATGGCAAGTGGAGGTATCGCAAACCCAAATGTCTTTAGTAAATGTCAAAAATCTCAAAAAGGAGCTACCAAGCCCCAAATTTTGAAACATGTGGATTCCTAAGTTCGACATGCCATCAAAAGTGATCCAAGCAACACATTCCGCTCCCACTCATAATGAGTCCTATGCACCTCGAGTAAGCATACTAGGGCCACATTACAAGGCCATACATAAGAGAATCAAATAAAAGACGATGAAGAAAAAAATAAAAAGCAAAGATTTCTCAATAAGAAGAACCACCCTCTGCCCAAAGCCCCCCAAGGGCACGTATCAGGCTTCATGTGCATCAAGCTTTAACGAGAAATAGGCAAGACCCGAGCACAGCGAATAAGAAATAAAAGCTCAACCCATTTGGATGCTCAAGAACTCTAGTGAGGTCGAAGGACTCTAATGAAAGGTGACTAATAACAAAGTCACCTTAGCCGCTACATGCGTGGGGTGAGAAGAAATAAGTAGGCCTCAGTAATGCAATTCCAACATAGGGAGGTTGAACCATAATGAAAGGTGAATAATAGCAAAGTCACCTTAGCCACTGGGTGCACGTAGTGGAAAGATAAGAATAGGCCAAAACCAATGCAAGAGGTCCCCAGTTATTATCAGTTCCTTGACTACTGGTACAAATATATCATTACGAATTCCACAGGAGCTAGCAGTGGTCAACTATATAGAGGCTATCAGTTAATAAGGAACCAGATCGACTATGGGCACATAAATAGAGACAAGAAGCAAAGCTTGTCAAGGGACAACAAAGACATAGAGGTGGAGAGTGTTGCAGAGAAAACAAAGCACTAAAGAGGAGCCCCAAAATTTTCAAAAATATGGGCATAAGTTTTCTTCTTCAAATGCTTATGGAAACCTCATAAACCCATGTAAAGTCACTATAGGAGTCCTCTAGATGCATAAATCCCAAGAAATGTATCACAATCCTTGTAAATAGGAGGAAATTAGGGTTTCTACAATAAAGTGCCGATCCCCACTACATGCACTTGTTCGTGATAGAAGAATAGTCTCTTTTGTCACAAGTCTTTAAGCTCGTGCTTAGGTACACAATGTGGAACATAGGCATTTAAATTGGTGCAAATGGCCAAAAACTTAGAAACATGATATGCTTTATGCTTTAATAATCTTTGAAAAACGTTTCCCATAATTATATGTAGTGCATGTGAGGAGATGGTGAGATTATGTCTAGAGATGAGCACGTGTTGCATAGATCTTACTCTACACCCACCAAACTAACTCTAGGGATGCCTAATCGACCTTTTTAGCTTCACAATGATGCGTTTAGAACCATCAAGTACTTTGGAGCATCACTCTTAATTGTTTGCATCAAAACAGATAACTAGAATATGTAAGGAATGAAGAGAACCTTCCATTTTGGGAATGGAAGGTCTTAGTATTATGCTAAGAGCTCATGACCTGGTATGAATTGGCCAAAGAGCTTTTGCACACATCTAATTGGAGTTTGTACCTAAATAAATCAAGTTATTGCATGAATTTGGTTGCACCATGCAATGAGAAATGAATCTAGCAAGTCATGGGGGTCATCTTGACTTTTTAGGATTTAGAAGGGTGTGTAGACACAGTCACCTTACTCACTTCATATCTCGAGATCAGCAAAACCAAACTTAATGGAACTTGATACGTAGATAGTAGACTCAATTTAACTATCCCAAGTTAAAGTATAGAAAATGCATAAGTACACATAGAGAAAGTGATTCCACAAGGTCCCTATAATGATGAAGATGCAATAGTAGACAATATATGGAAATTTACTTAGAAGAATGTATTAAAATGTAAATGCTATTGAACATTTGATACAAGGGAAGTGAAGTAGACTACACATAGGTAGTGTGAGCTCAATGTTTTCTCACTAAAGTAGCTCAATGCATCTCGAACTGACTCTCTTATCCTATGACTAAAATGTACGTGTATTTATACACATGTTGTGAGTTTTAATTTGAGTTTTCCCTCACTTACAAGTGATTCTACACTTTAGGGACTTAATTAATCTAAATCCTTTAACAAGTAAGTCGTGGGTACACTCTCCTAACTTCATGAGATTCCATCTTTTTTTGACTTTTACATTTATCCAAAATAATTGCACTCAAATTGAGAAGCACGTGATCATATGTGGTTCTTCATGTGAGATGATAAATAGTTGTGTAATGGTGAGTCATTAGCATAGCACATAGGCTTGCTAATTGCACCAACAACTTCCCCAATTTGCTTACATGCAATGCCTTTGTAATCATATTTTGACATTATTGATGAGCTGATACATATGAGAGCTATAGCTCTGTACTCATCATCTTCTTTCTGACATAATGATAAAGAAATTCTATATGTTTAGTCCTAGCGTGATAGAGGGGTTAGCAGCAAGATGTATGAACTAATATTGTCTCTAAATATATGTGGAGTGTAAGTGCTTAACCCTAAATTTGAATATAGGGTTGTAATCCACATAGATTCTTGTGTAGCATTTGCACGTCCTCTGTATTTAGCCTCTATTGATGAAAAGAAATTGTGGGTTTCTTCTTGGAGGACCATGAGATCAACTTTGTACCTGCAAAAGTAAGATATATAGATGTGCTTCGCCTATCATCTTTAGAGCCTACCCAATCTAAGATTTTAACATCTATATCAATTGTATAAGGATAATATAACCTTTCACTGATTGTGCCCTTTAAATACTTTAGAATTCTCTTGGCTGCTTCCATGCCAGGCTTCGCTAGAGTGTGCATGAACTGACCTAGCACATTAACTTAATAGTAGGTACCTACTCTAGTTAGAGTAGCAAACTTCAAGCTTCCAACTAGATCATGATAGCTAGTTAATTCCTCAATTAGCTCAACTTCATAAGCACTTAGCTTCAGAATTACCTCCATGGGTGGTGTATCTACAACGTTTTTCTCTCCCATCTTGAATTTAGAGAGCATGTCTCCAATGTACTTTCTTTGAGCGAGGAACATAATTTTCTCTATGTACACCACTTCCAAACCTAGGAAGTATGTGAGCAAGACAAGATCACTCATCTGGAACTCTTCCTTTATTTGAGCATTAATCTTACTGATTCCATATGCACCATTTCTTGTAATGATTATATCATCTCCATATACACATATGTATATGACCTCTAAATAATTCCTCTTAATGAAGAGGGAAGGATCTGCCTTGCTTACAATAAAACCTTTATCCTGCAAATAAGTGACAAGTTTATGATTCCAAGCTCTAGGAGCTTGGTTCAAGCCATAGAAAGCTTTCCTCAACCTGCACACATGTTCATGGTATGTTTGATCTTCAAAGCCAGGAGGTTGAGCCATATATACCTTCTCTAAGATCCAACCATTCAAGAAAGAATTTTTAACATCCATTTGATACATTTTCAAATTCCTGGAAGATGCAACAAACATGAGTACTCTAACAGTAGGCATTTTTGCAATAGGTGAAAAAGTTTATTCATAATCAATACCTTGGTTTCGTGCAAATCCTTTGGCTACAATCCTTGCTTTGTACCTGTTCATTGAACCATAAAAATTCTTCTTTACCTTGTTTATCATCTTGAACCAATAAACTACATAGATGAAGTCTTGGGTACCAACTCCTAAGTTTGATCCTCCTCTAAGGCTTCTATTTCTTCTTCCATGGATTTCCTCCATTCTGGCTCCTTCTTGGCTTCTTCATATGTAGATGGTTCTTCAGAGTTTGAGTCCTATGTTATATATTTTGAATGTTTTGTGACCAAAGAAGTGTCACAACCATACCTTTCTAGCTTTTTCTTCTCTCTACTATACCTTCTTATAGTTTGTTGAGATGATTCTACTACATCTCTCAACTCCTACACTTTAGATTTGTCTTTGGAGCTTCAAGAATTGTTTTCCCTTCTAGGAATCTTCTAATCATCATCAAAATCACTTGACGCTTCAAGTGTGTGCTCATTCCTTTTTGACAATGTTGGAAAGTCTTCCTCTAGATCATACAGAAGTTTCATTTTCCTCTACTCACCTTCAAACCAAGATTTCTTGTCATCAAAAAGAACATCTCTACTTACAATGAAACCTTTATTGCTTGGATTGTATAGCCTATAACCTTTTGTATTAAGATCATAGCAAATAAAGATGCATTTATTTTCCTTTGGAGCCAATTTGCCTTTGATTCATGATGGTATGTGTGCATATGCTATGCACCCAAAGATCCATGCATTTTCTTTGCCTTTGGATCCAATTTGACTTTGATTTGTGAAGGTTTGTATGCATATGCTATGCACCCAAAGATCCTACAATGATCAAGGCCACGTCTTCTTCCATTCCATGCTTCATAAGGTGTCATCCCATCCAATGCTTTTGATGGGTGTCTATTGATTAGGTATGAGGCTATGGATACAGCCTCTACCCACAAGTAATTTGATAGATTCTTCTCATTTAACATTCACCTTGCAACCTTCACTATGGTTCTATTTCTCCTTTCTACCACTCCGTTTTGCTCTAGGGTATACCTGATAGTAATCTTTCTTTTGATTCCTCTCTCTTGAAGATAGGAATCAAAGTCATCGGAGAAATATTATCCCTCTCCATCTATCCTTAGTCTCTTTAAGGATTTTCTTGTTAGATTTTCTACAAGTGCTAGATATTTCTTGAAACATGAAAACACTTCATCTTTATGCATCCTAAAGTATAGTATTGTCCATTCACTACAATCATCAATGAATGACACATAATACCTGGATCCAAAGATTGAAGGCTCCTTGCTTGGTCCCCATATATATGTATGGACTAGCTCCAAAAGATCTCCATGAATGTATCCCTTCTTTGTGTGCTAGAGAAACATATCTTTTTACAACACTTTAATACACACAATTTGAATATTTCTACATGGAGAAACAACCTCCTAAAAATGGACTATCTATCTTTGTTCCTATCTACCTATATGCAAAGACACAACTTCACTATGTGCAACCTTACTCAAAGTTGACTCACAGAACAATCATGAGATTTACACAACACTTGCTACGTTACATAAAAAATAAAACATAAGTCCAATCACCTTCAATTGCTAATGAAGAAGAAGTTATAACCAAAACAAGATGCTACTAGAAAGTAGCTCATTGCATATGAAGGGAATAAGCAATGGCTAACTATAGAGAAATATAGCAAATGAAATGTCTAGCTTAGGAGGGGGTTTGCTTTTAGCAGCTTCCTAACAATACACAATAGCTTGCAAACACAGTAGAGGTCATCGATATCCACTTTCAGCTTGGATTCATACATATATAGTTTTTGTAAAATTGCTCCTATAAGTTTGCAAGAATCTATCAATCACTCGCTTGAAATTTTTGGTAAGCTATGACTTAGGAAAGTGTTTAGAACATCTAAGTAGTAGCTCAAATTTGATACAACACCTCCAAATGATTATTTCCATATATTATCTATGCACTTTAGCTTTGAGCTAAGTGTTATGTCTAGATATTTTACACCCCTTCAAGCCTTGAACATAGATCTATCATATCAATGTCTCTCTTGAATTTTAGCAACTCTAATCCTTTCAAACCTTTTGTAAACATGTCTGCAAATTGATCCTTGGTACTCATTTGCCCCACCTTCACCTCCTTTGAAATCACCTTCTATCTAGTGAAGTGGTAGTTTACTTCAAGGTGCTTGGACCAAGCTCAAAAAATGACATTTGAGGTTACATTTACACTAGTCATTTTGTCACAAATGATAGGAATATATTTCACCTACAAACTCAAATCTTTTAGATGCCATTCTAAATTAGAAAATAAAATGAAATCCTTGCAGTAGTACTCTCCCCCTTTTAATTCCATCTCCTTTTAGGAAAGTTCTTTGAAAACTTTAAATTGACTAAACAATTCAACCTTTCACTTCATACAATAAAAACATGTCATTATTATGTAATCATCGAGTTAAATAATAGAATACCTATTACCTTGAAATAGGGGCTCCTTGGCTAGTCCCCATACATCAATGTGAATGAGTTCCAATGAAAATCTTGTCCTTTGTGTACTTCCCTTGAATGCAAGCCTCACATGATTCCCAAATTGGCATGCTTCACACAAATGTTGCATAATTTGAGAATGGGAATTCGGACCAATACTTACCATATCTCTCCTTTGTATATCCTTTAGCTTTTGAAGGTTTATGTGTCGATTATCTTCTGCAAAAAATCCACTTGAGCTATTTTCTTGCTCCCAAATGTCAAATAGACCATATGTCATCAGAGTGGTCTTACCTCCATAGTGAATAGTCTTCCTTCCAACTTTCCTTGGACTATTAGCTTGTAGAGTTTCCTTGGTGCTTCCACAAAGTTCCCTTTTTTTTGAACTTGACTAGATACCCTCTTTCAACAATTAGTTCTTGGTCTTCCTAGAGATCTTATTATGTGGTAATTGTACACATTGAGGATGAGATATCCATGAAGAAATTGGAAAGGTCTTTTGAGGTATCTAGGTGAAAAATAAAGTGCATGATTTTCATAATGCAATGTTCTCATCTTTTGAATCTTATGATGGTTCTTTGATATGGAATGTTGATTGGTTTATTCTTGAATCCGTTTTATCTCTTCTTCTTATGACATTTGAGTAGCATATGATCATGATTTGAAACACTAAAAGCATAATGCATTGACCTTTAGATGTTTTCTTTCCTTTGGTATAAGTCTTATAACCCTAGTATTATCTAACAACATGGTTTCTAGTTACAATTATTCCAACATATCTTGTTGAGGGAGTGCATTAAACTTGTATTCCTAATCTCCAATATAAGTCTTCTTCTTATGATTTCTCTCAAACAATCTACTAGCACACTCAATTGCATTTTTCATGAGTTTGTTGAAAGTAACTACCTTGGTCATGGCTAACCTGAATTCCTTGACATCATCACATAAGCCCCATTGAAATTACTCGATAAACTATTCTAACTATGTCAGACATTGGGTTTGAAACCAGCCAAAACTCATGTGAAATCTATTAAAAAAGCTAAAGAGCTCTTTTTTTAGGATAATTTTTAAAGAGAACGTTTGTATGGGAAAATAGAGAGCTTGTAATCTTAATGAAATGAATACACTTCATTGTTCTATATCATTTCCTCTACCTTATGTGTGCATCTAGTTTGCTTCTCACCTTTATCACTACATGCATTACTTGCTCACTATTTTAATATCACCCTCATGTCTCCATTGAATGACAATACCAAGGTGGATATTTGTCGATGTTGACACTCATCATTGTCGAATGAATGCGCAAAGCGTAAATCCAACCAAGTTATTTTTGATCCAGGCAATCACTCAAGCCCAATCCTTACAAAAAGTTAATCAAGGAGAGAAAGCAAAAGAAGCAAAATTTAAAATGAAAGCGACAATCCATTAGAAAGAAAACTTGAACATCAAAAGATGCTCGAGAAAGAGTGAAGCTAAAGTGGTGAAAGAAACTAGCTGAATTAGAGGGTAGTCTCAAAAAGATTGCAGATCTCACATCTCAAACCTCAACATGGACACCACCCATGCGAAATTCAGGCTTAGTCCTTGTAGATCCCATTCCTGAAGTCTTAGGTATGATGTCCAAAGAATACTAGGCATAAATTAGAGAAGGATCAAATGTAGTTGAATTAGAGAAAAGTTTTCCTAAAGCAGATTAATGTTTTACAAAGGTAAATGATCAAGTAGTTACAAGCTATAGTTCACATGAATCATCAAGTGCTAGTTCCACACAATGTCTTCCATGCTAAGCCAAATGTGTAGGCTTGAACATTTGCACCAACATCTTTTGATGCCTCCTTCTTGTAGAAAAACATCAAATTTAGTTGAGAAGTTTTCTCGACCACCATCTAATCTGAGCTTCTTGAGACATCTACCTGTTTGATTTTGTACAAGAGCAAGATACTTTTTGAAACAATTGAAAGCTTCATCTTTATGCTTCATAAAGTATAGAATCTTCCATCTGATACAATCATCAATAAAAGATACATAATATTTTGAACTTGAAATAGAAGGTTCTTTGCTTGGACCCCAAACATCTGTGTGGACAAGATCCAATAATTCCTTATGGATATAGCCTTTCCTATTTTGCCAAATTGACAAGCTCCACACTTGTATATCATATGTTGTTTTGTGATGTTGGGCAATCCAAGTACACTTTGATCCTTGCAAATTTGTTCAAATTTCTCTCACCAATATGAGCAAGCCTTTTGTGCCATACCTCCAATTCAGAGAGTGTTTGAGATCCATAGCTAAATAATGCTACGTTTCTTCGTGTCGTCCACTTCAAATGTGAAGAGTCTTCTTGTCTTTTCTCCCTTGGAATTTTTTCTAAATCCTTTCTTGGGGTCTTCCACATATGATCCATGCCTTGTAAACCTAACCTGCAATCTCTTCTCCACAATTTGTCTAACACTTATCAAATTTTTTGTTATGGTAGGTACATACAAAACCTTGCCTAGAAGATTCATGTTGCCATCTGATTTCTTGACATTACCTACTTTGTATCATCACATATCTACACTTCATGTTTATTTCTGGGATGCTCTAAATCAGAGAGCAATGCTACATTTCGTGATACATGATTTGAGCACCTTGATTCAATATAGAAAACATGATCATCATCCTTACCCTACTTCAATGATAGGTTCATGAGGAGTAGTGAGTCTTCTTGACTTTGATCTTCAGTGTAGCTGTTGTAATACTTTTATCCATTGTACCTTCCTCTATTTGATCCATAGCCACCTTTATTGAATCCTCTTCCTCTAGAATTTCTTGGGTTCTTGTAACATTCCTTAGTGGTATGATTAGAGAAACCAAAAATGTTACAAGATTTAGATGTTTCTGGTCTCCCCCTGCCTTGCTTTCCTCCTCTACCTCTTCTTCTAGCTTTTCCTCTACCTGTGAAGTTGTCTTGGAAAGAACTACTTTCATCTTCAGTCTTCTTAGACTTTGAGTTATCAATAGCTTTAGCTTTATGACTGTATAAGGCAAAAGATTGATTACCTCTTGAGGATCCACCATTCTTGCTTATCTTTGCTTCATGTGTGAAGAGTTGGCCCATAAGATTGTTGAGGTCAGGCACTTGCATGTCCATGTATAGGTCCATGGAAGTAATGAAAGATTCCCACTTGTCATCAGCCTTGATTCCATTGATGATTTTCCTTATGATTTTCTCTTCTTCAATTACCTCTCCAATGCTTCCTAACTGATGAGAGATCCCCTTCATTTTGGTGACAATCAGTCACACTTTTCTTGGGATTTCTCTTCAAGGTAGTAAACTACATCCATAGCTGGTTCTTCCTTGCTCTAATATTTGAAGAAAAGAAGGAAGCAAGTGCTCTCTAAGTTTCTCTTGAGGTCTTGTATCCTTTCACATGAGGTAAGAGAAAATCAAAGATTTACTTTAAGATGTAGGATCTAGCTAGTGCATCCTTTGAGCACCAAGTTTTAAGCCTTTATTGCTCTTCATGTGATGGTTGTCCTTTGCTTCTCATTGTTGGCATGACTTCATCTTCAGACACGTATCCAAATAGATTTCTTCCTTGAAGGTAGGCCTCCATCCTCAAAGACTAGGCTGAGTAGTTGTTTTTATCCAATTTGTCAATAGTGGAAGGAAATCCATCTCCCATATTGATTTATCTTTGCTCTGACACCACTGTGACGGGACATGGGTGATACAATCCAAATATCTGCCTGGTGTTGCAAAACCTGCTCTACACCTGCCAAGATAGTTTCAGAGATGATAAGTAGATACCTTGTGCTTGCTAAGGATGCATATAAACCATCCTAGTCCTTTTGTTGTATCAATCTCAAATTGATTCATCAAAACAAACTAGTTGGTATGAAATGGATGAAGTAAAAAACTTTATATTTTGGGATGGATTGCACTCTAAAAATTAACTCAGAGCTCATAGCCTCCTGAAAATTTAACAGAGATCTTTTGCACACTTTTAATTAGATAGATAATTAATCTATAGCAACAAATTTGATATGAAACATACTGAGAGAAATCAATCTAGCAACACACAGCTTGAACATAGATTTTCCATCTAAGATTCTAGGAAGAACCATGCATATGAGATGATAAAAGCTAGACCCTTTATGAGAAAATTACAAACAGTGCAAGATTGGCAAACTTCAACACTTGAGATCAAAGATTTCTACTACATTGAGCTACTCCAAGTATTCATAGTGGTGTCAAAGAAACGTCAAAATGGGTGATGGCTTTCCCTCAATGATTGAGAATATTGATAGGAACAACTATGGTGCTCTGCACATCAGAATGGAAGCTTACATGCAACATAGATATCTCTATGGAATTGTAGGAGGGGATGAAGTTATGCCTACTTCAAGATCCAAAGGAGGACTTACACAAGAGGAGACTAAGAAGCTTACACTTTGGTGTGTAAGAGATGCTCAAGCCAAGTGATATATATTAAATTATATCTCTGATTTCTTGTTACCACATATTTGAGGATGCAAACCAACTCAAGAGACTTAGGATGCACTTGCGACCTTCTTCTTTGCTAGCAACAAAGCTAGGAGGAACCATCTATGGATTGATTTCTACCAAATGAAGAAGATAGCAAAGCAAACTATCACAAATGTTTTCACCAAGGTCAAGCCGATTTATGATCACTTATCTTCAATGGAATAAAATTCTGAGAAAAACTCTGAATGGAATAAAAAATGAAAAGCAATGGCAATATTTCACTACAACATATGATCTCATCATCAATGTGCACACTCCTCACTTCAACATATTCCTTGGACAACTCTTCAATCAAGAGGCCAACAAAAATTTGAAGGAAGATAACTCTTATCAAGGTTATTCAATGAGTGATCTTTATGAAGATAAGAAGATATGAAGCACAAAGGAAAGAAGAAGGAAGATGATGATGAGGAGATTTCTCGGGCCAACTATGTAGGCAAGAGAAAGTGGTAATGGAAGAAGAAAGGAGAAAAGCATGAAAAGTCAAAAGGACAGGATGGTCAACCTTATGACATCTGCAACAAAACCAATCACACCAATAAAAATTGTTGGTTCAATGGGAGGACTGAGAAAGGAGCTGGTAGAGGTGGATTTGAAAACACTAGAGGTAGAGGTCGATAGAACTTCAAAAATTGTGAAGAGAGATGGTGGATGCAATCCAAAGATGAGTAGGTGCTGCTACAAGCAGCTTCACACCAGCCAATTGAGACTTCAGAGTTGATTAGTAGACCCTTTAAGCTTCCTAAATCCACCAAAATATCAGCCAAGCACTTTGGAACATGTATCCCAAAAGTTTAAGTCAAGACAGACTAGTTGCAAAATGACTAGCTCCCAAAACTTGTTATTTTTGGACATACACCTGCTGGAAAAAATGAACAATGCTCTCAACCTGATAGGAATTAGAAAAATTCCTTTTGGGCAAAGAAAATAGACTTAGCAAGCTTCTCAATCCAAATTGAAACACTTCAAATGATGGATTGAGCACTGAGAACAAGTTTCAACAATTTCTGGAACCTCCCCACAATTCTCGGGGCACTGCAGAGATAGACCAATAAGCAGTAAAATGCTGATATCTCCAAAAGTATTAGCCCAATGACCTTGAACATTTATATGCACAAAGTAGACAGTACGAGCTATCCAACGCAAGTTAAATCACTGAAAAAGGTTCAGTAGAACTCGAGATATGACCTTCTGAAGTTACTGCTCTGAGTGAGTATAGCAGAGAACAAAACAGAGAAGTAGATGATAATAAATGTATAGATTCACATATGATTACAACCACATTGGAAATGAATCTTTGCACAATGGGAGTAGAATGATAGAGCTATGGAGTAAGCTCTTCAATCTCTACAAAATGACATGAAGTGGTCACGTACAAGGCTTGCTAATTGCCTCTTCCTTCTTGCTCCTTTTATAGCTATTCTTGGAGGGAGTTTTGAATTCGAATTCGAATGGCTCCACCTAAAAGTGATCCCCAAAGTTAGGAGATATTCCCTCAGCTCAAAAATTCGTGATTTTAGTAGTTAGAGCCACAAGTTTGCTTTTACATCATGCATGAGGTAAGCCATTCTTTTCCTTTTTTCTTTTTCCAAATACAAGAGATAAAAATGAACTCTTTTACAAGAGGTGTTCACATGACTACACATGTGACTTATAAATGAGAATAATATCAAGCATATCAAGCATGTAGGCTTGGGTAAAATGCACCAACAGCTCCCCCTCAAGCCTAACATGCTTGGCCTTCAAATTAGTCTTCAATTGTCCTTGATTTCCTGCAAGCCAATCATCAACTTGAATCTACTTAACTTTGTACCATCAAGAGCTTTAGTTAACATGTCTGCACATTGCATATCTGTAGAGACATAGGATAATTGAATATCCTTGCTCATTAGCTTCTCCCTTACATAATGTTAGTGGACTTCAATATGCTTGGTTCTAGCATGGTATACCGGATTAGCTGCTAGATGTAGTGAGCTTGTGTTGTCACCAAAAATGTGAGGTGTTGAAGAATGAAGTCCAAGATCTGTGTACAAAGACTTTAACCACATGATTTCTTGAGTTGCATTAGCCAAACCTCTATATTCGGCTTCGGTAGAAGATAATGCCACGGTTGGTTGCTTCTTCGATGACCAAGAAATGATTTTTGAACCTGCAAACGATATATATCCAGATGTGCTTCTTCTATCATCTCTAGATCCAGCCCAATCTGCATCTGAGTAGACCTTTAGCTCAATATCTGAAGTATATGAATAAAACAAACCTTCATTCATGGTCCCCTTTAGGTACTTGAGGACTCACTTGGCCGCTTCCATATGTGGTCTTCTCGGCTTATGCATAAACTGACTCAATATGCTAACACTATAGCATATATCCACCCTTGTGAGTGTTGCATAGTTCAAACTTCCAACCAAGCTTTGATAGCTTGTGAAGTCTTCAATTGGCTCTCCTTCATAAGCACTAAGCTTATGATTTTGCTCCATAGGTGTACCTGCACACTTGGTATTTTCCATCTTGAACTTGACGAGCATGTCATGGACATACTTCCTTTGTGTGATGTATATACCTGAATCTGTGTAGATCAACTCCAATCCAAGAAAATAAGTGAGTGGTTCGAGGTCACTTATTTTGAACTCCTCCTTCATTTGACTCTTTACCTGTTTGATTCCTTCAAGATCATTGCCTGTGATAATAATATCATCAACATACACACATAAATAGATCACTTGAGATCCATTCCTCTTTATGAACAAAGAGGTATCCGCCTTGCTAGCTTTGAATCCTTGGTCCTGCAAATAAGTCACCAATCTGAAATTCCAAGCTCTTGGAGCTTGCTTCAATCCATACAACACTTTCTTTAGTTTGCATACATAGTTAGGATGATGTGCATCCTCATATCCAGGAGGTTGTGCCATATACACTTCCTCAGAAATCCATCCATTCAAGAAAGCATTCTTTACATCAAGTTGATAAAGATTCCAATTTCTAGATGCAGGAAGACTAATGAGAACCCTAATTGTAGGCATTTTTGCAACAGGAGAGAAAGTCTCCTCATAATCAATACCATGGGTTTGAGCAAACCCTTTAGCAACTAACCTTGCTTTGTGTCTATTTATACTTCCATCTGGATTCCTCTTGATTTTGTATATCCATCAAGATCCGATTATCTTCATAGATGGCTTGTTAGGTACAAGCTCCCAAGTGTCATTCTCCTTCAAGGCTTCCATTTCTTCATCCATTGCATCTCTCCAAGCTTTCTTGCTTTGTGCTTCTTCAAATGTGGTAGGTTCTTCATTGGTTGAATCTTTTGCAATGTAGATTGAGTGCTTGGTGACCAAAGAAGTATCATAACCAAACCTCTCTGGTTTCTTCTTCTCCCTCGAAGACCTTCTAAGTGGTTGATGTGAGCTCTCGGGTCCATATGTAGCATCCTGCATCTTTGCTTTACCTTTGTTCTTCCATAGCTTTAGTCTTTCCAAGTCTTCTAGGTCAATCTCCGAATCACTTTCTTCAATCTGCTTTGGCTCCTTTGGTTGAAGTGATGGAAAGTCTTCATCCAAGTCATACGGCAGCTTCACTTTCCTGTCATCATCAAACCATGATTTGTTTTCATCAAAAATTACATCTCTACTCACAGAAAATCCTTTATTGGTTGGATTGTACAATCTATATCCTTTTTGGTTTTGATCATAACCAATGAATACACACTTCTCTGCCTTGGGATCCAATTTCCCTCTTACTTGAGAAGGAATGTGAGCATAGGCTAAGCATCCAAAGATTTTACAATGCTCTAGACTAGGTCTTCTTCCATTCCACACTTCATATGGAGTGGTTCCATCTAATGACTTAGATGGAAGTCTATTTATGAGATATGTGGCTGTCGACACAGCCTCTGCCCATAGGTAGTTCGAAAATCCCTTTTCGTTGAGCATGGACCTTGCAGCTTCGACAATAGCTCTGTTCCTCCTCTCTGCTACACCATTGAGTTCGGGTGTATACCTTGTAGTGACTTCCCTTTTAATGCCTCTTTCATGCAAGAAGGCATCAAATTCAGAAGAGAAGTATTCTCCTCCACCATCTGATCTGAGTCTTTTTAAAGTCCTACCTGTTTGGTTTTCAACAAGAGCAATATACTTCTTAAAGCAATTAAACACTTCATCCTTGTGCTTCATGAAAAACAGAATGGTCCACCTACTACAATCATCTATGTAGACACATAATATCTTGAGCCTGATATAGATGGCTCCTTACTTGGACCCCACACATCCGTGTGCACTAGATCCAAAGGATTTTGATACATATATCCTTTCTTATTGAAAGGTTGTCTATGAGATTTGCCGAGTTGACAAGCTTCAC
Organism: Ceratopteris richardii; assembly: GCA_020310875.1. Classification (NCBI taxonomy): domain Eukaryota; kingdom Viridiplantae; phylum Streptophyta; class Polypodiopsida; order Polypodiales; family Pteridaceae; genus Ceratopteris; species Ceratopteris richardii. The sequence goes on along the minus strand of CM035429.1, from coordinate 107,968,338 downwards.
ACTTATAAATCATGTGTTGCCTTGTGATATTAGGCAAACCAAGTACACTTTGGTGCCTGCAAATCTGTTTGAGTGTCCTCTCACCAATGTGAGCAAGCCTTTTGTGCCATATCTCCAACTCTGTAAGAGTTTGAGATCCATAGCTAAACAAAGCTATGTTCTTTGTATCTTCCACTTCAAAAGTGAAAAGCCTTCCTGTCTTTTCTCCTTTGGCAATCCTTCGAAAGCCTTGCCTTGGGTCTTCAACATATGCTCCAAATCGGTTGAATCTAACCTGCAATCCTTTTTCAACAATCTGTGCAACACTTATTAAATTTTTGGTAATTGTAGGGACATACAAGACTTTGCTTAAGAGGTTCATATTCCCATCTGATGTCTTCACATTACCTATCTTCTCCACTGAGTGCTTTGTATCATCTCCTGTCTACACTTCATGCTTGTTATGAGGATCTTCCAAATCAGAAAGTAAAGCCACATTTCCTGCTACATGGTTCGAGCATCCTGAATCAATGTAAAATATGTGATCATCATCCTTACCCTTCTTCGCTGATAGATTCATAATCAATAATGAATCTTCTTGACTTTGGTCCTCTGCATAGTTATTGTAGTCTCTTCTTCCTCTATGGCCACTTTGATAGTTGTTGTTGTTGTTGTTGTAATTGTTGTTGTAGTAGTTGTTGTTGTAGCCTCCATTGTACCTGCCTCTATTTGATCCATAGCCACCTCTATTGAATCCTCTTCCTCTTGAGTTCCTTGGATTCCTGAAACATTCTTTAGTAGTATGGTTAGATAAGCGACATATGTTGCAAGGTTGAGATGATTGGAATCTCCCCCTGCCTTGCTTTCCACCTCTGCCTCTTCCTCTAGCTCTTCCTCTACTTGCAAAGTTTGCTTGGAAAGAGCTTCCTTCATCTTCATTCTTCCTATTCTTTGACTTGTCCTTGACCTTAGCTTTATCAAAATATAAGGCAGAAGTTTGATTACCTCTTGAGGACTCACCACCTTTGCTAATCTTTGCTTCATGAGTGAAGAGTTGGCCCATGAGTGTGTTGAGGTCGGGTACATGCATATCCATGTATAAATCCATGGCTGTTGTGAATGACTCCCACTTGTCGTCTGCTTTGATTCCATTCATGATTTGTCTAATGATTTGCTCCTCTTCAATTACCTCTCCAATGCTTCCAAGCTGGTTCGGAATCTTCTTCATCTTTGTGACATAATCAATCACATTTTGCTTCGGGCTTTTCTTCATTGTTGTGAACTCCATCCATAATTGGTTCTTCCTTGCTCGAGTGTTGGAAGAGAAGAAAGAAGCAAGTGCATTCTAGGTTTCTCTTGATGTCTTGCATCCCTTGACATGAGATAAAAGAAAATCAGAGATTGGATTTAGAATATAGGACCTTGCAAGTGCATCCTTCGAACACCAATTCGAAAGTCCTTCCACTTCTTCATGTGATGGTTGTTCCTCATGGTTGGCATTGCTTCATCTCCGGATATGAATCCATATAGATTTCTCCCTTGAAGGTAAGCCTCCATCCTAAGAGACCATGCCGGGTAGTTGTTTCGACCCAATTTGTCAATTGTTGATGGAAATCCATCTCCCATGTTGCTTGACTATGCTCTGATACCACTGTGAAGAGAGATGGTGGATGCAATCCAAAGATGAGTAGGTGCTGCTACAACCAGCTTCACACCAGCCAACTGAGACTTCAGAGTTGATTAGTAGACCCTTTAAGCTTCCTAAATCCAACAAAATATCAGCCAAGTACTTTGGAACATGTATCCTAAAAGTTTAAGTCAAGACAAACTAGTTGCAAAATGACTAGCTCCCAAAACTTGCTATTTTTGGACATACACCTGCTGGAAAAAATGAACAATGCTCTCAACTTGATAGGAATTAGAAAAATTCCTTTTGGGCATAGCAAATAGACTTAGCAAGCTTCCCAATCCAAGTTAAAACCCTTCAAATGATGGACTGAGCACTGAGAACAAGTTTCAACAATTTCTGGAACCTCCCCACAATTCTCGGGGCACTGCAAAGATAGACCAATAAGCAAGAAAATGCCGATATCTCCAAAAGTGTTAATCCAATGAGCTTGAACATTTATATGCACAAAGTAGACAGTACGAGCAATCCAACCCAAGTTAAATCACTGAAAAAGGTTCAGTAGAACTCGAGATATGACCTTCTGAAGTTACTGCTCTGAGTGAATATAGCAGAGAACAAAACAGAGAAGTAGATGATAATAAATGTATAGATTCACATATGATTACAACCACATTGGCAATGAATCTTTGCACAATGGGAGTAGAATGATAGAGCTATGGAGTAAGCTCTTCAATCTCTACAAAATGACATGAACTGGTCACGTACAAGGCTTGCTAATCACCTCTTCCTTCTTGCTCCTTTTATAGCTATTCTTGGAGGGAGTTTTGAATTCGAATTCGAATGGCTCCACCTAAAAGTGATCCCCAAAGTTAGGAGATATTCCCTCAGCTCAAAAATTCGTGATTTTAGTAGTTAGAGCCACAAGTTTTCTTTTACATCATGCATGAGGTAAGCCATCCTTTTCCTTTTTTCTTTTTCCAAATACAAGAGATAAAAACGAACTCTTTTACAAGAGGTGTTCACATGACTACACATGTGACTTATAAATGAGAATAATATCAAGCATATCAAGTATGTAGGCTTGGGTAAAATGCACCAACAAAAATGAAAATAGAATGCACAATAGAAGGGACTTCAACAACTACTTAGAGGGTCAATCACATGGAGATGCATTTCTCCTAATGAATCTGAGCCACAAATAAGGTAAACAAGATGAACATCTATTCTATATAGATTTTCATTGTTCAAACCATCTTGTAGGCAATGTTGCTCTTCTATCTCACTTAGAAAGTCCAAAGCATAAGCATGAAGTACAAATTGAGAATGATACCAAGTATAACGTGGAGAAGATTGGCAATGTCAAAGCTCCCAATGGTAGGACAAATGCTCTGATCAGTAAGGTTATCTATGTACCCACTATCACTATTAAACCTAATAAGTGTAGACCACATAGTTGAAAAAGGCTTGCATGTTAGGTTCAACCAACATGGAGTTTTTTTGGAACACCCATTCCAAGGTTCAAGAAGATAGCTAGAGGTGATAAGAATGGTAGAATCTTTAATTTGGAAGTAGGAGAAACTAGAAACATAGCTTATTTAACTATGGGTGTCAAACCCTAAGTGAGCTTGAAGTATGGCATAAGAGACTTGCTCATGTGAACGAAAGAACCTTGAGGGATATATGTAGGGATAAAAGTGTTCTAGGGTTGCCAAACATATCAAAGCAACACATGATCAATAGATCTGATGCTTGTCAAATTGGGAAGGCACAAATACAACCTTTCAATCACAAAGGCTACATCCACAACAATCTACTATACTTAGTAAAAATTGATGTTTTTAGAACAATCCAAGAACTTTCATTAGCAAGTTTAAGGTAATATGTATCTTATGGTCATGATCATAGTAGGCGGAAAATTTTGTGATTTATCAAGAATAAAAGTGAAGTGTTTGAATGCTTCAAAAAGTACCTTGCACATGTGGAAAATCATACAGGTAGATCATTGAAGAAACTCAAATTTGATGGAGGGGGAGAATACTTCTCCAATGAGTTTGATGAGTATTTGCATGATAAAGACATCAAAAGGGAAGTAACTACTAGGTACTCTCAAGTGAATGGAATTGTAGAGAGAAAAAACAAGACCCTAGTTGGATCAGCAAGGACAATGCTCGAAGAGAACAAGCTACCACATTATTAATGGGTAGAAGAAAGTTCTATTTCTCTATATCTTGTGAGCAGACTTCCATCCAAATTTCTTCTATTTCTCTATATCTTGTGTAGAGCATCTCAATGGTTGTTGAACATGAACATGTGCAAACTGATCTGATCGAACATTCTCTTGAATGTCCCTATGTGAAACATTCTTATGCATGCTAACTGGAGGACTAGTATCCTCAAACACCACTCTTCTCACTTCAACCTCTTAATCGGTTGTTTATGCATCTTAGACTCATTGACAATGACATCACTACTTATGATCCGTGACCGTGCTTCACGATCCCAGAAGCGATATCCAAATTTTCCTTCTCAACCATATCCAAGAAAAATGTGTTTCTTTGAATTATGGTCTAACTTTTGTATAAGATTCTTGGGTATATGAACATGTGCTTCACACCCAAAAATTTAAAGATGATCATAATATGGTGGCTTCCCTTACCATAACTCTTGTTCCACTTTCATACCTTTGGGAGTACTAGGTGAAAGGTTAATTTAATGAACTATAGTCAATACTGCTTCTACCCAACAGCCTTGTGAGAGTTTTGCATGATGCAACATAGAAACTACTCTATCTTGAATAGTTCTATTCATCCTTCAGCTACACCATTCTATACTAGGGTAAAAGGAGCTCTAAACTCTCTACAAATCCATCTAGACTAACAGAATAGGCTGAATTCATGTGAGGTATACTCACTCCCATTATCTACATGTAAAGCCTTAAGCTTAGTTCCTTTTTTTGTCTCAACTGAAGCAAGCTATTTTTTGAAAGTAGGGAATACCTCATCCTTCGATTGATAGGATACACCCGAAATTTTCTAGTAGCATCATCTCTGAAAGTGAAAAAGTAAAGAGAACCACCTAAGGACCTAGTGGGCATAGGACCACACACATCTGTTAGGATGCCGGATACTAATAATGTAATTTTATTTTCCATAGTCACACGCACCGAAAAGACGTAGCAAATAGTTGTAACTTTTTATCCATTAATGAAAAGGCATTACGGTGGTTCTTCGGCATGAGAGAGATGGGTTCGCGAGACTGTTTGTCTGTGCGACTGTGCGGAGACACTGTGTTGCAGATTTACAGATATCTGGAGTACTATCATTTTGTTCTTGGTGAATTGCAGTAACCCTTATTAACATAGTAACGTTGTCTTAACATAATAATGTTTGTGCAACGTTGTGGTTGTTAATTCGCGCGATAAGCTACTGTGCAAAGATAACCGTAGTTAAAGAATCGTAACTGCACCGTGGAAGTTTTTGCCTTGACGTATAGTTACTGTTTAGTTGAATAGTTAAATTGGGAAAATTAAATACAGGGCCTCCGCACTGTCAGACCCCTAACCATCCCCAAGAACCCGAAACGAGATTAAAAGTGACTTGACGGAAGTCCTTTTAACATTGGCGCTCTCTGTGGGAAGATGGAAAATTGGGAATAATCAGTAAGTGGAGAATAGTAACTGCTAGTTGAAGAAGCGATATATGCCGGTCGCTCGTTCCGGTGAGTCCTATCCAAAGTATACGAGAGATCAACATCCTTGGGCAGCTCCAAATTTATTAGGGACACCCTCGTGTGGTAGAAGTGGAGGCCAGTTAAGCCCAGTCGATGAAGGATCGGAGCCAGTCAGCAGTGATTCCGGTGCCAGTTCATTGACACATGATGAGATTCCGATGAATTCCGGTGTGAATCCGGTGCCTTTTGGAGAAGGTACAATGACTTTTGGGTGTAGAGAGATGCAGTGCAGAGTTAGTCTGACACTATCTATTAAGAATTCGACCATTTTCGATAATAAAATTGGATTACCAAGTGAGACCATTTCCGGTGAAAGGGTAACCTGGTTCGGTGAAGGATCGACAAGTTTCGGTGCAAGTTCGGTACCATTTGGTGGGAATTTGAAATTTTTCGATGATAGTGCGATGCTGCCTGGTGGACCCTTATTACGTTCACCACTTTTTGGGGCAAGCTTACCTGATTTTGATACCAAAGCTGACGACAAGCTATTTGATTTGGAGATAAGTAAGAGATTCAATGATATTTTTGAATCAGAAAGTGAGCAGGCTGATAATACAGATTCTGACGGACAAGAGACATCCCCTCAACATACAGATAACAACAATACTACCCACAATAGCACCATGAGTGGTTCATAGTCATAGCAGCAAACATCCCCACATCTGCAACCACAGTTTCAGCAGCAGCAACAACAACAGCCACAACCAACAACAACAGCCACAACCTCGACCGATTCCAATCGGAGTGACATATAAAAAATTCGGTGGATTTCTAGGAGATGATCCCCATGCACATGTTCGCACATTCAAGATTAGTTATGCCGTGTTGAATCATCCACCGGATCTGGCGTACAAGGCCATTGTATTTCAGGCCACATTGGTTAATGAAGCAACCACGTGGTTGACTGAATATGATATTAATCATTTGGTAACTATGATGATGTGAGAGATGCGTTCTTACAAAGGTTTCGTTTGAAGAAGAACCCTCTAGAAATCTTTGACTATTTGTAGAAAAATCGACAGAAACCACACCAGAGTGTCCAGGAGTATGCGACATTGTTTAGAACCCACTTGTCGTACGTGCCTCCGGCACATGCCAATCTGCCCGATGATGTTATAACACAATGGTTCATTAATGGACTGAACCCACAGTTAAGACAAATCATGATCATTCGCTGTGTGGGCGGAATGACATTGGACGCAGTAATTGCGATGACCTTACAGTTGGAGCACAAAGTTGGAGGTTTTATGGAGGATCTAGACTAGTTGAAAGAAAGTAAGAATGTAGCTGATGATTCGTCCAAACAGGTGTATTGTACTAAGTGTAAAAATTCAGGTCACACCAGTTCTACATGTGCCCTCAACCAGATGTATTGTGCCATCTGTAACACAACAAGACATTCAACAGAAACTTGTGCATATAATGCAAAGGTGCAGGGTAGAGCGGCCGTAAACGCTATAATACAGGAACCAGGTCAGCCAGCAACCCATTATGTGCGGCCACAGTTGCGAAACAACCAGCAGCAGGGATTTAGGAACTATCGAGGACCGCGAAGTAACAACTTTAATCAAAATCGATGGCAAGCAAGTACATCGATGGAAGGTACTTCTCTCCCACCCCCTCGGTGCCATTTTTGTGGGGAGATTTGCCATATTTGTCGATTTTGCAAGGAAGCAGTAGAGTACGACAAAAGGAAGAAAGAACGACAAAATCCGATGACTAACATGGTTTATATTTCCCCCATTGAGTGACAAGCAGCCGTAGTTCAGACAAGATAAAATAAACAGTTGCAGTTGGCAGCTAAAATTTTCAAGCCTGGAATTCGTGAGCAGCAGTGGATGTTTGCAAAGGCTAGTCAATGGACAACCAAGGAGCCGATTGTGTTTCTTGATCCCATTCCGGTAACACAGGCCCCTCTGCCACAGGCAAGATCGAATGAACAGAAGTCTACTGCAACAACATTAGAATCACCACCAGAATCGGGGCTAACCATAGCCCAAAGAGATCAGGTATGGGACGTCCTATCTAAGGCTTCAATCACACTCCCTTTGGGACAGTTGCTCACCTTAGTTCCAAAAGTACGATAGCAATTTCAATAGCAGGTTAGTCCCGGTTCTTCATGTACTCCGGTGACCGTGACTATACAACTAGAGATGGATTCTACGGTGGATCATTCAGTCCCGTTGATCACCGTCTAGTATAAAAACCAGAAGATTACCCAAGTTTTAATTGATGGCGGGTCAGGTGTGAATATTGCAATAGCTGCACTCTGCAAGAAATTGGGTTGGACCCAAATTGAACCCGTACAATTTTTTGTGCGAATGGAAGACCAATCCCAAGTCCATCCGGTGGGACTAGTACATAATATCCCTATTACCTTGCAGGGAACCACATTTAAAATGACTTTTGTAGTCCTAGACTTACCAGAATCTAGCCTCGACTACAATTTACTCTTCGATCGACCATGGTTAAAGCAAGCCAAAGTTGTACAGGATTGGTCAGCTCAAGAGTTAATTTTCAAAGACAATCACCAGAAATATCTAGTTGCACTGGATGCTATGCAACCCTGTGATTTACACGCACGGCCATATGTAGTAGAGCCAGTACATATGTTGGATGGGCTATCTGATGATGAGGAGGAGGCTTTCCTTAAGACCAATAAGGACCTTATTCCATTAGGTACTATAGATTTACAAGTGGTAGCAGATAACTGGATTCTGACAGCTTCTACGGTCGTCCCAATGACCGGAGACGCAGAAGCAGATGATGATATACCTATGGATGAAGTGACTTTACAACTGTTGCAGCCAGTTGATGATTTGGCAAAGCCCCGATAGTTCTACGTACCGGAAGATCAATTGGTAACGTACAACTTGGGAGACACGGTCAACCCAAGGCCTGTAAAAATTAAAGCAGGATTAGTAGAGAAATTCCAAGATGATTTGGTACAAATTCTTCGTGAATTCTTAGATGTTTTCACTTGGGACTCCAGAGACATGAAGGGCCTTGACCCACGGTTTTATCAACATAAAGTGGTACTAAAACCGGATATGAAACCCATTAAACAACCGAGCTACAGGATGAATCCTAATTATGCAGCGCAGGTGAAGGCTGAACTTGATCGTTTATTAAAGGTGGGATTTATTGTGCCAATTGAGCATGCTGAGTGGATATCTCCAATAGTCATCGTCCCGAAGAAAAATAAACAGTTGTGTATCTGTCTCGACTATCGGAAACTCAATGCAGCAAGCGTACCGGATCCGTTCCCTCTCCCTTTTCTGGACACGATGCTTGACAAGGTAGTAGGACACAAAATGTATTCTTTTCTGGATGGCTACAGTGGATATAATCAAGTGAGGAGGGAAGAACAAGATATACCGAAGACAGCATTCATCACTAATTGGGGTGTTTATGCTTGCACCATAATGTGGTTCGATTTACGGAATGCCCCGAGTACATTCCAAAGATGTATGCAGGAAGCCTTTTCCCCTTACTTGACCACGTTTATGCAAGTATATTTGGATGATTTTTCCTTATTTGGAGCCACTTCAGCACACTTGTATCATTTACAATGCTGCTTTGAAAAATGTCGAGAGTATCAATTATGTTTGAATCCTACCAAGTCCGTTTTTGCGGTCTCCTATGGTAAATTTCTTGGTCATATCATTTCTAAACACAGAATACAGGTAGATCCGGATAAAGTAGCCACCGTGTTGGAGGCACCAGTCCCAAAGACACCGAAAGAAGTTATGCGCTTTCTTGGCCAAATCCGGTGGCATGGCAGACATTTACGGTGGTTAGCTCATTTAGCGACACCACTTAATCGGCTTATGACCAGCGGTCCGCGGAAGTACAAATGGACTCCAGAGTGCCAAAGTGCATTTGATCGGTTGAAGGTCTTATTGACGCAGGCACCGATCCTGCAACCACCTGATTGGGAAAGATCGTTCCATGTCTTCGTGGATGCGTTAGATATTGTGATTGGTAGTGTCCTCATGCAACAAATTGATAAATGGTTTCGGCCTGTGTACTATGCGAGCCGCCGATTAGCTCGTGTGGAGAAAAATTACTCAATGATAGAACGAGAATGTCTTGGATTGGTATACTCTGTTAAGAAATTTTGGCATTACTTGCTAGGCCGTAAATTTACTTTCCATGTGGATCATGCTGCACTGGTGTACTTGGTTTGGCAGCAACATTTAGGTGGTAGATTGGCCAGATGGATTTTACTATTTCAAGAGTTCGATTATGAAGTTATTCATCGACCCGGCACAGCACATGCCTTGGCGGATTTTTTATCTCGGCTGGATTCTTGTGAGTCTCCAGTAGGGGTTGATGACACTACACCGGCCATTTACGTTACCGAGACAACTTCTAAAGACTCTGTAGAACCTCCTGTTGCTACTACATACTATGCTATGTTACCAACTTTCCTCACGGATGGCTATCTTCCTCCTAATACTCCCACTGCTTTGCGCCAAAAAATTGTGGTCTATAGTCAACGATTCCGGTTGATTGTAGGTCAACTGTATTACCTAGATCATATTGGTGTTTTCCTTAGATGCATTCCTTCACATGAAGCGGAATTAGTTATTGTTATGGCTCATTCATTACCCTCTGGAGGACACTTGGCCGCTGATCTTACTCACCAAAAAATTCTACAAAGTGGCCTATGGTGGCCTATAATGTGTCGAGATATGGTTCAATTTGTGTAGTAGTGTGATGTCTGTCAACGATCTGGACATCCCTTGCAGCGACACTTCTTTCCTCTTCAACCTGTTTTACCTTTGGAACCCTTCCAAAAGTGGGGTCTAGATTTTGTTGGCCCGATAACACCATCAGCGATCCTCACCAACAATCGATACATATTGACTTGTACAGATTATGCCACTCGGTGGGCAGAAGCCTGGTCTTTACGGTCTGCCACAGCTGTTTTGGTGGCCAAATGTTTGATGAAGGATATCTTCCCTCAATTTGGATTACCTCTGGAGATAGTCACGGACCAAGGAACACATTTTGCAAACAACTTAATGCGCGTACTAACTCAGACTTTTGAGATTATGCATAAATTCAGCTCACCGTAGTATCCGCGTGCTAATGGTCTGGCTGAAAGTACTAATAAGACTCTGTTGAATATGCTCCACAAATTGATTTTGGAATGTCCGAAACATTGGGATCAACTCTTACCTGCAGTATTATGGGCATATCGAACCACGTACAAAGGGGCACCCGGAACGACTCCGTTTAAGCTCGCTTATGGCCTCGAAGCTATTGCGCCAATGGAAGTAGTGGTACCAAGTCTGCGCATTGCATTATCTCAGAAATTGCTGCCAGAAGAATCTTTGCCATTTCGGTTGGATACGCTCAGATCATTGGATGAACACCGCTGGGAAAGCTTCATGACTCTCCACGAAGTTCAGCTTCGTCAAGTCCGTACTCATGACCGCTTCCTAAAAACCCCTGTCTTTATGGTTGACCAACTTGTTTTATTTTATAATGCTAAAGCTAATCACGCTGTCGGAAAATTTTAATTACGGTGGTTTGGTCCATACCAGATTGTTGAACAAGTGGGACCCACAACTTTTCGATTGGCGACCTTAGTCTTTTTCGTGTGTCACTTGTTTTTCTTTTTATCCCCGTATTTCGGTTGACCACTCACCATAATCTCCTCGTTTTGGTATCTAACTATGATTAATCATCGCCCGGTGTTATTGTTTCTGATCATGCATGCATGCCGTAATCATGAAGGATATCTCGCCAATACTACGCGATGATTAGGGTTTTTGCTGCCTAATGTGGTCCGTGCTCTCAGTTAATCGTGTTCTTTCCACTAATCATCGCTATTGTGTTTGTGTGCTCTGTGTATTCTGTATTCTCGTGTTTATGTGTGCGCCATGGAAGCACTCGTGAATGTCGTAACTTTCCGTGCAGGCCTCACTCCAGAGGTGAGTGAGTATTTGCGCACCCGTGGCGTGTTAGCCTTCGCTGAATTGCCCTGGAATTCAGTGGAGTGTCATCCATTCCATGCGCAGATTATTTTTGCTATTTCCGCCACACCTGCTACTGAGCAGTGTTGGCCCATTGCTTGTTTACCGTCTCATGTAGTCATTACTTTAGCAAAGTTTGCTAAAGCTTTTCGACTCCCTCGAGAAGGATTGGAAAATGGTCCACTTCTTTCTGTGGCCACCATGCAAGAATTGTTCCCCTGGTACTCATCTAATGACTATGCCATTTTGTGTAGACCTGAACCAGAGCGTACAACTCTGCAATTTTTGGTAGTCTCCCTGAATTTACAGAAATGCGCATATGGTATTGCTCACCCATTCTATTCGATGATAGATACTGCATCACGTGAACCTGTAAACTTCACATCCTTCTACTTCTGGTGCATTCACCGTGAATGTGTAGCGGTTATCAAACAAGTCACTAAGGGTGACCTTCCTCGTTCCTGTCTATCCCACATCCTCACCTTCCTCTTTCTGGCGATCCAAGCCGCGTAACCTCCTTCAACCGCCCCCTTCTTGTTACATGAAGAATCTACTCAAATGCTCGAGGATGAGGAAGATGACGATTGTGTACTCAAGCCACAATGACTCAAGGACTTGTACCAATGAGACTATACCTCAATTGCCATACAAGTGCATATAGTGGAGTTCTTTTCACACATTTAAATGTCAATCCTAAGGAGAAACTTACCAAGTGTATGAAGACATGTGCACACGTGATAGAAAATGAAGTGAGTTAGCTATTCAAGCATGAGAAAAGACTAATACTACCCACACCTACTGAAATACTGGAAGTGTTGCCGCAAGCCTCTTTTCAGCAGTTTTGGTTTTTTGGGGTTTTCTCCCAGCCCAGAACTCCGAACATAGGCAATAGGGTACTCGTTTCGAAGCTCTCGACGAGACGAATCCAACGGTGGTGGTTTCACTCAATTCTGACCACCCTGCTTCAAATTATGGCAGAAACAGTGAATTACGGGAGTCACAAACACCCGCGTTTTTGCTTCTCTTAGCTTACGCACGCACTACAGCAGCTCAAATCAAGGGGGAAGGGGTAGATAACAGTCCTACACTTGCATTTCAAGCATCACACACACATACAAGAGCAAAACGAAGATCAAAATCAGCAAGAAAGAGGCAAACTCGAAAATTCAGAAGTGCTCTTCTTCACAATGACCAGAAGTTTTTTACAATGAGTCACTTTTGACTTATATACTAGTGCCCTAAGTTTGGTCCTTTCACACAAGAGACCGGCACTTTATTCTCTAAAAGACTAATTTCCTACTATTGTACATGGGTAAATCACTAATCTTTTGTGGGGATGCATCTAGAGGACTCCTCTAGTGCATTTACAACGGAAATTATATACAAGGGTGGTTATGATACAAAAGTTGTGTGTCCAAATCGGAAAAATTTTGGGGCCCGTCTTTTTTCTCTGCTTTGTGCGCTCTTTAGCTCTGCAACACTCTCCCCCTCTTCGTCTCTGTCGTCCCTTGACAGACTTTGCTTCGCGAACGCGTCCCGTGGGTAGTGTTGTCTGATTCTTGATCTTGCATTACGTTTTAGAGGCGCTTCAGCTTTTCCACTGCACGCTCCCCTTGGTCAGTATTGTCTGCAGTTAAACAGACATGCAGATTCGATGGCCTTCTTGATTCAAGCTCTACAACTCGAGAGCCTGATGTAGTTGTCTTGCCTGTTGACTCGGGTTGCCACGCACGCCACCAATGACTAGGAATGTGCTGTTCTTAGTCACCCTCTTCAACTTTTCAGCCTCTACCCCTTTCTAACTTTTGGTCCTACTCTGATGTTTGAAAAGTCCACTACTCGGGACCCTGGGGTTTAGCTTTGTAGCCTGGTGCGTGCCCCTGCGGGGCTCTGTGCAGAGATGGGTGTTGCGCCCCTGCGGGGCTTCCTGCAGAGATATATTCTTTTTCTCTTCTTAATGAATTGTTTTGGACTTTGATTTTCTTCGTCTTTTCTTCTTGCTTGATTGTCCCTCTACACGTCCCTCCTCCTGAACTCTGTCGTCCTCGACAGGCTTTCTGAGGCGACGCGTGTATGTTTGAATGGCGGTTTGCTCTCGTTGGTTCAGCAGATTTGCATGACATATCATGAATTCCTTCCATTGTTGTGACTTCACTCCGTCTTCTGGCACCTGTCTATGATCAGCAAAGAAGCTTGTTTCATAGGCCACCAGCCTCGCATTTAAATTTGAAGTCATTTTCACAAAAATCTCCGAATCTATTTCAAAGAAGCCTGTAAAGAATGCTTCTTCGAAAGTCTGCATATAAGTCGATGGCAAAAACATAAGTCGGGAATAGTACGCCATAATAGTGAGTCGGCTCGGGATGGTCGATAGATAAAAAATGAGAGCTTCCGATCCTTGCGTAATGCCAATGAAATTCAAAAATGTATACTTCGCGTGCTGGAAGACTTTTAACACTGTAATGAGCATGCTAAATATTTTATTTGTCATCTTGACTGCTAAGTCCGGCACTGTAGCATATTTGGCAATCCAGAAATCCATTGTCTTTACCATATATTCTTCGGTAGGTAGGTAATTATGTGGCGGACTAGGTAGTAACGGATAATTTAGCCACTGATTATTGATAGTGCCTTGACGCTGTGCTTCCCAAAATTGCGTCCAAGAGCGTCTGCGGGGTACAGGACAAAATGATGGGTTTACCTGAAGCGCATATGGTGATGCTTCCCACTGTACCCGCAAAGTCGGATTCTTCTCCAAAATTTTTCTTCGCCATATGGGATCCGCCTTCTCAAATTCCTCTTGAGTATACTTGAAAGTGTCATGCTGGAATTGAAGGTTGTGGTCCGGATCTTTATTCGTGGTAGTCTTTATATACATGCGCGTCTGTTCTTTAAGTAGACCATATGGTACATTGAAGGGCTTCAAAATTTGATCTAGCTGTTTATTGTCTATTCGAGCTTCTTTCATTATTTGTATTATTTGGTCTTCAAAATCAGCAGTGAGCTGGGACACCAGTAGTGTCCTTTCTGGTTTGCTTAATTCTGCAATGTCTCGTGTGTTAGGTTCTAGTGGAACCTCCTTTTCCGCCCTTAGTGGTGAATGATACAAGGGGGGAGAGAGAGGACGTACCTCTTCCTCCTCAGTAGCCGTTGTTTCCGGAGGAACTACTGGTGTCCCCTGTTTCTCTGTTAGCTCAATCTGCTCCTGCAGCCGTTTAATGATATCATCTTTATCCTTGAGCTCTTCTTCAGCCTTTGTAAGTTTTTCTTGATGTTTGATTAACTCCTGTGCCACGATATGCATGTGATCTGTGTCTTCTTTGCACTGTCGGAAATAATCTTTCTCGGCTTTTTTCCATTTCTTTCGTAGAGCTGCAGTGTCATTCATATATTTTTGTTCCCATTCGGCAATGGTCTCTTGCTCCTGTTTGAGCTGATCTGCCATCCTTGTCAACTTGTCTTCCATGTCTTTGATGTCCTCATTTGATTTGTCATTATCTTGCGGTGGTTGATCACTAAGGAGAGCCGTCATTAGCTCCTTGTTCCTGTCCCTTAGTTGGTCTGCTTCTTCCATGCTCACTTTGAGCTGTGATTCGAGCACCTTGCTACGAGTCTGTATTCTTGTTTTCTCTTTTTCAGTTATGTCTATTTTCTTTGTGAGCTCCAAAACTTGCTCTTTTAGTTGGGCATTCTCCTTTTCTAATGTTTTGCATTGTGTTTTGGTTGTTTTTAGTTCTTCCTGTTTCTTCAACACTTGAGCTTCTGCTTTAGATAATTTTTTAGCCAGACTCA
The DNA here is from genome assembly GCA_020310875.1 of Ceratopteris richardii. NCBI lineage: Eukaryota > Viridiplantae > Streptophyta > Polypodiopsida > Polypodiales > Pteridaceae > Ceratopteris > Ceratopteris richardii. The sequence continues at coordinate 107,953,221 of CM035429.1, read as the reverse complement.
TACCTTCCTTTTGAAGTTCCTGTTTGTCGAGCATGGCCTGGTCGTAATCTTCATCAGCATCAAGCATCAACTGTTGAGTGTCTAGTGCCGTGCGAATCATATCCTGCACCACAGGCTTGAGCTGAGCTATATCCACGTTGAGCCATGTCTTTGGTATGTCGGGTGTTTCTCCTGTTTGTACATCTTGTCCCTGTGCTACGTGGATCAGTTCTTGGTGTGGTTGTCGGACTTGTAGTTGTACTTTCATTTCTGCTTCATCCTTGTCCACTTTACGAACCTTCGTGGCACTCCCTTTAAATGTTACATCCAGCGGGGACGGTTCTGCCACAACCCTTAGTGGGGTGAAGGGTTCTTCGTCTTCTTTCTCTTCTTCCTGAGGCTTATCCTCGGAGATCATTGCATGCATCTCAGCCTCAGATTTGCCCTCCTTTGTGTGGGTGGTGGATGCATCTTTTTGTTGAATGGGTTGTTGCCCTTCTTCTTCTGCCTTCTCTTCGGTTGTATTTTGGTCCACCAGTGGTGATTGACCTTTTTCTTTGTTGTCAGCTTGGGCTTCGTCATAGTTTACTTCATTTAATTCGGCCCACTGGCCATCATCTTTCGATTCACTTGGAATATCTACATCCAATAACGATGTAGTTTGCTTTTCTCGTTCGTCGGATCCTGAACTTGAATTGTCTAGCCCAATCTCTCAATATCTGTGTACCTTAGTGAGTTTTCTCTTTGGTTTTTGAACTGTTGCAGACTGTTGATAGTGATGACCCTGCACTGGTAGATTGATTTGTCCTTCTGTATACTTATGAGTCTCCTCCAGTGCTTGGGTTAATTCTTCTTCCGTAATCTTTCTGGGTCCTTGAGTGGTGGTGGTAGGCAGCACATGTACTCTCTTTGGTTGTGGTGCTTCTTCCTCTTTTTGTAGAATTTCTCTAGGCCGCTTTGTACCTCTCATGGTGCCTCTCATCCGGGGTTGCGAACCTGTTTCTGTTTCTTCTGCTTGCTTGCTCCCTTTCTTTTGTTTAGGTACAGTAGCATTTTTGACATATTGAGCCAACTCCATTGAAGATGGCATCTCCCTCAAGTACTCGCGCATGCCCAATGCATGGTAAATCATGATCGTGAGGGCAGTGGTTCCATTAAGGAATTTTTTATTTTCCCATTTCTTCTTTGCCTCGAACAATCTTTCTTGCACATATGGGGTAAGATTTACCTGATTGCCGATCTGTTTTATGGCATGAGACAATGATTGCACAATAATCTTTTGAGGAGCCGTTTATCTGTTCATACTCGGGAAGCAGAAGTGTTGATGAATCAACCTGACTTCTTCTTCGATATCCACTCTATTAATGTCGACAAAAGTTCTAGTATTAGCTCCACGAATTTCTTCTTTGACCGTGTTGACACCATCTTTTTCCCATTCAAGCGCTTCTTTGATCAAGTCGTGGGAGAACTGAATGACTACCCATTCGCCATTTTTATCCATCACATTGGCTTCTGGCACCAATGGATCATGTAGTGCCGGTCTCAGAGTGTTCATGACTTGGGTACAGCGTTGGAAGTCCGGCTTGTAGATAGGTAGCTCAAAATACTTGTGAATTCCTGCTTTCTTCATGATATCGATTGTAGATGGCATTCCATGTAAAACCTTGAAGTCCTGGGACATGATCGGAAAGTGGTGCTCCGTGTCCATGATCTTTATGTTGGCCAAGAAAAGATACTCGTCCACGGGCTGTTCATCTCTGAACCAATGGCCTTTTGCTTTCGTAAGACATTGGGGAGGGAATTCTTGGACCTCCTCTTGGATTGTAGCTTCAGAGTCTTCAGAAGCCATCTGCACTTAATATAGAGTATGAATTAGTATCCATATATATATATATATATATTTTTTTTTTAGAATTCCTCCGCCATGTGTTGATTAATAATTTGATATTGCTCCGAGTGCATGGTGCCGTCCCTTTCCCGTGGGTGTGAGAAGGGTAATACCTGAATTTTCATGTATTTTTATATTTTTTGCTGAAAAGAAAACATAAAAGTCAGTCCATAGCCGAAGCGGTTAGTGAATTTTTGGAGTAATATTTTTATGTATGTACAAGTGCTTTCCCATTTCCCAAGGGAAAATGTGTGTGACTATCCGGAAGTAGAAGAAAGACGTGCCGAATGCTTGGCCTTGTAATATGGCCCTATCATGCGTACTTTGGGTGCATCAGACACAACATGAGTGCAATCGGGTGCTTTGTCTCCTCGATCATCTGCTCCTCGTGGTAGCTTTGGTTTCCACGCCCATTTTGAGAACACTGAGAGAGGTCGTTGGGTTTTCTTGATTCGTATAGCTGCTCGTGTTCCATTTGCCTTATCCACAGCCCGATTGAATTTGACATTTCTTTGCGATCTTCTCTGATGATTCGTTTGTGTTGTTGACTTTTGCCGTGTCTGCTGTGGTGTTTCCTCTTTTGTCCTTACATTCGGTTTAGCTGCTTGTATGACCTTTTTGGGAATCCATATCTGATGTCGAGATCTTTGAGCTTCAAGCAGGGGCTTGGCAATCCATACTTGTACTGGTTCTGTTCGTTTGTAATTCTTTGTAGCAGGTTTGGTGATGTCCGTTTCCTTCTTCAAAGCGCTTGTGGACATTTCTTGGCTCTGTACTTGATCCTTTCGTACCCACATATATTTGGATGGTTGTCTGTTCGAGTATCTGCTTGTTAGTTTCCAATAGTGCGGTCTTTGGATACTTTGAGCCTGTTTAAGAGAGGGCGTCTCCTCGTTGGTTGGTTGATCCGCAATTGCATTGGATAGCTTCGATGCTATAGGGGATGTCGCAATGATTAAAGTTTCAGCTTCTATGCCTTTGCTTTCTGGGTGTTGAGCACAGTCGCTACTATCTTCCGTAGCTTCTTGAACTTCTTCTGATCTTGGTATTGATATGGCTTGGTTACACGGTTTCTCTTCAAGCACGCTGAAAATCTCCTTATGCCCTATCGTGGCCGAAATATATCCTTGAGCCAGGTGGATACATGCTTCTGTTTCAATGATCCAGTCTTGTCCCAGAAAGAAGTCTTCTATTAGATCGTCATCCTCACATACTAGGACTCTTTGTTCCATGGAGGAATTTCCTATGTGGAGAGACACATTCGTTGTACCAATACAGTCTAAGGTGTGACCTCCAATTCCTATTAGTTTGGCTTTTGTGGGATTCAATTCCAATTGCAATTCATTCGCTATCCTCCTGCGCATGCAGCTAAGGCCTGCTCCTGAGTCTATCAATGCATCTATTAATTTATACTCCGTCTTACCAATTCCTAGGTTTAGGTAAGGTTGTGTTCTTTGTTGTCCTGAGTTCTCAGTGGCTCTAAAATTAGCCATTGGGATGAGTTCTTCTCCTACTCGATATCTCTCGTCTCTTTCTCTCATCCACTCTTTCCGTTTTCTGATGCGTTCTAGGGCTTCCTGTCTCGCTTCTTCTCGTATTCGTTCTTCTTCCTTTTTCCTATTTTGAGCACCTAACAGTCTCGCTAGCATTTCATCGGTCAGAGGCTCCATGAATCTTTTCACTCTGCATCCACTGATGTAGTTGGGAAGAATGTCTCCGTCTAGAGTGGCGAGATTGACTGCACCACTGGTGGAGATTCGATTTATAATCAGGGGTCCATATCCGCGTTTCTGTAGTTTCTTTGCATGCTGTTTTAGGGTGTATACTAAGACTAAGTCGCCTTCTTTTAGTCTCTTATCTTTAATATGTGAGTCATAATATGCCTTTTGTCTCCGCTTAGCGGCATAGATGCCTGCTACCGCTTGCAATCTAGTCTCGTGCAGTTTTTCAATTTGATCTAATTGCTGAGACAATTCATGACCGTTCCACTCATATTGCTGGGCTACTTTTAATGTAGGTACTAAGAAGTCAATTGGCAAAATTGCATTCTGCCCATACACTAGGTTGAAAGGTGTAGTTCCAATGGCCGTTTTATATGCCACCCGGAAGGCCCAAATTGCGTGATGCAATTGTTTGTCCCAATTTGACCTTCCATTATTGACTATCTTTGTCAATACAGTACAAAGTACCTTGTTGGAACTTTCAGCTTGTCCGTTAGCTTGAGGATGGTATGGGGCTGATTTTTTATGAATCACTAAGAATTCATTCATTAGCGACTCAATGACTTCGTTTATGAAGTGGGTTCCTCGATCACTCACTATCTCAATCGGTAGTCCAAATCGTGTGAAAATGTGCTCAAAGAGAAATTTTGTTGTAGTCTGAGCATCATTTTTTCGAGTGGCTTTTGCTTCTACCCACTTTGTTAAGTAGTCGGTGGCTACTATGATGTATTCCGCATGAGATCCTTTTGCAGGTGGGTTGATAGGTCCTATGAAGTCAATTCCCCATTTGGTAAATGCTCTCGCACAAACCATGGGTCTTAAAGGCATGTCATCTCTTCTAATGGGATATTTTGCTCTCTGGCATGTTTCGCAGCTTCTCACATATGTCTCCGCATCCATGTGTAGAGTTGGCCACCACAAGCCTGCAAAGAGAATCATCTTGACCGTTCTATCTGCTGAAAAATGTCCTCCCGCAGCTCCTGCGTGTGCCATTTCTAATATGGGAAGATATTCTCCTTCCTGCACGCATAATCTGAGTTGATTGTCTTTTCCTCTTCGAAACAATTGTCTTCCCATTATCACATAATCCTTGCTCATTTCTTCTAAGGATCGCCTTCTTGCTAGACTAGCTCCTATTTCGTGCTCTTTCGTTCTGAGGAATTGCACTAATGATTTACTCCAATTAGGCGCTATGGTAGAAAAAGGTAAGGACACGTGATCCTCAGGGCTAGTTTCCTGGCATTCCACACAATTACTTACATGATCGTGAACGTCTTTGGACATATCAGGCCAATATATGCCTAATCTTTTTAATTCTCGTATTGTTCCATGCATCCCTTGATGGGTTTTCCACTTGTTCACATGTGCTTGGTTGATCAGTTGTTTTTGTTCGTCCTCCTCTACACATCTGAGTAATACTCCATTTGGTTCCTTGTAATACACACTTCCTGCGACGATGTGTAAGTTCCTTGATTGAAGAATTTCTTTTTTGCTATTCCTGTTGATTGGGTGTTGAGGGCCATGTGTAAGTATAGGGGTCAATTTTTCTGCCCACTTCGGACATACTTCTAGATTAAACAGATAAGCATCTGGTAAATCATCAGGCACTCCACTTGGTGGTTCTCCGTGTGTTAGCCTGGAAAGATGGTCTGCTCTCACATGTGTGTTTCCTTTTTTGACTATTACCTCAAAGTCAAACTCCATTAGTAACAAGAACCATCGAACCAATCTCCCTGTGTTGCAAGGCTTATTGACTAAATACAACAAAGCTTGATGGTCTATGAAGAATTCGAATTTGTTGGCTAAGAGGTAATGTCTAAACTTCTTCACTGCATAGACCATTCCTAAGCCCTCTCTTTCAGTAGTCGTGTAATTTCTCTCTGCTTGGTTTAATTGTCTACTCGCATAAGCGATTGGATGGTCAAGCTTTCCTTCATCAGCCGGTTGAGCTAGGATACATCCAATGGCATAGTTTGAAGCATCAACATGAATATGAAAAGGCTTGCTCCAGTTTGGTGACTTTAGAATTGGGGCTGTACTCAGCCGCTTTTTAAGCTCGTTGAAGGCCTTCTCACACTCGTCTGTCCAAGTGAACTGAGTCAATAGACCGTATAAGGGCTTGGCTATTATGGCATACATGTGAATAAACCTACGGTAATATCCACAGTGTCCCATAAAGGCTTGTACTTCCTTTGTATTCTTGGGTCTTGGTAAGTCCAATATGACTTTAATCTTATCCTCATCCGTAGATATCCCATTTCTTGAGACTATGTGTCCTAGGATTTTCCCCTGTCTTACCATGAAGACACATTTTTCTGGGTTTAAGCAGACTCTATACTGCCTACATTTGTTGAATATCTTCCTTAATTCAGGTATGTGATCGGGTCTTTGATTGGAGTAAGTGCAAAGGTCATCTACATACACTTCCATGCTTTTTTTCAAAAATTCCTTGAAGACGTGACACATTAATCGTTGGAAGGTAGCCGATGCATTAGTGAGTCCAAAGGGCATCACCCTGAATGCATACACTCCCCATTCAGTGGCAAATGCTGTCTTGTGTTGGTCCTCAGTCGCAATAGCCACCTGATTGTATCCGGAGAATCCATCTAGGAAGCTATAGACCTCTTTACCTGCTACCCTCTCCAATAGATGATCCGTAATCGGTAATGGGTAGCTATCACGTATGGTGGCTGCATTCACCTTCTTCAGATTTATGCACACTCTCAATTTTCCATTTTTCTTAGGCACTACTACTAATGGCGATACCCATTCTGTGTGTTCTATCTCGTATATGAATCCTGCCGCTAGTAGTTTGTCTATTTCCTCCTTAATCTTCGCTGCATAGACTTCATTGTATGTATAAGGACGTTGTTTGGAGGGTTTTGCCTCTGCTGTCATGGGTATTCGATGTGAACAAATAGAGGGTTCTACCCCTTTGAGATCCTTATAGGTCCATGCGAATACATCTCGGTATTCCCGGATAAGGTGTATGAGTTCTTCTTCTTCCTCTTCAGACACGTCTTTACCTATGTAGGTGCACCTTTCTTCTCCTTCCTCCACTGTCACAATGATTTTTTTTGTTTGTTCCTTGTTGTCGTACGCCTCTCCGTCTCGTGCTTCTCGTTTAGGCATTTGAATAGCTACTTTCCTTTCCTCTACTTCGTATTTTTTAAAGTGTTCAGGAACTTCAAAAAGATCTGGGTCCGGCTCTACCTGACTCATGTTTTCCTCCTGCCTGTGTATTGTTCTATCATTTTCAATTGCTAAGATCTTTGTTGGTTCCTGTTCTTTCTGATTCCTAACAGTATTTAAGTAATCTTCTTCAGAGTCAAATTTCGGTTCCATCTCAATGCTTTCATATTCCTCTTTCCACTCTTTTTCCAGTATTTCCCCTTCCTCTACTTCTTGAAGGACAACCATATAAAGGTTTACATCATAACCTTCCTCATCTATGCATTCGTTCATTGTCAAAACTTCCTCGTTTACGCATACGTCTAGAGTGGCCAAGATCTCCATCCATCCATGTGGTTCAAACATCTCATCAGGAAAAATTTGCGGCATATAAGTGGGATCCTTTACTGAGCGATAGTTATGATGTCCTATCGGCCAAGGCTGCCTTTTGCTCTCTTCTCTCTTGGCTTCCTTACACATCCATAACTGGGCATCCTCATGCATCCACGATTGATCACTCGATCCGGCACTATGAATGGATAGGTCATCTTCTTCTTTGTGGACTGGATTCCATTGTAATGGAGGGACATCTCGATACGCAAACGTGTGCAAGTTTATCTTGGTGGTATTTCCTTGATGTTGTAAATATAACGAATCCTTGCCCCAATCCTGTACTACTCGCATTTGTCTCATAAAGGGTCGTCCTAATATCATTTCGTAGTCGTTTGCTTTCTCGAATTTACAGATGGCTAATGTATGTTCGAATTCTACTCCACAAGTGGTTAACCTGATCCTTTCCAATATTCCTAAGGGTTTTTCTACATGACCATCTGCTAATTGGAGTTTCATGCGTGTGGGTCGTAAGGCAGGTTTTCCCCACTTTTCCCATATTTCCTTGGTGGCTATCCCTACTCCCGCTCCCGTGTCTAGGATGGCCTTGGTCATGTACCCATTGTAGGTGACAGGTAAGCACGTATTACCTTCATCTCCTTCACTAAATTCTCCTACTTTATCAACTGGAACTTGTATTGTGGAGTGGTTTTCCTTTCCCTTTCCTTTCATTTCCTTTTTTTCTGCAGGTGGCTCTAATTGATCTGCTAACTGTCTCCATAGATGTGGTTTAAGTTGAAGTAATTCTTCCACCGTCAATTTGCATTGCACCTTTGTTTTCTTAAGTTCTGTTAGGTTGTGTGAACTCTCTTCTGAGTTTCCTTTTTCTTTCCCATGCACTGTGGGTGCTCGTATTATTATTGACTCTCTTTCGTATTCTCCCATGTAGTTAGGCAATGTGGACATGCTCATGGTTTCCTCTCTTCCTTTATCGAGTCTTGACACTTCCTCATATGCTTCCTCCAGGTTATGATCATGGTGACTATCTTCCCCATCTATTACCTCAAAAGGAGGTGGACTGATTCCATCCTTTTTCCATTGCTCTTCTCTAATTCTTTTCCACAAGTCTTTGGACCAATCTTCCTCTAGATCGGGTATTATGGATACCTGTTCTTCTTGAAATTTTATTCGTTCATTTCGATCATCTTCCCGTCTAGGTTCCTTATCCTTAGGTTGGATGTACTCCTCGTATAGTTCCTGTGCGACCCTTGTTTCAGGCAGAATTGGGATAGTCTTTTCTAGAGTCGCCTGTGCTACTTCGATGAGCTTTTTGCATATCGCCAGTCTTTCTTTCTCTAATTCCCCTTGAGGATAGAGTCTTTCATGTTGCTCTAGGTTCGGGCCCATTTTGATTCTAGCTTGGTATGCTTTTAACCACATGTCCAAATCCTCTGGTTTTGGGTCGGCTAGAATTGATCCTGGCTTCTTTTTCTCTGAGCTAATTGGTGGTGTTTCAGGGATCTCCTTATGCGTTTTTTGTTCATTATGCTTTCTAGAGCCCTTCGCTTGTTTTTTGCCATCTTGGCCCTTATTTCTTGCCCATTTTTCTTTGAGCTTTTCTCGTCTTTCTTTCCATTTTTGTACTTTTGTGTTTTGGGATTTCTCACATGGGTTCTCTGAATCCTCGACTACCTGAATGTCAGCGTCTACTATTTTATTGTTCTTTGGTTTCTCTTTTGGTTGTTTTTCCTTTTGTTGTTTTGCTTGAGCTCTAGTAATAGCTTTCAGTGGTACAGTGTACTCCTTCTCACTTCCAGATCCTTCTAAGACCTCAATTACATTAATTGGTGCAGTGCCTTGAGTTTTTGTGGGGTTCTTAGGGCAATCTCTAAAAAGATGTTCTTTCCCACAATCACTGCAATATCCTTCCCAAATCCTGGGTGGTGGAGGGTTGTAAGGTCGAGGACACTCCCGAATGAAGTGATCCCCTCCGCATCTATAACACGGTCCTCTCTGCACTGGTGGTTTAATGGGAGGTCTCAATGGTTGTTGTGCTTTGGGCACTGTATACATTAAAGTTGCAGTTTCTGCTCCATAAGTCTGATCAAATCCTTCATATCCATAATAGGCCGCGTCATATGTTGGTTCATATTCCATCATGCTGGCTTCATATGGATAGTATTCTCCGGGTGGAGGTTCATACCCTTGGTTGGTTGATTCTACATTGGTCACTATTGAAGCTGGTATTATGGCTCTTTCCAAGTTTTCTTCCGGTTGAGTATACTTCACAGGTACAACTTGTTGAGGTTGTGACAGTTGGGGTCCCAATACTGGTTGTGGTGGTGGATATGATGCTTGCTCATATTGTCTTGGTGCTCCTACCGGATACGGGTTGTATCTAGGCATCTCCCTACCAAGCTCTCTAGGTGGGTATCCATAAGGTCGGTATTGGGGTGGATTGACAGGTCGTGTTTGCCTATTAAAGGGACAGTTCTCAGTTGTGTGATTGGTATATTTTTGCTCAATGTGACAGTATGAAGAAGTCCCTGGTTGTTGTTGTCTGTTGTATGGATACGTAGGTTGTACACCGGCTCCTCCTCTGGCACACAAGTGTGTGGGATGTTCTCCTCCACATAAGTTACACCTTCTTAACATAGGCACTCTTTGAGATGGATGTTGGTAAGCTCTCTGCCCTTGGACTCCTAGTTTCTTTGCTAATAGTTCCGCTAGTTCTTCCACATTACTAGAATTGGTCGTAACAGTGCTTCTTGAGTCTTCTGATTTAGTGAGGTCGGTAGTACCTTTAAGGTCCTCAGCAAGGTTATCTTCCAAGTCGATGCACTCTTGAAGACACTCACTCAATGTTTGTAACCTCTTCACATACACTAGGGTTCTTAGGGTCCCGTTAGAGAGTCCATCTAAAAATAATGAAATCATCTTTTGTTGAGTCGGTCTCTCAACCACTGGGCATCTATCCACATATTGATTGAATCTTCGGGCAGCAGTCTTCACAGTTTCGCTAGGGTTTTGCTTAAAGCTATGGATTAAAGATGCAGAATTGTGTTTAATCCCTCTCTTTGTGAATTCTCCGATGAATTCTTGAAAGAATTGCTCCATGTTTCCAAATTGATTGGGATCTAAAGGTTGGAACCAAGTTAGAGCTGTTCCTGTGAGGGTGAGTCCAAAAGACTCATACTGCACAAAGAAGTCCTCTACTTGCTCCGCTCTTAGAACTTGTTTAAATTCGGCAATATGATCATATGGCTCCCCTAATCCATCATAATGGTTTCTCACGCACTTAGCTACTTGGATTGGTCTCAATCTTCTCATTGGTTCAGGCGGTCTGGGCATTACAGGGAAGACTGGGGCAGCTGGTCGTAATGGAGGCATTCCTGGCTGTCCTCCCACAGGTGGTCGTGGTCTGGCCGGTGGGCGGAAATGGTTCCCCATCCCTGTGTGGGTCTGATTGTGTGTGTGCACTCCTGGAGTTGCAAACTGTACATGAGTACGGTTGGGCACACTTCTTTGACTGGTCTGTCCTGATGTGGTATGTTCCATCTCTTGTTGATTTCCAAAAGGATTTTGCGAGGTAGTTGCCTGCTCCCTCTGAGGAAATACAGGCGCACCCATATATCTCAGTCGAGCCCTGTCTAGGACACCTACGGGCCAATATCTTCTTTGATTCTTATCCAAGTAAGTGAGTCTAGTTTCGTCATCTGGGTCTTTCAACTCATAGAATGTCATGGGGCTCTCTCCTATTCCTTGAACAGGTACGTCAATCTGAAGCAATAAGTCTGCTCCGTGAATCATGTAGACTTCCAACAGGTAGTCGTCTTGAGGTATCAAGTCTCCTCTCAAGACCCGTGATACTTGTGACCTGCCTCTAGGGGTGGTCACTAACTCTTCAGAGTTGTCGGGATCCATAAACTCTCCTCTTTCATTGATCCTCTCAGGAAATTCAGTTACTATGTAGATGTGACCCATTTTGTCAATGTAAGCACCTCCCTCGTATTTGACAGCTGGTCGTGGTATGATGGTGACATTTTGGGCAGTTGCCATCCTGGCGACGGACCTGTTTAAGCCATCCAGGTAGATTGGAATCTCCTGGGCATTAGTGGACACATATTGTAAGGAGGTACGGTAGTCTCCTTCAACAGTAGTCATGAAGTTTCCTGTTGGTGTAGGTCCTTGCATGTCTTCTGAAGCCATAAGTAACTCCTCTTTCGAGTCACTGGAAGTTTCTAAGTAGACTGAGTGATGACTAGCCTGGGCTGTACTTCCTACTGAGGATATGACACTCCTTCTACTACCTAGAACTCTTCCTGACCTCAAGTTCATTCACTCTCTGAAGCCTCTCTTTATGTTTCTTAGATCCCCTTGGGACAGCTCTACCAATGATTCAGTTTGTTTGCCAAAAGAAGGGTTTACTTCTGGGCGATACCACACTTGGCGATACTGTTCTCGGCGATACGATACCAGAGCTCCAAACGATACGATACCAGACACCCAGACGATACGATATCAATCTGGTGTCGCGATACTGTCCAGATTAACAGACGATACGATACCAGATATAGTGTCGCGATACTCCACTGGGGAACACCACGATACGATACCGGCAAAGTAAACGTTACGATACTCGAGATTCGAGGCGATACGATCTCAGTGTGGTGTCGCGATACTCCTTGGCAGGAAACGATACGATACCACCGCAGCTAGTGCGATCGCGATACCAACCTTGGAGACACGACACCGCAATGGTGTCGCGATACCAAGATAAGCAACCGACGATACGACACTTGGGAGGGCACGATCGCGATACTGAAGTAGTGTCGCGATACCAAAATAGTGTCGCAATACCACTGTATCAGACGATACGATACCACTCGGTAAAGTGAGGTCGATACTAGAAACTTAGGCGATACGGCACCACAATGGTGTCGCGATACCAAAGTAGTAGTACCGGACGATACGATACCAGAGATCGGATGCGATCGCGATACCGACTCAGTGTCGCGATACCAAAATGGTGTCGCGATACCAAAGTAGGTATCCAGCGATACGATACTTCAGGCAAGTGTCGCGATACAAGGGAATTTTGGTATCGCGATACCAAAACTCAACCGATCGCGATACTCAAGCCGAAAGCAAGATTTTTTTCAAACTTTTTTCACCCCCTTACTCTCCTCACTCTCCTCTTTCCTCCTATACCTCTGTATCACACAAAAAGATGACAATGATATCAGTTTTCCCCCCCCCGCGATACTGCGCAAACTTTTAATCACGTTTTTGATCATTTTTAAAGTGTTTTTGTCAGAGAAATTGTGAGAATATTTACCTTGGTACTGTCTTGCTTGCAATGTGAGCTCAAAACCTAGCTTTAAAAGCCTGAATGCCACGATACCAAACCCACGATACTGGTCGCTGCTCGCAAACGATACCAGAATACTGTGAAGTGTCAAATGAGCCAAATTTTTTGGTTTTTATAGTTTTTTTTTTTTTTTTTTTTTTTTTGACTGAACTTGAAATTTTGGAATTTTTGGAGATTTTCTGGGAATTTTTGCCTACTCCTACTCCTCTTCTCCTCACTTTTCCTCTCCTTCTAACCTAACCCTAACTCCTTCTTCTCTTCCCTCCTCCTACACTTAAACCTAAAACTTATCACACACACCTCGAAGATGAGAAGTGACAAGTGCTGAAATGGTATACTACTCGTCAAAGGGCAAATTCGCTTCTACAAGTACGATTTGATCACACCTGCTCTATAACTATCACGAAGGCACCTTGGTGGAGTGACTCCCCAGCAACGGCGCCAAAAACGTGTGTACTCAAGCCACAATGACTCAAGGACTTGTACCAATGAGACTATACCTCAATTGCCATACAAGTGCATATAGTGGAGTTCTTTTCACACATTTAAATGTCAATCCTAAGGAGAAACTTACCAAGTGTATGAAGACATGTGCACACGTGATAGAAAATGAAGTGAGTTAGCTATTCAAGCATGAGAAAAGACTAATACTACCCACACCTACTGAAATACTGGAAGTGTTGCCGCAAGCCTCTTTTCAGCAGTTTTGGTTTTTTGGGGTTTTCTCCCAGCCCAGAACTCCGAACATGGGCAATAGGGTACTCGTTTCGAAGCTCTCGACGAGACGAATCCAACGGTGGTGGTTTCACTCAATTCTGACTACCCTGCTTCAAGTTATGGCAGAAACAGTGAATTACGGGAGTCACAAACACCCGCGTTTTTGCTTCTCCTAGCTTACGCACGCACTACAGCAGCTCAAATCAAGGGGGAAGGGGTAGATAACAGTCCTACACTTGCATTTCAAGCATCACACACACATACAAGAGCAAAACGAAGATCAAAATCAGCAAGAAAGAGGCAAAGGGGAAGGGGTAGATAACAGTCCTACACTTGCATTTCAAGCATCACACACACATACAAGAGCAAAACGAAGATCAAAATCAGCAAGAAAGAGGCAAACTCGAAAATTCAGAAGTGCTCTTCTTCACAATGACCAGAAGTTTTTTACAATGAGTCACTTTTGACTTATATACTAGTGCCCTAAGTTTGGTCCTTTCACACAAGAGACCGGCACTTTATTCTCTAAAAGACTAATTTCCTACTATTGTACATGGGTAAATCACTAATCTTTTGTGGGGATGCATCTAGAGGACTCCTCTAGTGCATTTACAACGGAAATTATATACAAGGGTGGTTATGATACAAAAGTTGTGTGTCCAAATCGGAAAAATTTTGGGGCCCGTCTTTTTTCTCTGCTTTGTGCGCTCTTTAGCTCTGCAACAACGATGAAGACCTGCTTCAACTCTTTCGCCGAAAACACAGATGCGTTAGCCTTTCTAAAAGTCAGGTGCAGGGATCTACTGTTGGTCACGAAACAAAAGTCTTCCACGACACTGCCACTTCCCTTCATGTCGAATCATCAATTCCTTCTTCTCCGCTCAACCAGCAGGAACAAGGTGCACACTCGAAAGAATTCAAAGAAGTCTCTTCTCGAGAGGACTTGTTGGAGAAACAATCACTAATTGGACATATATTTGAAGTTCAAATCTTAGGAAGAAAACCCCATGCCTATGTGAAGGGACAAATTCACAAATGTATTATACTTGTAAAGTTAGTTCACTTTAGTTCTAGAAGTTTTTCAAAAGTCACGAGAATACGAAAATCTATATAAGTTAGTTTGTATCAATTGACGCTGAGAGAGAGAGCGAGAGAGAAGAAGTAGAAGAAGGAGTTCATTTTATACGACTGTGTATAGTCGGGCTTCTCTGAGTGAGAAAGCATCTGTAAAACTTCTGAGTTTTTTATAGTTATGAGAAGAACTGAGTAAAGTTCTATGTATGAGCCTCTCTCCATCATCTCCATGATTACCTACTGTGTGATGAGTTACAAAGATCAAGTTTTCCAAGCAACTCGATGCTTGGCATCGAATCTCTACTGATAAGTCATATTTTCATTTATCTTTTTCATTCAATACTGAAGTGTTTGAAAAACATGATGTTGTTGGAGCAACTCGATGCCTGGCATCGAATTCCAGTTGATAAGTCATATTGTAAGTGTGCATGAAATCACCTATAGTTTTGGTGTCCAGAAGATCAAGACTTTATGCGGGAAGTCGATGCCCGGCATCGAATCCCTGCTGAAAAGTGGCCAAAAACATCCCAAGTCGATGCCCAGCATCGAATTCTCGTTGCAAGTCGATGCTAGGCATCGAATTCTAATTTTAAACAGGCGCTCTTACTAAAACAGGTAAAATTTCCAGTTTTGGAAGGTCATACAGGGTCATCTTGTGAGAGCCATAACTTGAGTTCTAGAGATCCGTTTGATGCATATGATAGCTTGTTGGAAAGCTCTACTCTTCTAGTTTCAGCCTATAAAGTTTCATGGAGAAATAATACTTGAGCTAGGAGAAATTAGCAAAATACTGAAGGTATGTCATTTCAGTGACTAGGAATTTCTATAGAAGCAAAGTTCTCACTTTAGGCTATCATTTCTCAAAGTTTGGAGTGGCAATGAGTTAATGGTGACCATAGAGGTGTTCTAGTGTCACCTTAATTCATTTCTTGTGGTGTTTCATACATCAACAAGTGGTATCAGAGCAGAAAGATTCTCGAGAGCAGAAGACGGCAAAGGTACGAGAAGTTTTGTAAAATTTTCCATTAAAGTTTGAAAGGTGAAGCATTTAAGGACACAAGGCATCAAAAGGTTACTTCAAAAGTATCCTCATACACAAAGAACTTCAAAAGGTATTATCCTTTATCCTTTAAGCTCACAGGTTGCAGCAGAAGGAAAGAACTATGGCAGATCATATCTCCATTGACAAACTGGACAGAGATAATTACCCCGCATGGGTAATGAGAATGGAAGCCTTACTTATGAGTAAGGATCTCATCATATATGTTACAGGTGAAGAAGAGAAGCCAGTATTTGAAGATGAAAGCCGACCAAAGAAAGAGGAACTTGATGCTTTAAAGCATTGGCAGAAGAAGGATGCAAGTGCAAAAGCATATATCTACAATACAATCTCTGATCATTTGCTACCACACATCAGAGGATTGGAATCATCTGAAGATATATGGAATGCATTGGAATATCATTTCCAAAGCACTACTAAAGCACGGAAAGCAAGTCTATGGTCAGAGTTTACAACATTCAAGAAGAAGCCAAGTCAAACCATTAGTGATTATGTCACTAAGATGAAGGATCTAGCAGATAGTCTTGGATCCATAGATGAAGATGTTGAAGATCACAAATTGATTGCTCAACTACTTGCAGGTTTGAGAGGGGATGAAAGGTGGAAACCTTTTGTCTTATCAACAGAACTTTCATTAAATCATTATGTTCCATTTGAACCAGTTGCTTGGTTTGATGCTCACATATGAGCAAGACTTGAAGGGAGATGGAGATAACGGACAAAGTTCTGCAATGTACATGAAGAACAAGAAGAAAGGAGATAAAGGTAAAGCAAAGGATGAAGAGGAGTCGAGTTCTCAAGTTTATTATGCAAGAGGTTTTGGAAGAGGTAGAGGTAATCAAAATAATAACAAGAAGGCTTTCTGGATCTGTGGATTGAGTAATCATTTGGCTCATGACTGTTGGCACAATCAACAAGGATCAAACCAGAATCAAAACAACAATAGCAGAGGTCGAGGTGGAAGATATCAAAGTAATTTTCAGAGAGATAGACAAAGTCAAAGAGGAGGCTACGGTAGAGGTGGAGGAAGAAGTTGGGGACAGAATCAATCCTACAACACCACCTACTACAACTATGCAAATGACACATAGAATGAAAGTCATACATCATTGATGATGAACTCAATCAACACATCAGATAAAGAAGATCTAAAGGTATTTTACATTGACTCTGGATGTTCTAATCATTTGTCAGGAAACATAGAATTGATGTCAGAATTGGAAAAAGGTATTTCTAGTCACACAGTTCAAACTGGTGATAATACAAGACATAGTGTACATTCAATTGGAAAAGTGAAATGTAAGAGTGGAGCAGATTTGCTAACCAATGTTTTGTATGTTCCCACAATACCTAAAAACTTGATTAGTGTGGGACAGATAGTTGAAAAAGGTTTTCAAGTCAGGTTTACAAATGAAGGAGTATTTGTTGAAGATCCAGAGAATGGGTATAATCAGATTGTCTCTGGTAAGAAAGAAGGTAGACTCTTTACTTTAAGAGTGCAAGGGAACATTGGTCAAGCTTTGCTCACACATGGTGAAGGAGTGATTACAGAACTTGATCTCTGGCATAAGAGATTAGGTCATTTCAATGAAAGAGGAATTAAAGCTATGGTTGCTAATCAGTCTGTACTCGGATTACCAAATGTGCAGAGTCAACATATGGTTTATAAATGCGAAGCATGTCAAATGGGAAAAGCACACAGGTTACCATTTCAGAAGAAAGGATTCAAACATGATGGATTACTAGAGCTCATTCATACAGATGTATGGGGACCAACAAAAGAAGGATCTATCAGTGGCTCAAGGTACTATGTTCTTTTCATTGATGATGCTACAAGATGGATAACATTATATGTTTTGAAGGAAAGATCAGAAGTGTTTGGAGCTTTCAAGCATTTTCATGCATATGCAGAGAGAGTCACAGGTCAAAAGCTTAAGAGACTGAGGTCTGATGGAGGGGGAGAATATTTCTCCCAAGAGTTCAATGATTATCTTTGGAATGCAGGTATTAAAAGAGAAATAACTTGCAGGTATACACCACAACAAAATGGTGTAGCAGAAAGAAGGAACAGGACTTTGGTTGAGTTTGCTAGAGCTATGCTAAAGGAGAAGAACTGTCCAAATTATCTTTGGGCTGAGGCTGTAAATACAGCTACATATCTTGTGAATAGATTACCATGTGCAGCTCTGAATGGAATGACTCCATATGAAGCTTGGTGGGGTAAGAAACCAACACTAGATCATTGTAGAGTGTTTGGATCAATTGCATATGCTTATGTGCCATCACAACTTAGGCATAAACTTGAACCAAAGGCAGAAAAATATGTGTTCATTGGTTATGATGAAAAGCAGATGGGTTACAGGTTGTGGAATCCTTTAACCAAACAATTTCTTGTTTCTAGAGATGTTACATTTGATGAACAGAAAAGTTGGTATGCAGATCAAAGTCATACAGCTGAAGAATTTGAAGAAGAGGTAAGAAAATGTGAGAAAGGAAAATCAATTGTGCAAGTAAATAGAGATGAAGACTATATGCAAGCAAGTACATCCACAAGTGGATTAACAAGAAGAAATGAAGAAGCTCCTATATTTGATGAAGAAGTGTATCCAGACACTTATGAAGAATGTGAACCAAGAAGGTCAAGCAGGACTAGAAGACAACCAGAAAGGTATTCTTATGATACTTCTTACATAACTCAGAAGAACTATGCATATATGGTCAAAGATGATGAAGAACCCCAGAACTATGATGAAGCTAAAGGTAAGAAGCAATGGGAAGAAGCAATGAAGGAAGAATTCAATGCACTGGAGGAGAACAAGACATGGGAACTTGTTCCTAAACCAAATGGTAAGAAAGTAATTGGAAATAAATGGGTTTATAAAGTGAAGAAGCTTGCAAATGGAAGTATAGCCAGATATAAAGCTAGATTGGTGGTGAAAGGCTATGCCCAGACCTATGGTATAGATTATGATGAGACATTCAGTCCCGTAGCTAAGATGTCAACTATAAGGACAATCATTGCTATTGCAGCTTCAAAAGGATGGACCCTAAGTCAATTGGATATAAAAAATGCCTTCTTGAATGGATACATATCAGATGAGGTATACATGGAACAACCTCAAGGGTTTATAGATTCCAGGTATCCAAATTTTATTTGCAGGTTGAGAAGAGCATTGTATGGATTGAAGCAAGCTCCAAGAGCTTGGAACTATAGACTGGTGAAGTATCTCAATGATCTTGGATATCAAAGTTCAAAAGCAGACCCAAGTCTACTTATCAGAAGAACAAAGGAAGGTACAATCTACATTTGTATTTATGTAGATGACATTATAATCACAGGTACTTCAGATGAAGGAATCAAGGAGGTAAAGAGATTGCTTGAAAAAGAATTCAAGATCAGTGACCTAGGAAAGTTATCATACTTTCTTGGAATGGAAGTTACTTATACAGATCATGGCATATATGTGTCACAAGAAAGGTATCTTCTGAACTTGTTGAAGAAGTTTGATATGGAAAATTGCAGAGAAGCTTCAACTCCACTTGAAGTTAATCACAAGCTCAGTAAATATGATGGTGCAGACTACAAAGATATGAGGAAGTATCAATCTCTTGTGGGTAGTTTGATTTATGCTACACTAACAAGACCTGATCTTAGTTATGCAGTGGGAGTTTTGTCACAATTCATGCATTGTCCAAAGGACCCACATTGGATTGCAGGTCAAAGAGTTCTCAGATATATCAAAGGAACTATAAAGGAAGGATTATATTATCCTTTTACATCAGATTTGAAGTTGAGAGCCTATAGTGATTCAGATTGGGCAGGTAACCAGGATGATAGAAGATCAACTCATGGTTACATGATATACATTGGTGATAAGCTTGTAAGTTGGTGTTCAAAGAAACAACATACAGTAGCATTATCATCAACTGAAGCAGAGTACAAAGGACTTGTAGAAGCAGCTAAGGAAATCATATGGATGCAGACATTGTTCAAGAGCTTAGGCATTGATCAAGGTACACCTACAATACATGGAGATAATATGAGTTCACTTTATCTTGCAGCAAATCCAGTATTTCATGCAAGGACAAAGCACATAGAGATACAATATCATTTTCTCAGAGAAAAGGTAATGGAGAAGGAGATTGAAGTGGAGTATATTTCTACTAAAGATCAGTTAGCATACATAATGACAAAGAGCTTGGATGGTGTGAAGACCAGCAGATTTAAAAGCATGGCAGGAGTAAAAAAAAAGAAGAAGATATGAAGAAACAGGGAATGTCAATTAGTGATTGAGGGGGAGCTGTTGGAGAAACAATCACTAATTGGACATATATTTGAAGTTCAAATCTTAGGAAGCAAACCCCATGCCTATGTGAAGGGACAAATTCACAAATGTATTATACTTGTAAAGTTAGTTCACTTTAGTTCTAGAAGTTTTTCAAAAGTCACGAGAATACGAAAATCTATATAAGTTAGTTTGTATCAACTGACGCTGAGAGAGAGAGCGAGAGAGAAGAAGTAGAAGAAGGAGTTCATTTTATACGACTGTGTATAGTCGGGCTTCTCTGAGTGAGAAAGCATCTGTAAAACTTCTGAGTTTTTTATAGTTATGAGAAGAACTGAGTAAAGTTCTGTGTATGAGCCTCTCTCCATCATCTCCATGATTACCTACTGTGTGATGAGTTACAAAGATCAAGTTTTCCAAGCAACTCGATGCTTGGCATTGAATCTCTGCTGATAAGTCATATTTTCATTTATCTTTTTCATTCAGTACTGAAGTGTTTGAAAAATATGATGTTGTTGGAGCAACTCGATGCCTGGCATCGAATTCCAGTTGATAAGTCATATTGTAAGTGTGCATGAAATCACCTATAGTTTTGGTGTCCAAAAGATCAAGACTTTATGCGGGAAGTCGATGCCCGGCATCGAATCCCTGCTGAAAAGTGGCCAAAAACATCCCAAGTCGATGCCCAGCATCGAATTCTCGTTGCAAGTCGATGCTAGGCATCGAATTCTAATTTTTTTTTTTTTTTTGTTTTTGAAGAAACAAGGAAAATTTAAATTAATGGTGGCCATATACAAAGTGCCTTGGGCAGGAGACACCTGCCCCAGAGGACAATTTACAAATAGTAGTACATGTCTAGCCTTTTACAAGAGTACTGTTTGGCTAATAGTTTTTTCCATCTAGAGGGAGAATTTTCAGACAAAATCTTGAAGACGTCATAGTTATTACAAGAGGCATCTCTGATTCTCCTAATACAGGACAAAGAAGCATTTTTCAGAATAACAGGCAAAGTGATAAGGTAGTTCCTTTTTTTGCTACCAAATGTAGCCTCATTCCTACTGAGCCAAATGTACCAAAGAATGTATCCCCTCCAAATATTCCACAGCAAAATATCCAAGTGATTACAGCAGCCAAGAATAACTTCCATTTTACTAAGTTTGGGGAGACCATTCACTAGCAGATACTTCTCCACAGCAGACCAGAAGTTTTTAGCATGTTGACATTCAAGGAAGAGGTGTGAAACATCCTCCACAAGGCCACAAAATATACAGGATCCACCACTATTATAAATTTTCCTGATTTTATTACCAGTCCAGAGGCCATGGTGTAACATCCTCCATTGAAGAAAAGAATGTTTGCTGCAATCTGGAAAGGCCCACAGGGCTTTGAATCTGTAAGACCACTGGTGTGTAGACCAATTCACCTGCCATCTAGAGTTGAGCTTCTTCAGGATTTGATCAGCAGAACCTCTGTCATGTTTGAATTGCTTGAAGATGACATTAGCAACATCCACCAGATCAACTGTTTTCCTATGCCATCTGTCCTTATTTTCCATCAACAAGATTCTGTGCTTTTGAATTACCTGCAAGCAAGACATAGACAGATTAGTGGTAGAAAGGATTTCTTGTGCAGTCCTTACCCTAGCACCACACATGTAGTTGTTCCAAGTAGTAATTCCAGCTTTGTGGCATTTGTGTTGCTTGATGGACAGACTGTTTTTTTCACAGTAAGCAAGCCAACCCAGCCAAGGAGACTCCTGCAAATAAAATTGAAGAGAGCAGTCAAGTTCATTGGTGAGTTTAAAAGAGTTTTTAGCTTTGAACCAGGCCCTCCACATTCTGCAAACTAAGGGACTACCAAAAGGGGTGATGGGATGAGGGGAAGTTATAATGTCCCAAAGGTTGAGATTTTTCCAGGCCCTGTAGTCAGAAAGACAGAATCTAGCAGTATTTCTTTTCAGAAGACAGGCCCAAACATCATTATAGTCAATACATCTCAGAATCCATTTAGAAGCTAAGTTGTCTGCCATTTTCACAGGATTAATAATGCCCAAGCCACCTTGATGTTTAGGGAGACAGCACACTTTCCAGGCCACTTTGGGGACATTTTTTTTATCAGACTTGCTTCCCCATAGGAAGTTCCTGGCTAGACTGATAACCTGTCCAAGTTGCTTATTAGAAGAAGACCAACAAGCCTGGAAATAGACCAATTTTGGAAGAATGTAATGATTTAGAACAAAAGGTCTATGAGGGAGGGAGCTATTAGTATCATACCAGTATGTCAAGTGTTTTTTAAACCTTTCAACCACCCAATCCCACCTTTGAGCAAAAGAAATCTGGAAACCCATGGGAATCCCCAACAATCTAAAAATCTCTCCATCTTTGATAATGGTGCATCCAAGTCTAGAAACACATTCAAGAGTATAATCATTAGAAGCTTTAAATCCAGTTTTGGAATGGTTAACTTTGGAACCACTAGCAAGACAAAAAATCTCTAGACATTCCAGGAATTTGTTCACAGAAAGATCATCAGCATTTAGCATAACATTAGTATCATCAGCAAACATTTGAAGCCCAAGAGGGGAAGGGGAGTTAATCACATTGATCCCTTTTATAGTATCATTGTTCATAGCATCTTTAACAAGCCAACCTAAAGCATCACTAGCAATAGCAAAGAGCAAGGGAGCAAGAGGACAGCCTTGACGTATGGATCTCCTAAGAGTAAAGGGATCAGATATGTGGCCATTGATGGCAACTCTAGAACAAGCAT
Source organism: Ceratopteris richardii (assembly GCA_020310875.1). NCBI lineage: Eukaryota > Viridiplantae > Streptophyta > Polypodiopsida > Polypodiales > Pteridaceae > Ceratopteris > Ceratopteris richardii. The sequence continues at coordinate 107,930,855 of CM035429.1, read as the reverse complement.
TGCCAAAAAGAGTGCTAATATTTCTGATGAGTCTTCTGCCAGCTCCCAAGTCTTGAAGAGATTGGAGAATAAAATCCCATTCAATTCTATCATAAGCCTTGTCAAAGTCAATCTTGAAGAAATAAAAATTTTGGCCCAGGTCTTTAGCATTGTCTATGCCTTCCCAAAGAGAAATGATAGCATCAAGGATGTATCTACCTTTGATGAATCCTTTTTGCTCAGGGAGGATAAAGTGTTTCATCATGGGACTGAGTCTTCTGGCTATGGTGGAAGCTATAATCTTGTAGATGGTGTTGAGGCAAGTGATAGGTCTCCAATTATTGAGGTCATCTTTATTTCCCCTTTTGTGAATGAGTCTGATTACACCAGTGTTTATGTGACAAGGGAGAAATCCTTTGCTAGAAGCCTCTTCCCACACCAAGAGAATATAAGGAGTAAGAAAATCACATAGAAGTATGAAGAATTCATTTGGCAATCCATCAAATCCCGGAGACCTACAGGGTTTCAATTTATAAATGGTTTCTTTGATCTCACCGGCAGTGAGGGGCAGGTCCAAGATGGGAACCAGGCTTTCAGGAATCATTTTTTTCCTTTTTAGAGCAATAGTAGCTCTGGCCCTCCGGATGTCCTCCCCCCACTTGGGAGTACCAGAGAAAACATCCATAAAGAAGCTTTTAGCCTCCTGTAGAGTCTCTTCAATATTTAAAGTGTGACCACCTTCTTTCTTTTTCAAATTGGGAATGAAGTCCCTGACTTTATTTTTTTTTAACAGAGAGAACATATGGTTGTTGTTCCTGTCCATTTTCTCACTCCAAAATTCTTTTGATGAGGCAAGGGAGTAACTAGCTTCAAGATAACTTTCCTTGCACAATCTCAAATGTAACCTTTGAAACTCTTGAGAAGTAACATCTAAAGCTTTAAGCTTATCCACAATAGCTCTATATCTTATAGCTCTACACTCTTTGGCTTTTTGCTTAAAGTGGGTAAAAACCACCTGCACATCTTTAACCGCTTTTTCCCAGGCCTTACCAGGAGAACTAGTGTTTTTAAAATGGTGGGAAAAAATCCTTTTAGACTCAGCTCTAATGCAGGGGAGCTTGAGAAGGTTAACATCAAGATGAGGCCAACCAGACTTAAAGGAGGGGTTACCAGTTCTAATGTTGACAATAAGGGGTTTATGGTCAGTCATCAGGAGGGAATGATCAATATGAGCACTAACCTCCCAACATTTTTGCAAAATGTTATTGTTGACATAGCATTTGTCTAATCTAGCAGCCGTGTAGGAAGCACCAGACTGTTTATTGGACCAGGTAAAACCAGAATTTTTAGAAGCATCCACAAATTCATGCAGGATACATAGGTTTTTCCAAGCATTTTTTTCAGAACCAAAAATAATATTACCTTTACACTCCCATCTGTCTTTGATACAGGTGACCATGTTAAAATCCCCAATCATGATGGAGGGACCTTGTATTAGACAGATCTCTTCCCAACACAATTTTCTAATCATACATTTATTGGCAGCATAAACAGAAATGATAGAAAGGTTATAGGGGTTACCCAGCCTGAAGCAGCACCATTGATTGGTGCAGCTAGAAGACTTATCAACCAAGAAGGGTGACAGGGATTTGCTGAGGCCAATCATTGCACCACCCTTATTATCCTGATGATTGGTGGAAAACCAGATGAATTTATTAGATAGAATATTGAGCTTGATTTCCAAGGATTTCCCACCAGTTTTAACCTCCTGCAGGCAAATAACTTCAGGAATTCTATGTAGAGACATAATCCAACTGTTGATCAGCTTTGGTCTTACAGGATCTGTAAGCCCCTTCACGTTTATGGAAAGAATGGAAAGGTTAAACGTCATAATAATTAAAAGATTCATTTCTTACTATTCTTAGCAGACTTTACCGTAGAAGATCTCACCGAGTCTTTCTTTCTTGGTTTACTTGAAGATGCCAGTTGGGTTGACATGTTTGTGTCCTGCATAAGAGGCATAGCTTCCTCATTAAACATTTCATTTTCCATAGTTTCCAGTTTGTTATGATCCATAGCATCAAGTTCCTGTCTGAAAATCTCAACAGAAAGATTAGGATTCTCTAGATTTTCCAGCAAAGGGGTGGGATCAATCGAAAGCTTCCTTTCCAGGTCTTTTTGGGTATATAAGTCGATTACTTTGTTTTTTTTTCCTACCAGGGACCAACCGTTTACTAGCTTATCTTGATTGTCCTTAGAATCACTAGCATTAACTTTGGTTGATTCTTCAACATTTAAGATGTTCTCTTTGGGACTTGAGTGGTGAAGGTTGTCAGCTGGGCTATCCTCAAAGGGGTTATGCACCTCTTCTAAAAGAACTCCAAACATATTATCATTACTAGTCACTTTTTTTTCCCTTTATTTAGAGTTTTCCTAGCAGGAGGAGCACTATTCTTGGTCACAAAATTGCCAATATTCTTATTTGGGTCTTCATTCACCGAAATTTTCTGAACCTGCAGTAAAGGACAATCTTTTATGATATGACCTTGCTTGTAGCAGTTATAGCAAGCATTTGGGATGTTTCTGTACAACACCTTTTGGGTGTGAAGTATTTTCCCATTTGAGTCTTTGATCACAATGAAGGGCCTGATTTCAGAGGCTATGTCCACTTCTATTAACACTTGGGGGTCCCATCTCGGATTGATTATGCTATTTTTACTTTTTTGACCGAGGACCTTGCCAACCATCTTCCCTAAGCTCTCCACCCAAGGATAGAAATCTATGGGTAGTTCAGGGAACTCTACCCAAACAGAGATTTTTGTAGGCTTAGGGCCCTTAGGATCAAACCCTATATACCATTTAAAGAAAGACACTGGGACATTTCTGATTAGCCACTGGCCTTCACTAATGAATTGTAGGGCACTATTAGCATTTTCAAAAAAAAAAAGGAAATAATTATTCGGGCAGTATTGAATGTGTTTAACCATTAGACCTCTGGCTTCCCAGTGATGCTTAATCCAATTTTTCAGAGAATCTTGGGCAGGCCTAGGACCGTGACACAACCCTATGACCACTCTGTCTGTGAGGTGCTCATGCCAGTTGTCTAGTGAAGACTTATCAATGACCAACGCAGCCTCTTCCTCTTCGGAGGGCAAGCTATCACAAATAATTTCATGAGGACTGTCGAAGAGCTTACCTTTTCCCTTATTGGGAGATGGAGCAGGATTGTTCTTACCAGTAAATTGTTGCATGTCGAAGAAGGCTTCATCAAGCTTGGCTCTTGCCTTGGCCAAGTCCGCATAGGTTTTCTTCAGAGAATGAATCTCTGCGCTGCTCTGCTGAAGAGACACAGGGAAGTTACTCGAACCAGCAACAAAATCCGCAGAAGAGCTCCCTTCTAAGTCTATCGTCCTGGGCTGTATCATGCAGTCCTTTTGTCCTTCACCCGGACACGACATCCCATTTCTTAGGGATTCAAACGGTGCCATGCAGAAAGAGAAAACCGGGCACGCGAGCACAGAGGAAGCTCCTCCCCCCTGGGTGGGGGAGGAGAGGAGAAGACTCCGACGCGCGAACACTCGAAGCTGAGCACCCTCTCAGTCGCCTTCGTTAGCCCTTGTAGATCACCCTCACAGACGCCATCTTTAGGAGAGCACCCTAGCAGAGGACAAAGGAAGATCCTCCCCCTCTGGGTGGGGGAGGAGAGAAGAAGACTCCGACCCGCGAACCCGCGAAGCAGAGCACTCTCCCAGACGCCTTCGTTAACCCTAATCCTTCGAATTCTAATTTTAAACAGGCGCTCTTACTAAAACAGGTAAAATTTCTAGTTTTGGAAGGTCATACAAGGTCATCTTGTGAGAGCCATAACTTGAGTTCTAGAGATCCGTTTGATGCATATGATAGCTTGTTGGAAAGCTCTACTCTTCTAGTTTCAGCCTATAAAGTTTCATGGAGAAATAATACTTGAGCTAGGAGAAGTTAGCAAAATACTGAAGGTATGTCATTTCAGTGACTAGGAATTTCTGTAGAAGCAAAGTTCTCACTTTAGGCTATCATTTCTCAAAGTTTGGAGTGGCAATGAGTTAATGGTGACCATAGAGGTGTTCTAGTGTCACCTTAATTCATTTCTTGTGGTGTTTCATACATCAACAGGACTCTCATCAGTAGGATGAGGAAACTGTGAAAGAAATTGTTGCTCAAATCATCACCGAAGTGATTGCCATTGCTGAGGCCATGATCGACAAAGCTGAGGCGATAAATCAGAATAGAACCGGAATAATCCTGATGCCGAATATCCTTATCCCCCTTCCTCCGCCAATTAACCCTGTTGAGCCTGTTGGAGTGCCTACTAGTTCAATTGCCAATGTCATTTCTGATGCACCCACTCCTCCATCCTCTTCTCCCGACTACTCTCCACCACCCTCCCCTCATATGTTCTCAGCCTCTTCATCCCAACCACTTCCTGCTCTTCTTCCTCCGACTCCAATGTTTAATGAACTGGAATTTATGGGTCGCCTAATGATCCAATTTTCTTAGCAATTACCTCTTCAAATGAAGCTGGCAACCGAGAATATCCGGCAGGAATTGCAAGGCAAAGTAGACTTGCTACAAGCAAACATTGCTCCGTTATAGGAAGAAGTAAATGTAGTTAAAGCAAAGAACCATGCCCTGCAGGTTCAACTTCAAGCCCGGATCGCAGAGCAAGACAACCTGATTTCCCAACGCGATGCAACACTTGCGGAGTTAAATGAACAGAATGTCCTTTTATCTGCTCGCGATGAAGAAATAAAGCAGTTAACATAGTTAGTATAGGATAAGGAAGATGCTCGGGTTGCTCTTGGCAATTTATTAGAAGAAACCCGTGCGGATCTTGAGTTGGTGACCCAAAAAGGATAGGAAATGGCTGATCTAGCCATGCAAAACACTGAAGAATTGAAGACAGTGTCTGCCTAACTATTTCAAAAGAGTAGTGACTTGGACGCACAAAAAGTCAGGATGATTCAGCTCAAGAAAGAGTTGGAGGGAATCATGAAAGAAAGGGATGCATATTATAAAACCATCCAATATCAAGCTCAGGAGCTAGAACGTAGAGAAAAGAAGTTAGGCACTCAAGTAGAGAGATTGTCCAGAATTGATGGTCAAATTGCTGATATGAAGGTCAGACAAGATGCGGCTAGAGCCAACGAATTCTATTTACAAGAAGCATTTTTGCAGACGCAACCGATGCATTGATGAGTCAAGTTATTGAAGCTAGTTCGGTCAAAACAGATGCACAACTGGTGGAGCCAGAAACTTTGAAGATTATGCTGGATTCCTTGAAACAAAAGATCACCTGCACATTTAAATTAGCTAGAACTATGTATATACAAGGCATCGTTGATGAGCCTTAATTCTATTTTTCTTTGCGGGTTTGAGTCCATCGTGCGTGCCAGTGTTAGGCTGCCGGATGGGAATAATGTAATTTTATTTTCCATAGCCACACGCATCGAAAAGGCATAGCGAATAGTTGTAACTTTTTACCCATTAATGAAAAGGCATTACGGTGGTTCTTCGGCATGAGAGAGATGGGTTCGCCAAACTATCTTTCAGGGCGACCGTGGGGAGACAACGTGTTGCAGATTTACAGATATCTGGAGTACTGTCATTTTGTTCTTGGTGAATTGCAGTAACCCTTATTAACACAGTAACGTTGTCTTAACATAATAATGTTTGTGCGACGTTGTGGTTGTTAATTTGCGCGATAAGCTACTGTGCAAAGATAATCGTAATTGATGAATCGTAACTGTGCCGTGGAAGTTTTTGCCTTGACGTATAGTTACTTTTTAGTTGAATAGTTAAATTGGGAAAATTAAATAGAGGTCCTCTGCACTATTAGACCCCTAACCATCCCCAAGAACCCAAAACGAGATTAAAAGTAACTTGACGGAAGTCCTTTTAACACATCTATATGAATGAGATTTAAAGGTTGAATTGAAGAGTCAATGTGCATTCTATGCACATTTTTGGTTTGATTTCCATATTCATAATGCTCACAAAATGAAAAATCAAAGAAAGATAACACAGGTTAGTAGCGAGACCGAGAAAAATTTTCCATTACACTATGAGATATATGGCCAAAATGACCATGCCAATTACAAGCCATAGGCTATTCAGTAACAGCTAACAAGTGTTCTTTTTGTGATACAAATAAAGGATAAAGTGAGCCAACTTTGCTTCCTTTTTCAATAACCATATTGCCCTTTGATATACAAAAGGACTAAGCATAGAAGACCACCTTCTAACCGAGGTCATCAATTTTGACCAACTAACATCAAACTACATGATAACTGAGGTACATGGCATACATTATGTATAGTAAATTTTTAACCATCAATGAACTGCACAACCACATCTCCAATCCCCACAATGTCACATTGGTAAGAGTCACCAAGTCTCAGGATACCAAGAGAACCATTCTCTATGTGGTGTCACATGGAAAGAAGCATCAAAATCTAGCAGCCATGAGTGGGAAAGAGAATCATCCATAAGAGCCTTAGTTGGCATAGTACTATCAAGTATCAACACATTAGCATCATCAAAACTAGCATTAATTTCTTCAATCTTCACAACCAACGCAGATGGTGCAGGTAACTGTTTAACATGCCCATCAACATTTTGTGCTTTACCTTTAGCATTCTTTAATGCATAACAATCTTTCTTCATGTGTCCTTTCTTATGAAAATAATGGCATTCGATATCCCTCTTCCTTGATTTACTTCTACTCTTATTCCATTGATTATTATTTTCCTTATTCTTGCTCATGCCACATTCTTGATTCTTTCCTTGGTAAGAACCATGAACATTCTATGCATCTCCACTTTGAGTGCCAACCATACATTTTCTATGAATCTCCTCACTTAAGAGTGCTCCACATATGTCATGATAGAAGATTTTACCACCAGGTGCACTATTGCTAATAGTTGTGCAAGATGTATCCCATGATGATGGAAAGGTGCATAAAAACAATATAGCTTTCATTTCGTTATCCATATACATTTTTTGAGCTTATAACTACGAGAATATAGCATCAAACTCATTTAGATGAGCAACAACACTATCTGTGTCCTTCATGCAAAGATCATATAAATTTTTCATCAAATACACTTTATTTGATGCCATCTCTTTTTGATATGTATTGCATAACTTCTTCCAAAGCTCCTCTGCACTTTTAGAGTTTGATACTATAAATTAAACATTACGTGCCAAGTTCAATCAAATGGTAGACCTAGACATTTCATCTAACTCATCCCAATCATCGTCATCCATGTCAGCAAGCTTCTTTGAGATTCCATTTACTGGCTTCCATTGCCTCCTTTGAATAAGCACATCTTTAATCTACTTCTTCCATAGAGTACAACTTTTGCCATCAAATTTTTAGATCTCAAAATGGTCTTTTCCCTACAAGTTATAGTTGCTCCTCAAAACACTCGCACTAGACCCTAATCCACCAGATGTGCCTGAGACCTTTGATGCCATGATGGTAGAGAATGGAATAGAATGATAATGGAGCTAGAAGAGTCCAAACACCAACGAATAAGTGTATCAAGGAATAAATCGACCACTGTATAGTTAATAAAACCAAAAATCTAGATAAATTTTGCCAGAGTACCCTTTGCAAAATGAGCTTATGACCAGTGAGAAAGTATCATAGAACTACAAGTACTGACATCTTTACTTGAATAATGAATCACTGACTCCACTACATATAATCAGTTACTCAATAGAAGCCAATTAGGCTTATTGAGCATCTATGAACAACTATCATACATCTCCTATGGCGAGGCTGGGTAAATCTTCCACCTACATCACCAAAGAGACCCCAACATCTAGGTGTCTCCCAATTAAGAAAACCTCACCAAGACCCTCTTCATCAAATGTAAAAGGCTTTATGCAAAAAACATAACCGCTATATCAATGACCACATGGACATACATAAGCGGTATCCACAGAAGTGTACATGGTGTGTATGTGCTCAATGTATGTAGTAAAATAACACTAAAAGGCTGAATGCACAGCCCAAAAACTAGCCAAAAACACCTACAAGTGTCTGCCAACTCTGATGTTTTAGGCTCAAAAAAACCTACATAAATTTGCAGCAGCTGCTCCCAACAAAATTGAAAAACCTTTCGAGAAACTTGTAGTGTTACAAGTGTGGCTGAAAACACAGCCCCAAAGGCTGATATTTATTGTCAGAGAAGTACAAATTCTTGATGTTCTTAGACCTGTATGAAGAGAACTATGTGCAAAAGTACTCCAAAATGGTTCCAAAAGACACCCCAAAAATGCTTCAAAAATAGGCTTTGAAAGCAAAGAATGAAGCTTTGAGGGACCAAAACATTTTCAAGATAATGTGAACCTTATTCTTTCCCCTTCTTCAGACACCAAAAGAGTGTAGCTTAGTGGCAAGAGATTGCCACAGTTAACTGAGCTCCGGGGGGAACAATACTAGGATGGGTGACCTTTCGCGAAGTACTAGGAACCTCTATCTTCGTTGATCATTGAGGTTCTCCCTAACACGCACTCAACAATGCCAATGATGAATTCAATGACTCGGTTGACAAGGTATGCCAAGGTCTATGCCTGGTTGCCACAGCCATAAGCCTTGGAAAAAGCCTTGGCTGGGAGGGTGCTCGCTTCCCTTGCACAAAAGGAACAAATATTTTGCATCGAAATGCTCTCATACGAGTGAAATATTTCAATGTTGATGCACCATAGTGCGCTCCCCTTCGCGAGAGGATGATTGTGCCAAATTAGATGAGGAAAAGCAATTCATGACCGAAATTCCCTATCATTCTACTATTGGTAGTGTCATGTATGCTATGGTAGCTACGAGACCAGAGATTGCATTTGCAGTGGGAGTTGTGAGCAGATATATGTCTAACCCTGATAAGAAACATTGTGAAGTGGTCAAGATGATTTTGAGATTTATGAGTGACACTAAGGACAAGTGTTTATGCTTAGGTAGAGGGAAAGCATCCATGATTGGTTACACAAACTCTGACTATGTTGCTTGTCTAGACAATCGTAAGTCTACATGAGGGTACATTTTTCATTTTGTTGGAGGTACTATCTCTTGGAGATATCGTCTTCAAGAATGTACATCTATTTTCACCAAAGAAACAGAATATGTTGTAGTAAGTGAGGCATGTAAGGAAGCATTGTGGCTTTCTCGTCTTGCTTGTGATATGGGTTTACTTCAGCATGTACCTCATTTGCTCAGTGATAGTCAGAGTGCCATTGCTTTGGCTAAGAATCCAATTTATCATGCAAAGACTAAGCACATTGAGGTGAGATATCACGTCATTAGAGATTGCTTAGCCACTGAGTGCATTATTCTTCAGAAGGTTCATACTCGAGATAATGTTGCAGATGCCTTGACTAAAGCTCTACCACATGATAACTTTGAACACTGTTATCACTTGATGGGGGTTACTTGACACAATCTCTTGTATGCTGTGTAACATGCCCATCAGGTGGAAGGTATAGTTTGTATACTTAAACTCAGGTATTCTTTATCGTTCTTTATTTTTGTCCCATAGTTACTTTGGCCATATTGGCCTTTAGTGCAAGATTGTTACTATTAGTGTCCATGTGAAAGGCCAAATGGCTACTGAAAACTTCTTTGTATGTGTTCTTTAATACAACATATATTTGCATGGATAGTCAGAGACTATAAGTTTGACCGCATTTGTAACACCTAAGAAGTCTGTGTTTGTGCTCCCTACGTACTATGTTTTCAACATATTCTATAGCCTCTATGCAGAGAACCGTGTGCGGCCCTAAGGGCTTGGTTTTCTACTCAGAGGATATCCTCCTTGAGCTCTCGAGAAGGAGAGCGCACTCTGGCACATCGCCACCGAAATACTTCGGCAAAGAACACACCTATGGGAGGATGTAGATTCTATGCCATTTTCAGTGATGACTAGACAGAAAAAGTATGGGTATACTTCATGAAGGAGAAGAGCGAGGTGCTTAATCACTTTTAATAGTTCAAGGCTATGGTGGAAAAGTAAGACAAGGAATTATATTAAGATATTAAGATCTGATGGAGGACTTGAATACATATCAAGTAAATTCAGTAGTTTTCTAAAAATTCATAGAATTCAAAGGTAGTCTTCATGTAGGTACACATCAAAACACAATGGTACTCTTGAACACAAAAAATACATGTTACAAAAATAGAAAGAGCATTGATTGTTGAGAAAAATATGCTTCATTATTATCTAGAAGAAGTTTTGCACCTTACTATATACATCATGAATAGGACTCCGTATGTTGTTGTACATCAAGTTAAATATGAAAAGCATTTGGTTGCAATGCATGTGTAAATATTCTAGATGCGCTGAGGATGAAACTTGATCCAAAAGCAAAAAAAAAAAGTATATTCATTTGGTATTCCCTTGATCAAAAGGGATATAAATGTTACAAATCATTCCCATGATAGGTGAAGGTAAGTAGAGATGTGGTTTTTTATGAAATGTCAAGCTTGTATGATGATGAGAAAGAAGGACTTAATCTTGTCTCAATGACAAAGGAAATGGTGAAAACACAATTGGAGAATCTCAAGTTCTAAGTGGACCTCATAGGCCACCTAGCAATAGTTCCAAGTCAAACCATTGGAGTGGAGGATCTCGTGGAAATTTCAATCTAGAAAATGCATTGTATGAGTAGTCCACTACACTTCCCTTGTATCATATATTGATTAGCATGTACATTTTGATACATTTCTTCAAATATATCCCTATGTATTGTTCTCTACTACATCTTCATCATTATAGTGATTTTGTGAAATTGATTTCTCTATGTATACTCACTCATTTTTAATACTTTAAGTTGGATTGAAGTGTCGACTACTTGCATCAATTCTCATCACATTTATTTTATGGGATCTCAAGATATGAATCATAGAAGGTGACTGTGTCTACATATCTTCTAGATCCGAAATGTTTGGGATGACCCTCCTGACTTAGATTCATTTCTCAGTGTATGGTGTGGCTGAATTGATGACAGTCCAATTAGAGGTGTGTTGACATTGTAGCATCACAACTCATACTTGTCAAATTAGGAGCATCTCATGAGACCCAAATGTTGCATGGAAGCATTCAATAGATGCAATTGCCCTTCGCTAGCATGAGATTAGCAACACGACTACGTGTGAAATAAAAAGAAAGCATTGTTAATGACACACATACTTAATCACACACATAATCACATTGCTAATCAACAAACTAACATGTCACAAGCATAAGGAAAGAAAGGAACAAATACACAAGCACATCATAACGATAACAAGAGCTCTCCAAGAATTCTAGAAACTAGCATGATCTCATTATCCTCTAGAATGCCCCCAAAATGAGAGGTAGTGAACTTTTATATACAAAATGGGTTTTGATGCAAACTTTTGAGAATGATGTTCCACACTTGGTGGTTCCAGATGTATTAATGTGAAGATAAAAATGTTTACTAAGTATCTCAGGAGTTAACTTGGTAGGTGTAGAGCAAGTTTTGTGCAACACTATCTCATCTCTAGAGCAAAATTATCCATCTCCGCAGAGTGGTATTAAAGCAATAACAAATCAACATGGGAGATGGATTTCCTTCATCCATAGATAAATTGGATCAAGGTAACTATTCAGCCTGGTCACTTAGAATGGAGGCTTATCTTCAAGGGAGAAACCTCTATGGTTACATATCTGGAGATGAGATGATGCCAATCCTCAGAAGCAAAGGACAACCAACTCGAGAATAACAAGAGAGGTTAACAAAATGGTGTTCAAAGGATGCTCTAGTGAGGTCATATATTCTTAATTCAATCCTTGATGTTTTACTTCCACACATCAAGAGTTGAAATAATTCACAAGAGACTGGGAATGCTCTTGAAGCATTCTTCTCATCAAGTACCCAGGGAAGGAAGAATCAACTATGGATGGGGTTCACCACACTCAAGAATATACCCAAGCAAAGTATGATTGATTTTTTCACCAAGATGAAGGGCCTAGTAGATCAACTTGGAAGCATTGGAGAAATCATTGATGAAGAGCAGATAGTAAGGCAAGTAATCAATGGAATAAATGCAGATGAAAAATGGGAAGCTTTCACCACAACCATGGACCTCTACATGGACATGTAGGTTCTTGATTTCAACACCCTCATGCGACAATTGTTCACACGAGGCAAAACTTATGAAGAATGGTGACAACTCAAAAAGTAATCAGTCCTCTGCCCTATATATAGATAAGAACAAGAATAAAGCTAGCAAAGGCAAAGGTAAAAATTCTGATGATGAGGGCATCACTTCTCAAGCAAAGTTTGCAAGTAAAGGTAGAGGATCAAGAGGAAGAGTAGAGGAGGAAGACAAGGAAAGGGGAGATCTCAAAGCTCTTCTCCATGTGCCATATGTGGCTTAAGTAATCACATTACTAAGAATTGTTTCAAGAATCCTAGAAATCAAAGAGGAAGAGGTTCGAATAGAGGAGGCTATGGAAGCTCAAGACGTAGATTCAATAACAAAAATCATTACAACAACTCATATACTAGTAATAATGATCAAGGATGATAGAAAGGAAGGATAGACTACAACAATTATGTAGATGATCAAACTCAAGAGAACTCATCACTTTTGATGAACATGAGCATGACGCAAGGTAAAGAAGATGAGAATGTAATCTATATAGACTCAGGTTGCTCAAATCATGTAGCAGAGAATGTATCTCTACTCTTAGACTTGGAGGACGGAAGGAAAAGACATGAAGTACAGATAGGAGATGACACAAAATGTCCAGTGGAGAAGATAAGTAATATGAAGACATCAGATGGTAATATGAACCTATTGAGCAAGGTATTTTATGTGCCAATGATCACCAAAGATCTCATAAGTGTAGGTCAGATGTTTGAAAAAGGATTGGAGGTCAGATTCACAAAGAATGGAGCATTTGTTGAGGATCCACATCAACGATTCAAGAGGATAGCAAGAGTAGAAAATTCAAGTAGACTATTTAGATTTGAGCTCCAAGAGGAACATTACTTTATTCAATTATGGTAGTCAAACCCTATCATAGTTGGAAATTTGATACAAGAGGTTAGATCTTATAAGTGAAAGGTCTCTAAAGTAAATCAATAGGGTGAAGTAATTCAATGTCAATGCACCACAGTGCGCTCTCCTTCTCAAGAGCTCCACGAGGATATGCTCAGAGTAGAAAAAATGAGCTCCTAAGGATGCACACAGTACTTCGCACAAATGCTGCAAAATACATAGAAAATGTAGTACATAGAGGAGCACGAAGATAGACTTCTTAGGTCTTACAAATGCGCTCAAACTTATAGTCCGTGGCTGACCAGGCCACTATATGTTTTATTAAAGAACATATACAAAGAACTGTCCGGTGGCCCTTTGGCCTTTCACATGGATACTAACGGTAACAATCTCCCACTAAAGGCCAATATGGCCAAAGTAACTATGGGAGAAAAATAAAGAATGATAAAGAATACCTGGGGATGTGAATTTCAATTTATATACCCATTTACATGGTAAAGCTTTCCTGCCATTTCACAAACGTACTAAATCCCAAGTACCATTCTTGTGAATAGAATCTAACTCACTCTTCATGGCACGCTCCCACTTGACATGATCCTCTGTGTGCATAGCCTCTTTGTAGCAAGAAGGCTCACCGGCATCTGTTAGCATAACAAAATCTAAACCTGGGACATATCTATCACGTGGATGTGAGACATGTGCAGAACGTCTCAATGGTTGTTGAATAGGAACATGTGTAGATTGATCTGAATGGACATTCTCTCGAACATGCCTATGTGCATCATTTTTATGCATGCTAACCGGAGGACTAGTATCCTCAAACACCACTCTTCTCACTTCAACCTCCTTAATGGGTTGTTTATGCATCTTAGAATAATTGAAAATGACATCACTACTTCTAATCACTGATCGTGTTTTAGGATCCCATAAGCGATATCCAAATCGTCCTTCTCGACCACATCCAAGAAAAATGCATTTCTTTGACTTATGGTCCAACGCTTGTCTAAGATTCTTGGGTATATGAACATATGCTTCACAGCCAAAAACTCAAAGATGATCATAATATGGTGGCTTCCCTATCCATAACTCTTGTGCCACTTTCAGACCTTTGGCAGTACTTGGTGAATGGTTAATCACATGAACTGCAGCCAATACTGCTTCTGCCCAAAAGCCTTGTGAGAGGTTTGCATGATGCAACATAGAGACAACTCTATCTTGAATAGTTCTATTCATCCTCTTAGCTACACCATTCTGTACTAGGGTATAAGGAGCTGTAAACTCTTTACGAATCCCTCTAGACTGACAGAAAAGGCTGAATTCATGTGAGGTATACTCACCCCCATTATCTGAAAATAAAGCCTTAAGCTTAGTTCGTTTTTCAGTCTCAATTGAAGCAAGCCATTTTCTGAAAGTAGGGAATACCTCATCCTTCGACTTGATAGGATATACCCAGACTTTTCTAGTAGCATCATCTATGAAAGTGACAAAGTAAAGAGAACCACCTAGGGACCTAGTGGGCATAGGACCACACATATCTATATGGACGAGATCTAAAGTCTGAATTGAAGAGTCAATGTGCGTTCTATGCACATTTCTGGTTTGCTTTCCATATTCACAATGCTCACAGAATGAAAAATCAGAGAAAGATAACACAGGTAAGTAGCCAGAACGAGAAAGATTTTCCATTCCACTACGAGATATATGGCCCAAATGGCCATGCCAAATAAAAGACATAGGTTGTTCAGTAACAACTAACAAGTGTTCTTTCTGTGATACAAATAAAGGATAAAGTGAGCCAACTTTGCTTCCTTTCGCAATAACCATATTGCCCTTTGATATACAAAAGGATTGAGCATAGAAGACTACCTTGTAACCAAGGTCATCAAGTTGACCAACTGACATCAAAGTGTGTGATAAGTGAGGTACATGGTGTACATTATGCATAGTAAATTTTGAACCATCAATGAACTGCACAACCACATCTCCATTCCCCACAATGTCACACTAGTAAGAATCACCAAGTCTTGCGGTACCAAGAGACTTTGCTACATAATTAGAGAACCATTCTCTATGTGGTGTCACATGGAAAGAAGCATCAGAATCTACCAGCTAGGTGTGGGAAAGAGAATTAGCCATAAGTGCCTCAGTTGGCAGAGTACTATCAAGTGTCAGCACATCAGCATCATCAAAAATAGCATTAATTTCTTCAATCTTCACAGTCGAAGTAGATGGTGCAAGTAACTGTTTAACATGCCCATCAACATTCTGTCCTTTACCTTTAGCATTCTTTAATGCATAACAATCTTTCTTCATATGTCCTTTCTTATGCCAATAATGGCATTCCATATCCCTCTTCCTTGATTTACTTCTACTCTTATTCCGTTGACCATTCTTTTCCTTGTTCCTTCTCCTGCCATGTTGCTGATTCTTTCCTTGGTAAGAATCACGAACATTATATGCATCTCCACTCTGAGTGCCAGCCATAGATTTTCTACGAATGTCCTCACTCAAGAGTGCTCCACATATGGCATCATAGATGAGTTTACCACCAGGTGCACTTTGCTAATAATTGTGCACAATGTATCCCATGATGATGGCAGGGTGCATAACAACAATACTACTTTCATTTCATTATCCATATCCATTTTCTAAGCCTGTAACTGGGAGCATGTAGTATCAAACTCATTTAGATGAGCAGCAACACTATCTGTGTCCTTCATATGAAGGTCATATAATTTTCTCATCAGATACACTTTATTTGATGTCGTCTCTTTTTTATATGTATTGCATAACTTCTTCCAAAGCTCCTCTGCACTTTCACAGTCTAATACTATAAAGTAAACATTATCTGCTAGGTGCAAGTGAATGGTAGACCTGGCCATTTCATCTAACTCATCCCAATCATCTTCATCCATGTCAGCAGGCTTCTATGAAATCCCATTTACTAGCTTCCATTGCCTCCTTTGAATCAGCACATCTTTAATCTGATTCTTCCATAGACCAAAGTTTGTGCCATCAAAATTTCGGATCTCAAAATGGTCTTTGCCCTACAAGTTATAGCTCCTCCTCGAAACACTAGCACTAGACCCTGATCCACCGGATGTGCTTGAGACCTCTGATGCCATGATGGTAGAGAATTGAAGAGAATGAAAATGGAGCTAGAAGAGTCCGAATACCAACGAATAAGTGTATGAAGAAGTAAATCGGCCACTATATAGTTGACTAAACCAAAAAACTAGAAAAATTTTGCCAAAGTATCCTCTGCAAAATGAGCGTATGACGAGTGTCAAAATATCATAAAACTACAAGTATTGACATGTTTTCCTACATAGTGAATCACTGACTCCACTGCATATGATCAATTACCCAATAGACGCCAACTAGGCTTATCGAGCACCTATGAACAATTGTCATACATCTCCTATGGCGAGGTTGGGTAAGTCTTCCACCTGCATCACCGAAGAGACCCCGACATCTTGGTCTCTCCCAGTTAAGAAAACCTCACCACAACCCTCTTTATCAAACATAAAAGGCTTTATGCAAAGAACGTAACCGCTATATCAATGACCACATGGACGTACATAAGAGATATCCACAGAAGTGTACATGGTGTGTATGTGCTCAATATATGCAGTAAAATGACACTAAAGGCTGAATACAGAGCCCAAAAACTAGCCAATAACACCTGCAAGTGTCTGTCAACTCTAATGTTTTAGGCTCAAAAACCTACATAAATTTGTAGCGATTGCTCCCACCAAAACTGAAAACCTTTCTAGAAACCTGTAGTTTTGTGAGTGTGGCTGAAAAACACAGCCCCAAAGGTTGATATTTATTGTCAGAGAAGTACAAAGAACACTCTTCTTGAAGTTCGTGGACCTATGTGAAGAGAACTATGTGCAAAAGTACTCCAAATGGCTCCAAAAGACACCAAAAAATGCTTCAAGAATAGGCTTTGAAAGCAAAGAATGAAGCTTTGAGGGACCAAAACATGTTCAAGGTAATGTCAACCATAGTCTTTCCCCTTCTTCAGACACCACAAGAGTGTAGCTTAGTGGCAAGAGATTGCCACGATTAAGTGAGCTCTAGGGGGAACAATACTGGGATGGGTGACCTCCCGAGAAGTACCAGGAACTTCTATATTCCTTGATCATTGGGGTCCTCCCTTGCGTGCAACCAACGATGCCAATGGTGACTTCGGTGACTCATGACAAAGGTATGCCAAGGTCTATGCCTTGGTCGCTGCCTTGGAGAAAGCCTTGGCGTGACTGCTCGCTTTGCTCGCACAAAAGGAACAAAGCTTTTTTCGTCAAACTGCTCTGATACGAGTGAAGTCATTCGATGGCGATGCACCACAGTGTGCTCTCCTTCTCGAAATCTCCACGACGATATGCTCGGAGTAGAAAAACCGAGCTCCTAAGGCCGCACATGGTACTTCGCACAAATGCTACAAAATACACAGAAAACGCAGTACACAAAGGAGCACGAAGATAGACTTCTTAGGTCTTACAAATGCGGTCGAACTTACAGTCTATGGCTGACCAGGCCACTATATGTTTTATTAAAGAACATATACAAAGAAGTGTCCGGTGTCTATTTGGCCTTTCACATGGACACTAATGGTAACATAGGGATCAAAGTGTGCTTGGTTTTCCAAATATCTCCAAACAACACATGATTTACAAATGAAGTGCTTGTGAATTTGGAAAGTCCCATAGACAACCATTCACAAAGAAGGAATACATTTGTAGAGACCTTATGGAGCTAGTCCATACAAATGTATTGGGTCCAAGCAAGGAGCCATCAATCTCTAGATCGAGGTACTATGTGTCATTCATTGATGATTATAGCAGATGGACAATACTAGATTTTATGAAACATAAAGATGAAGTGTTTTCATGCTTTAAGAATTATCTAGCACTTGTAGAAAATCAAATAGGTAAGACTTTGAAGAGGCTAAGGTCAAATGGAGGGGGAGAATATTTCTCCCATGACATTGATTCTTATGTCCAATAGAGAGGAATCAAAAGAGAGATTGCAATCAAGTACATTCCAGAGAAGAATGGAGTGGCAGAGAGAAAAAATAGAACCATACTGGAGGCTGCAAGATCAATGTTAAATGAGAAGACGTTGCCCAATTACCTATGGGTAGAGGCTATATCTACAACCACCTATCTCATCAATTGGCTTCCATCAAAAGCATTAGATGGGATCACATCAAAGACAAATTAGATCCAAAGGCAAACAAATGCATATTAATTGGCTATGACCTTAATAAAAGGGTTATAGACTATATAGTCCAAACAATATTGGTTTTATTTTAATTAGAGATGTTGTGTTTGATGAAAAAAGATCTTGGTTTGAAGATGATTACAAGAAAATCAAACTTACCTATGACCTAGAAGAAGACTTTCCAACATTGTCAAAGAAGAATGAGCAAAAACATAAAGAATCAAGTGATTTTGAAGAAGATCAGAAGACTCCAAGAAGGGAAATCAACTCTTGGAACTCCAAAGGCAAAACCAAAGTGCAGGAGATGAAAGATGTGGCAAAATCATCTCCATTGACTATAAGAAGGTCTACTAGAGAGAAAAGGAAGCCAAAAAGGTATGGTTATGACACTTTTCTGGTCAATAAGCATTCTATTTACATAGCTCAGGATACAAATTCAGAAGAACCATCTACATATGAAGAGGCCAAGGAGAAGCCGGAATGGGGAGATGCCATGGAAGAAGAGATAGAAGCTCTACAAGAAAATCAGACTTAAGAATTAGTTCCCAAGACAACATTTATGAAGGTCATTTGCTCAAGATAGATTTACAAGGACAAGAAGAATTCTGATTGCTCAATCAACAAGTACAAAGCAAGGCTTGTAGCCAAAGGTTTTGCCCAAACCCAAGGTATTGATTATGAAGAGACACTCTCACTTGTGGTAGAAATTCCCACAATTAGAGTACTCATGAGTGTAGCATCTTCCAAGAACTCAAATATCTATCAAATTGATGTTAAAAATGCTTTTCTAAATGGTTGGATTTCAGAGAAGGTATACATGGCTCATCCTTTTGGGTTTGAAGGTTACTCATATCCAAAATATGTATGCAGATCAAGGAAAGCCTTGTATGACTTGAAGCAAGCTCCTAGAGCTTGGAATCATATATGTCACTTACTTGCAAGATAAAGGTTTTATGGTAAGAAAGGCAGATCCTTCCCTCTTCATTAAGAGGAACCACTCATAGGTCATATACCTTTGTGTATATGTGGATTATAAAATCTTTACAAGAAGCGATGACAAGGGATCAAGGCTCAAATGAAGGAAGAGTTCAAGATAAATGATATTGGCCTACTCACATACTTCCTAGGTTTGGAAGTGGTATATACACAGAAAGGTATGTTCCTAACTTAGAGAAAGTACATTGGAGACATGCTTACTAAGTTCAAGATGGAAAATAAAAAGGTTTTAGGTACTCCCATGGAGGTAAATATGAAGCTAAGTGCTCATGAAGGTGAGTTAATTGAAGATGTTACTAGCTATCAAAGCATAGTTGGAAGCTTGAATAGCCTCACATGGAAGCAACCAAGAGAATCCTAAGGCATTTGAAGGGTACAATTAATGAAGGATTATACTATCCATATATAACTGATTTAGATGTCATAATCTTCTCTGATGCAAATTGGATAGGCTCTAAAGATGATAGGAGAAGCACATCAGGTTACCTTACTTTTGCAAGTACCAAAATAATTTCATGGTCTTCTAACAATCAACCTACAGTTGTAGTTTCATCAATAGAAGCTGAATACATAGGGCTTGCAAATGCTACACAAGAAGCTATGTGGATTAGGACCCTATATTCAGATTTAGGGTTGAACACTTCAACTCCACATATATTTGGGGCAACATTAGTTCACTACATCTTGCAACTAACCCTATCTATCATGCTAGGAATAAACATATAGAATCTGACTACCATTATGTCAGAGAAACGATCATGAGTAAGGAGATACAACTCTCATATGTATCCACACATCAACAATGTGCATATATGATGAGAAAGGCATTGGATGGAAGCAAACTAAACAGGTTCAAATCAATGATTAGGCTACAAGAAATCATGAAGTAGTAAAGATTCAAGCATCAAAGGATTGAGAGGGAGCTATTGGTGCAATTAGCAAGCCTAAGTGCTTGACTAATTATCCAAGACTACACATCAATTCATGTACCTCACTTGAAGGGTCACATTGAACATATTCTTGTCAATTTATTTTCATTCACTTTGGATAAACATAAAAGCCAAGAGAATAACGAATCTCCTAAAGTTAGAAAGTTGAAACCACTACTCATGTGGTAGGAGGAATCAATTCAAACCATGCCTAAAGTGTAGGATCACTTTTTGGTGAGGGAAATTCAAAAACTTGGAACATGTGTATAAATACACATAGTTTTAGTCATGGGATAAAGAGCGAGCCATTTTGAGAGACTTTGAGAGCTACATCATTGTGCACACATTGAGCTCACTTCATGTATGAGTAGTCCACTACACTTCCCTTGTATCATATATTCATTAGCATATACATTTGGATACATTTCTTCAAGCATATCTCTGTGTACTATTCTCTGCTACATCTTCATCATTATGGTGATTTTGTGAAATTGATTTCTCTACATGTACTCAATCAATACTTTAATGCAGTTTAGTTATATTGAAGTTTCTACTACTTGCATATTAAGTTTCATCACATTTGGTTTAGGGTATCTGGAGATATGAATCATATAAGGTGACTTTGTTTGCACATCGTCTAGATCTTGAAATATCGGGATGACCCCCCTGACTTGTTAGATTCCTTTCTCAGTGTATGGTGTGGCTAAATTGATGAAATAACTTGTTTTATTTAGCTATAAATGGTAATTATATGTGTGCAAAAGCTCTCTAGTCAAGTCATACGAGGTTGTGAGCTCTAAGCAAATTACTAAGCATTTCTATTCCCAAAATAGAAGGTTTCTTCACATCTCTAGTACATACAAGTTATTTATTTTGATGCAAACATTTGGGAATGCAGATGGTGGTTCCAAATGCATTAATGTGAAGCTAGAGGAGTTTATTAATTATCCCTAGAGTTAAGTTGGTAGGTGTAGAGTAGGTTTTGTGCAATACCAGCTCATCTCTAGAGCATACTCATCCATCTCCTTACACAAGTGATATTCATATTGTTTATGCAAGGACAAATAATATTTTCACTAAAGCATTTGGAGCAAAGAAGTTGAAGAACTTTTGAAAGATGCTAGGATTATAGGAAATCACATTGAGTTGGTATCAGAGCAGGTCGTCGCTTCATCTAGGGCGCCGTCGACACTCCTCTGTTTGTAGTCTCAAATTCGCTCGTTTCGGCCTCCGAATGCACTATCGCAGCTCTTGTGCAGGCTATTTCATCTTTTTGTGCCAAAGGTATATACCAGTTTCTGTTCGCCAGTATAAGCGTCTCGAAGTTCGCTACAGGTCTAGCGGAATTTATCTGGGCAGTTCTGTTCAGCTTTTTGAGAAACAGTTAATTTTTACATCAAGGTATTTTAGTCACCGGCCATGGCGGAAAGAAGTGATGTATTCCGTATGTTAGCTGTTGAGGATAAGTTGGATAGTACCAACTACCCGTTATGGGCTTATATGATGCGGCATGTATTGGTTGCAAAAGGATTGTGGAACATTGTGCAGGGTGTTGAAAGACGTCTTGTTACACCTCTGACTACAAGTACTGCAAATACAGGTGCTAGAGCTGATGAAGATGGTGTCGATGATGATATTCCATAGATTCCTGTTCGTGCTGCTGTTTCCACTGCACCTACTGCAGAGCAGATTCGTTGGGATGGCAGAGATGTCGAGGCACATGCATTGATAGCTTTGTCTATCAAACATGCCAATATTCCTCACATTCGCTCTTGCAAATTAGCTAAGGATGCTTGGGATACACTTACCACATTGTACCAAGCTAGGAATGAGGCTTGTGTTGCTTACCTCCAAAAACAGTTGGAGAGTGAGCACATGAATGAAGGTGATTCTATGGACAGTTTCCTAACAAAGATCAAAGACTTGAAGGAATAGTTGATTTTTGCTGATGAGGTTATACCATATAGCTCACTTGTGCAGACCGTTCTGAATGGTTTTCGTGATTCATATCATAGTTTTGCTTCTACTCTTCGGCTGATGATGAAAGGAAATCCAAATGCCTTATCATTTGAGGAGTTAGTTTCTATTCTGTTGCAGGAAGATCAATCTAGGCAAAACAGGTCCATTATGCGAGTTGTAAATCAAACTTTCCTGACTAGTCAGAAGGGCAAAGAAAAATGGAGCTCTTCAACTAGTAAGCAGAAATCTGCTAATTCTGCATATTCGAAGAAGGAAGATAAAGATGAGAAGAAATCAGAAAAGCAGAAATTGTTTTGTAAGTACTGTAAAGGGAATGATCATATCATAAAGAACTATCCAAAACTGGTTGCTAAAGAGGCAAAGAAGAAAGAGGCTGGACTGGTTGTTGCAGAGGCCTCTACACCAAAAACAGAGTCTGCAAATCTTGTGCAGGAAGAAGAATGGGCGTTACTATTGGCTATAGTTTTGACCCATCTTCTCATGAGTAGTGCATGTCTGTAGTAGACTCAGATGTTTGCCAGTATTTTGATAGTGGGGCGACCAAACATATTACCTCGCAGTGCAGTTTCTTCTCTTCACTCGAGCCTGCCCCTACGGGGAATACTATTACATGCGCCAACAATTCCTCTTAATATCCTATTATGGGAGTTGGTAAGATCATTTTGACTACTACTGATGATAGTTCTTTCACTTTGTTAGATGCTTTATTTGTGCCAGGGATCAAAAAGAACCTGTTATCAGTTTCTGCATTAGCCAAGATTGGCTTGGTTGTGAAATTTATTGACGACAGGTGTACAATTCATGATCTGTCAAATGGCGATGTGATTATTGCTTCTAGCATCTTATGTCGTGGGCTGTATAAGCTCACATACTATGAAAGATTTGTAAATGATTTGGCATGTGCAATAAATGATTCTCAGGCTATGTCAGATGCAAAGCTTTGGCATGCACGCTTTGGTCATCTGAATTTTCCTAGTTTGCTACACCTGCAGAAATCTGAAATGGTGTCCTCGTTGCCCAAACTTGAGGCACCTAGAAAACATGTTTAGGAAGGCTGTATTTTGGGCAAAATGTAGCGTTGTCGGGTCGTGAGAGATGCTCGGATGGTGGATCAAGTCATCCGCCTAAATCGTTCGGCACACGCGGGGTGTCTGTAGCAAACTCAGGCTTATGAAAATAAGGGTTCTAATGTCAAAACAATATAAATTACCTAATTCTATGACTGAAACTAAAGTTCTCTTATAAAAGTAAATAGTTTTAATTAACTATGGACCGTAAGGACGGGCAACCTCGTACATAGCAACAGCTTCCTGATATGAGATTGAAACTTCCATAATGGGTTCTTCTACTAAACTTTCAGGTAAGCTAGAGGGTTCTGGTCTGTCTAGAGTTGGCGGAATATTTTCAATATTTTTGATATTTTCAATAGTACTGTGCTCAGACTCATGAACTAATTTAGAAGACATCAAGGAAAGTAATGGAAAAACTAATGAAACAATATGATGCTAAACTGTTTGAATGAATTAAATGATATGCTAATGGTTCGAATTAATACAACTGGAAGGCCTAAACAATTGGATAACTGTCTAGTCAATTAGATAGTTGACTAAATGAGAAATAAGTTTTAAATGGATCTTTTAAGCTGCCGCTTCACTTCAATAGTCTTCACTTCACTTTAATTGCTTGTAATCTTCAATGTTTCTGCAAAAAACATGAGGAATATTAGTAATCTAACAAAAAAATAATGAGAAATATTAAACATATACTTTACATACATAAAACATACACATGTTCATGCATGCTAATATACATTCATGCACATGTTCTAATGCAAATGCTAATACCTAATTTTATGCAACTATACATGCATGCTAACACTCAACCACATGTTAACATACAACATGCATCTTTGCATATCCACACTATAGTTCCTATATGTAGCTACATTCACAAACCTAAACATTAATATACTAATTTAATATAATATTCATGCATACACACATTCATTAGCTCATACATATGCGTTATCACATATGCTAACATAAACTCATTCAAACATTTAATGTTTGCTTAACCAATCTTACTTACATTCCTACTTGAACTTGTATTTCAACAAGCATATACTATTATGCTCCCACACACATTAGTTCTCATGAATATACAATTACTCATTTAAGCTAATACTTAGATGCATTTATGCATATGCATATAATAGTTCAATTACTTACCCATGCATAAAATCATATGCTAACACTCACTGTAATGCACACATATGCACATGCTAACACTACCTCACTCATAAACATGCATTCTTTTTCACTCAGAAACATGCATTCATGCACACATCACTCACATGTATACATCACTCACATGTATGCTCTCATGCACACATGCACTCTTACTCACAGTCATACATACATGCATACATCTCACATGCACATAATGCATACAATGACACATATTTAATATACATAGTCTTTAATATAAATATGCATACTAACCATGCAAACATGCATGATTGACTTAAGCACACATGGATGTAATTACTAAATAACAAATCATTTAATAAATAATACTTACTAAATAATGAACTAATTATTTAATACTATTAGTTTAATATTCCTAATACTACAAAAGAAACACCTAATTAAGCCATATCGAATACACATTCTCTCTCTCTCTCTTTCTCTCTCTCTCTCTCTCTCTCTCTCTCTCCCTATCTCTCTCTCTCTTCTCTCTATCTCTCTTTCTCTCTCTCTCTCTCTCTCTCTCTCTCTCTCTCTCTCTCTCTCTCTCTTTCTCTCTCTCTCTCCCTATCTCTTTCTCTCTCTCTCTCTCTCCCTATCTCTCTCTCTCTCTCTCTCTCTCTCTCTCTCTCTCTCTCTCTCTCTCTCTCTCTCTCTCTCTCTCTCTCTCTCTCTCTCTCTCTCTCTCTCTCTCTGCCGTGCGCAGCGCCAGGGGGGGAGGGAGTCTCTCTCTCTCTCTCTCTCTCTCTCTCTCTCTCTCTCTCTCTCTCTCTCTCTCTCTCTCTCTCTCTCTCTCTCTCTGCCGTGCGCAGCGCCAAGGGAAGGGAGGGAGTCTCTCTCTCTCTCTCTCTCTCTCTCTCTCTCTCTCTCTCTCTCTCTCTCTCTCTCTCTCTCTCTCTGCCGTGCGCAGCGCCAAGGGAAGGGAGGGAGTCTCTCTCTCTCTCTCTCTCTCTCTCTCTCTCTCTCTCTCTCTCTCTCTCTCTCTCTCTCTCTCTCTCTCTCTCTCTCTGCCGTGCGCAGCGCCAGGGGGGGGAGGGAGTCTCTCTCTCTCTCTCTCTCTCTCTCTCTCTCTCTCTCTCTCTCTCTCTCTCTCTCTCTCTCTCTCTCTCTCTCTCTCTCTCTCTCTCTCTCTCTCTCTCTCTCTCTCTCTCTCTCTGCGCGCGCGCTGCGCGCTGCAGACAGAGGAGAGAGGGGGGGGGGAAAGTACACACACACACACAGTACACACACGCAATACACACATAACACACATCACACATACACAAAACACATACGTGCACATACACACATCACATACACACTCACATATCACATACACGCACACACATATAACACATACACTCACTTCACATACACACATACATCACGTACACACACTTCACACACACACACACACATAACACATACATACAACACATATCACATACACACTCACATATCACATACACATCACATACACACATAACATACACACACACATTACCACATCACATACACACATAACATACACACACACATTACCCATCACATACACACATAACATACACACACACATTACCACATCACATACACACATAACATACACACACACATTACCCATCACATACACACATAACATACACACACACATTACCCATCACATACACACATAACATACACACACACATCACACACACACACATACAACTGCAGGGACCAAGACCAAGCCATGGAATAGGCATGGGCATGCTTCCAGCTGGACAATCAACAACAGTACATGATGGCTTAAAATCCCGAGCACAAGGAGGGTCTAATGAGAAAGAAGGAAGAACAGCAGAAAGTAAAGAGCAGGAGACAGTACCTGCAAAAAACATGAGGAGAAACTTGAGCTCAACACACATTTAAATACATACACAAGTCCTTCCTAATCCACTCTTTTGGTTTTAACTTTTAATCTACAACCACACTTTAATCTCCTTACTTTCACCACACTTTAAATGGACTTTATTTACACAACTCACTTACTCCATTCTTTTAACCTTTTTCATATACACCATTCATTTAAAGTTTCTCTTTAACTTCCTTTAATTGCATCATTTATTCCAACCACTCTTTCAATCACTTTAGTTACACATCTTCTATAAACCACTCTTTTTCCTAGTACTCATATAGACCACTAGTTATTTATCCATTTAATTAATCATTCTAATTCTATTTACCCTAAATTTCTTAATTAAATAAATTCATTAAATTAAACTTAGGTTAAGCTTTTAATTAATTAGAACCTTAGTATTAAATGCACATACATGATTAAATAATTAATTAAACCATATTTTAATTTTTGTTATTGAACCAATGTTTAGTTATAGATTAATTTCCTTAAATATTAATTATTTTAACCCTTGAAACATTCTAAAAACCCTAGAAAACCTACTTAAAACCCATCAAAACCCTATTAAAACCCTTTGAAAATCATTGATAACCCATTAAAATCTTTCTGATCCCTTGTAAACCCTAACATGAACCCATTGGAATCTTTTGAGACCCTTCAGATGAACCTAATCATATGAACTTAGAAAACCCTAGGGTTAAATACCCATGAATCAAGCATGTATAAATATGAAATACTCATTAATTAAGTAATTAGGGTAAACCCTAATATGAACACATATTCTTCATCATTTCTTGTACCTGCAAACACTTCAAAAGTAGTTAATTCAATCCAGAACAATTGATCAACAGTGAAAAAGAGGTTTAGAATTCACCAATTAAGTTGCTTTTGTTTCCTCTGGTTATCAACTAGAAGATGCAAATCTTCCCGACATCCACCGCCACCAAACCTGCACATCGTCCCGATGGGCCAACTTGCAGATTTAGGGAAGCAGCATTTTCAATGATTATCCTGAAATTAAATCATAGAACTGCATCAAATTCTTTTATAAACATATTTAAATGATCAAATTTTTAATCTTTTCAACATGCACATGAAGTTTATTTCAATTACATCTGGCAATGAAAACATATTAAAGTATAAAGGTAAACTAGTAACCTGTTCAGTCAACAAACATTAATTTACATTTCATCCATTTATAAACTATGTAAAGATTAGTATAAAACAGAATTCATTTTCATTCATTCAAATGCAGGTTTCGTCATATATATGCATTCACATATGAACAATCAAGCATGCCAAAGAAATCTACTAAATCTACTTGGACAGACAGCCGCCTTGTATGCCCAATTTTAATTACTAGATGTGTTTTTTCACAACTAGTTTCTTCATATACATATGATGTAAACTTCATGTCAATAATAAATGTAAATACCTTTTTGGGGTGGAAGAAGGTATAACTTCCATGTCAATATTCTTTTTGTTTGTTTGTTTTTTTTTTTTTTCGCTACTTTTTTGTTTTAAAGGGGAAAGGCTTAACCCCTTAATCCGAGCTAAGGATCTAGCTGCATGGACAAGAAAGATCTAGGTTTTCACAGACATGTATCATGCAACAATATGCTCCTACATATATACAACTACTTTCGTTATCGAAATGAACTACAAATCCTTCTATTTTTAACAAATCTCACTTAATCTATAAATGTGGAAATATAAATTATGTCTATTTTCCTAATATGGTCAACTAGAGTCCTTTATAAATTAATATTCTTCATTCCAGATTTTATCAATTAGTTTTATATGAATGCAAATAAATACGTAAAACAAAATTGTATGGCAAAGAAAAATACGACCTAAAATCAACTTCATCTTCAATCTGCTTCATCTTTATGCATCTTAATTTGTTCTTCAAAGACCTGTTAAAACTCAACCAGCAACAGCTAGACACGCAAAATTAATAAATTTCATATTCAAATCTTCTCTTGGTTTTCCTGCAAAAGAAACCCACACTAAAGAAATTCATTCATACATAATTAATCATGCTCATCATCAAACATTACTTCATACATTTCATTATCTCTTTGTTTAAATAATTTAATTCTTTTGCCAGCAATTAAGTTTTTAAGAGGCGTGCCATCTAATTCGCGTAAGGCATACGTTCCATTATCATAGGTTTTGACTACCACATAAGGTCCAAACCAATGTCTTTTTAGTTTTCTACGGGCATCATACTGAGAATCAAACGTACTATCATACAGTAAAACCCAATCATTAACATAAATCGGCTTTGACCTTAACCTATGTGATTTATCAAAATACTTCTTGTTTTTCAATCGAGAATCTTTTAGTTTAACTATAGCCTCTTCTAAACGTTCATTCCCTTGCTCTAACTGCTGGATTCGCAGAGCTAATAAATCTTCTGTTGACAAATTATCTTCCCATGGTAACGTAGTCCAAGTAAGAATTTGCGTATGCACAGGGAAAATTGGTTTCTGGCAATACATCAACTCTGCCGGCATATACCCCGTCGTTCTAGTGCAGGTCATTCTATCGGCCCACAACGCAAATGGCAGATAAGTTGGCCAATTTTTAATTTCTCCATTACAAGCTTTGGAAATTGCTTTAATAATAGGAGAATGCCCTCGCTCAATCTTCCCATTAGCTTCAGGGTTGTAAGCAGTAGAAAGGGCTAAGTGAATTCCATGCCTAGCAAAGAATTCTCTAGCCTCCTGCGCATCTAACTCTCCCCTATCCGCCACTACCTTTTCTACATAACCAAACCGTGAAATAACATCCTCAAGAAGAAATTTGCATACATTCAAGGTTGTCTTAGATCTTAAAGCTCGGCCTTCTACATGATTCGTAAGATCTTCACGTGCCAAGACTATATATCTCATCTTATTGATACCTTTGGGCATGGTAACTAAGTCTATAACCCATTTATAATGGATGCATGGTGGATAGGTAGGATGCAATGGATCCCTATGTTTGACTGAGGAATGAATCTGACATACATCACATGAAGTAACATAAATTTTAACAGTAACATAAATCCCTGGCCACCAGTATCCTTCTCTAATTTTTTCATACGTAGCTACAAAACCTTTATGACCTGCCCATAAAGTATCATGCATACTCTTCATGACTTGTAACTGAAGATCCTTAGTACCTAGTACTCGTTGTGGCAATCTAATTTTTCCCGTCGCATGTCTCCAAATGAAACCATCTTCCATAAAAAAGTTGTAAGCTTTTTTCCTAATATTCCGAAATCTATTTGAAGACCATGAAGGTGCCCTAACCAAAGTACTTAAATACTTTCCAATATCCTGCCACTCTCCTTCGTATTCTTCAATATTAAACTGTTCATATGCGTATGCTTTAGAATCATAATTAATTGCATTTATTTCTAATTCTGTTTCTTCCTCATTATCAAATCTAGCTCGAGAAAGCATATCAGCCACAGGATTAGATTTACCTGCAATATGTATCAAAACAGGATTTATAAACTTGATGTATGAAATCCATCTAAGCATGGCAATGTCGGGTGATGAACAGTTTGTACTCATTCCAATCAGAGGTAGACAATCTGTCTCAACTATTACATTTGCACCTATAAAATATTCTTTATCGGATTTTAATGCCGTGACTAAACCCCATAGTTCTCGTTTAATTTGCGGATAATTTCTTTGCGTATCGTGTAAAATCTTTGCTCCAAATCTCACAGCATACCTATTGCCCTCTTCATCGTCCTGACCAATAACCCATCCTATTCCTATAGGGCTCGTATCAACAGTTAAAATGATAGGCTTTTGATCAGTATAATCTACTCGCTTTAAAATAGGAGCTTCAAGAAGTAATTTCTTTAACTTTTTCATAGCTTTTGAGTGTTCTTCAGTCCAAAAAAACTTTCGATTCTTCCTTAGTAAAGCATAAAGACAATTTGCAACATGTGCATAGTGTGGGATCCAGATGGCATAAAACACACAAGCACCAAGGAATCGTCTTACCTCACTAATATTACTACAGGTTTCAGAAATCTTGTTTATAGCGTCGACTTTAGGTGGATATGGCCTCCGACCGTAATGTCCACATAAATGTCCAACTATAAGTACCTCATTGACACCAAAAACAGATTTCTCAATGGAGAATGTGAGACCAACCTCTTCAAATCTCTGGAAAATCCTTTCACAGTCAGAGATATGATCTACTACAAACTTCCTGCAGCCAGAGGAATCTAAAGTTTCATCTTTCGCATTCTCAATACATCCTTTAATAGGAATGTCATCAATAAATGGCATGGTTATATTAGGAATGAAGTCATGTAATACTGAATTCATGGCGTTCATCATATGCGCTACTGAATTAGTAGCTCCTTGCGGCAAAGTGCACATGCGAACTAAGCCTAAAGGAGTTTTCATGGTCGTAATGTCTCTACTTTCAATAGCAAGCTGAAATTGATCGTAGCCAGAATACAAGTCTCCCATTGAGTATATGGCATGACCAGCGAAGGCTTCAGCGAATTCTCCTACAATGGGGCCAGTACCTACATTCCTAATAGTAACCTTGTTAACAGGTTGTAAATCTTGAATGAACCGTAACTTGCCATTTTTCTTTGGAACAGTAAACCACCTATTTGAGTAGGGTGCAGACGATGGCTCTAAAATTCGCATGTGAATCTTTTCCTTAAGAAGCCGCATTAACTCTGGTAAATGGGCTTTCGGAACAGTATGGGTCGAAGATTCCATGGAATGTGAGGCACTGTAAAGATGATCATTGGTGGAACAATTTTTGGATCTGCACAACCTATCTCATGGGAATATAAAGAAAATGCCTTTCCATGCTTTCTAATCACTCTTTGAAATAGTTCACGTTCCTCGGGTAACAAAAAATTTTCATCATTTCCTATCTTGATTAGCTTCAAAGTTTCTTCTGTGAAAGTATGACCTATATTTGTGCGCTCTCTTAAATAAGGATCATTGGTAACTTTCCTAAACTTCTCTTCACTCTCTCGTGGTAATGATTGGGCAATCGGTTTAATTTTTTTATCAACGGTTTTGTATTTTGTATTTACTTTTGCTTCCTTTTCATTACTCATGACAAATTTAATAATAAATCATATTCTTCAATAGAATTTAAAAGTACAAATCTAAAATTTTCTTTTTCATGCAAAATATTTTGAAGTTCTTCAATCAATGAGTTTGAAGATAAAGTTTCAATTACGGTTTCAATATGTTCATCAGATGAAATGAATCCTTTCTCTTTATAAATTTTTTCATAATGTTTTATAATTTTTTTAGGAATTTGTTTATAATGACTGAATTGCAAATATGATGAAGGAAAATACAAAGAAAAACTATCTAAAGTATCTACAGATGGGTGCGAGACATCAAACCAAGAACCACTGTTGTCTCGCTCAACAGTGGCATCTAGGCAAAATTTTGATCATAATAAGTTCCAAACTCACGAAGAGGCATATGATCTTCACGTATCTTTTCATGAGAACGGATGGGCGTCTTCCTAATTTGCTCCCTATTTCGTACATGGTTTGGGCTGACTATCATAACTTGGAGCGATTGTAGATCATCTTTAGATCTAATTCTTGCGTATGCTGAGCCGTCATCTATTACTTTAGTCTCCATTCTGGCTTCACATATGAACGGTTGACCTAAGATAATTTCATAAGAGCAGTTGTCCTGAATGAAAAAGTGGAATGTCTCAGAGATTCCACCTATCATTAGAGGTATGTTGGCACATGCTCCTAGGAGTGATCCACAACCATTGTCCGTGGTTCGCATTATCCAGCCGTGATTTTTATCAATAGGCCATTTAAACTTATCATATAATCCTTTCGAAATCACATTGATTTCAGACCCAGAGTCAATTAGGGCTAAAGCAGAATATGATCTCTTCTGATCTCCTAAGTTAACTTTAATCTCCGGTGTGCCTCTCGCCCAAAAACTTTTTCTAAAATCACTCTCTGAGTTTTTTGTTTCGTCATCTGGTACAATCGGCCCTAAGAAATTTTTGTTCACATTACAGGTATTATCTTCTTCATCCTCTGAGTCTAAAGAAAGAGATTCATGAATCAAGTGAGTTACATCGGCAACATCTTGCATCTCTACCTCTTGTGACAGAGGGAATCTCTTCCTTTTAATTAGTTTAATAAAATTTTCCTTAAATTCAATTTTTGCTATTGAGAAGATTTGTTCTAAAGTCATTGTTACTGCACTTTTTAATAAGATGTCATACAATATTTCTTTCGAATCAACTTTTTGTTCAAGTTCAGAAATAAGAATAGCTTTCGGTACTCGTTTTGGTTTCTTTTCTGGTTTCTCTTCAAGTTTTGTTTCAGTTCTAGGAATTTGCTCTACTTTGTCTGATGTTTGAGTTGGCTCACTAAACACAGGTTGTTTACCCTCCCTAATTTCTTTTCTTCGCTCCTCATTTGTTTTAGAACTTTCGCCTTGTTCAAACTGAACTTTCTTAGGCTTTGGTTCATCTCTCATTTTACTTCTAGTCATTCGTCTTCCTGAATCATTTGTATCTTGCTCATCATCCCTTTTTCTTTTCTCTTCAACATTCGCAATATGCGAATATATGGAGAATTGATCGACAGGAGAGTTCCACGCAGTTTTCTACATAATATCATCTCTTGCCTTTACCAAAGCTTCAATTGAATAGTTCCTCGTTTCGCTTGTTTGTTCGGAATCAGAGTCACTATCAACATATTCTAGTTTAACAGCAGAAGCAGATTTCGAAGACTCAGAAAGGTTTTCATACAGCTTCTGCATCCCTCCCTTTCTCCAATTGGCAGCTAAGGGTAAATGTGTTCTATAGTCGCACAATCGCTTGTCAATATCAATTACAAGTCTTTTCTCTTTCGCATCTTTCAATGCTTCACATGTGTAAGTCAAATGATCTGTGGCATCGCACCAGATACATCTCCTCACATTGGCATTTCTCCTTTCATTGAAATTTCTTTGGTTAAATGCTTGAGGAATTGGTTGGGGTACAACTGGAGGATTAGGAGGTATAAAAGGTGGATTAGGAGGTACTAATGGATGATTCGGAGCTACTAATGGTGGATTTGGAGCATTTACTGGTTGAGGATAAATAGTCGGATGAGCTTGCATTGCAGGTTTATCTTGTAGGTTTAAAGCATACACCACATTCTACAAAGCCGCTACCTCTTTAGACATATTCTCGTGCATATGCATCATATTGTCCAACTTGTTAAACAAAATCTCAAATTGTAACTCGGTTGGAACTCTAGATGTGGATGTTGTAGGTTCAACTTTTGAATCTATATGTGTATCCCTAGTTGCCTGAATCGGAGGAAAACTGGAAGATGGTTGAGACATCGATTCATAAAGGAGTGTTTTACGTTGGATCATGTGAGCAACCGCCTCAACTACAGTTTTCACTACACCCCAGTCATCTGTAAGCCCATATTTCTTTCCCGGTTCTTCAAGCCTACGCTCAACCTCTACCCTTATATCTGGAGTCAAGATTTTAAGGAAATATAAAATGATATCTGGGGTAAGGGCAACTCTATCCTGTTCATGTAATTGAGAGAATCTTTTCATAAATTCACTATGGAGTTGAGTTAACGAAATGTGAGGCTTAGGTGAACTAATCCATTTCATAAATCCTTCTCGACTATGTTGACTGTAGTCTTCTAAGTAGAATTCCTTTTGTTGACTGTAGTCTTCTAAATCCTTTCTAAACTCATCCCATTCCTTATTGTCATGTATATCCATAATAGCTTTTACAGTACCTATGGCCAGACGTCCAAGATAGGATTTCCACTTTGTTTCAGGTAAACCGTGTAACTTAGCTAATTCCTCAAACGTGTCTAAATAATTTGTAACACTCATACCAGTAAATTTCCCTTTATCCTTTAATAACGTTTCAACTACCTTTTGTCCTTGCGTCTCGTGCATCATAATTTGAAATAGCTCGTCCATTTTTGAAGTTTGTTTTGACCTAGCTTGAACAATTCTAACTATATCCTGAACTTCTTTTGTTACTCTTTCCTTATGTTCAGCTACTAATTCTGAAATTCCGTTAGAGTCCAGTTTGATAAGTTTTTACTATGCAAAAATGTTGCAAATAAAGCTATGATTAACGCTTAACCTATGTTTAACAACCAGTTGCCTTTAACCTATACTAGCAATTTAACCTTAAATAAAATTTTGCACCCAAGAATGTAAGGGTAAAGAAAGTATACCAACTGCTCGAAGATGAGGCTCAAACAGTGCTTTCTGTGAAATTCAATACATTTATTGATTTGAATCAAAACCTAAATACATAGTTTGCTAAAATGGGTGCAAACGTTTTGTGCTTCAATTGTTGATGAAAGGGGTGGCGTGACGAGGTTCTCCTACTTGCCAATCTTCGTGGAGGCGCTCAGGTCACCAGACCAGCCCTCGACACCAAGAAGATTGCAAGCTCACGTAAATGCCACAGCTTCCAAGGATGAAGACGCAGCTGCACTGATGTAAAATCGTATGAATGTATATGCAATGCAAAATTTTATACCTGAGCTGCAAGGCCGTTTGTTCACGTCGGGTTCACCAATGTCGGGTCGTGAGAGATGCTCGGATGGTGGATCAAGTCATCTGCCTAAATCGTTCGGCACACGCGGGGTGTCTGTAGCAAACTCAGGCTTATGAAAATAAGGGTTCTAATGTCAAAACAATATAAATTACCTAATTCTATGACTGAAACTAAAGTTCTCTTATAAAAGTAAATAGTTTTAATTAACTATGGACCGTAAGGACGGGCAACCTCGTACATAGCAACAGCTTCCTGATATGAGATTGAAACTTCCATAATGGGTTCTTCTACTAAACTTTCAGGTAAGCTAGAGGGTTCTGGTCTGTCTAGAGTTGGCGGAATATTTTCAATATTTTCAATATTTTCAATAGTACTGTGCTCAGACTCATGAACTAATTTAGAAGACATCAAGGAAAGTAATGGAAAAACTAATGAAACAATATGATGCTAAACTGTTTGAATGAATTAAATGATATGCTAATGGTTCGAATTAATACAACTGGAAGGCCTAAACAATTGGATAACTGTCTAGTCAATTAGATAGTTGACTAAATGAGAAATAAGTTTTAAATGGATCTTTTAAGCTGCCGCTTCACTTCAATAGTCTTCACTTCACTTTAATTGCTTGTAATCTTCAATGTTTCTGCAAAAAACATGAGGAATATTAGTAATCTAACAGAAAATTAATGAGAAATATTAAACATATACTTTACATACATAAAACATACACATGTTCATGCATGCTAATATACATTCATGCACATGTTCTAATGCAAATGCTAATACCTAATTTTATGCAACTATACATGCATGCTAACACTCAACCACATGTTAACATACAACATGCATCTTTGCATATCCACACTATAGTTCCTATATGTAGCTACATTCACAAACCTAAACATTAATATACTAATTTAATATAATATTCATGCATACACACATTCATTAGCTCATACATATGCATTGTCACATATGCTAACATAAACTCATTCAAACATTTAATGTTTGCTTAACCAATCTTACTTACATTCCTACTTGAACTTGTATTTCAACAAGCATATACTATTATGCTCCCACACACATTAGTTCTCATGAATATACAATTACTCATTTAAGCTAATACTTAGATGCATTTATGCATATGCATATAATAGTTCAATTACTTACCCATGCATAAAATCATATGCTAACACTCACTGTAATGCACACATATGCACATGCTAACACTACCTCACTCATAAACATGCATTCTTTTTCACTCAGAAACATGCATTCATGCACACATCACTCACATGTATACATCACTCACATGTATGCTCTCATGCACACATGCACTCTTACTCACAGTCATACATACATGCATACATCTCACATGCATATAATGCATACAATGACACATATTTAATATACATAGTCTTTAATATAAATATGCATACTAACCATGCAAACATGCATGATTTACTTAAGCACACATGGATGTAATTACTAAATAACAAATCATTTAATAAATAATACTTACTAAATAATGAACTAATTATTTAATACTATTAGTTTAATATTCCTAATACTACAAAAGAAACACCTAATTAAGCCATATCGAATACACATTCTCTCTCTCTCTCTTTCTCTCTCTCTCTCTCTCTCTCTCTCTCTCTCTCTCTCCCTATCTCTCTCTCTCTTCTCTCTATCTCTCTTTCTCTCTCTCTCTCTCTCTCTCTCTCTCTCTCTCTCTCTCTCTCTCTCTCTTTCTCTCTCTCTCTCCCTATCTCTTTCTCTCTCTCTCTCTCTCCCTATCTCTCTCTCTCTCTCTCTCTCTCTCTCTCTCTCTCTCTGTGTCGTGCGCAGCGCCAGGGGGGGGAGGGAGTCTCTCTCTCTCTCTCTCTCTCTCTCTCTCTCTCTCTCTCTCTCTCTCTCTCTCTCTCTCTCTCTCTCTCTCTCTCTCTCTGCCATGCGCAGCGCCAAGGGAAGGGAGGGACTCTCTCTCTCTCTCTCTCTCTCTCTCTCTCTCTCTCTCTCTCTCTCTCTCTCTCTCTCTCTCTCTCTCTCTCTCTCTCTCTCTCTCTCTCTCTACCGTGCACAGCACCAGGGGGGGAGGGAGTCTCTCTCTCTCTCTCTCTCTCTCTCTCTCTCTCTCTCTCTCTCTCTCTCTCTCTCTCTCTCTCTCTCTCTCTCTCTCTCTCTCTCTCTGCGCGCGCGCTACGCGCTGCAGACAGAGGAGAGAGGGGGGGAAAGTACACACACACACACAGTATACACACACGCAATACACACATAACACACATCACACATACACAAAACACATACGTGCACATACACACATCACATACACACTCACATATCACATACACGCACACACATATAACACATACACTCACTTCACACACACACACTTCACATACACACATACATCACGTACACACACTTCACACACACACACACATAACACATACATACAACACATATCACATACACACTCACATATCACATACACATCACATACACACATAACATACACACACACATTACCACATCACATACACACATAACATACACACACACATTACCCATCACATACACACATAACATACACACACACATTACCACATCACATACACACATAACATACACACACACATTACCCATCACATACACACATAACATACACACACACATTACCCATCACATACACACATAACATACACACACACATCACACACACACACATACAACTGCAGGGACCAAGACCAAGCCATGGAATAGGCATGGGCATTCTTCCAGCTGGACAATCAACAGCAGTACATGATGGCTTAAAATCCCGAGCACAAGGAGGGTCTAATGAGAAAGAAGGAAGAACAGAAGAAAGTAAAGAGCAGGAGACAGTACCTGCAAAAAACATGAGGAGAAACTTGAGCTCAACACACATTTAAATACATACACAAGTCCTTCCTAATCCACTCTTTTGGTTTTAACTTTTAATCTACAACCACACTTTAATCTCCTTACTTTCACCACACTTTAAATTGACTTTATTTACACAACTCACTTACTCCATTCTTTTAACCTTTTTCATATACACCATTCATTTAAAGTTTCTCTTTAACTTCCTTTAATTGCATCATTTATTCCAACCACTCTTTCAATCACTTTAGTTACACATCTTCTATAAACCACTCTTTTTCCTAGTACTCATATAGACCACTAGTTATTTATCCATTTAATTAATCATTCTAATTCTATTTACCCTAAATTTCTCAATTAAATAAATTCATTAAATTAAACTTAGGTTAAGCTTTTAATTAATTAGAACCTTAGTATTAAATGCACATACATGATTAAATAATTAATTAAACCATATTTTAATTTTTGTTATTGAACCAATGTTTAGTTATAGATTAATTTCCTTAAATATTAATTATTTTAACCCTTGAAACATTCTAAAAACCCTAGAAAACCTACTTAAAACCCATCAAAACCCTATTAAAACCCTTTGAAAATCATTGATAACCCATTAAAATCTTTCTGATCCCTAGTAAACCCTAACATGAACCCATTAGAATCTTTTGAGACCCTTCAGATGAACCTAATCATATGAACTTAGAAAACCCTAGGGTTAAATACCCATGAATCAAACATGTATAAATATGAAATACTCATTAATTAAGTAATTAGGGTAAACCCTAATATGAACACATATTCTTCATCATTTCTTGTACCTGCAAACACTTCAAAAGTAGTTAATTCAATCCAGAACAATTGATCAACAGTGAAAAAGAGGTTTAGAATTCACCAATTAAGTTGCTTTTATTTCCTCTGGTTATCAACTGGAAGATGCAAATCTTCCCGACAGCGTTCATCCTTTCCAAAAGATGGTTCAGTTCGGGCTACTCAGAAATTGCAGCTTGTACATAGTGATGTATGTGGTCCTATGCAGACACCTTCTGTTGGAAATTATCTTTACTTCGTGACTTTCATTGATGATTTTTCTAGGCATGCATGGGTATATCCACTCAAAGCAAAGTCCGAAGTGTTCATGTGCTTTAAACAGTTCTTGGTTTTGGCTGAAAATCTGTCAGCATGTAAAATGGTCACCCTCCGTTCTGATCGAGGGGGGGAATATATGTCTTGTGATTTTAATGCATTTCTGGCTGAACGTGGGATAAAACACCAGTGTTCAGTGCCGTATACACCTCAACAGAATGGAGTTGCTGAACGAAAGAACAGGTCACTCATGGAGATGGCGGGGTGCATGGTCAAGAGTCAGGCTTTACCACATAGTTTCTCGCTTGAGGCTCTCATGTGTGGAGCACATGTATTGAACAGGTGTCCCACTAAAGCGCTGCAGTCTATCACTCCATATGAGGCTTCGCATGACCACAAGCCATCTATTGCTCATCTGCGTGTTTTTGGTTGTTTGGCATATGCACTAGTGCCTGAACAACATCGCAGAAAATTGGATGATAAGGCAGTAAAATGTATTTTTGTTGGGTACAGTTCTGAAACTAAAGGCGATCATCTGTATCATCCATAGACTAAACGCATTCTAGTTAACTGTCATGTTGTTTTTGTGGAAGATGCTATTCAGCCATTGCTTTCATGTAGTAAGGAGACATCTATTAGCTCCAAAGACATGTATGATACTTTGATGCCTCTTTTTACAGATGGATAGTCTAGTGCTGGTCCTAATGAGGAAACTTCTCAGCCTTTGCAGGTTTCATATGATGATGTAGATCATTCCCTTTCTCATGCAGATTTACATGATGCACTTGTTGATGAGAGAATTGATATTGAGCAGGCAAAAACTATGCCAAAATGGCTCGTGCAGACTTTGCATGATAGCAAATTAGATGCACCTTTGTCATATCATACTCGTTCAGGCTCTCGTAGTGCCTCCTTTGCATCAGATTTCTATGCTATGGTTGCGTCTAGTCTCTGTTATGAGAGTGAGCCTGTTTCTTTTGATGAAGCACAGAATTCAAAAAATTGGATGGTTGCTATGCAATCTGAATATGATGCTATAATGAAGAATGGTACATGGTCTTTATGTGACTTGCCTCCTGGCAAGAAGGCCATTGGCACTAAGTGGGTATACAAGCTGAAGCATAAACCTGATGGTACAGTTGACAGGTATAAGGCTAGGCTTGTTGCAAAGGGTTATGCGCAGGAAAGAGGCATTGATTTTGATGAGACCTTTGCACCTACATGTCATATGACTACTGTTCGGAGCATTTGTGCACTTGCCGCCCATCATGGTTGGAATGTACATCAGTTGGACATTAAAACAACATTTCTGAATGGTGACTTGCATGAAGAAGTGTATGTTTTTCAGCCCCGTGGCTTTGTGCAGAAAGGGCATGAAAACCAGGTGTGTAGGTTAAAGAAGGCATTATATGGTTTAAAGCAAGCACCACGTGATCGGTATGAGAAGAGACATGCCTATCTGGTTGCACATGGTTTTGAGAACAGTCCAACTGAAAGCACCTTATATGTTAAGCATGCTAATGATGTGCTTCTGATCATTGTTGTCTATGTTGACGACATGATGCTTACTGGTCCTATTGAGAAGCATATTGCTGATTTCAAGGCTGATTTGCATGCCTCATTTGAGATGTCTGATTTGGGGCATTTGCATCACTCTTTGGGCATTCAATTTATGCAAGTTGATGGTGGAATGGCTTTGTGTCAAACAAAATATATTGACACATTATTGCACCGTTTTGGCCTTGAAGACTGTAAGCCTATTGCCACTCCTATGGAGACATGTTTACGCTTGAGTCTTCATGATGCTGGAGATGCATTTGATGTTGTTCTCTATTAGTTGGCTGTTGGATGCTTGATTTACTTATGCATTACTCGGCCAGATATTCAGTTTGCTATCTCACAAATGAGCAGGTTTATGCATTGCCCAGGAGTCACGCATTGGAAGGCGGTTAAGCGCATCTTTCGCTACTTGAGTGGTACTCAGCTACTTGGGTTGTTTTATCCCAAGGGGGGATCACTACCGCCAAATTTGCATGCTTTTTCTGACTCAAATTAAGCTGGTTTCTATGACACTCGTGTGTCCACTAGTGGTTTTTGCTTCATGCTTGGTAGCTCATGTATATCTTGGTTGAGCAAGAAGCAGCCTACTGTGGCCACTTCTAGTTGTGAGGCTGAGTATAGGGCAGCTTTCACAGCGACTGTTGAGTGTGTGTGGCTCAAAAGCCTTATGGATGATTTGGGTGTTTGCCAGTCTTCTGCCACCACCATCTTCATTGACAGTTAGAGCGCATTGGCAGTTGCGAGGAACCCTCTGCTCCATGCTCGCACTAAGGACATTGAGGTGCATTATCACTATGTCAGGGAGAGGTAACTCTGCTAGGGAGATCAACTTGGCATATGTGCCCACGCAAGAGAACATTGCAGACCTTTTCACGAAGGCTCTGCCTAGGGAGAAGTTTGAAGCTTTCCGCAAATCTTTGGGCTTACTTCCTTTTGTGGAGTGATTTCCACATAGCTTGGCACTTCCTTATACATGAGTGCTAGCTCCTTGTTCACCGCATCACTCCCAGGGGGATTTGTTGATATATTTAGGTAGTGATGTGTGTGAACACACTAGAACCGCCAGGGCACTTTTTTCCCTCTTTAGGAGGTTTTCTTCCCCCAGCTTGTATATATGCCTATTGCCCGAATGGGCTACCAATCTTTGTACATTCTCTAGTAATACATTTAGTATTGTGTGTTTGTGCTCCAAGCTTCTTCTTCTTCCTTGTGCTGTTTGCGTGCTTCCGCAGACATCTAGCTCCAACAGATGATACATACTAGTTTTTCATCTCTCTAAAATGTATAATGGTTATGCCAATATATTTCATGGAAAATTTTGGGGAGCTTTACCAGATTTATCTATCGAGAGGGATGGCACATTGTTTTCTTTGCAACTGACTCATTCGTAGATAGTAGGGTTTTCTTTATGTATCTTGTATTGTTGTATTAGATCATTCATGTATTTTCCCTTTATGTAATAGAAGAAGAAACAAAAGAAGGTCATTCTTCCTTGCCTCAATTTATGTCTCCTCCTCTCTTTGTGTGTAAGAGTGTGTAAGAGCTCTCTTCCTTATCTCCTTTCTCTTGATATTGTGCACCTTATGCTTAGTCATTACAAAATGCACACAATACACATTTGAAAACCCTACCCCCACTTGTGGACCATGGGATAACCCATGTACAGAAAGCATATAGTACGCATTAGAGAATCCTCTTGATGACACACATGTGTATTGTCAGCCGAACACCTATCATGTCATTGAAGGTATAGTAGACTCTTCTGAAGTATTGAAAGAAGCTATTGATTCTACATATCAAGAGGAAACAACATATTTTATGATAGATATAGAAGTGGTAGATCTTGTACAATGGATGATTGAATTAGAAACATATCGATGTTTTGTAATTCATGTGAATAACCACCAACAAAACAAGAAAGAGAGTGAAGCTACCATGAGAGAGTCTCTTGCATCAAGAAAACATGCTAAAAGGAAAACAAATAAGTTGAAGATCTCAATAGAAAACAAACAACCAAAAAAAAAATTATAGCAAAAACAAAGGTATTATTATACTACCCCTAATTCTATAGAAAAGTTCAAGTATGGAAGACCTCCCTTAGGGGATCTCAAAGCACCAATATAGTGGGTAGAGTAAAAATAAGAAGCTTGAATCTAAACTTTTTATGGATGCATATCTCTTACAGTCAGCTCTACAAGGAGCTTAGAGGATAAGGGAAGCATAGAATATTGTAAGCAACACACTCATTATACATACCATGATCAACAATTGCATACTTAGGGCACCATTTCTACTTGGCATAAAAGGAAATCCTCTTTCCTTCTTTTGAGCAAATCCTCTCCCAAGTAGATCCTCTTATCTATGATGATATGTCTGATTTCAATAGATTGATCTTTTGTGTGGTGGTAACTCTTATATTGAGTGAATCCTTCTTTCCTTGTAAGGCATTCCTATTCTTACGTGATTCTACCTATTGATGAATCTTCTCAATGTGGCATGTGCCTCTTCTCCAAGTGTCATATCTCTTTTATTGGACTTCACTTCCTCTTCTCTGTGCGAGACTTTGTGAATCCCTCCTCCTTAGATGGGAACTCCTTTCCACCATAGAGATCACTATCTTCCTCTTATCAACCATGACTCCCTCCTTTCCTTTATTGGTAAAGCTTCTCATCTCTTGCCAAATGTGACTTTATCCTCTATATTTATGTGAACTCCTCTCTTAGATGCATAGATGATATTTGTACAATTTCACCATTTACACCATACACCATTGATTTGAGTCCACTAGCTCACCTATGTAAATATCTTAAAGTGTAGTGATGTGTCATGAAGATAACAGAAATAATTATGAACAAAGACTTTGTGGTGAAATAAATTGAAAATCTTGGAATCTTGTGCACTTAAGTAGATTAATGACAAAAGATATGAATAGAAAAAATATTACTATTCATGTGCATGGTATCCAAACTTTCATCCAATAGAATGCTTCTAACTAAAAGCAAGCCATTACTACCTTGTTTCTTCAAGGTTGACCCATTATTCTCAAGCAGAACCATCTCGAAATTTGGTAACATGCATATAGGACTATCTATGATGCTAAATTTATTGGAGAATTTATTTCTAGTAAATTCCTTTGGATGTGTATTAAGCCTCTTAAAAGAATAAGAGTCCTCAACCTGCATCCCCAATTTATATTGTAAGCATTTAGTTTCGCATGGTTATTGGACTAGAGTTTCTTGGTCTTGCCAATCATCAACTCTGAACTAGGATACGTTTAGGTCATTACTATACACATTTCAATCAACTCGTTTCTACAAGAATTTTGAATCATTTCATGGTCCGAGAGTACTTGTCGTTATCCCGTAAATTCATCTTCTTACCCATTTCGCCTCAATCCCATTTTTATAACTTGAGAAGGCATCTTGGACTTTTCTCTACCATTCCCTCTTCAGTTATTGGATCTTTTTTCCCTTCTTGGTATTTTGACCTCTCGAAACAAATATACAAAGGCATGTCATATTGAACACGTGTTTTTGTGTATTTTTCATTGGATATATGAACTTTTCATGCAATTAAAGACGATAGAAAGAAGTATCATTTTGAGCTCTTCCTAAGAACCTCTGAGTCACTTTCATTTTGACACCTTTCTAAGGCCTTCTCAATTATCATGCTGGACCTTCAAGTCATGCCATTTGTAGTGCTCGTTGATAACTCATTGGTGGTTATCATATTGTTTATTATAGTTAATTGTGTGTTTTCTTATTCCTCTATCACCATTCGAGTGTGAGAAAAGAGAATGTGATTGCAACATTTTTCATCGAAAGGGATTATGTTGTGATTCTTGCAAACATCTTTGTAATAAGTGAAAGAGCACTCTGAGATTTTTTTTTAGTACTTATTTAGTTAAAAACTCCTTAATATCAC
The DNA here is from genome assembly GCA_020310875.1 of Ceratopteris richardii. Taxonomy (NCBI): domain Eukaryota; kingdom Viridiplantae; phylum Streptophyta; class Polypodiopsida; order Polypodiales; family Pteridaceae; genus Ceratopteris; species Ceratopteris richardii. Next base: position 107,886,530 of record CM035429.1, on the reverse strand, counting down.
CGGTTTTTTAGCATAAAGTTTCCACCTCATCCTTCTTGAATGTGTGCGCATTGTCATTTCTATATTTCAAACATAATAGGAAGAATAGGTCAATGAAGAAACATAAAAAAAAAACACCTCCCATGGCACCTCTTTATAGGCATCAAGAATACTTCGTAGACATAGTGACAATCGTTAGATATTGAGGCATATATTTGAGGAGAACAATTTGATGTCATTGCAAAATCCATTCAAAGAGGAAATGGAGATCCATTCAAAGAGGAAATAGATATTAGTGCATATGTGTTGAGATATCAAGCTCAACATGTGATGATCCAGGATGACACGTATCAGTTTTTCGTTTCTCTGACATGTATAGTGGTCACACCGGTATATGTCAGGGATACTTCATTGAGCTGTACTAAATTTATCTACTGAGAGTGATGGCACATTTGTTTCTTGCCAGCTCACTCATTTGTGGACATTAGGTTTTTCCTTAAGTACTAGTCTTTATATATTGCACTTGTTGTATTCTTGTTTTTAGGTCATTCTTGTACATTCCTTTTTATGTAATAGAAGAAGAAGAAGAAGAAGAAGAAGATCATTGTTCCTTGCCTTAATCTGTGTGTGTGCTTCTCCTTGAGAGTGAGAGTGTATGTGTGAGCTATCTTCCTTATCTCCTTCCTTGTGACATGGTATCAGAGCCAGTGTGGCAGTTGAGAGCTCGTGGAGAAGGCCACAGTGAAGAGTACGTGGCAAGGCGTGGAGACAATGTGATGCACAAATTATCTTCATTTGCTACAAAAATCACCATGAAGGTAGAAGACCTCAAAATATTTTCGTGAATTAACCCTTTAGGGTCACTCGTTTTCGTGAGATCAAAGTTTCGGAGCCATCTCGACCTCCGTCTCGAGCCCGCAAGGTGGGGTGCACAGAAAAACTAGGTCAGTTTTGGAAACTATAACTTGCGTTGTGTTTGTAGATCCAGAATTTCAAGCAATTTTTTGTACTGTTGATACATGAAATCTGTGTTTTTCTAAGATCGAATTATCACATCATAGTGCGACAATGTTCAAGCAGAAGTGTTGCTTGTAGTGTTTTGTAGTGTTGAGAATTGTTGAAAAAATGGCAAACACAGATGGAATGAGTCAGCTTATGAGGGATAACCTAGACAAGAACAATTTCCATGCTTGGAGATTCAGAATGAAGAATTTCTTGATGGGAAAAGGCTACTGGACGTACATCGAAGGAGAGAATGAAAATGCTCCACATGTACGAGAAAGGAATCGGACTGCAAATCTGTTAAGAGCATATGAGGAATGGAATCAAGGAGCACAAAAGGTAATGTAATGGCAATATGTTAGCATACAAGATAGCATGATTGAACAGATACAAGATGCCAAGACTTCGAAAGAGGCTTGGAGCAGTTTGCTCACATTGTATGAGACCAATACAAAGGCACAAAAATTGGAACTCAAGAATGAGCTGCATACATTGGAGAAGAAGAGCATGTCGATAAGTGACTACACCTTGAAAATCAAAAGCATATGTGAGTCACTCGCATCTATTGGTGTGAATGTAGATGATGATGATAAGGTGGAAGTGTGTCTTTGTGGTTTAGGAGCTTTATATAAGCAGTTCAGAACTTCTATACAGACCAGGGAAAATATTCCAAATTTTGCTAATCTGGTATCTATGTTGATTATTGAAGAAATGAATCTTGGCAAGGACTCAAACTCCCAAGGAAAATCTAGTTCTAAGTAGGTACTCTACTCTAGCAGAGGAAGAGATAGAGGTAGAGGTTTTAGAGGTGGAAGAGGAAATAGTAACCAAGACCAAAGTCAACAACATAATCATGCACGAGGAAGAGGACAATTTCGAGGCAGGGGGAGCCAAAGAGGTCGTAGAAATTTCCAAAGAAATGATTCAGTTAATGACAGTAAAGGATGCTGGAATTGTGGTAAACTTGGACACTTTGAATGTGATTGCAGGTTGAAGAATCAAAATAACAGAAGGCAACAGAATAATTATGCATCCACAAGTGCAGATGATTCTAAGAAGCTGTTCATGGTTCAACATCACATGATGAATACGATGTTTGTTGGTGTTTCAAAATTGAATGATAATGTCTGGTATGTTGATTCAAGTGCTTCAAATCACATCAATAGTCATGCAAAATGGTTTAGTAGTGTGCAAAAACTGACAGTTCCTGGATATGTCGAAACACGTGATCCTATATTGCATCCTATCGAGCATACAGGAAACATAGCATTGTGTATGGAGGATGGGAAGGTGAAACATCTTGTTGATGTGCTGCATGTTCCAAACATAACAAAGAATCTGGTTTCTGTTGGACAAATGGTTGACCAGGGATTCCAAGGCAGGTTCAATGTTGATGGGTTATATGTAGAAGAATACAAACATGGTGGACGATTGATTTCCAAAGGAAACAAAGTGGGTAGGATGTTAATCTTAAATGTGAAAATTCCTGAAATGAATGTAGCCATGTTTGTAAAAGGTGCATGAGTTACTGCTAATATAGAGATCTGGCACAAACGAATTGGTCATGCAAATCTGAAAAGGCTGAAATTGATGCAATCAAAGGAGATCGCTCATGGACTACCAAATTTCAAGGTTTCAGAGATGCAAAAGATATGTGCAACATGTCAATTTGGTAAACAATCAAGATCATCATTTCCACATGACAAGCATGTTAGTGAGAATGTGCTAGAAATAATACATACAAATGTTTGGGGTCCTGCAAAGACCACATCTATGAGGGGTTGCAGATTTTATGTTACTTTCATTGATGAACATACACGAAAAGTGTGGGTCTATTTCATGAAAGAGAAGAGTGAGGTATTCACTCACTTTCATAATTTTAAAGCTATGATGGAAAAGCAGACAAGGAAGTATATTCAGACATTAAGATCTGATGGAGGAGGTGAATACATGTGAAATGAGTTCAACAATTTTCTAAAAAATTAATGGAATTTGACGTCAGTTTTCATGCAGGTACACACTACAACAGAATGGCATTGTTGAACCCAAAAATAGACATATTCTAGAAATAGCAAGAGCCTTGATGGATGAGAAGAATATGCCTCAATGTTATTGGGCAGAAGCTACGCATGCGGTTGTATACATCATGAACATAATTCCAATTGTTGTTGTACATCAAGTTACACCTGAAGAGAAGTTCACAGGTAAAAAGCCAAACTCATCACATATGAAAGTTTTTGGTTGTATTGCATATGTACATGTTCAGATGAGTTTAGGACAAACCTTGATCCAAAAGCAGAAAAATGTGTCTTCATTGGATACTCCCTTGAGCAAAAGGGGTACAAATGTTATATCCCACTCACATGATAGGTGAAGGTGAGCAGAGATGTGGTATTTGATGAAATGTCAAACTTCTATGCGGATGCCAAAGAAGAATTGAATCTTGAACCAAATGACAAAGAGAATGCTAAAAAATCAAGCGCATAATCTCAAGCTTTGAGTGGACTGGATGCATCACCAAGCAATAGTTCCAACTCAAATACATGGACAAGAAGATTGTGTGGAAATTTCAGTCCAGCAGATTCATCAAATACATCCAAGAAAGGTAAAGAAAAGCTCTCTGTTGGTCACAAAACATGTGCAAGTTTTGAAGACGTTGATGGAGATTCAAGCAGTTTAGAAAAGAGTCTTGATGAGGAACTTGGATTGCCCTCTATGAAGACTCCAGGAGTAAGAAAAGCACATGCAGATGATCCAAGGAAAAGTGACCCAAGACCAAGAAGATCTGGGAGGATACAAAATTGAGTGCAACGATTGACATATGATAGTTACATGGCTCGCCATTGTGCCTGCATGACAAAGGTAATACAAGATGCTGAACCTTCTTGTTTTGAAGATGCAATTAGAAATGCAGATTGGGAAAAAACTATGGATGAGGAGATGGCCGCACTTTATGGGAATGATACATGGAAGCTGGTTTCATTGCCACAAGGAAAGAAACCCATAGATTGCAAGTGGGTTTAGAAGGTAAAGCACAATGCAGATGGTAGCATAAGCAGATATAAAGCACATTTGGTAGCAAAAGGATATGCACAAACTCATGGCCTTGATTATGAGGAAACATTCAGCCTTATAGCTAAAATGTCTACTATCAGAACACTTGTTGCATTAGCTACATGAAAAGGATGGACTTTGTTGGGAAAGATGGATGAACACTTCAAGATGATGAGTAGGTACTGCCAAGTCCTACTTTGTACCAGCCCTTGCATGCTTCAGAGTTGATAAGTGGACCCTCTTAGCATTCCAATGACATCATAAAAGTGCCTATGTACTTTGGAAATAATGTATTAAAAGATTTGATCAAAACAGACTAGTTCAAAATATAAGACTCAAAGAAAGCCTTCTATTTTGAGTCATACATCTATTGCTTGTAATGCTGAGTACAACCAGTACAGTAGGAATTGGAAACAATCCTTTTAGGGATATCTAATTAGCTTAGTAAGCTACTAATTCCAAGTGGAATCACTTGAAATGATCAATTATGCACAAAGAAATCAATTTAGCAAAATTGTCTTTACCCCCAATTTTTTAAGACTTTTGGAGGTATTGACTAGTGAGTGCTTCGACATTGATTTCTCTCCATCTCCTGAATAAATTTCCTTCAAAACTTTGTCAGCATGTAGATAACTTTGAGTTGGTTCTAAGAAGCTATAGATTAGTGGATTTTGTGGAGAAATGAATGAGCTATGCTAAGTAAAAGTTGATAGTAGAAAGTGACTATAACAGAGATGTCATAGATGGACAATGTAAGTATAATGTATTAATGAACAATATTGTGCAATGTCATAGGCTTGGTAATCACAGCCATATGATGAAGAATGGTGTAGGCTATAGTGTAGGCCTTAAACACATATAGAATATCAATGGAGAGCTCTTCATCAATTACATCATCTTCATGAGCACTTAATTTTAGGTTTACCTCCATTGGAGTACTTGCAACTTTGGCATCGTGCAAATGAAACTTCTTCAACATATCATGTATATACTTCTTCTGAGTTATGTAAATGCCAGAGTTAGTATAGACTAACTCAAGTCCAAGAAAATATTTTAGTGATCCAAGGTCACTATTTTTTAACTCCATCATCTGATTCTTGATTTGTTTGATTCCATTAGCATCATTACCTGTAAGTATGATATCATCAACATATACACATATGCATATTACCTCTGAATTACTTTTCTTAATGAATAGAGAAGTATCTGCTTTACTCATGACAAAACCTTGGTCATGAAGATATGTGGTCAACCTATGGTTCCATGCCCTAGGAGCCCGCTTTGATCCGTAAAGAGCTTTATTCAATTTGCATACATATGTCATCTTGTTTGGATCCTCATAGCTAGGAGATTGTGACATGTACACCTCCTCTGAAATCTAGCCATTCATAAATGCATTTTTTACATCCAATTGATACATGTTCCAATTCTTTTATGCAACCACACTTACCAATACCCTGATGGTTGGCATTATGGCCACAGGTGAGAAGGTTTCCTCATAGTCAATGCCTTAGGTTTGTGAAAAACCCTTAGCCACAAGTCTGGCTTTATACCTGCTTATTAATCAATCAGAATTTCTCTTTACCTTCATAGACTCCTTCTTTGGTACTAGTTGCCAAGTGTCATTCTCCTTGAGTGCTCCAATCTCCTCATCCATAGCTTCCTTCCATTCTGCCTTGGTTTTAGCTTCTTCATATGATGTTGGTTCTTCAATTGATAAATCTTTGGCAAGATAAACAGAGTGCTTAGTAACAAGAGAAGTGTCATACCCATATCTAATTGGTTTCTTGCTCTCCCTTTGTGATCTTATGATTGCTTGAATAGAGGATTTAAGTATATCCTCTAATTTCTTTATCTTGAGTTTACCTTTGGACTTCCATGCCTTGAGCTCTTCAAGGTTAATGATGTCTTCATCATCTGAATTGGTGTCTTCATTCTGAGTAGGCTCCTCCTTAGTGAGACTTGGAAACTCCTCTTCCAATTCATAAGGTAGCTTTACCTTCCTGCATTCACTATCAAACCAATAGTCATTTTCATCAAAGACAACATCTCTACTGACCATGAATCCCTTGTTTGATGGATTGTAAAACTTGTAACCTTTCTTATTTAGATCATATCCAATGAAGATGCACTTCTCTACCTTTGGGTCTAGCTTACCTCTTATCTGTGAAGGGATATGCACATATGCTACACATCTAAAGATCCTACAATGATCAAGTGAAGGTCGTCTACCATGCCATGCTTCATATGGGGTCATCCCATCAAGAGATTTGGATGGCAACCTGTTTGCCAAATAAGTGGCAGTAGATGCACTCTCTGGCCACAAATAGTTAGGTAATTTTTTCTCATTCAACATTGACCTAGTTGTTTCAACAATAAATCTATTTCTTCTTTTAGCTACCCCATTCTGTTTAGGAGTATACCTTGTGGTAATTTCTCTCTTAATTCCTCTGTCCTACAAGAATGCATCAAAATCATTTAAGAAGTACTCACCTCCACCATCTGACCTTAGCCTTTTTAGATTTCTCCCTATTTGATTCTCAACAAGTGCAAGATACTTTTTAAAGCAACTGAATACTTCATCTTTGTGCTTCATAAGATACAATATAGTCCACCTACTGTAATCATCAATGAAAGATACATAATACCTTGATCCAGAGATTGAGGGATCCTTGCTTGGTCCCCATACATCTGTATGAACAAGTTCTAGGTAATCTTCATGCATGTAGCCTTTCCTTGAGAAGGGTAACCTGTGAGACTTTCCAAACTGACAAGCACCACACTTATAAATCATGTGTTCCTTGGATACATTAGGTATCCCAAGCACATATTGATCCCTGCATATTTGTTTCAAGGTTCTTTCACCTACATGCCCTAATCTCTTGTGCCAAATTTCAAGCTCTGATAATGTTTGATCCTTATAACTATAGAGTGCTATGTTTCTTGTATCCTCAAGTTCAAAAGTGAAAAGTCTACCTATCTTTTCTCCTTTGGCTATTCTCTTGAACCCATGCTTGGGATCCTCCACAAATGCTCCATATTGGTTGAATCTAACCTGCAAACCCTTTTCCATAATCTTTCCAACACATCAAATTCTTGGTAATAGTTGGTACATATGGGACCCTACTCAACATATTTTTGTTCCCATCAGAGGTCTTAACATTTCCAACTTTAATTATTTAGTGCTTGGTGTCATCACCTGTTTGTACGTGATGCTTACCCTTTGGTTCTTCAAGGTTAGAGAGAAGAGCTACATTGCCTGCCACATGATTTGAGCATCTAGAGTCAATGTAGAAGAGACGATCATAATTTATACCTAGTTTTGATGTCATATTCATAATCAGAAGAGAATCTTCTTGCTCCTCTGTGTAGTTGTTGTGATCCTTTCTGGATTTGTATCCTCCTTGGTAGTTGCCATTGTAGTAGTTGTTGTTGTTGTAGTTGTTGTTATATCCTTGGTGGTGATTGAATCTACCTCTTGATTGTGTGTATCCACCTCTTTGATATCCTCTACCTCTCTGGTTCTTGAAGTTCCTAAAACACTCATCTGTAGTATGATTTGATAAACCACAAATATTGCATGGTGAGGAGTTATAAGGTCTCCCCCTACCTTGCTTACCTCCTTTGCCCCTTCCTCTTAATGATCTACCTCTCCCTGCATAGTTGACTTGGGAGGTACTTCCCTCATCTTCCATTTTCTTGTTCTTGCCTTTCTCTTTAGACTTATTCTTATCAGTGTATAGGGCAGAAGATCTATTACCTCTTGATGAGTCTCCATTCTTATTGAGCTTGGCTTCATGGGTGAATATTTGCCCCATGAGTGTGGTAAGATCTGGAATTTGCATGTCCATGTACAAGTCCATGGCAGTTGTGAAGCTTTCCCATTTGTCATCTGCTTTAATACCATTGATAACTTTCCTTACAATCTGCTCCTCTTCAATTTCTTCTTGTATACTTGCCAACTGATCTGCTACATCTTTAACTATGGTCACATACTCTGAGATAGCTTGCTTAGGTTGTTTTCTTTGGGCTGTAAATTCAATACACAACTGATTCTTCTTGGCCCTTGTATTGGAAGAGAAATAAGAAGACAATGTTTCCCAAGTCTCTTGGGATGTCTTACAGTTCCTAATATGTGGAAGAAGAAAATCAAAAATTGAGTTGAGTAAGTAAGACCTTGCTAATGCATCTTTGGCACACCATGTGTTGAGTCTTTCATGCTCTTCCCTTGTAGGTTGTCCTTTGCTTCTGAATATGGGCATCTCCTCATCTCCTGAGATGTATCCATAGAGGCTCCTTCCTTGTAGGTATGTATTCATCCTTAGAGACCATGCTTGATAGTTGTTCCTGTCCAATTTATCAACGAAAGAAGGAAAACCATCTCCCATTTTACCTTAACTTTGCTCTGATACCACTATTGGGAAAGATGGATGGGCACTTCAAGATGATGAGTAGGTACTGCCAAATCCTGCTTTGTACCAGCTTTGTATGCTTCAGAGTTGATAAGTGGACCCTCTTAGCTTCCCAATGACATCATAAAAGTTTCTATGTACTTTGAAAATAATATATGAAAATATTTTATCAAAACAGACTAGTTCAAAATAGAAGACTCCAAGAAAACCTTCTATTTTGAGCCATACATCTGCTGCTTGTAATGCTTAGTACAACCAGTACAGTAGGAATTGGAAAAATTACTTTTAGGGATATCTAATTAGCTTAGAAAGCTACTGATTCCAAGTGGAAGCACTTGAAATGATCAACTATGCACAGAGAAATCAATTTAGCAAAATTATTTTTACCCCCAATTTTTTAGGACTGCTGCAAGTATTGACCAGTGAGTGCTTCGATGTCGATTTCTCTCAATATGCTGAATAGATTTTCTTGGTTCCAAGAACCTATAGATCATTGGATTTGGTGGAGAAAATGAATGAGATATGCTCAGTACAAGTTGACAGTAGAAAGTGACTATAACAGAGATGTCATAGATGGACAATGTAAGTATAATGTATTAATGAACAATGTTGTACAATGTCATAGGCTTGGTAATCATAGCCATATGATGAAGGATGGTGTAGGATATAGTGTAGGCCTTAAGCACATACAGAATATCAATGGAGAGCTCGAGAAAAGATCACTCTCTCGCGACTTTTACAAAGGAGTATATATAGGAGTTTCATCATTATTTGAATTTGAATTCAAATTTTGGCTCTCTCTAAAAAAGTGATCCTTCATCCTAGGAGATATTCTCTCAATCAAATTCCAACTATTCCACGAGCTTTTCTTGGTAGGTGATTACAAAGATTCTCAAGTCAAAAAATGACTTTTACAAAGAGTAAATAAGTAATCCTCTACTAGATATGCTTTCCATGAAACTTCATATGTGTATGAGCTACAAGCCAAATGTGTAGGCTTGTGATTTGCACCAACAGACTTTGCATCAGATGGTTGTGAAGAATGCTTTCTTACATGGTGAGTTATAGGAAGAAGTATACATGGACCAGCCACAAGGATATGAAGATTCAAAGCATCCAGAATATGTTTGCAGGTTGCAAAAGGCTTTGTATGGGCTGAAGCAAGATCCTCGTGCATGCCATGCAAGGATTGTTGGTTACGTAACCACCATTGGGTTTTCTATGTGTGATGCAGATCATTCACTATATGCAAGGAAGGGTGATGACGGCATCAAGATTGTGGCTATTTATGTTGATGACTTGATTGTAGGTGGTGATAATGAAGAAATCATCAAAGAGGTTAAAAAAATTTATGCAGGAATTTGACATGAAAGATCTTGGTGTGTTGCACTATTTCTTGGGCATTGAGTTTATACATACAGAAATAGGTATATGCATGTCACAAAGGCAATATGCCTTGAACATGCTGCAAAAGTATGGTATGGCTGATTGTAAGCCAATTTCTATGCCATTAGATCAGAATTTGAAGTTAGATAATACATCTAGTGAAGCATTGGAAAATACTACTATGTACAGGAAAATTGTGGGAAGTTTGATATATCTCACAAGTACGAGGCCTGACCTTAGCTACACTGTTGGACTTGAAAGTCAATTTTTTCAGGTTCCCAAGAAGCCACATTTGGATGCTTTGAGCTGCACTGTACGTTATGCGAGTGCTACTTTGGATTATGCATTGTTTTATGAGGCTGGTGTAGATTTGCAAGTTTATGGATATAGCGATGCAGATTGGGTAGGTAGCATTCTAGATAGAAGATCTACCAGTGGTTTTCTATTCACTTGGGAGTGCAGCTATTACATGGAGCAGCAAGAAGCAACCCACTGTTGCTTTGTCAAGTACAGAGGCTGAGCATAGAGGTGTTGTGATGGAAGCATGTGAGGCATGATGGCTGGAGATGCTACTTGTAGATTTAGGTATGGAATTGCAAAAGCCTATCGCTATCTATTGTGATAATCTTAGCAATATACAGTTAGCATGGAACCCTGTTTTTCATGCTAGAACAAAGCATATTGAGGTACATTACCACTTCATGAGAGAGAAGGTATCAGCAGGTGATATTGATCTTGTTTATGTAAGAACAGACGAGTAGGTTGTTGATATTTTCACTAAAGAACTTGGAGAAAGAAGCTAAAGAAGTTTCGAAAGATGCTTGGCTTAGAGGACATGACATTGAGCTTGAGGGGGAGTGTTGAGATATCAAGCTCAATATGTGATGATCTAGGATGACACGTATCAGTTTTTCATTTCTCTGACATGTATAGTGGTCACACCGATATATCTCAAGGATACTTCATTGAGTTTTACTCGATTTATCTACCGAGAGTGATGGCACATTTGTTTCTTACCAGCTCACTCATTTGCGGACATTAGGTTTTTCCTTATGTACTGTCCTTTATATATTGCACTTGTTGTACTCTTGTTTTTAGGTCATTCTTGTACATTCCTTTTTATGTAATAGAAGAAAAAGAAGATCATTCTTCCTTGCCTCAATCTGTGTGTGTGCTTCTCCTTGAGAGTGAGAGTGTGTGTGTGAGCTCTCTTCCTTATATCCTTCCTTGTGACAGTATGTTCATTGAAAGCCTCTATGGTTTTAGTCCCTAAAAATCTATTTTTTTATCATCATTTTGTATAGATAAAAGGATCCCAGGAAAGATGAAAGCAGCTAAGAGCAAAGAGCATCAAAGTGTGACTTTATCACTTCTTTGTAAATAGTTGTTATAATGGAGCATGCTAGAATCATTTTTTGCATACCTTTGGGACATAATCATCTCCTACACAAAGGATCTTCAAGAACCTAAGCACTAGGGAATCTAGAAAAGTAGGTGAATCACCATATATCAACTTAGAATAGAGAAAAACACAAAATTGTTAACACTATTTTGATGTGAGAAGGAGGAACTTTTATAGGAGAGATCAATAACAGAGTTTCCAATAGGGCGGAGGCCAATGCAACATCAGATATTTTTTAGAAAATAATATGGTACTATGGAAATTTGCTTGGAGAAATGCATAATTTCCTTCAAAAAGTGAATCCTTTGGTCTGGAGGAAGTTTCTAGTGAACGTTGGAGAGGTCACCTTTTGTGTTTCCCGAATAGGCAGTGTTGAAACTACTTTATCATCCTTCACCGTTTGTACCTTCCCCATTGCACATTTCCTCTACCTCTCACTATATCACTTCTTGATGCTATGCAAGGTCCACATCCTCCATCTCTAGGACTCAAAGACATGGAACATATGTATTCTCTATTATTGTCCCTATTCACCTAAAAAAACTTCTTATCTTGAAAGGGTCGTCAATATTGATGCATCCATGAGAAAATAAGACAAACTATGAGATAAGTGTCTTCAAATGTTCATCATATGCAACAACTATAACCTTTAGGATCTAGAAAGGAAAAACATTCGTCAAACTAGAAGGGAAAATCTTCATCAAAGGCTTAAGCATCTTGAGGATGAAGTAAAATTTGGCCATTGTCAATATCAGATAGGGCTCTAGAAAATCAGAAGCATGCTAAGATATGAAGAAGAAATTCAAAGAAAGAATCTTTAGGTATACTTTAAAGATTGGTGGGTAGGAAAGGCAAACAAACCTACTAAAGAGATGTGCAACCTACTCAAGAAGAAGCAATCCCTTTCATGATGTGTATCAATTGGGTTGAGTGCAACAAAGATGAAGAAAATAGAATGCTGATTTTCAATCACTTTACTCATCTTTTCGGGGTTCCCACCCCTCTTTCTCCTCAGATGCAAGATTGCATGGCATCCACCTCTCGAGTTAGAACCAAAAGATTTCTACAAAACATGAAGCCTCTTCTTGAAGCTCCCATTTTGGAGGATGAGATTCTTGAAGTTATTCAATAGGTCATTTCTTTGGGTATGCTACCTGAATGTCTCAATCAAAGTGTTATAAAGCTTATTCACAAAAAAGTTAGCAAAACTAGGCTTGTAAATTGGCATCTAATTACAATGTTACAAACAAGCTACAATATCCTTGCTAAAGTTATATCCTTTATCACTTACAAAACTGGATCAATAAGGATTAAAAGGGGTTCATCAAGGTGTTGATATATTTTGGTAGTGATGTGTGTGAACACACTTAGTACCATTGGGACACTTTTTTCCCTCTTTAGGAGGTTTTCTCCCCTAGCTGATATATACTTCTATAACCCTAATGGGTTAGTTATCTTTGTACATGGTAATACATTCAATATTGTGTGTTCTGCTCCAAGCTTCTTCTTCTTCCTTGTGTTGTTTGCATGCTTCCATAGACCTCAAACTCCAACAATTGGAATAAAAAAAGGTTGCCACTTCATCTAGGGTGTTGTCGACACCTCTTTGTTCATAGTCTCAAAATTGCACAAAAATTATTAGAACTTCAAAATGGATTCACGCTATGGTATCAAAATTTCAATCTAAGCTTGCTTCAGCCTCCAAATGCACTATCATAGTGCCTGTGCAAGAAATTTTATCTTTTTGTACCAAATATATGTATAGGTTTTGGTTTCCCAGTACAAGCATCTCAAAGTTTGGTATAAGATTAGCAAAACTCAACAGGGTAAATTTATTCAGCTTTTTGATATATAATAATTTGTATGCATCTAGGTATTTTCGTTAGTGGCCATGGCTAAAAGAAATGATGTATTCTGTATGTTGGTTATTGAGGATAAGTTGGATGGTACCAATTACCCATTATGTGAATATGTGATGTGTCATGTATTGGTCGCAAAAGGACTATGGAATATTGTGCAGGGTATTAAAAGGCAACCTAGTACACCTACAAATACAATTATTGATGGTGATGTAGATGGCATTGAACATGATGATCTTTAGGTTCTTGTTTGAGTTGCAGTTCTTGTTGCACCTACTATAGAGAAACTTTGTTGGGATGGTAGAGATGCTCAGGCACATGCATTGATAGCCTTGTCTATCAAACATTTCATTATCCTCATATTCACTCTTGCAAAATAGCAAAGGATGCTTGGTATACACTTAACACTTTGTACCATGCAGGAAATGAGGCACGTGCTGCTTACCTCAAAAAACACTTTGAGAGTGAGCATATGAATGAAGGAGATTCTATGGATAATTTTTTGACAAAGATCAAAGATTTGAAGGAGCAGTTGACTTCTACTAATGAAGTCTTGCCAGATAGTTCACTCATGTAGAATATTCTAAAATGTCTTCCAGATTCATATTGGAGTTTTACTTCTGCACTTTGGTTTATGATGATGAAATGCAATCAATATGCCTTAACATTTGAGAAGTTAGACTTTGTTTCATTGCAGGAAGATTAGTCTAGGCAAAACAAGTCCATCATGCATGTAGCAAATCAAGCTTTCTTATTTGGTGAGAAGGGCAAAGGTAAATGGATCTCATCTGCTAATTCTATAGAGTCCAAAAAGGAAGACAAAGACGAGAAGAAAATAGAAAACATAATTTTTTTGTAAATACCATAAAGGAAATAATCATGTCATATAGAGTTGCCCAAAATTGGTGGCAAAAATGGAAAAGAAAAAAGAGTCTTGCATGATTGTTGCAGAGGCTTCTACACCTAAAACAGAGTCTACTAATCTTGTGTAGAATGAAGAATGGGTGCTTACCACTATTTGTAGTTATGAACCATCTTCTCATGAACAATGTATGTTTGTAGTAGACTTGGATGTTTGGTACTTTGACAATGGGGAAGCCAAACATATTACCTCATAGTGCATTTTCTTTGATTTTCTTGAGCCTACCCTTACAAGGAATAATGTCACGTGCTAATAACTCCTCTTATCCTATAATGGGAGTTGATAAGATCCGTTTGACTACTATTGATGGTAGTTTTTTCAAATTATCAAATGCTTTGTTTGTATGAGGGATCAAGAAAAATGTGTTATCAGTTTCAGCATTAGCCATGATGGGCTTGGTTGTGAAATTTGTTGATGATAGATGTACACTTCATGATGTGTCAAATGGCAATGTTATTATTGATCTTGGAATTTTATGTCGTGGGCTATGTAAGCTCCTAGATTTTGCAAAATTTGTGAATGATTCAGCATGAGGAGTTCAAGAGTCTCAAGCTATGCCAAATGCAAAGCTTTGGCATGCATGCTTTGGTCGTCTAAATTATGCTAGTTTGCTATGCCTACAGAAATCTGAAATAATGTCCTCTCTACCCAAACTTGAGGCACTTTGTAATAATGTTTGTGAAGGCTGTATTTTGGGAAAAATGCAGTGTTTCTCCTCGTCAAAAGATGGTTGAGCTTGAGCTACTCAAAAGTTGCATCTTGTTCATAGTGATGTTTGTGGTCCTATGCAAAAACCCTCTGAAGCACCTTTACTTTGTGACTTTATTGATGATTTTTCTAGGCATACATCAGTGTATCCACTAAAAGCAAAGTCCGAAATGTTTACGTGCTTCAAACATTTTCTCGTTTTGGCTCAAAAATATGTCATCATGTAAAATGGGCACCTTCCATTCTAATCGAGGGGAGGAATATATGTCTTCTGATTTCATGTGTTTTTGGTTGAACATGGGATAAAGCATCAATGTACAATTTCATATACACATCAATACAATGGACTTGCTGAAAGGAAGAATAGGTCATTCATGGAAATAGTGAGCTGCATGGTCAAAAGTCAGGCTTTACCACATAGCTTTTCGCTTGACGCTTATGCGTGCAACATATGTACTTAACAGGTGTCCCACTAAAGCATTGCATTCTATCACTCCATATGAGGTTTGGCATCATCACAAGCCATTTGTTTCTCATTTGCGTGTCTTTGGTTCTCTGGCATATGAATTAGTGCCTGAACAACAACACAAACAATCGGATGATAAAACAATAAAATGTATTTTTGTTGGGTACACTTTAAAAACAAATGCTATCGTCTATATCATCCACAAACTAAATGCATTTTGGTTAGCTGTGATGTTGTTTTCATGGAAGATGCAATTCAGCCATTACTTTCATGTACTAAGGAGACATCAATTAGCTTTAATGACATATATGACACTTTGTTGCCTCATTTTACAGGTGGACAATCAAGTGCTCATCCAAATGAGGTAATTTCTAAGCCTTTGCAAGTTTCACATGATGATGTAGATCATTCCATTTTCTATGTAGACTTACATGACCCACTTGTTGATGAGAGGCTTGATATAGAGGAGGCAAAAACAATGTGTAAATGGCTAGTGTAGGCTTTGTGAGATAGAAAATTAGATGCACCTTTATCATATCGTACTTGTTCAGGCTCTCATTTTGCTTCTTTGCATCGGATTGCTATGTTGTGGCTGCCTCTAGTCTCTTGATGAGAATGAGCGTGTTTCTTTTGATGAAGCATAAAATTCAAAAATTGGATGGCTAGTATGCAATGAGAATATGATGCTATTATGAAGAATGGGACTTGATCTTGAGGTCACTTGCCTCCTGACAAAAATACCATTGGCACTAAATGGATATACAAGCAAAAATATAAACTTGATGGAACAATTGATATGTATAAGGCTAGGCTTGTTGCAAAAGGTTATGCTCAAGAAAGAGGAATTGATTTTGATGAGACTTTGGAGCCACATGCCGAACGACTACCATTCATAGCATCTATGCACTTGGATCCAATCATGATTGGAATTAAATAGACATTAAAAGTGCATTTTTTTAGTGGTGACCTACATGAAGAACTGATGTTTTTCAACCCCTAGTTTTGTGCAGAAAGGGCATGAAAACAAAGTGTCTAGGTTGAAAAAATCATTATATGGTTTTAAGCAAGCACCATGTGCTTGGTATGAAAAGATACATGCCTAGTTGATTGCACATGGTTTTGAGAACAGTCCAACTAAAAGCACCTTATGTGTTAAGTGTGAAAATGATGTGCTTCTGGTCGTTGTTATCTATGTTGATGACATGCTACTCACTGGTGGTAATGAGAAGCATATTTCTAATTTCAAGGCTGATCTGCATGCCACATTTGAGATGTCAAATTTGGCACATTTGTGTCATTATTTGGGCATTCAATTTATGCAAGTTGATTGTGAAATAGCTCTGTGTCAAACAAATATATTGACATATTATTTCAGTGTTTTGGCCTTGAAGATTGCAAACCTATTGCCACTCCTATGGAAACAGGTTTATGATTGAGACTTCATGATGCTAGAGATGCATTTGATTTTTTTCTCCATCAGAAGGTCGTTGGATGCTTGAATTACTTATGCATGACTCAGCCTAATTTTCAATTTGATGTCTCATAGATAAGCAAGTTTTTGCATTGCCTAGGTGTAAAGCATTAGCAAATAGCTAAGCGTATCTTTCACTACTTGAGTGGTATCTACCTACTTGGATTGTTTTATCCCAAGAGGGGATCACTGTCACCAGATTTGCATGCTTTTTTTGACTCTAACTAGGCTCGTTGGTATGACACTCATGTGCCCATCAATGGTTTTTTCTTCATGTTTGTAACTCATGCATATCTTGGTAAAGTAAGAAGCACCCTACTATGGCCACTTCTATTTGTTAGGATGCATATAGGGAAGCTTTCACAATGATTGGTGAGTGTGTGTGTGGCTTAAAAGAATTTTGGCTAATTTGGGTGTTGGTAAGCCTTCTACCACCACCATCTTCACTCATAGTCACAGTGCATTGGCAATTGTGAGGAACCCTATGTTCCATGCTCACTTTAAGCACATTTAGATGCACTATCATTATGTCAGGTAGAGGTTCTCTACTAGAGAAATTAGTTTTGCATATGTGCCCACAGAGGAAAATGTTGCAGACCTTCTTGTAAAGGTTTTGCCTAGGGAGATGTTTGAAGCTTTTTGAAAAGCTTTGGGCCTACTTTCTTTTGAGGATTGATTCCACAAACGTTCCTTATACATGAGTGTTAGCTCCTTGTTCATCACATCACTCCTAGAGGGGTTTTGTTAATATATTTTGATAGTGATGTATGTGAACACACTTACGACCATCGAGACACTTTTTTCCCTCTTTAAGAGGTTTTCCCCTAGGCTTATATATAAGCCTATAACCCGAATAGGTCAGTTATATTTGTACATTCACTTGGTAATACATTCAGTATTGTGTGTTGTGCTCCAAGCTTCTTCTTCTTCTTCCTTGTGTTTTTTGCGTGCTTCCATAGACCTCAAACTCCAACACAAGGGAATGGTCCATCCTCAAGACTATCATTGATGTTTGGGAAGGTCTGGCTTTTGTGGAAGATTCCACTCAAGATGTCTTCTTGCATAAGATTGACATTGACAAAGCTTATGATAGACTCGAGTGGAACTTCATTCTCCAATCTTTGAAATACCTAGGTTGTGTCCAAAACTTCACGAAGATTGTCCCAACATTGGTGGGAAATGCATCAACATAGATAAACATCAATGGCCTTCTATCTCAAGCTATTTCATTAAAATATTCTATCAAACAAGGTTTCCCCTTGGCCCCTCTTCTCTTTGCAATTGTTGTCGATGGTCTCAACTTCATGGTTAAACATCATGAATGTTTAGGTCATATTCAAGGCCTCTTTCATCCCCTCAATCAAGACCACATGATCATGAGACTCTTTTTCAATGACATGAATGCTTTTGTGCATAACGATTTGGCCAACATTGATACCTTTTGGCATTGCTTAAATAGATTTTGTGAGGCATGGGGTTCCAAAACAAACCACTCTAAAATAGCTTTCAAGGTCATAAATAGGCATGTTTAGTTGCTTCATTTTGCCTCTTACTTTTGGTTTATATAAAAGACTAAAGTGAGCCTTCCATTATATGTTCTTAGATGTCTTTTTATTAGTTAACTACATGTTCTTGGAAGAATTTTATTTTGAGTTATGTTTATCTGTTGAAGTTGTGTATCCCCCTTCTACAAGGACTGCCTGATCATTCAATCTATCATTGGGCTCAAATACGTACTCTATGGGCATTTGGTCCATATGTAATATGAAGGAAGAGTCAAATCCCTCTTGATGAGGAAGGTATTTCTTCTATGTTCATTTCTATCTTGTGAACTAAAATCCCACAAATGGATACCTTCACAAGATCCCTCTCAAAAAATGGTCAAGTAAAATGGTATGACTAGTCGAGTAAACACTTCAATGGATGCAAGTCAAATTAGTTTACATAGACATATACAAAGATTAGTACATTCCACCATCTTCATAGAGATGTTAAGATATTTATATTTATAAATTTCTCTATATTCATGGAGCTCTTCAAGTATTTAATGTGAAGGTGACAGGGATGATGCTTTCTTTTTAGAACATGCATATTACTTTTTCAAAACTTCCACTTTGGAACTAGTGAAGTACATCATTCTTTAATGTGTTTTTGGCATGGCACATGAAATTGTACTAATTGGGATGTCAATTCATGTAGGCTCTAAACGTCCCTCACCTGAGATGGCATCCATTAGATTAATTAGGTACCTCAAAGGATAAGCAAAAGAGTGTATATACTATACAATTGATGACACATTACATATACTTTTGATTGGGCATGTTATAAGGATGATAGTAGGGGTGCTAGTAGATACTTCATTATTATAGGGAGGAGGAACATCTATTCGATGCCCAAGAAACAACCAAAAAGGCTTTCTCCTCAAAGTGTAGAAGACTGTCACAAGTCTTACTTGAGCTAATTTGGCTCAAGAAGTTGTTTGTTGATCTTGATGTCCAAGTGAAACAAAATGCATATTTATTCTAATAATCTAAGTGGCATATGCTTGGCTCAAAAACCTATCTTCCATGCATGGTCTAAGCATATAGAGAAAAATTTCCCGTTCATTGAACAGAACTCTTGACAAATACTATAATCGTGGAGCATGTAATCACCAAGGAACAATATGAAAATATTTTCACCATTGAATGGATTAGGCTTCAATTCTTCAAAGTATGCCTTGGTATGAAGGAGCTCAGTTGAGACTTCATTGGTGCCATTTTTATTAATATTTTTCTTCAAAATCACGAATCGGACATGCAAACTTTAAATTTCCTTAGACACATTCTAATAGATTGAATCAAACCAGGTCCTAATATGAGTGATGCGACCATTGCAACCACATTTATGAACATGGATAATTAATGTTGCCTACTTGAAGAAGCATATATGCTCTTTTCTGGAATGCCTTGATTGTCAAATACATGAGGCAAAAAATGACTATCGCTATGTCCTATTTTGAAGTCAAAAGTTTCACCTATGGCATCATTTTTTTCGATCTCCCATTAAGAAGACTCCGCACACTCTCCTGAAGTGGCGAAGTTTGGTTTCTTTGAGATTTGCGTACAATATCTATCTCGGGGAGTTCTATATTATCACTTATGGTCTTGAGAAAAAAATTCACATGTGAAAACAAATATGAAATAGATTGATCCTCGGATACCTGGCTGGATAGAGAGAAGAATGAGGTTTGATAGGAACAAGGAGGTTTAAATTATGCTAAATTGGGTAGAGACTCGGGGCCTTGATTTCAGAGCTGTTGGGAAGAAGAAAAATACTGAAGAATCAATACATCTACTGATGAGCCAAGAGAGGGCTCTGAGAAGCCCTAATAATCATATTATAAGACTAAAAAAAATACATGCCAAGATTCAAAGTAATGAAGTATTTCATAAACACAATGGGATAGAGGAAAGGTGATATTACCGTTCGCAATCCAATAGTAGCCTTTTATCAAGCAAAATGGATGATGAAGGGAGATTTAGAGAAGAATAATGGCACAAGAACCTGATACAGAAAGGATATGTTCATCCACACAGAGGACGAAGATGTAGATATCTAAGAAATATGTAGTAGAATACTGATTCGTAGAAGATAGATAGGTATGCCAAGCTTTTATGCATAAAAGAGTTATCTGACGACATTGTTTCAAGAAAGATTGTACTCATGTTAACGCAGATTATGAGTTCAATGAATTAGAGTCTAATAATTTGCCTAATAAGCAGGCTGGATAGGGAGAAGAATGAGGCTTGATCGGAACAAGGAGGCTTAAATTATGCTAAGGCCTTGATTTCAGAGCTGATGGGAAGAAGAAAAAAGCTGAAGAATCAATACTGATGCGCCGAGAGAGAGAGAGAGAGAGAGAGAGAGAGAGAGAGAGAGAGAGACAGTGTACGTGCGTATGTGTGTCACTGTGTGTGGGGCAGAGAGAGAGAGAGAGAGAGACTGTGTGCAGAAAACTACAGCGAGAGAGAGACTCTCGAGTCTGTGTACAGAAAACTCCATTGCAATTACATAACTAAGACATGTGAGGAGCTGTGGAATGCAACAGGTTCCATAATCCTACGACGGTGAGAGAACAATCCAGTAATGTCGGGCATGACATCCTTAATGACACCCACGGCCACCGCGATGACAGCCATTACCTCCTCCTCCCCGTCCATGACCACCATACCATCCATGTCCGGTGTGTCCATGACCACATCCACGTCCACCGCGAGGACAGCCATTACCTCCTCCACCCCGTCCATGACCACCATAGCATCCATGTCCGGTGTGTGCATGTTCCTGAGGACCACATCCATGTGCACCCGGACAATGCCCCCCTTGGCCGCCATTGCTGTGACCCCCGCCACCACAGTGGCCAGATCCTCCGTGCGCACCGTTAGGCCGTCCTTGCGCTCCGTGTCCTCCGTCTCTCCCTCTTCCTCTCCCATGACAGCCGTGGCGATCTGCACCTCTCTGCATCCTTCCGAATCCATTATTGCAAGCCATGATGCTCCTTTATGTTCCTTCTCAGAACTCTACCGCGAATGATAGTTCCGGGAACGCTTATCACGGCTTGAAAGAGGAGAAGAATGCCTTTGATGCTGTTAAGAAGCTCTTGACAAGGCAATTTGACACGTTGTTTAAGTATTCCTTGACTATGCGCATGAATAAATAGTAGCTTTGAACATAAATTGAACACCCACACGGCACGGGGTCTTTTGTTTGATCGATAGCCCTTTATCATGTACAAGTGGCTTGACTACAAGTGCCTTGACTACACTAAAATAATTAATTTTTTTTTAAATGGAGGTTCAGTAGTTGCTTACTCCTTAGAGTTTTAACCTTGAAAGTACAACTATATAGGTGAATAGGTATACTTATGTGACCTTCCGTATCTCACAAAGCAAATTTTAACTTTAAAAGTACAATTGTACACGTGAATAGGTATACCCACATGGATAACTATATCCCACAAAGCAAGTGTTATACTCGATTATAATTTACAAGTTAAGCTACAACTAATTTAAACCAGCCAAAGTTATTATATGTCAAGGGATTGAACTTTGAACATTGCCTCAAGAAGCCAAAGATTTACGAAGCCACCTATGAGATGTGAACGACTACAATAATTATTGCTAACCTTTAGCTCTATTCATGAAAACAAAGCTCAGCTACACTATTTCTCTACGAATTTACTATAATTATATTAACAAAGGATTACATCAAAGAAGATAATAAGGATAGTATTATTAATGGAAGGGGACAACTGATCTTCATGTATAGAAAAAATTCAAGGAATCTTCAAATAGTTATATATATATATATATATATATATATATATATATATATATATATATATATATATATATGTGTGTGTGTGTGTGTGTGTGTGTGTGTGTGTGTGCTAGCAAGAAACATATTCAAAATACTCGTATAAATTAAACTTAATAGGCTACTTATTAGACTCTAATTCATTGAACTCTTACTCTGCATTGAAATCATTAACATAAAATCTTGGCATACCTATCTATCTTCTACCAATCACTCTTCTACTATAGATTTCTTTGTGAGGATGAACATGTTCTTTCTCGATCAGATTCTTGTGCCATAATTCTTCTTTAAATGTCTCTTCATCATCCATTTTGCAGGATGACTGCATATTTTTCTTGATTCTCTATCATATGATCATTAGGTTTATTCACTACCCCCTCTCGGCACATCAGTGTGATATTATAGAACCCCTAAGATAGATATTGTAGGTAAATCTTAAAGAAATTAAGCATAGCCACTTTGCGAGACTGTGTGGAGTCTTCTTGATGGGAGATCAAAAAATGATGCTCTATTTAAATTTCTTTTACTTCAAAAGCGGACATAGCTATAGTCATTTTTTCCTCATGTATTTGAAAATCAAGGAACTCCACAAAACACCCTGTATGCTTCTTTATTAAGTAGGAAACATTAGCTATCCATGTTCATAAGTGCGGTTGCAATGGTCACATCACTCCTAGTATGCTTGATTCACTCTACTAGCATGCCTTTGAGAAAATTTAAAGTTTCGATATGAGATTTATGATTATGAAGAAAATTAATAATAATGACACCAACGAGGTCTCAACTATCCTTAGGGACTGCCTGCTCCATGAAGACTATCTTGTCAAGATCTCCATCAAGCATTTTTCTCCATCAAGGAAATCATTTTTCCCATACAGCTGATAAATCTTCCATCCTTACGTAGATGCAATTGTAATCAAACTTCGATTGTTATTCATCTTTGATACTTGAATACATGTCTCCTCCAATTGATGCTAATTTTTTGAGAAAAAACCCTTTGAAAGCAACTTAGCTTATTTTTGTAGAGTATAACCTTAGAACTCTTAGGGATGATGCGACTCATAAGAATATACCTACATGAAGTAAGATTTCCTACTTTTCTCACATTTTCGAGCACCTTTAGTATATAAAGATTTTCCATAATGACAAGCTTCCTAGCCTTTCTCTGAGTTTCTCTTAGTCCTCAAAATTGCATTGGAAGCATATGAAAAAGTTTCTCTAATGGTGATTCCCAATTGCTCCTATGTAAAAATGTAAATAACCGTTTATGAAGTTTGTTGCTTGTATTCCTCTTAAGATGCCTCTTGGGAATTTCCACTTGACCAAGCACTCCTTACATCAATGACTTCTGGTCCATTTTTGTCGAGTGCAAAGAATTCTCTCTAGTACTTAATGTGGAATAGAGTTAATTGAGAGGGGATCAATAACATCATTACCTAAGATGTGGTTATCTTTAGCATAATATTTCCACTTGACCAAGCACTCCTTACATCAATGACTTCTGGTCCATTTTTGTCGAGTGCGAAGAATTCTCTCTAGTACTTAATGTGGAATAGAGTTAATTGAGAGGGGATCAATAACATCATTACCTAAGATGTGGTTATCTTTAGCATAATATTTCCGCTTGAACAAGCACTCCTTACATCAATGACTTCTGGTCCATTTTTGTTGAGTGCAAAGAATTCTCTCTACTAGTACTTAATGTGGAATAGAGTTAACTGAGAGGGGATCAATAACATCATTACCTAAGATGTGGTTATCAAAATTTCCTAGATTCTAGCGAACTTAAATGAAAGAGTGGATGAATTTGACTACCTTCTAGAAGATGGAGGTGTTAAGCTATTTTACGTACCTGCTTAAGTATTGTGAATAGAGCACAATACCTAGATGATAACTCTTGGCATGGTATTGTTCTCATGGTTTAAGATATAGCTAATAGTTTTGGATATTCTTTTCTTCTCCTTAAAAATTATGCCTCACTAGTGATGATTTACGTACTCCTTATCTTTATTTTGAGGTTTTCTGATACTATCCTTAGCCTGCTTAAACATATCATTCATATCCTCTAGAAAATCATTTGTAGGTTGGAATTTCTCATGTCCTATTGCAGATGGAGCTCTGCATGAAACCAATATGTAAGCATATATCCCATAGTTGAGTGCTTAGTACTATTGAATGCGAACTCAACAATAAGAAAGTATTCTTCCCAAGTAGTTTTCCTTTCACTGACATAAACACGAAACATATCAATCCACCCTCCATCTATAGATGTTTGGCCGTACTTAATTCAAGCTTGTTGTCCAACTGTTTAAAGGGCTTTGTCCATAATTGACTAAAGAATTACATATCCCGAGGCCACATAATCAGCATAAGTGTTCCATTGATAGTTTAGCCACTCAAAAATGCCTATTATATTTTGTAGATGCATAGGTATGCCATCCTCTGAGATGATATGTCCTAAAGAAGAGACCTCTATCTTAGATAACTCACACTTGGATTCCTTCCCATCAAGTGAATATTCTCTTAACACTTTAAAGATTTCTCTTAGATGTTCCAAGTGTTCCTCTTATGTGAAACTTTAAACTAGTATATCATTCGAGAAATCAACCATAAACCGTCCAAGTTAAGGAAGTAAAACTTTGTTCATAAGCACCATTCTACTTTGTGCAATGTTGCCCAGCCATGGCTCTTTTTCTTTCACTCTCTCCTCCGGTAAACCCTCTCCTGTTACTTCCTTTAATGGTTAACCTTGCTCCTCTTCCTTTAATATAGCTCCTGCATTCATTGCTTCACCTTAGTTCCCATCTTGTTCCTCTTCTTTAGTTGTTATGATCCTCAGAAAGAGTATAGGCTACCCCCAAAACATTCCCAAGAGTTGTAGAGATGCATTTTGTGATTCAGCTACATTTCATTAGCTGTTTTTCATAGCTCTCTTTCCTCATCTCCCAAAGTATTCAATATCTAAAAGATACCTCCTCCAAAAGCATTCATCTCCCTCATCGAACCTAAAAGATACCTCCTCCAAACTTTCTCTCTCATGGCTGCCTCACATTGTTGCCATGTTCTCTTATTGTTCATGGAGAAAACTCCCCTCATTCAAGCACTTCGCTTGTGCTTTTTAGAAGAAGTAAGGAAGAAGAGAAAAACTTGAGCACTCAACATTCTATTCCTCCTCTCTACGAGAAAGACTCCATGTGGGTATAAAGCACCATATGATGGTACATATCTTAGCTGCTCCACCCTCTTCATTCCAAAATCATCCCCAAAAAGATGGTGAGAAGCCGCCTAAAGGCCACGAAAATCTCAATGGGTTTCATCACCTACTAGACAAAGAAAAATGAAGAAAATATCTTTTATTTCCATGATATCTTGAGCCCATCCACTCCAATCTTTCCATATCTCTGTATTGCCTCTTTGGATCTCAATTAATTGTTCCCTTTCCCAAGTTTTGAATTCCACAATAATGTTATTGGGCATCCTCCTCAATTTTTTATTCATGTTGTTAGTTAATCCCTAGTGGTCAAATCTTTCACTTCTTAGATATCCCGATGGGATTCAATGTTTTGATGGGGTAGCGATGGAACTTTGCTCTCTTTGAGCTCCTGAGCAACTTGACATACAGGAAATGTATGCAGATTAATCTAGTTGGACATGTTATGGTGATTAACACATTCTTGCTCTATTTGATGCTTTACTTTCTCTCCTGCTAGAGACCAAAAGACCAAGAGAACTTCAAACTGGGGAGACTTTGTAAGAACATCCTCTGGCGAGGTGACCCTAATAGAAGGGGTATCCCCAAAATTAAATGCACTACTTGCATTAGCCCAAAGGATCAAGGTGGTTTGGGCATTCAAGACATCAAAGGAATGGCCAATAAGTTATCGAAAAAATGGTTAATTAAAGCATGGAGCAGTAGTGACACCTCTTAGGCCAAGCTTATTTTTAGAAACAGGAGTGCTCTTAAACTTGTGGGTCTCCTAGGATGGAAGGGTCTCGACCTTCCCACCATTTTGTTCTCCCCATTTCTAATGACTCCCAAAGGCTCAAGCTTGGTTTGTTCTCTATGGGAGAGTTGGGAGAAGGTTAAACAGTTTATCAGAATCAATGAAGATTGGAAATGGGCAGTCAGTATTAGATAGAATTATTCGATCTGGTTCCCTATCAAGGGCATCAGAAGTGTGGAGTCTTGAAACCTCCAAAAAGCTAAGAAGCTTTAAAACAAAGGCAGGTTCCATTTGTGGAAATAATTATGGAACCAAGAAACTTGTTGGTGGATTAGATTCAAGGACATTGATCTGGCCAAAAGTGTGGACTATGAATAATGGTGTCTATTGCAAAGCACATTCAATGTTTGGGAATGCTCGAGGACTCACCTCCTCATAGGTTAGGAATCTTCTCACCTTGAGGGTCTAAGATGCCACAATGGAAATAGCCTTGAGAAAATTCCAAGATTGAAGAACGATATGGAATTTCATGTCATGCTCAATAGGAAGTGGTGTCTCGATTGGTTATGCTAGAGGTGGGACTTTAAGTTCCAATCCCTTTGATACCCCCTCATCAAGATAAAAATGTATGTGCTTATGTGGCAAATCCTACATTGTGGAATCTGGACCAATGTAAAAGCTAGCAAAACTTGCAGGGTCCCCCATGGTGTAAAAGATGCCTTCGTGGCATGGAAGACTTGAGACACCTCTAATCAATAATGGTCTAGCAAGCCCTTGAAATAATCATGCTCTTATAGAGAAAAATCAAATGGAAGCAAGCTTTGATGGGTGAAGCAATTAGATATTCCTCACCACTATCGAATGCTATAAAAGGGGAGACTCTATGGAAAATATGGAAAGAGAGGTGTGCAGCCAACTTTGGAAGCCCTTCTAAACAATTGTCAATTGAAAAATCTCTTTTCCTTTTAGGCAAAAATAATTTTTAATTGTAAGAAGCCCCCCCCCCCTTTAGTCATCATAGAGTGTTCTTCCTAGAGAGCAACAAGATCAAAACCAAGTGGACCCCACATGAGGGGGACAAAAGGGTTATCAACCTTCTTTGTAAAATTCTCTAGTAATCTTTAAGCAACCCCTCCTTTTGTGGGATATGGAAGGTCCATGGATGATACGCTTGTTTACTTGTACAACTATAATTTCTATTAATTGAAGTTTGAAAGAAAAGGCTCTCGCGAACTTCCTTTAAAAAAAGACTACCCTCTTCATTCTCCCTAAACCACTTTTGATAGAGAGACTCTTCCTCTACAATCTCCATGAATCCATCAAGACGTAGGAATCCCTCTCCCATCCCCCCCCCCCCCCCCCCTTTGTTGAATATTGGTCTTCTCTCCTTTCTCGAAACAATGTGACTCCTCCTCCACCCCTCCAACTCCGCCCACGTTTTTCAAGGAATACCTCCCCCAAAATATGAAACGAAGCCTCCCCTCCCCCCCCCCCCCCTTCTTCCCCTTATAAACCTCCTTTCTCCCTAATCCTTATGGCCTTCCTATTTTTCCTACCACCCCTCCACGTGGCTTACTGGCTAAATCCTCAAGAAACGAAACGAAAAAAAAAGACCCCCGCATATCCCTTGTATGCCACACATATAATTTATTTACTAAGGTGAATTCCCACACATCACAATGTATAAACATATGTACACAGTATGTGGACACTCACATGTATGCCTATACACACACATATGAATATGCATCACACAACCATTTACATTAAAGTGCATTTACTCACGCACACTTCATAGCCTTCATGCATAGATGCACACATGCACATGCACTCATATTTTTTACCATTATACACATCTTTCACTACAAGAAGTGACCTTTTGTAGTGGCTACTAACACAACACAATTTCATTGTTAATCGGTTGTTTGCTTCATTGTATGGAGAATTATGCACGAATAGTTGGTTATACGAGGTTCCTATTGGTAGTTAAACCGA
Organism: Ceratopteris richardii; assembly: GCA_020310875.1. Classification (NCBI taxonomy): domain Eukaryota; kingdom Viridiplantae; phylum Streptophyta; class Polypodiopsida; order Polypodiales; family Pteridaceae; genus Ceratopteris; species Ceratopteris richardii. The sequence goes on along the minus strand of CM035429.1, from coordinate 107,858,572 downwards.
TGAATCTGATGTTTGTCAAACTACTTTCATTACAAATGGGGGATTTTTTAGCATTCAGAGTGATGTGGTTTGGACTTTAAAATGCTTCCAAGACTTTCTAATGTTGTATGCATCAAATGTTTGCTCCATATATAACAAGCTTTATGTGAGTGTCTCTTGATTATTTTTCTATTTCAAGAAATCAAGTCGATCATTTTGAGCATTTACATCTATGTTTTGCTCAGTGTCAAATGGTTCACCTTTTCTTGGACCCTGCTAAATCTATCTTTTGCATCAAATGCAGGATGTTGCTAGGGTGTGTCATTTCTAAAGATGGTATTGTTGTGGTCCCAAACAAAGCCAAGGTCATACTAGAAGCTCCTCCACAAAAATCCTCCAAGTAGAATCATTTGCATTACCTAGCCCATATTGCCATGCCTTGGAGTAACCTAGCTCATGTCAAGTGAAGAATTCTAGTGGACTATGGAGTGTGATCTTGCTTTTAGATGACTTAATATTCTTCTTACCAAACCACTAGTACTCCAAGCACTAGACCGGAATCACCCTTTCCATGTTTTTGTGGATGTTTCAAACATTGCTACTAGCTGAGCCTTGATGGAAAAAGCTAGTTGTTATGTTCTTGGTTCTATCCTATTTACTATGCAACTAGATGAATCACTAATGTGGAGTGTAATTATTCCGTTATTGAAATGGAGTGTTTGAGCCTTATTTATTCTATTAAAAAACTTGAGCATTACTTACTGGGCCATTCTTTTAGTTTCCATGTGGACTATTCTCTCTTGCTTTATTTGGTGCAATAGTATAATCTAGCTAGCCATCTAGCATGCTGGATACTATTGATGAAAGAATTGGATTATGATGTTGATCATCAACCCAATTCTTCACATGTGATCGTTGATTTTTTATTTCGTTTGGATAATGGTGAAACTCTTGTAGGTATTGGTGATTCATTCTTGGAGGTAGAGCTTTTTGAAGTCCTTGTGCAGCCAACTTGACTCCTGGTGTTGCTACTTGGTATGAGGAAATGATATCCTTTTTGGCTATCGGAGTTCCCCCTCCACATTTATAGTCCATGACCCAAAAAAAAACTCTTTGCAGAGTCGAAGGTTTTTTTGTGATGTGGGACCAATTCTATTTCAAAGATGTGACTGGTGTCTAGCTTTGGTGTGTCCCTCCCCATGAAGTTCCTATAATCATTATGGAAGCTCATGATGGTTTGAATGGCAAGCATTTGGGAGTGGAGCTGACAATTCGAAAGATCCTTTCCACTGGGCTATGGTGGCCTAGTATGCACCAGATGTTCATAATTATGTGTGATTGTGTGACCCTTGTTAATAGAACAAAGAGTCATGCACAGTGCATTGGTTTCCTCTCCAACTTGTTCTCTCATTTGAACCCTTAAAAAAAAATGGTGATTAGACTTTATTGTTCCTATTCAACCCCCAATGCAAATGCTTTTATTCTTGCTTGCATGAATTACAATATTTGATGGGCTAAGGCTTGGGCATTATGCCATGCTACTATAGGAATTGTTATGAATATGCTGACATAGCATTTATTTCCTCACTTTGGTCTTCCTTTGGAATTGTTTCTAGATCATGGAACTCATTTTTTAAATAATCTTATTCATGCCATTATGGAGTATTATCATATTGAACACAAATTTAGTACTCCTTATTACCCCTAGGCGAATGGATTAACAGTACTAACAGAGTTCTTTTGATGATGCTTCAAAATATGCTTTAAGAACATCTCTATAAATGGGAGAAAATATCTTACTATCTTTTGTGTGGGTCATGTTCAGCCATATTATGCCATGCTACTATAGGAATTGTTCTTAAGATGCTGACATAGCATTTCCTCACTTTGGTCTTCCTTTAGATCATGGAACTCATTTTTTAAATAATCTTATTCATGCCATTATGGAGTATTATCATATTGAACAAAAAATTAGTACTCCTTATTACCCCTAGGCTAATGGATTAACAAAAAGTACTAACAAAGTTCTTTTGATGATGCTTCAAAAGATGGTTTTAGAACATCTCTATAAATGGGAGAAAATATCTTCCTATCTTTTGTGTGGGTCATGTTCAGCTATATATGAGCTGAAACAACATATCTTTGGATGCCATAGAGATTGGTAGATGCAAGGCTACTATTTACGAAGTTTATGGATATATCCTTTTGTGGATAGACATCATTGAGGTAAAGTTTTGAAAGAAACTATGTGTGCTCATGTTATGATAATTGAAAGTGTTCGATTCTTGAGTGGAGATAGTGCAACTCAACTCAATCCTCCTACCAAAAAATCCAAAGCAAAGGTAGACGAAGCTTGAATGAAGTGAGGACATAAAGCTTGGAGCCAAAATGAAGGATCCCAAGCTAAAATGTTTTCAAACACTTGAAGTCTTGAATACTTAAAAATTGGAGCCAAAGCTGAAGGTATTCAAAGCAAGGATGCCCAGAAGCCTAGGATTGAGCCTCCCAACAAAGCTTAGAGTGCGAGGAGTAGTAGACGACTCTGAAGAAGGGCTGCCATAAAGTGTTGACAAGTTAAGACAAGCCTATGTAAAGACAAGTTAAGACCATCGCAATAGGAGCGACAAGCTATGTAAAGGAAAGTAAGACCATCCCAATGAAGTGTTTTGATGATGATGCACCATGCTAAACTCTCTTTCGAGAGAGCTTCACAATAATACCCTTAGGGTAGAAAACCTAGCTCCGAGCACCACACACAATACTCCGCACAAAGGCTGCACAATACGCAAAAAACACAATACTTAGGGGGCATGAAGATAGATTTTGTAGGTGTTACAAATGTGGTCAAACTCACAATCTTCGGTTGACCAGGACACTATATGTTTTATTAAAGAAAATATACATAAAGTGTATGATGGCCATTTGACCTTTCACATGGGCACTAATGGTCACAATCTCCCACTAAAGGCAAATATGGCAAAAGTGAATTTGGGAGGAAAATAAACAATGATAAAGAATACATGAGCGTAAGTATACAAACTAGACCTCCCACTTTACACAGTATACACATAACTGTGTAAGTTCATGGATCAAGTAACCCCCATCAAGTGATAACAGTGTCAAAAGTTATCCGATGGTAGATCTTTAGTCAAAGCATCTATAGCACTATCTTGCGTATGAACCTTCTCAAGAATAATGTGCTCAGTGGCTAAGCAGTCTCTAATGAAGTGATATCACACCTCAATGTGCTTGGTCTTTGCATGATAGGCTCGATTCTTATGCAATGGCACTCTAGCTATCACTAAGCAAACAAGGTACATGCTAAGGTAAACCCATATCAAAAGCAAGACGAGAAAGCCATAATGCTTCTTTATATGCCTCACTTGTTGTGACATACTTTGCTTCTATAGTGGAAACAGTTGTACATTCTTGAAGACGAGATCTCCAAGAGATAGCACCTCCAGCAAAATGAAAAACTTATGATTGACTACGCAACCAACATAATCAGAATCTGCATAACCAATAACGAACGATTTCCCTCTACCCAAGCATAGACACTTGTCCTTGGTGGCACTCAGATATCTCAAAATCATCTTGATTGCTTCCGAGTGCTTCTTGCCAAGATTCAACATATATTTGCTCACAACTCCTAGTGCAAATGCAATGTCTGGTCTCATAGCTGCCATAGCATACATCAGATTACCAATAGCAAACTGATAAAGAATTAGGGTCATGAATTCCTTTTCCTCATTTGATTTGAGCCGATTATCTTTGCTCAATTTCACATATGTGGATAAAGGTGTAGTTAATGCCTTTCCACCTGCATATGTAATCTATGAAGTACTTTGGATATGTACTCACTTTGAGACAAGCATATGCATCCTTTACTCCTATCATGAATAATGTGCATGCCAAGAATGTGTTTGGCATCCCCCATTCCTTCATATCAAATGTTGCACTCAACTTGTTTTTGAGAATTGACAAGTCATAAGAGGACTTCCCAAGAATCAACATATCATCGACATAAAATATCAAGCATATTAAGTTTCCATCTCAACATCTCTTTGTGTAGAGACAATGATCAGTGCCTTGAGAATAGCCTTGCGACTTCATAAAAGCATCAAACTTTTGGTAACATTGTCTAGGGGACTATTAAGTCCATATAAGCTCTTCTTCGACTTACAAACCAGACTTTCCTTGCTAGAAACTACATAACCCTCTGGTTGTTCCATATAGATCTCATATGTAAAGAAAGCAGCTTTCACATCCATTTGGACTATCTCTAAGTCCTCCATTGCAACAAATCCAAGCAAGATTTGCAAGACAGTCGCCTTGACTAGTGGAAAGATGATTTCCTCAAAATCAACACCATGTTGTTACTTACAACCCTTTGCAATAAGTCATGCTCTATACTTTGGAGAAGCACTATCTGATGTGAATTTCATTTTATATACCTATTTAAATGGTAAAGATTTCCTACCCTTTGGCAAAGGTACTAAATCCCAAGTACCATTCTTGTCAATAGAATCCAACTCACTCTTCATGGCATGCTCCCACTTGACATGATCCTCCATATGCATAGCCTCTTTGTAGCAAGAAGGCTCACCAACATCTATTAACATAACAAATTCCAAATGTGGAACATATCTATCATGTGGATGTGAGACACGTGCAGCGCATCTCAATGGTTGCTAAGGTGGAACATCTGCAGAATCATATGATCATAACTTCTCTTGAACATCCCTATGTGCAACATTTTTATGCATGTTAACTAGAGGACTAGTATCCTCAAACACCAATATTCTGACTTCAACCTCCTTAATGGGTTGTTTATGCATCTTAGAATCATTGAAAATGACATCACTAGTTTTGATCACTTACCATGTCGGAAGATCCCACAAGCAATATCCAAATTGACCTTCTCGACCATATCCAAGAAAAATGCATTTCTTTGACTTATGGTCCAGCTTTTGTCTAAGGTTCTTGGGTATATGAACATATGATTCACACCCTAAAACCCAAAAATGATCATAATATGGTGGCTTCCTTATCCATAAATCTTATGTCACTTTCAAACCTTTGGCAGTACTAGGTGAAAGGTTAATCACATGAAATGCACTTAATATTGCTTCTGCTCAAAAGCCTTGTGAAAGGTTTGTATGGTGTAGCATAGAAACTACTCTATCCTTAGTAGTTCTATTCATCCTTTCAACTACACCATTTTTTGTAAGGGTATAAGGAGCTGTAAACTTTTTACCAATTCCTCTAGACTGATAGAACAGGTTGAATTCATGTGAGGTATACTCACCACCATTATCTGAATGTAAAGCCTTAAGCTTAGTTCCCTTTTTAGTCTCAACTAAAGCAAACGATTTTCTAAAGGTAGGGAATATCTCATCCATTGCTTTGATAGGATATACCCAGACTTTTCTAGTGGCATCATCTATGAAAGTGACAAAGTAAAGAGAACCACCTAACGACTTTGCAGGCATAGGACCATAGAGATCTGTATGAACAAGATATAAAGGCTGAATTAAAGAGTTAATGTTCATCTTTTGCACATTCCTAGTTTGTTTTCCATATTTGCAATACTCAAAAAATGAAAAATCACGGAAAGATAACATAGGTAAGTAGCCGGAAGAAGAAAGATTTTCCATTCCACTACATGATATATGGCCAAAATGGCCATGCCAAATACAATCCATAGGCTATTTCGTAAGAGCTAACAAGGGTTCTTTTTGTGATGCAAATAAAAGATAAAATGGGCCAACGTTGTTTCCTTTTGTATTAACCATATTTTTCTTTGATATATGAAAGGATTGAGCATAGAAAACCACCTTGTAGCCAAGGCCATCAAGTTGAAAAACTGAGATCAAATTGTGTGATAGCTTAGGTACATGGCATACATTATGCATAGTAAATTTTGAACCATCAATGAACTACACAAGGACATCTCCAATCCTGACAGTTATACTTTTTAAGCCTTAGTAGTTTTTGGAATCTTCTAGCTACATTATCATTCTAGTTAGTTCTCAATCATCATGGCATCAAAGATCTTAGAAACATTTGGTGGATGAGGGTCAAGCTAGTGTTCCTAGAAGGAACCATAACTTATGAGGCAAAGACCATTTTGAGATCCAAAAATTTGATGGAACAAACTTTATTTTATGGAAGAATCATATTAAAGATGTGTTGATTTAGAGGAGGCAATGGAAGCAAGTAAATGGAATCCCAAAGAAGCTTGCTAAAATGGATGAAGATGATTGAGATGAGTTGTATGAAAGGGATAGGTCTACCATTTGATTACACCTTGTAGATAATGTTTACTTTACAATGTTGGACTCTGAGGATGCACATGAGTTTCTTCTAGTTATGCAATACATATGAAAAAGAAACAGCATCAGATAAATTGTATCTGATGAGAAAGTTATATGAACTTCACATGAAGCACACAAATAGGGTTGTTGCTCATCTGAATGCATTTGATGCTGTATTCTCTCAATTAGAGGCTAAAAAAATGGACATGGATAATGAAAAGAAAGTAGTCTTGTTGTTATGCACCTTGCCATCATCATGACATACACTTTTCACTGATATTAGCAATAGTGCACCTAGTGGTAAATTGGTCTATCATGACATATGTGGAGCACTCTTGAGTGAGGAAATTTGTAGAAAATCTATGTTTGGCACTCAGAGTGGAGATGCATATAATGTTCATGATTCTTACCGAGGAAAGAATTAGCAATGTGGTAGGGGCAAGAACAAGAAAAACAATGGTCAATGAAATAAGAGTAGAAGTAAATCAAGGCAAAGGGATATTGAATGCCATTATTGTCATAAGAAAGGACACATGAAGAAAGACTACTATGCATTAAAGAATGCTAAAGGTTAAGTTCAAAATGTTGATGGGCATGTTCAAAATATACATGCACCATCTACTTGGACTATGAAGATTGAAGAAATCAATGCGATTTCTGATGATGCTGATGTGTTGTCACTTGACAGTATTGTGCCTACTGAGGACCTTATGGTTGATTCTCTTTCCCACACGTGGCCGCTAGATTCTAGTTCTGCGTTTCATGTGACAACACATGGAGAATGGTTCTCTACTTATGCAACAAAGTCTCTTGGTACTATGAGACTTGGTGACTCTTATCAGTCTGACAATATGTTCTCACACCAATAAGTGTATCAAGAAGTAAATCCACCATTGTATATTTGACAAAATAAAAAATCTAGAAATTTTTGCCAAAGCCCCCTCTACAAAATGAGCATATGGTCAATGTGAACTGCTCATAAAACTACAAGTACTCACATGTAAACCTGCATAGGTAATCACTAAATCCACTACATATAATCAGTTAACCCAAAGAAGCCAACTTAGCTTATGGAGCACCTATGAAGAACTACCATACATCTCCTATGGCGAGGTTGGGTAAGTCTTCCACCTACATCACCAAAGAGACCATGATATCTGTGTCTCTCCCAATTAATAAAACCTACCCACAACCCTCTTTTATCAATGTTAAAGGCTTTATACAAAAAAATGTAACTGCTATATCGATGACCACATGGATGTACATAATTGATATCCATAGAAGCATACATAGTGTGTATGTGCTCAATATATGTAGTAAAGTGGCACTTAAAGGCTAAATGCGTAGCCCAAACACTAGCCAACAACACCTGCAAGTGTCTATCAACTCTACTCTTTCAGCTCGAAAACTTGCATAAACTTGTGGTGGCTACTCCCACCACAAGTAAAACCTTTCAAGAACCTATAGATTTACTAGTGTGACTGAAAAACACAACCCCAAAGGTAAATATTCATTGTCTCAAAAGTGCTAAGAGCACTCTTTCTGATGTTCTTGAACCTGTGTAAAGAGAACTATGCACAAAAGTAATCCAAAATGGCTCCAAGAGTCACCCCAAAAATTGTTCAAAACAAGCTTTGAAAGAAAAAAACGAGGCTTTGAGGGACCAAAACATGTTCAAGGTAATGTTAACCTTAGACTACCCCCTTGTTCATACACCACAAAATTGTAGCCTAGTGGCAAGAGAGCTTGTTGGTGAAGCGGGCTTCGAGGGGAACAAACTAGGATGGGTGACCTCTCGAGAAATGCCGAGAACCTCCATCTTCCTTGATCATTGAGGTCCTTTCTCATGTGCAACCAACAAAGTCAATGGTGACTTCAGTGACTTTGATGGCAAGGTATGCCAAGGTATATGCCTTAGTTGTCACCTTCTAAGACTTGGGTGGGTGGGCAGGTGCTCCCTTTGCTCGTACAAAAGGAACAAAGCTTTTACATTGAAATGCTCTAATACCAGTGAAGTATTTGATGGCAATGCACCATGCTTAACTCTCCTTCTGAAGTATTTTGATGGTGATGCACCATGCTTAACTCTCCTTCTGGTGAGCTTCATGATGATATCCTCAGAGTAGAAAACCTAGCTCTAGGCACTGCACACAGTACTCCGCACAAAGGCTATAGAATATGCAGAAAACACAGTACCTAGAGGGACATGAAGACAACTTTTGTGGGTGTTACAAATGTAGTAGAACCCACAGTTTGTGGTTGACCATGCCACTGTATGTATTATTAAAGAACATATACAAAAAGTGTTTGATGGCCATTGGGCCTTTGACATGGACACTAACGGTAACACCCAAGAGGAATGGAAAGATTTATTAGGTGCAGGAAACACCAAAGACCAAGAGAAGGTCTACTCAAATCTTGAGGATAGTAAGACCACCAAAGAGAGTGGAAACCCTATGTGAAGGAAAATAAGTCCAACTCAAGAGGAATGGCAAGCCTTGTTAGGTGCCAGAAGCACCAAAGTCTAAGTGAAGGTCTATTGAAAGTTTGAGGCTAGTAAGACCACCAAAGAGAGTGGAAAGCCTATATAAACACAACTAAGACCATCCCAAGAGGAATGGCAAGCCTTGCTAGGTCCAAGAATGCTAATTTTGAGGGTGATATGAAGGCCGCAATGTTAATGTACTAAGATCTAGAAAGTATTCGATCCATTCCCATTTGATTTGACAAAGAAAAGAAAAGTACAACAAGAAAAGGAGGAAATGGGGAGCTTGAGAAGAAGGCTCCCATTATGAATATCATGGACACATTTAGAGAGCATGTAGATTAGCTCTCAAGTACTGTGTATTTCTTGTTTTGTTTTCTAGGTGATGAAGAAAGCTTGGAAGATGTGGAAGCTACAAATAATTCACATAAAGAAGAACTCATAAAAGAGTTCATGTATGATCAATCCATTGTTGATTTTGCAGGTGTAAAAGCAACCATCATGCATGAAGGAAATATTATTAAGCAAGGGGGAGTAAGCTTGCAAGGATGAAAAGATCCAAGAAGAGTCGAAATAAAAGAAAGTGGAGCCAAAATTATTTTTAGGTTTTGAAGAGAAGTCATAGTCAAAGAAAATGTAAGAGGAGCCATAAAAGGAAGGACTAGGAGAAACCACCTCTATGGAAGGATTTCTTATAAATCAAGGAGCAACTATCATACACAAAACAAGGCATGAAGACAAGTTGGAAGAAAGCATGAAAACCATCAAGACGTCAAAAGGAGAGCTACAAAGAGCAACCATAGATAAGAAAAGAGCATGTGAAATGGATGAAGAAAAGATTTTCATTACAATCACCATGAAAGAAGGATTTCCAAAGCTAGAAGAGCATCCAAGAACTCTTAAATCCTTTGAAATGAATAAGGACCGACTTGAAGTCACAAAAAAAAAAGCTTGAAGGAACAGGAAGGTGCAAAACTTGCAGCCATAGACAAAGTTAAAGATGGTCCAAAGACAAAATAGGATCAAAGTAAAGCATGCAAGCATAGAATACATCAATCTGTGAAGGCATACAAGGAGAGATATTTGCAAAAATAGCACAAAAATGAAGAGAGTGAAGCAACAAAGGTATATGTAGCCAACATGATCACATTTTATTGTAAACGTTTGTATGAAGCATGGCTTATGATAGGGATTAAAGAAGATATTTTGCTAAGAGGCAAAGAAGCAAAGATGAAGCTTGAAAGAAGTCAAAGAAGCTTGGAAGCAAAGAAGAAAGATCGCCAACCTATCAAACAAATATATGTGAAGGAAATAGAAGAAAAAGATAAAGAGGGCAAAACTTTGAGAGTCGAATGGAATCCCAATTGTTGCTTGAGGGGGAGTGTTGAAAGTTATGGAGCTTGTGAAAACTCCAATTGTGAGGCTTGACACATGTGCTCCTCTCATTATTTACCTCTTCATCATTTGTCTTGAAGCCAAAATATGAACCAAGGGCTGGAGTAACTAAAAAAGGTGCAACCTTATCCATATGGAATGATTTGGAGCACTAAAATGCACCCAAGGCAATGGAAGGGCAAACGAGAAGAAGTGAAAGGTCAATAGGTGAGAGAAGATGCAAGGATATGTGAAGAGACACAAACTCCCATGCACATATCTCTATATATAGAAGTCATTTGAATGTAAAAATTTATGGAGATAACAATGAGATGGTGTAGAAGCATATGTTGTTCATTCTCTTACTAGTGGATATCAAAGGGCCCCAAATAGTGTGCTACAAGGCATATAGGTATTCTAGTCACATACCTTTCTATAACCAGCCACCTTGTGAAGGTAATATCTCTTTATGTACTTATCCATTTAATGGATATGATATCTTTTATGAGATCCTATGTCTTCTATTTTTTCTATATTAAATATGTTCATATCCAATAGTTATTGGGAACATTTCTTGTGAACCTCAGTGTTTTGCTTAATCTGAGCTGCCAAGTACTCTATATTTAGTCAACTAGTTTGCTAGTCATATGGACTCCAAATTGAGTGATCTTTAGTTTGTTGTGTCTAATATATGTGAACAAGATTTTAGAACCATCGAATCTCTAAGTTGTGACTAAACAAAGTTTTAGTAAACATGTTTAACAGGGCGATTCCTAGAAGAGGTTTGATAACTTGTGATCTGCATATTGGAGTAAAATTTTTCCACAATTAGAGGGTTCATTCCATCTTGCATGCCAATGTTAGCTTGCTATTGGTGTAGACATCCAACTTGTAAATTCTCAGACTCTTAGTATTCTTAGGAACTTAACTATTGATATCATATAATTGTTGTATGGGAAGTTCATTTTGCGCTTCCTGCCATCTTGTATTGTTGTATGGAACAAAACTAATGCAATACTATTGTGCAGTTTATCATCTTCTCTCTATGTATTTTGCCTTGTCTATTTAATTATAGTTCTCTTTATATTAAAATTTTATAGTAATGTATAGTGTTGGGAATAGAAATGCACTAAGTTCTATCTTAGTAATCCGAATTCCCCGAACCTTAGTTTTCTGCAGAGTTAGAGCAAGAAACATGGGAATATTGAAAGTTTATGTGTGACAAAGAGTAGGACCAAAAGGATCCATAGTAGAGGGATGGATGTTAGAATAATGCATGCACGTACTATGTCAGTGAATATCTTGAGAGAGTTGATGAAGAAGCTCCACATGCATAGAACAATGAATCATTCTTCAAAATTGACAAATGAGGTATTATGAGGTAAGAGAGTTCCTTTTCAAATAACAATGCAAGACAAAATTGATATTTCTACTTTTATTGTGTATAATAGAGAATTCATGCAAGCATTCCTTAATGATTATCAACAAGAAATTCAAAATCTCTGAGGTAGAAAATGAAGAAATGAGAGATATAGACGTAATACTGAAAATAATGAGATAGAGAATTATCTTCTTTCACGGATTGGTTATGTAGTCATATGCAATGGTCGAATGGAAAAAATGAGACAATCTCAGATGACTAGTGAGAGTAAATGATAGGGTGTGACAAAAAGGTTTTTTTTTTTACTTATATCCTATTCTTGCACATACATTTATATTTGTTTTCCTTCTAAGAATTTATTTATTATTATAGGCCATGTTGATATATCTACGTAGTGATGTGTGTGAACACTTAAGGACTGTCCGGGCACATTTTTCCCTCTTTAGGAGGTTTCTTTCCCCCGACTTCTATATACACCTATTGCCCTAACAGGCTACTCATCTTTTGTACATTCTAGTGATAATACATTTAGTATTGTGTGTTGTTCTCCAAGCTTCTTCTTGTTCTTCCTTGTGCTCTTCGCGTACTTGCAGACATCTAACTCCAACAATTGGTATCAGAGCAGGTCGGGGCTTCATCTAGGGCATCGTTGGCACCTCTCTTGTTGTAGTCTTAGAATCGCATGAATTTTGGTGAGCATACTAAACGTGTTCTTGAGATCAAAAGAGCTTCGTTTTGTGGTGCCGAAATCACGATCTGAGCTCGTTTCAGCCTTTGAACACACTATCACAGTGCTTGTGCATGTTATTTTGTCTTTTTGTGCTGAAGGTATATACCAATTTTGATTCGCCAGTATAAGCATCTCAAAGTCTGCTACATGTTTAGTAGAATTTGTTTGGGAAGTTATGTTCAACTTTTTGAGATACAGTCAATTTTCTGTATCAAGGTATTTTATTCACCAGCATGGTTGAAAGCAGTGATGTATTTTGTATGTTGGTTATTGAGGATAAGTTGGATGGTACTAACTACCTGTTGTGGGCTTATATGATCCAACATGTATTGGTTGCAAAAGGACTTTGGAACATTGTGCATGGTGTTGAAAAACGTCCTATCACACCTGCAATTGTTACAACTGTAGGTATTGAAGCTGATGCAGAAGGTATTGAAGATAATGATATTTTGCATATTTCTCTTCCTGCTGTGGTTTTTGTTGAACCTACTATAGAACAAATTTGTTGGGATGGTACGGATGCCCAAGCACATGCATTGATAGCCTTGTCTGTCAAACATGCCATTATTCCTCACATTCTCTCTTGCAGAACACCGAAGGATGCTTGGGATACACTTACCACATTGTACCAAGCTAGGAATGAGGCTCGTGTTGCTTACCTCCCAAAACAATTGGAGAGTGAGCACATGAATGAAGGTGATTCTATGGATAAGTTTCTAACAAACATCAAAGACTTGAAGGAACAATTGATTTCTGTTGATGAGGTTATACTAGATAGCTTACTTGTCCAGACCGTTGTGAATGTTCTTCCTAATTCATATCAGAGTTTTGCTTGTACTCTTTGGTTGATGATGAATAGCAATCCAAATGCCTTGTCATTTGAGGAGTTAGCCTCTGTTCTATTGTAGGAAGATCGGTCTAGGTAGAACAGGTCCATTATGGATGTTGCAGATAAAGCTTTCCTAGCTAGTCAGAAGGGCAAAGGAAAATGAAGCTCTTAAATTAGTAAGTAGAAATCTGCTAATTTTGCACAATCGAAGAGGAAAGACAAAGATGAAAAGAAATCAGAAAAGAAAAAACTGTTTTGCAAGTACTGTAAAGGAAATGATCATATCATAAAGAACTGTCTAAAACTGGTTACTAACAAGGCAAAGAAGAAAGAGGTTGGAATGGTTGTTGCAGAGGCCTCTACACCAAAAATAGAGTCTGCTAATCTTGTGCAGGAAGAAGAATTATTTACTACTGTTTGTAGTTTTGACCCATCTTATCGTGATCAGTGCATGTCTGCAATAGACTCAGATGTTTGGTACTTTGATAGTGGGGCGACCAAACATAATACCTCGTAGCGCACTTTCTTCTATTCACTCAAGCCTGGCCCTATAGGGAATACTGTTACATGCACCAAAAATTCCTCTTATCCTATTATGGAAGTTGGTAAGATCATTTTGACTACTGCTGATGGTAGTTCTTTCACTTTGTTAGATGCTTTCTTTGTGCCAGGGATCAAAAAAATTTTTTATCAATTTCTACATTAGCCAAGATTGGCTTGGTTGTGAAATTTGTTGATGACAGATGTACAGTTGATGATTTGTCAAATGGCAACATGATTATTGCTTCTGGCATTTTATGTCGTGGGTTGTATAAGCTCATAGACTATGAAAGATCTATAAATGATTCGGCATGATTCTCAGTCTATGTCAGATGCAAAGCTTTGGCATGCATGCTTTGGTCATTTGAATTTTGCTAGTTTGCTATGCGTGTAGAAATCTAAAATGGTCTCCTCTTTGCCCAAAATTGACGCACTCGGTAAACATGTATGTGAAGGCTATATTTTGGGCAAAATGCAATGTCCCTCGTTTCCAAAAGATGGTTCAGCTCGGGCTACTTAGAAATTGAAGCTTGTTCATAGCGATGTCTATGGTCCTATGCAGACACCCTCTTTTGAAAATTATCTTTACTTCGTGACTTTAATTGATGATTTTTCCATGCATGCATGGGTATATCCACTCAAAGCAAAGTTTGAAGTGTTTATGTGCTTCAAATAGTTTCTCGTTTTAGCTGAAAATAAGTCAGCATGTAAAATGCGCACCCTCCATTCTGATCGAGGGGGGGGATATATGTCTTTTGATTTTAATGAATTTTTGGTTGAACGTGGTATAAAACACCAGTGTACAATGCCGTATACACCTCAACATAATGGATCTACTAAACCGAAGAATAGGTCACTCATGGAGATGGCAAGGTGTATGGTCAAGAGTCAGGCCTTACCACATAGTTTTTGGCTTGAGGCTATCATGTGTGCATCATATGTACTTAACTGGTGTCCCACTAAAGCACTACAGTCTATCACTCCATATGAGGTTCGGCATGATCGCAAGCCATCTGTTGCTCACCTGGGCGTTTTTGGTTTTTTGGCATATGCATTAGTGCTTGAACAACATCATAGAAAATTGGATGATAAATCAGTAGTTGGGTACAGTTTTGAAAGTAAAGGCTATCATTTGTATCATCCATAGACTAAACACATTTTGGTTAGCTGTGATGCTGTTTTTGTGGAAGATGCTATTCATCCATTGCTTTCATGTACTAAAGAGACATATGTTAGCTCCAAAGACATGTATGATACTTTGCTACCACTTTTTACAAGTGGATAGTCTAGTGCTAGTACTAATGAGGCAACCTCTTAGCCTTTGCAGGTTTCATGTGATGATGCAGATCATCCCAATTTTGATGCAGATTTACATCATGCACTTGTTGATGAGAGAGCTGACATTGAGGAAGAAAAAACTATGCCAAAATGGCTGGTGCAGACCTTGCGTGATAGCAAATTAGATACACCTCTGTCATATTGTACTTGTTCCGGCTCTCATAGTGCCTCTTTTGCATCATATTTCTATGCTATGGCTGCATCTAGTCTCTATGATGAGAATGAGCCTATTTCGTTTGATGAAGCACAAAATTTAGAAAATTGGATGGCTGCTATGCAATCTGAATATGATGCTATAATAAAGAATGGTACTTGTTCTTTATGTGAGTTGCCTCCATGCAAGACAGCCATTGACACCAAGTGGGTTTACAAGCTGAAGCATAAGCCTGATGGAACAGTTGACAGGCATAAGGTTAGGCTTGTTGCAAAGGTTTATGGGCAAGAAAGAGGCATTGATTTTGATGAAACCTTTGCACGTACATGCCGTATGACTACTCTTCGGAGCATCTATGCACTTGCAGCCCATCATGGTTGGAATGTAGATCAGTTGGACATTTAAACTACATTTCTCAATCGTGATTTGCATGAAAAAGTGTATGTTTTTCAGCCCCGTGGCTTTGTGCAAAAACGGCATGAAAACCAGGTCTGCAAGTTAAAAAAGGGATTATATGGTTTAAAGCAAGCACCACGTGCTTGGTATGAGAAGATACATGCCTATCTGATTGCACATGGATTTGAGAATAGTCCAACTGAAAGCATCTTATATGTTAAGCATGCTAATGATGTGCTTCTGATCATTGTTGTCTATGTTGATGACATGCTGCTCACTGGTCCTATTGAGAATCATATTGTTGATTTTAAGGCTTATTTATATGCCTCATTTGAGATGTCCGATATGGGGCATTTGCATCACTATTTGTGCATTCAATTTATGCAAGTTAATGGTGGAATGGCTTTGTGTCAAACAAAATATATTGACACATTATTGGAGATTTTTGGCCTTCAAGACTATAAGCCTATTGCCACTCCTATGGAGACACGCTTATGATTGAGTCTTCATGCTGTTGGGGATGCATTTGATGTTGTCCTCTATTAGCAAGTTGTTAGATGCGTGATTTACTTATACATTTATTGGCCAGATATGTTGTCTCATAAATCAGCAGGTTTATGCATTGCCCAGGAGTCAAGCATTGGGAGGCGGTTAAGCGCATCTTTCGCTACTTGAGTGGTACTCAGCTACTTGGGTTGTTTTATCCCAAGGGGGGATCACTACCGTTAGATTTGCATGCTTTTTCTGACTCTGATTGGGGTTGGTTGCTATGACACTCATGTATCCACTAGCGGCTTTTGCTTCATGCTTGCTCATGTATATCTTGGTTGAGCAAGAAGCAACCTACTGTGGCCACTTCCAGTTGTGAGGTTGAGTATAGGGTAGCTTTCATAGCAATTATTGAGTATGTGTGGCTCAGATGCCTTATGGCTAATTTAGGTAGTTATTCTTCTGCCACCACCATCTTCACTAATAGTCGGAGCGCATTGGCAATTGCGAGGAACCCTGTGTTCCATGCTCGCACTAAGCACATTGAGTTGCATTATCATTATGTCAGGGAGAGGTTCTCTACTGGGGAGATCAACTTGGCATATGTGCCCATGTAGGAGCCCTAACAGGCTACTCATCATTTGTACATTCTAATGGTAATACATTTAGTATTGTGTTGTGCTCCAAGCTTCTTCGTCTTCTTCCTTGTGTTGTTTGCGTGCTCCCGTACACATCTAGCTCCAACAGGCCCAAATAATACAAAAATATGTGGGAATATGGACTACGTATGACAATCAAAGTTGTTCATTCTTCATGCAAAATAGAGGATTCTATCATTATTGCTTATTTCAAGCAATTTTCATGTGAGAGTTCAAGAGACATGGATTTTATAGAGAACGAACTTGTTATGTAGGGATGCTTGTTGGCATCTATGAAATATCCTTTTGTATCTTCAAACAGGTAAATAGAATTTATATTTTCTATAATACAATCTATTATTATTTTAAGCACATAAAAATAATGTTTTTTAATATTTTGATAGGTTATTTTGAAGGTTGATTGGTTTTGAGCTAACTATAAGGATAACAATTCCTCAATGAGAAGAAAATTATCTAGGTTTTGGGCAATTCATTCTTCAGAGACAATGGAATTTGAAAAAGAACCGTATATTCTTCCTATGCATATTGAATAAGAATTTTTTACAAAAACATTGATTCTCATCCTTGGTAAAAAGTCATTCACATTCAACTTGGAGGTCGATCATTGTTTGAAAAATTTTTTGCTAGAAAGATTGAAGAAAATTATGATGAAAATTCATAATCAAATATTGACATATCAACATGTAAGAGAGAAATTAAAATCATTCTACATAACTATGATAATAATCTATGTGATGAAAATCATAATAATCTACATGATGGTTCTATAAATGATGAAGAGGAAGAACTACCAAAAATCGATATTAACCCATCCACAGATGATTTCATTTATGAGAAAATAGCTTTAACAATAGAAGAAATGGAAAAAATCAATAAAGATAATGAAGATGAGACTGTGCTCATGTTTTATCACAATGATGGTGATAATGAAAATACATGTCTAGATCTACTTGTCGACTCAATATTCATGGAAGATTCTAGGTACTTGCGTGTTGATATATTTAGATGGTAATGTGTGTGAACACAATAGGACTGCCGAGGCGCGTTTTTCCCTCTTTAGGAGGTTTTCTTCCCCCGCTTGTATAGATGCCTATAACCCTAAGGGGTCTCTTATCTTTGTACATTATCTTGGTAATACAGCCAGTATTGTGTGTTGTGCTCTAAGCTTCTTCTTCTTCTTCTTCTTCTTCTTCTTCTTCTTCTTCTTCTTCTTCTTCTTTCTTGTGTTGTTTGCATGCTTCCACAAACTTCAAACTCAAACAATTGGTATTAGAGTAGGTCATCGCTTCATCTAGGGCATCATCGACACCCCTTCGTTCAAAGTCGCATGAAAATTGGTTAGCATACTCTGGGTGATTAGGAGTTCAAAACATCTTTGTTTTGTGGGGTTGAAATCATGATTTGAGGTCATTTCGGTGTCCAAATGCACTATCATAATGCTTATGTAGTCAATTTTATATTTTTGTGACAAAGATATATATAGGTTTTGGTTCTCCAATGTAAGTGGCTCGAATTCTACTATGGGTTTAATAGAACTCGATAGGATAGTTCTCTTCAACTTTATTAAATACAATCATTTTTCTACATCAGGGTAATTTAGTGAGTGACCATGGCTAAAAGCAATGATGTATTTGGTATGTTGGTTGTTGAGGATAAGTTGGATGGTACCAATTACCCATTATGGGCTTATATGATGCAGCATGTATTGGTTGCAAAAGGATTGTGGAATATTGTGCAGAGTGTCAAAAAAATTCTTATTACACTTGCAAATATAGTTACTAAAGGTGATGTAGATGGCGTTGAAGATGGTGATATTCTTCAGGTTCATGTTTGTGCTATGGCTCTTGTTGTACCTATTGTAGAGAAAAATGGTTGGGATGGTAGAGATGCTCAAGCACATGCATTGATAGCCTTTTCTATCAAACACACCATTATTCCTCACATTCACTCCTGCAAAATAGCGAAGGATGCTTGGGATACACTTACCACTTTATACTAGGCAAGGAATGAGGCTCGTGTTGCTTACCTCTGAAAATAGTTGGAGAGTGAGCACATGAATGAAGGAGATTCCATGGATAGGTTTTTGACTAAGATCAAAGATTTAAAGGAGCAATTGATTTTTGTTGATGAAGTCTTGCCTGACAGTTCACTTGTGCAGATTGTTATGAATGGGCTTCCAGATTCATATTAGAGTTTTTCTTTTGCTCTTTGATTGATGATGAAAGATAATCTAAATGACTTAACATTCAAGGATTTAGTCTCCATTCTATTGTAGGAAGATGTATCTAGGTAGAACAGGTCCATTATGCATGTTGCACATCAAGCTTTCTTAGCTATTCAGAAGGGCAAAGGTAAATGGAGCTCATCTATTAGTAAGCAGAAATTTGCTAATTCTGCACAATCAAAGAAGGATGATAGAGACAAGAAGAAAATAGAAAAGCAAAAATTGTTTTGCAAATACTATAAGGGAAATGATCATGTCATAAAAGGTTGTCCAAAACTGGTTGCAAAAGAGGCAAAGAAAAAAGAGGTTGGAATGGTTGTTGCAAAAGCCTCTACACCCAAATCAGAGTCTACAAATCTTGTGTAGAATGAAGAATAGGCATTTACTACTGTTTATAGTTATGACCCATCTTCTCATGAATAGTGTATGTCTATAGTAGACTGAAATGTTTGGTACTTTGATAGTGGGGCAACCAAACATATTACCTCATGGCATAGTTTCTTCACTTCACTTGAGCCTTCCCCTATAAGGAATACTATCAGATGTGCCAACAACGCCTCTTATCCAATTATGGGAGTTGGTAAGATCATTCTGACTGCTACTGATGGTAGTGCTTATACATTGTTGGATGCTTTATTTGTGCCAAGGATCAAGAAAAATTTGTTATCAGTTTCAACATTATCCAAGATCATCTTGGTTGTGAAATTTGTTGATGACAAATGTACAGTTCATGATCTATCAAAAGGAGATGCCATTATTGATTTTGGAATTTTATGTCATGGGCTATATAAGCTCATAAACTATGAAAAATCTGTGAATGATTCAGCATGTGCAGTACATGATTCCCAGGTTATGTCAGATGCAAAGCTTTGGCATGCATGCTTTGGTCATCTGAATTTTGTTAGTTTGCTATGCCTGTAAAAAATTGAATTGGTGTCCTCTCGGCCCAAAATTGAGGCACCTAGTAAACATGTTGAAGGATGTATTTTAGGCAAGATGTAGTGTTCTGCATTCCCAAAAGATGGTTCAGTTCGAGGTACTAAAAAATTGCTGCTTGTTCAAAGTGATGTTTGTGGTCCTATGCAGACACCCTCCTTTGGGAACGACCTATACTTCATGACTTTTATTGATGATTTTTCTAGGCATACATGGTTGTATCCCCCTAAAAGCAAAGTGTAAAGTGTTTATGTTCTTCAAACAGTTTCGCATTTTGGCTGAAACTCTATTAGCATGCAAAATAGGCACCCTCCATTTTGATGGAGGGGGGATATATGTCTTTTGATTTTAATGCATTTAAGGCTAAACGTGGGATAAAACATCAGTGTATAGTGTTGTATACACCTCAAAAAAATGGATTTGCTAAAAG
Source organism: Ceratopteris richardii (assembly GCA_020310875.1). Taxonomy (NCBI): domain Eukaryota; kingdom Viridiplantae; phylum Streptophyta; class Polypodiopsida; order Polypodiales; family Pteridaceae; genus Ceratopteris; species Ceratopteris richardii. Next base: position 107,838,311 of record CM035429.1, on the reverse strand, counting down.
GAAGAATAGGTCACTCATGGAGATGGTGAGGTGTATGGTCAAGAGTTAGGCTTTACCACATAGTTTTTGCTTTGAAGCTATTATTTGTGCAGCATATCACTTCATATGAGGCTTGGCATAGTTGTAAGCCATCTATTGCTCACTTGTGTGTCTTTGGTTGTCTAGCATATGCATTAGTGTCTGAATAACAGCACAAGAAATTGTATGATAAAGCAGTGGAATGTATTTTTGTTGGGTACAATTTTGAAAGCAAAAGATATCATCTGTATCATCCATAGATTAAATGCATTTTGGTTAGCCGTGATGTTGTTTTTTAAGAAGATTTTATTCATTCATTACTTTCATGTACTAAGGAGACATCAATTAGCTCCAAAGATGTGTATGATACTTTTTTGCCTTTTTTTATAGGTGGAAAGTCTAGAGCTAGTCCAAATAAGGCAATGCCTTAGCCTTTACAAGTTTCACATGATGATGCAGATCATTACATTTCTAATGCAAATTTACATGATGCACTTGTTGATGAGAGAACTGATAAACAGGAGGACAAGACTATGCCTAAATGGCTGGTGTAGACCTTGTGAGATAGCAAATTAGATGCACCTCTATCATATCGTACTCATTTAGGATCTCATAGTGCCTCTTTTGCATCAGATTGATATGTTATGGCTACCTCTAGTCTTTGTGATGAGAATGATCCTTTTTGGTTTGATGAAGCACAAAATTCAGAAAATTGAATGCTTGTTATGCAATCAAAATATGATGCTATTATGAAAAATGGTGTCTAGTCTTTATAGATTATGTTTTGACTATAGGGGGTTGAATAAAAGAACGATAAAAAAGTAGTATCCACTCCCTCATATAGATGAACTGTTGAGTCAATTGCATACCCAATTCAGCTTTTCAAGCACATTATGTTCAATATGAGTTCATATTTTTACCTTTTGGATTAAGAAATGTCCTTATCACATTCATGTGCTTGAGGAGCAATGTTTTTCATGAGTATGTAAACGAATTCATCTTAATACTTCTCCATGATATACTTTTATATTGTAAAGATGATGGTGAGCAAGTTGTACATCTCAAGAAAACTTTGCAGACACTTAGAGAACACAAATTGGATGGAAAGAAGAGCAAGTGTTGCTTTTCAAAGGAAAAACTTGTGTATCTAGGAAGAGGGAATTCATATAGGCAAAGAAATTGTGAAAACAATAGTTGATTGGCAATTTCCTACACTTTTTAAGGGATGATAGAAGTTTTGTAGGTTGATGAATATGAGAGAGCACATATTAAGGATGTCTCTAAGATATCTAATCCCCTCATAGATTTGACAAAAAATAATGCAAGATTTTTTTGGAGTGATGTCTCTCCAAAATTATTTGAATCATTCAAACAATAAGTCATTGAAAATTGTGATTTGAAAACAACAAAAATGGAAAGACCTTTTGTGGTTGCATGAGATGCAAGTGATAGTCAAATAGGATGTATTCTTTCATAGGATGGTAGGGTGTTTGCATTTGAATCCAAAAAATTAAGACTTAATTATCCTACTCATGATCTAGAAATGCTCCTTGTTGTACATGCAATTAAGCATTGGAGAAATCTATTGTTAGTTTTAAGTTTGAATTGAAAACAGATCATCAGAGACTAAAATACATTTTCACACAACCAATCCTTGACAATTGGAAAAATTGTTTGATTGAATTATTAGAAGAGTATGATTTGGATATTAAGTATTTGCTTGGTAAGGAAAATAAGGTCATTGATGCATTGAGTTAGAAACCTTTATGTAATCTCATTTATGAAATAGATTTTGATTTTCTTAATCAAATTCAAGAAGAACTAAAACACGATTCCTTTTATGTGCCTATTTTGATTTTTTTTACATGCAAGAAAGGGATTGATGTATCAAGAAAAATTTCATTTGTAGCACGGATCCTTATATTGTAAGAATGGATTATGCATATCTTCTCAATCTCAATCGATAGTTCAAATATTTACATGACTATCATGATGAACCTTTTTTGGCACATATAGCTTATTAGAAAGAGCTATGTGAAGATGCAATATTCTTATTTTTGGCCACGTATGAAGTGGGATATTAGAAAATATATAAGTGACTGTCTAAGGCGCAAAGAAGTGAAAGTCGAGTTTAAAAGAATGCCTAGAATGCTACAACATTTGGAAGTTCCAAATCAGAAGTGGGAGTCTATCTCTATGGACTTCATCACTAAATTGCCTATAACTAGAAATAAACATGACACTATATTTGTGGTGCTCGATCGACTTACTAAGATGGCACATATCTTTTCTATGAAAAAGATTGATACTACCTTTAATGTTGCAAAATCATTTGTAAAAGAAAATTTTCCACTACATGGAATGCCTAAAAAAATTTGAATAAATTGGCACTCAACTTCTGTATGAGTACAACTTCCCATCCACATACTGATGTGGAAACGAGAGGGTTAATCGGGTACTTGAAGATATGTTGCATATGTACATGAATGAAAAAGCAAGATAATTGAAGTGAATATTTATCCTTCATACAATTTGCATATAATAGTACATAAAATGCATCTATAAAAATGACTCCTTCTGAGGCTATGTATGGTTATAATTGTTTGAGTTCACCTTCTTATCTAATTTTCAAAATAAAGTAGAAGTATCTAAAGAAATGCTTGAGAATATGTATGAAGAACTTGGAAAAATTAAGAAACACATAAAAGAAGCTGAAAAGGGACAAATGAAGTTCTATGAATTGAAGAGAAGACCACGTGAGTTTCAAACAAATAACATGGTATTACTTAAGGTCATTCCTCTCCAATCTATCTTGTTGTTAGGGAAGGATAAAATACTTTCTCCAAAATCCATAACTTCTTTTAAAGTCTTGAAAGTGATTAAATCTCTTGCTAATTTCTTGGAATTTCTTGAGCATTTAAATGTGCATCTTGTATTTCATTTTATCTTACTTAAAAGATATGTACCTAATGCTACTCATGTTTTCCTGGGAAATTATAAACTAAAAGATGATGGCTCTTTTGAACTTTGATCTCAAATAATATTAGATAACAAGGGAAGATTTTTGCAAGAGTCTTACATACATGTATCACGAACCATATAGAAACTGAAAACACATAGAAAATAGGGGTGCAAATAGATGAGACAATACACAAGATTGGGTGCAATCTCCTCCCACACACTGTATTCCATAGGTCTATAGAGTGCATTTATTTATAGGATATTTATAACATCAAAAATAGAGATTACAATGAGGATGGCATTTCTAAAAGCATGCATGAAAGTCAAAAGTTGATCTCTTTTACAAAGAGGCTTTGCTTTTATTTACATGAATTGTGATCTACAACAATCCTTATCCTAACCACTATTTTTACTACTTTTTCTAGAAAGAACCCTCTACATGGGTCTTTAATTACAAAATGTATATATAATATAAGTCCGATTATTGGTGTCTATTTACATCCAAAATATCCATCACATGTCCCATCAGTGAACAATAGAAGCATGTCCTCATGAACCTTCAACTACTATATCAAAACACCAAAAGACATTAGTAACTCAATAAATTAAACTCAAAAATTCCAAAATTCAACATATTCCATAAATGATAACATCCCCTAGTTGGAAAATCAATTGGCCTCAGTTGATATAAATAAAATAGACATGGATGGCTAGTCACATGTACCATCACTAACAATATAAGAACGTTCTATGCAAAAACACATGCATGGAAATGTATCATGGAAGAGTTGAATAATTGTGACTATGAAGGCAATGTAGAATGTAAGTGATCATAATGAGGCATTAATGAAGTCTTATGGATCTAGGGTGATTATTTAATAATAAAGTAAATGAAATGCTAAATAAAGAAAATGTTCAACAATTCTATATATAAACTAATTAGCCCAATAAAAGAACGTGTGTCACTAAGTATTTGACATACAAAACATTCTAAATTACTTTTATTGCTTTTTGGTCATACATGGACTCATTTACTAAAATGTAATAGGCCCTAAATATTCTAGTTTACTTTGGAAAAAGAGACTAAAGTGTGTTCTTACATACTAAGTCCTATTTTTAAATGCATCACATGCATGGATATTATTCCTACTATAAAGAACTACATGATTAAAGAAAAATAAAATAAATAGGAATTCTCAAAAGGTTATTATTGACAAGGTTGTTACAAATGGATTGAATTGATAATCCATTGAAACTCTTTCTCTACATTATAAGCAAAAGAAATAGCTTCATAAAACATGGTAGGTTAGTGTGAGTGAAGCTTGGCTTCAATATCCTTCTCCAAACTGTCTTCATACTTCCTCTTCATGGTAACTTTAGGTACATCTTCACGCATGCAAAGAAATAGTAGATATTACCAAAACTGGTATGTGCAAGTTGCAATAGTATCACCCTCCTTGCATGTAAACATGGTCCATAGATAAGAACATGTAAGTGGACTTGCAAGGGAAGAAAATAATCCTTAATCTTTTTTGAAAAGCCTTCTATGTTGTCCAATGATCTGCACTATGACATAAAAAATTCCACCAAAGTTGAGCCTTCCCTATGAAATAGTTAGTAACAAAATTCATTTTATCACTTTCAAAGTAGGATTCATATGAATAAAAAACATAAAACTTAGACAACCACGATAAAACAAATGGGTCATCATTTCAGCCATCAAACCGTAAAAATTGAAAGTTCTTGATGCCAATCTTGGAATGCATGCCAGCAGCTTGAGTGGAAACAATAGTCTTCACCACCCTTCCAAGGTTTTCCTCTTCATAATGAATCTTTTGAAGTATTTTCTCATGTTGTCAGATCTCATTTTGGGCACCTTAAAGTTCATGCTACACAAGCTCCAACCATTGCTTGAAGCTATACCTCAGGTATAGGAGATTCACCAAAGCCCTCTATGGTATTTGTAGGTTCCATGGGTATGTAGAGGAAGAAACCCCCTTACTAGAGATGTGAAAACAATTTTGAGATCTATTGAATTCAAATGGAAAAGGGAAGGGTGGTTCTTGGGAATTGAAAAGTAAGAGAGATGTATTGAGATATCAAGCTCAATATGTGATGATCCAGGATGACACATATCACTTTTTCATTTCTTTGACATGTATATTGGTCATGCTGATATATATTAGGGATACTTCATTGATCTTTACTATGATTTATCTACTGAGAGTGATGGCACATTTGTTTCTTGCCAGCTCACTGATTCACAGACATTAGAATTTCCTTATGTACTGTTCTTTATATATTGCACTAGTTGTATTGTTGTTTTAGGTCATTCTTGTACATTCCTTTTATATAATAGAAGAAGATGAAGAAGATCATTCTTCCTCACCTCAATCTATGTATGTGCTCCTCTTGTACTGTTCTTGTTGTTTTAGGTCATTCTTGTACATTCCTTTTATATAATAGAAGAAGAAGAAGAAGAAGAAGAAGATCATTCTTCCTTGCCTCAATCTATGTGCATGCTCCTCTTTGAGTGTGAGAGTGTGTGAGTGATCTCTCTTCTTTATCTCCTTCCTTGTGACATGGTATCAGAGCCAGTGTGGTTGTAGAGAGCTCATGGAGAAGGCCGATGGTAAAGAGTATGTGAGAAGGTGTGGAGGAAGTGCGATTCACAAGTGACCCCAGATTGCTATGAAAATTGATGTGAGTAGAAGGCATCAAAATATTCTCATGAGTTATCCCTTTAGGGTCACTTGTATTTGTTATATTTCTATTTCGAAGCCATCGCAGCCTTTGTTTTGAGCCCAGAAGGTGGAGCCCATAGAAAAACCAAATCAGTTTGCAAACTTGCAACCTATTTGGAAACACTCAAATATTCTAGATCCAAAACTTCAAGTGATTCCATGTATTGTTTATACACGAAAATTGTGTTTTTCTAAGATCAAACTATCAAGTCATAGTGTGATAGTGTTCAAGTAGACGTGCTACTTGTAGTGCCTTTGTAGTGTTGTGAATTGCTATAGAAATGGCAAACATGGATGGAATGATTCAGCTTATGAGTGATAAGCTGAAGAAGAATAACTTCCATGCTTGGAGATTCAGAATGACAAATTTTCTGATGGGAAAGGGCTACTAGAAGTACATCAAAGGAGAGAACGAAAATGTTTTGCAATTACTAGAGAGGAATTAAACTACAGACTAGTTAAGAGCATATGAGGAAAGGAATCAAGAAGCACAAAAGGTAATGTATTGGCTATCTCTTAGCATACAAGATAGCATGATTGGGCATATGCAAGATGCCAAGACTCCAAATGGAAAAATTTGGTTACATTGTATGAGACCAATACAAAAGGCATGGAAACTGCAACTAAAGAAGGAGTTGCATACATTGAACAAAAAGGGCATGTCGATAAGTGACTACACTCTGAAAATGAAAAGCATATGTGAGTCACTTGCATCTATTGGCATGAAGATAGATGATGATGATAAGGTGGAAGTATGCCTTCGTGGTTTAGGAGCTGCACATAAGCCATTCAAAACTTCTATACATACGAAGGAAAATATTTTGAATTTTGATGATCTAGTGTCCATGTTGATTATTGAAGAAAAGAATCGTGGTAAGGACTCAAAATCCCAAGGAAAACCTAGTTCTGAGAAGAGGCAGAGGCAAAGGTAGAGGCTTTGGAAGTAGACGAGGACACATTAACCAAGATCAAGGTCAACAATACAATCATGCAAGAGGTAGAGAACAATTTCAAGGCGTGGGGAGCAAAAGAGGCCATAGAAATTTCCAAAGAAATGATTCACGTAATGACAATAAAGGATGTTGGAATTGTGGTAAACCTAGACACTTTGAACATGATTGCAGGTTGAAGAATCAAAATAAAAGAAGGCAACAAAACAAGTATGCCTCCACAAGTCAAGATGATTCCGATAAGTTGTTCATGGCCGAACATCACATGATGAATATGATGTATGTTGATGTTTCAAAATCAAATGGTAATGTATGGTATGTGGATTTAGAATCCTCAAATCACATGACCAGCCATGTATAATGGTTTAGTAGTTTGCAAAAATTGTCCATTCTTGGATATGTTGAAACAAGTTATGACACATCACACCCTATCAAGCATACAGGAAACATAGCACTATCTATGGAGGATAGGAAGATAAAACATCTTTTTGATGTGCTACATGTTCCAAATATAACAAAGAATCTAGTTTTTGTTGGATAAATGGTTGATTAGGGATTACAAGTTAGGTTCAATGCTAATGGATTGTATGTAGAAGAGTACAAACTATTGAAAAAAATATGCAGCAAGAAAGCATCGATGATGAAGCTACAACCAACCAAAGCTCCACTCATGCCCCGAGGTGGAGATAAAGATAAGAGAACTCCATTTGCGCCTCAAGGTGAAGATAGAGATAAGATGACAGTATCTCTCTCACACATGTATATGCACAAATATGGAAATGAAAGTGTGCCTTCATTATGCGACAAAAAAACCTTTTATACAATAATAAAGAAGCTCTTAGCCAATAGAAATGTAGAGAGAGCTTTGGATAAGATTACCCTCTTAGATAGAGGCGTTAGCACATAAGAGCTACATAAAGCTCATAAACAACAATCCCCCCTTTGAGCTTGATTATAAAATTAGCTCTTTGGAAACTATTCCTTCCTTACATACAATGAGAGTGGTAAAGATCCTTCCCATGTGTAAAAGAGAGTGGTATAATATTGTGGCTTCCTTCTCTTAAAGTAATGGGTGGAACAATGTATTTTATATCCTTCTCTCACTCTAGGGTGGTACATGTATATCCTCCTTGCCTAGGACAAGGTAGGGTGATACAAAGGGAACGAATGGCTTATAGCATTGCTTTTTGTCGTTGTAATTGATTGATGTTGATTTTGTCCATTATATGCCTTGTTGTTGTTTTTTTTATTCTCTCTTTTGATAGCCACCTTTTGTTGAAGTTTCACTTATCATTGTGGCTCTCATTTACATATAGGCACTTCTTGTAGATAAAAACAACTAGAAAAGAACACTTTGGGAAAGTTCCTTCCCTCTATGTTGAAGGGGTATCTAATTCCCATACAAAATGGCATGCTTAGACCTATGTGAATAGGAGTGATTACAAAGCATTAAAAGTTTTTGTTGAGATAAATTGTTTTTATATTTGTGTTATAAGTAATCTGTGAATATATTCTCTCCTTCTTTCTAGGAGGCAAGTCACACAAAGACCAAGTACCATTCTTCATTATAGCATCATATTCAGATTGCATAGTAGCCATCCAATTTCTTGAATCTTGTGCTTCATCAAAGGAGATAGGCTCATTCTCATCACAGAGACTAGATGCAGCCATAGCATAGCAATCTGATGCAAACAAGACACTATGAGAGCCTAAACGAGTACGATATGACAGAGGTGCATCTAATTTGTTGTCACACAAAGCCTTCACCAACCATTTTGACATAGCTTTTTGTTGGGGGATTCTTAGACAAGAAGGAGTTTGAGGGTTTGTAGGAGAAAAGGGAAGAAATAAGAAGAGAAAATACACCTGGAAGCTTCTGCTGATTGATTACAGTAAGACAATTACAATGTTTGAAGTACAAGACAAGCCAATACCTCTGTGCACAATCCCACAGAGTGCCCAATTACAAAATACCAAATATCCCAAAGTCTTCTTGCCGTCGGCCTCCTCTACACCAGACCTCCACCTGCTTCAAGCTTATCCTTGTGCACACCTTGCACCAAGCTTCCACAAAGGGGGAGGAGTGAATACCTTCTGTCGGCACGCGCACACTGCAATGGGACCTTGAGATACTTGGGGGGACTAGCTTAGCACTCTCTGCACAATCCCTTAGTCACTCTCCATGCACTCCTTCACTTCCACTTCTCTACGTCGCACACTGGTGACTCTTGCACTTCTCTCTCTTGCTTCCTTAGACTATGCTCTCTTGCTTACTCTAAGATTGGTCCAAGAATGGCCTTGCCTTGATTTGAGTGTGTCGATCACGTACGCTCCTAACTGCCATGGTATCTTGGTGCTCACTTTGATGTCCCAAGATTGTCCTCACAAGTGGCAGCCAACGACTCACTGTTTTGTCCTGTAGTGACTTTAGAATAAAACCAAGTTTTAATGGGAGGGGCCATACTTTCACCTGTGTGTACGCTGCTGTCGCTTCACATGCCTTCCCATTTCCTTTTAAGTCTTCACTTTTGCACATAAGGGGGGTTTCACCTGAACCTTCCAAAACACTTTAAAACACACTTTGAACCTTAGGGAAATTAGAGAAAATACCTCTGCCACCTGCAACCCACTTTCTCCAATTTACCCTTTGTGGACAATTAATTGTGCACCACCTGTTCACTTTGACACCTGCACTTTAGCACTTTGACTCTGCACCTGTTGACTTTGACTGCAATTGACTTTGACCAACTTGACTTTTATGGGCTCAACAGTTGCCCACCACCTAATGTGCTCTCCGTCCTTGAGAGCTATAGCCAAAACGCTGAGCATATAGGACACCATGATAATGGAGCTACAAAAACTAGAAGAGGACATCTGAGCAGCAACCAATTCCACCAGAACAAGCACCAGAAAAGAACCAGAAGTGGGATGTTTTTTTTTTTTTTTTTTAATAATGGAAAAGCAAAAAGGATGGCAATGGGAGGGTAGAAGGGAAGGGGTAGGGAGGGCTGATGGGGCCTAGAGGGATAGGATCGGGAGGGTTAAGGATGTGGCTGGGCAGATGGGTAAAGGGAGGGATTGGGAGAAGGATTATGGGGTCTGGAGATGGGAAAAATGATCAAAGAGGAGAGCTACAGAGAGAGCATATGTGAAATATTGAACATATGGTGAGAGGAGATAATAACAGACAATGTGGCCAATGAGGTGAAATAAAAGCATGTGGTAATTGTGCACAAAACATGTGGGTTTGGACTAAAAGTCAAAGAAAAAGTGGGAATGTGGAAAAATAAAGTCAAAAACTGAGTCCAGAGGTGCCAAAAAACATGAGAATGACTCCATTTTTGTAAAAAACGGCCAACCGAGGCACGATCCAAAGCCAAAAGGTTTGAGCCATAAAAAATAAATAAATATATATATATATATAATATATATATATATATATATAATATATATATATAATATATATATATATATATATATATGTATATATATATATATATATTTTTTTTTTCTTTTCTTTTCTTTTTTTTCCATGCTCAGATCGAAAAAAAGAAAAAAAAATAAATAATAAAAATAAATTAAAAATAAAATAAATAAAGGAAATAAAAGAAAATAAAAGTAAATAATTAAATTGGGGGGGGGGGGGTATCAGAACAGGGGGGGGGGGTGTCAGAACAGGGGGCGGGGGGGCGGCGGGGGGGGGGGGGGGTGTCAGAACGGGGGGCGGGGGGGGAGGGAGGGGGGGGGGCCGGGGGGGGGGGGGGGGGGGTTTGTGTCAAAAAGAAGAAAACGCCTTGGGGGGGGCTTTTGTTTTTTTTTGTTTTTTTTTTTTTTTAAATCTATTTATTTATTTAAATATCCAAAAAACAAAGAAAAATACCTGAAAAATCCAAATAAATTACAAAAAAAATCCAAAAAATCTTCAAAAACTTCTGAAAAAAATTCCTAGAGTGTTAGGCCAGTTTCTTCACTCAAAACCACAGAGAGCTTCCTTTATTCCTCAAATTTGGCAAGAAAAAGACTCATGAAAAAGGAGAAAAATTATAGAAATTGCTTGAAAAATTCTGAAAAAATTCCTAAAAATTCCAAAAATTCTACATTCGCAAAATTGATGAAATGGCTACTAAATTTTCTAAAAACTCAAGAAACAAGCATGAATTGGATAAAGAAAACTACTAAAACTTAAGTAAAAATGACGAGAAAAGACTATGTACAACCTGGACAAATTTTGCAGGTTCTAGGTGATCCAAAAATCTTCACTTTTGTTGATGATAGGCCTTGAGCCTTGTATTGTTGACTTAGTGAGACTCCTCCATAATCTGCAATTGTACTACACTTCATTGATTTTGTCTTCTCCTTGGGCACACTGGTCATCTGATAGGGGTACCCTAAATCCTTCATTAGAATGTTATCTCCTCCAGCAACTTTATGACTTAATCTGCAAAAGTTTATTTTGATTATTCCAGCTTCTTCATCCAGTGGAACCCTATGTTTCCAAAGACTTGCAGGTGCTCCTTCCACATTCTTGTAAAGCCCTGCACTTGCTATCATTAAACTTGACATAACAATTGATATCCATACCAGGATCCATAAAACAATGGCCATTGACATATGATTTGAAGCCTCTTCCTCACGGCTACACTTAAGGACTTTGCTTTTCTTCTCTTTTCCATGGCCTTTGACTAAGACTGTTTCAACCTGAGTGATTTCATCTTTTTCTTCATATGCTTCTTCTCTACTTGAGTTTGGGAAAATTCCATAGCAGGAAGATGGGTCTTCTGCATGGAGCCAAGCCAACATGTTTTCATCTTCATATAGATCTGCTCCTTCAAATAGATCTGCTTCTGGGTTGTCCACCACTTCTTCTTCCATACAAATACCAATTGTCTGCATCATACTAGTATTTCTCTGATTGTCTGGTCCTTCTTCTAAAATTATCTGCTGCAACTCTTTTCCCTCCTGCTTTACCCACATTGTGTCTTTGCCCCAGTCATGCAACACATTGGCATGCCTTAACCAAGGTCTCCCAATTAACAGGGGGAAACTTCCTTCTACCTGTGGCAGCCTTAAAACAACAAAGTCCAAGTTAAAGATGGTACCTTGTGTTTTGACTGGAACTCTAGGGACCACACCAATAGGCCTTACTATGCTTTGGTCTGCCATTGTTACAGTGAAGTTGGCAGGTCGTGAAGGGTATAGTCCAATCTTTTTCATGGTATATTCAGGCATCAAGTTAATGCCAGAACCACCATCCACAATAACTCCTTGAAACTCATGACCTTTAATAGAGACTGTTAGCCGAGGGCTCTTGTAATCTGTGAGGGGTGCTTCCCCTAAACATTTATCTTTATGCATAACAGCAGCCTTTGCCACTAAACTTTTTGTGGACATTTCATCAATTATATGCAAGAGTTCTTACCTGAACTTTCCATCCATCTTTATTAAATAAAAATTACTAACCTCCTTTTTCATGGACTTGAGTAGTTTGGAAGCTTTTGATTCCTTAAGATCATGGGCTGCATTTGACTTATCAAACTGCTCATGAGCCCTGTTGAATGCATATTCAATGGCATCACTAGTACCTGTGAAATTTTCCTTTTGCCTTATATTTGCACTTGGGTTGGCTTTTTCTTCAGACACACCTTTGTCTGTGTTTAATCCATTAATCATTGATTCTTGACCTAATTCCACTGGAGCCTTCCCCTTGCTTCTTGTCTGCACTGTAAAAGATTCAATTTCTTCTAAATGCACCACCCTGGTAGATGGAGATGGCACCTTAACCTGATCTACCCTTTCTTCTTTCTGCACAAAAATCATTTGAATGTGGGGCCCAGATGAAGAGGCTTGATTCTTAGGACAAGAATTTGTATAATGGTCTCTGGCCTCTGGGGAGTTTCTGCAAGGAGAGGCATTTTCTGGGAGATTGCACCTACTTTGATAGTGCCCACAGTCTCCACATCTGAAACAAATAATTGGCCTTCTAGGCCCATTTCCAAAATTATCCCTCTGTCTAGGGTTATAAGTGTTACCTTGATTGGGGGCAGTAGCCATCACATTTGTGGTTGGTAGGGATCCTCCTTGTGTCCAGTATGTCGTTGCAGGCATTCCCCTTGATTGGCATTCATGGGCCTCATGACCAACTTTCCTACATAATTGGCAAGTTACACTTAACAGAGGACACTCACTTACTATATGCCCTTGTTTGTTGCACATGGAACACCAAAGTCCACTCTTGATGCTGTTGGTGCATTTTGCCCAAGCCTACATGCTTGATATGCTTGATATTATCCTCATTTGTAAGTCACATGAGTAGTCATGTGAACACCTCTTGTAAAAGAGTACATTTTATCTCTTGTAAATGGAAAAAGAAAAAAATAAAAGGATGGCTTACCTCATCCATGATGTAAAAGCAAATTCGTGGCTCCAACTACCAAAATCACGAATTTTTGAGCTGAGGGAATCTCTCCTAACTTTGGGGATCACTTTTAGGTGGAGCCATTCGAATTCGAATTCAAAACTCCCTCCAAGAATAGCTATAAAAGGAGCAAGAAGGAAGAGGCGATTAGCAAGCCTTGTACGTGACCACTTCATGTCATTTTGTAGAGATTGAAGAGCTTACTCCATAGCTCTATCATTCTACTCCCATTGTGCAAAGATTCATTGCCAATGTGGTTGTAATCATATGTGAATCTATACATTTATTATCATCTACCTCTCTGTTTTGTTCTCTACTATACTCACTCAGAGCAGTAACTTCAGAAGGTCATATCTCGAGTTTTACTGAACATTTTTCAGTGTTTTAAAGTGCGTTGGATAGCTCTCACTGTCTAGTTTCTACCTATAAATTTTCAAGGTCATTGGATTTATACTTTTGGAGATATCTGCATTTTACTGCTTACTGGTCTATCTCTGCAGAGCCCCGAGAATTGTGGGAATGTTCCAGAACTTGATGAAACTTGTTCTCAGTGCTCAGTCCATCATTTGAAGTGTTTTAACTTGAAATAGGAAGCTTGCTAAGTCTATTTGCTATGCCCAAAAGGAATTTTTCTAATTCCTTCCAGGTTGAGAGCACTGTTCATTTTTTCCAGCAGGTGTATGTCCAAAAATAGCAAGTTTTGGGAGCTAGTCATTTCGCAACTTGTCGGTCTTGACTTAAACTTTTGGGATACATGTTCCAAAGTACTTGGCTGATATTTTGGTGGATTTAGGAAGCTCAAAGGGTCTACTAATCAACTCTGAAGTCTCAGTTGGCTGGTGTGAAGCCGGTTGTAGCGGCACCTACTCATCTTTGGATTGCATCCACCATCTCTCTTCACAGTGGTATCAGAGCATAGTCAAGCAACATGGGAGATGGATTTCCATCAACAATTGACAAATTGGATCGAAACAACTACCCGGCATGGTCTCTAAGGATGGAGGCTTACCTTCAAGGAAGGAATCTATATGGATTCATATCCGGAGATGAAGCAATGCCAACCATGAGGAACAAAGGGCAACCATCACATGAAGAAGTGGAAGGACTTTCGAATTGGTGTTCGAAGGATGCACTTGCAAGGTCTTATATTCTAAACTCAATCTCTGATTTTCTTTTACCTCATGTCAAGGGATGCAAGACATCAAGAGAAACCTGGAATGCACTTGCTTCTTTCTTCTCTTCCAACACTCGAGCAAGGAAGAACCAATTGTGGATGGAGTTCACAACAATGAAGAAAAGCCCGAAGCAAAATGTGACTGATTATGTCACAAAGATGAAGGAGATTTCCGACCAACTTGGAAGCATTGGAGAGGTAATTGAAGAGGAGCAAATCATAAGACAAATCATGAATGGAATCAAAGCAGACGACAAGTGGGAGTCATTCACAACAGCCATGGATTTATACATGGATATGCATGTACCCGACCTCAACACACTCATGGGCCAACTCTTCACTCATGAAGCAAAGATTAGCAAAGGTGGTGAGTCCTCAAGAGGTAATCAAACTTCTGCCTTATATTCTGATAAAGCTAAGGTCAAGGACAAGTCAAAGAATAGGAAGAATGAAGATGAAGGAAGCTCTTTCCAAGCGAACTTTGCAGGTAGAGGAAGAGCTAGAGGAAGAGGCAGAGGTGGAAAGCAAGGCAGGGGGAGATTCCAATCATCTCAACCTTGCAACATATGTGGCTTATCTAACCATACTACTGAAGAATGTTTCAGGAATCCAAGGAACTCAAGAGGAAGAGGATTCAATAGAGGTGGCTATGGATCAAATAGAGGTAGGTACAATGGAGGCTACAACAACAACAACTACTACAACAACAATTACAACAACAACAACAACTATCAAAGTGGCCATAGAGGAAGAAGAGATTACAATAACTATGCAGAGGACCAAAGTCAAGAAGATTCATTATTGATTATGAATCTATCAACAAAGAAGGGTAAGGATGATGATCACATATTTTACATTGATTCGGGATGCTCGAACCATGTAGCAGGAAATGTGGCTTTACTTTCTGATTTGGAAGATCCTCATAACAAGCATGAAGTGCAGACAGGAGATGACACAAAGCACTCAGTGGAGAAGATAGGTAATGTGAAGACATCAGATGGGAATATGAACCTCTTAAGCAAAGTCTTGTATGTCCCTACAATTACCAAAAATTTAATAAGTGTTGGACAGATTGTTGAAAAAGGATTGCAGGTTAGATTCAATCGATTTGGAGCATATGTTGAAGACCCAAGGCAAGGCTTTCGAAGGATTGCCAAAGGAGAAAAGACAGGAAAGCTTTTCACTTTTGAAGTGGAAGATACAAAGAACATAGCTTTGTTTAGCTATGGATCTCAAACTCTAACAGAGTTGGAGATATGGCACAAAAGGCTTGCTCACATTGGTGAGAGGACACTCAAACAGATTTGCAGGGACCAAAGTGTACTTGGTTTGCCTAATATCACAAGGCAACACATGATTTATAAGTGTGAAGCTTGTCAACTCGGCAAGGCTCATAGACAACCTTTCAATAAGAAAGGATATATGTATCAAAATCCTTTGGATCTAGTGCACACGGATGTGTGGGGTCCAAGTAAGGAGCCATCTATATCAGGCTCAAGATATTATGTGTCTTTCATAGATAATTGTAGCAGGTGGACCATTCTATTTTTCATGAAGCACAAGGATGAAGTGTTTAATTGCTTTAAGAAGTATATTGCTCTTGTTGAAAATCAAACAGGTAGGACTTTGAAAAGACTCAGATCAGATGGTGGAGGAGAATACTTCTCTTCTGAATTTGATGCCTTCTTGCATGAAAGAGGCATTAAAAGGGAAGTCACTACAAGGTATACACCTGAACTCAATGGTGTAGCAGAGAGGAGGAATAGAGCTATCGTCGAAGCTGCAAGGTCCATGCTCAACGAAAAGGGATTGCCGAACTACCTATGGGCAGAGGCTGTGTCGACAGCCACATATCTCATAAATAGACTTCCATCTAAGTCACTAGATGGAACCACTCCATATGAAGTGTGGAATGGAAGAAGACCTAGTCTAGAGCATTGTAAAATCTTTGGATGCTTAGCCTATGCTCACATTCCTTCTCAAGTAAGAGGGAAATTGGATCCCAAGGCAGAGAAGTGTGTATTCATTGGTTATGATCAAAACCAAAAAGGATATAGATTGTACAATCCAACCAATAAAGGATTTTCTGTGAGTAGAGATGTAATTTTTGATGAAAACAAATCATGGTTTGATGATGACAGGAAAGTGAAGCTGCCATATGACTTGGATGAAGATTTTCCATCACTTCAACCAAAGGAGCCAAAGCAGATTGAAGAAAGTGATTCGGAGATTGACCTAGAAGACTTGGAAAGACTAAAGCTATGGAAGAACAAAGGTAAAGCAAAGATGCAGGATGCTACATATGGACCCGAGAGCTCACATCAACCACTTAGAAGGTCTTCGAGGGAGAAGAAGAAACCAGAGAGGTTTGGTTATGATACTTCTTTGGTCACCAAGCACTCAATCTACATTGCAAAGGATTCAACCAATGAAGAACCTACCACATTCGAAGAAGCACAAAGCAAGAAAGCTTGGAGAGATGCAATGGATGAAGAAATGGAAGCCTTGAAGGAGAATGACACTTGGGAGCTTGTACCTAACAAGCCATCTATGAAGATAATCGGATCTCGATGGATATACAAAATCAAGAGGAATCCAGATGGAAGTATAAATAGACACAAAGCAAGGTTAGTTGCTAAAGGGTTTGCTCAAACCCATGGTATTGATTATGAGGAGACTTTCTCTCCTGTTGCAAAAATGCCTACAATTAGGGTTCTCATAAGTCTTGCTGCATCTAGAAATTGGAATCTTTATCAACTTGATGTAAAGAATGCCTTCTTGAATGGATGGATTTCTGAGGAAGTGTATATGGCACAACCTCCTGGATATGAGGATGCACATCATCCTAACTATGTATGCAAACTAAAGAAAGCTTTGTATGGATTGAAGCAAGCTCCAAGAGCTTGGAATTTCAGATTGGTTACTTATTTGCAGGACCAAGGATTCAAAGCTAGCAAGGCGGATACCTCTTTGTTCATAAAGAGGAATGGATCTGAAGTGATCTATTTATGTGTGTATGTTGATGATATTATTATCACAGGCAATGATCTTGAAGGAATCAAACAGGTAAAGAGTCAAATGAAGGAGGAGTTCAAAATAAGTGACCTCGGACCACTCACTTATTTTCTTGGATTGGAGTTGATCTACACAGATTCAGGTATATACATCACACAAAGGAAGTATGTCCATGACATGCTCGTCAAGTTCAAGATGGAAAATACAAAGTGTGCAGGTACACCTATGGAGCAAAATCATAAGCTTAGTGCTTATGAAGGAGAGCCAATTGAAGACATCACAAGCTATCAAAGCTTGGTTGGAAGTTTGAACTATGCAACACTCACAAGGGTGGATATATGCTATAGTGTTAGCATATTGAGTCAGTTTATGCATAAGCCGAGAAGACCACATATGGAAGCGGCCAAGCGAGTCCTCAAGTACCTAAAGGGGACCATGAATGAAGGTTTGTTTTATTCATTTACTTCAGATATTGAGCTAAAGGTCTACTCAGATGCAGATTGGGCCGGATCTAAAGATGATAGAAGAAGCACATCAGGGTATATATCATTTGCAGGTTCAAAAATCATTTCTTGGTCATCGAAGAAGCAACCAACCGTGGCATTATCTTCTACTGAAGCTGAATATAGAGGTTTGGCTAATGCAACTCAAGAAATCATGTGGTTAAAATCTTTGTACACAGATCTTGGACTTCATTCTTCAACACCTCACATTTTTGGTGACAACACAAGCTCACTACATCTAGCAGCTAATCCGGTATACCATGCTAGAACCAAGCATATTGAAGTCCACTACCATTATGTAAGAGAGAAGCTAATGAGCAAGGATATTCAACTATCCTACGTCTCTACAGATATGCAATGTGCAGACATGTTGACGAAAGCTCTTGATGGTACGAAGTTAAGTAGATTCAAGTTGATGATTGGTTTGCAGGAAATCAAGGACAATTGAAGACTTATTTGGAGGCCAAGCATGTTAGGCTTGAGGGGGAGCTGTTGGTGCATTTTGCCCAAGCCTACATGCTTGATATGCTTGATATTATCCTCATTTGTAAGTCACATGAGTAGTCATGTGAACACCTCTTGTAAAAGAGTACATTTTATCTCTTGTAAATGGAAAAAGAAAAAAATAAAAGGATGGCTTACCTCATCCATGATGTAAAAGCAAATTCGTGGCTCCAACTACCAAAATCACGAATTTTTGAGCTGAGGGAATCTCTCCTAACTTTGGGGATCACTTTTAGGTGGAGCCATTCGAATTCGAATTCAAAACTCCCTCCAAGAATAGCTATAAAAGGAGCAAGAAGGAAGAGGCGATTAGCAAGCCTTGTACGTGACCACTTCATGTCATTTTGTAGAGATTGAAGAGCTTACTCCATAGCTCTATCATTCTACTCCCATTGTGCAAAGATTCATTGCCAATGTGGTTGTAATCATATGTGAATCTATACATTTATTATCATCTACCTCTCTGTTTTGTTCTCTACTATACTCACTCAGAGCAGTAACTTCAGAAGGTCATATCTCGAGTTTTACTGAACATTTTTCAGTGTTTTAAAGTGCGTTGGATAGCTCTCACTGTCTAGTTTCTACCTATAAATTTTCAAGGTCATTGGATTTATACTTTTGGAGATATCTGCATTTTACTGCTTACTGGTCTATCTCTGCAGAGCCCCGAGAATTGTGGGAATGTTCCAGAACTTGATGAAACTTGTTCTCAGTGCTCAGTCCATCATTTGAAGTGTTTTAACTTGAAATAGGAAGCTTGCTAAGTCTATTTGCTATGCCCAAAAGGAATTTTTCTAATTCCTTCCAGGTTGAGAGCACTGTTCATTTTTTCCAGCAGGTGTATGTCCAAAAATAGCAAGTTTTGGGAGCTAGTCATTTCGCAACTTGTCGGTCTTGACTTAAACTTTTGGGATACATGTTCCAAAGTACTTGGCTGATATTTTGGTGGATTTAGGAAGCTCAAAGGGTCTACTAATCAACTCTGAAGTCTCAGTTGGCTGGTGTGAAGCCGGTTGTAGCGGCACCTACTCATCTTTGGATTGCATCCACCATCTCTCTTCACAGATGCCACCTCCTTTGAGCTCTTGCAACTCCTATCGCAGCTGAGCCAATTCCTTTGCCTGGGCCTCCTCCTCCTTTTGGAGCTTTAGTGCTTCAATCTCCCTTCTCAACTGAGCAACAGCATTCTCCTCCTCTTTGTAGGGCTCATTTCTTTTTAAGCCCTCCAGCTCTTTCCTTAGCAGTATCACTGGATCCTCCATTTTTGTACCATATCTTGGTTGGGAAGAAGTTGCTCCATACTGCTACCTTATCTGCTCCAAGCGTGTGGCTGTGCTGATGAACTCCTCTATGGAGGCTGTAGGTAGCACTAATTCCTTTATTTTGCATTGGGTGGCCACTGGTAGGGGCTTAGCCAACCATTTCTTGACAAAAAAATCGTGTGGTGCATCTGGCAATTTAGCCATTAGTGCTTTGGCCCGAGTCACAAACTCTGGGAACTTTTCTCCTAGACCTAATCTTAAATTTTCTAGCTCTTCTATGATAATCTCCGCAGTGTTGCCATGCTGGAACTGATTTTTAAAAGCATCTTTCATCACATCCCAAGTGGTAAAATGGTTTTCAACAAACTGGCTGAACCACTTATCAGCTAATCCCTCTAATGTGGCAGGGAAGAGAATCAAAAAGGCATCCTCCCTACCCATTAGGCCTCTAGTCTTACATAGTGCCAAGAACCTTCTAATGTGTTCATCCGGATCCTCCTGAGCTAGGCCTTTGAAAGAAGGAAACTTTATATTTAATCTAGAGAGTAAAGTTTCCAAGTCTACCTGACCCGCCATGTTCTTGACTAATGATGTTGAAGATAGTGGACTGGGGGACCTTCTAACAACCTTCCTTCTTGTCTGCTTGCAGGTGACCCTCAATACTTGGGACCGGGTTGCGGTCATGAGCAGCTCATAGCCCACTGAATATGAGACACTTGATAAGAATATTTACCTTTTGTTTGATGAAGTAGCACTGTGGTTCTGTCGACACTTGATCTCTTCTATGCTTGGCACTTGGTTTCTCCTAAGCTCAAATCTCCTTGGAAGTCCCACCGGGCGTGCCAAATTTTGTTGGGGGATTCTTAGACAAGAAGGAGTTTGAGGGTTTGTAGGAGAAAAGGGAAGAAATAAGAAGAGAAAATACACCTGGAAGCTTCTGCCAATTGATTACAGTAAGACAATTACAATGTTTGAAGTACAAGACAAGCCAATACCTCTGTGCACAATCCCACAGAGTGCCCAATTACAAAATACCAAATATCCCAAAGTCTTCTTGCCGCCGGCCTCCTCTACACCAGACCTCCACCTGCTTCAAGCTTATCCTTGTGCACACCTTGCACCAAGCTTCCACAAAGGGGGAGGAGTGAATACCTTCTGTCGGCACGCGCACACTGCAATGGGACCTTGAGATACTTGGGGGGACTAGCTTAGCACTCTCTGCACAATCCCTTAGTCACTCTCCATGCACTCCTTCACTTCCACTTCTCTGTGTCGCACACTGGTGACTCTTGCACTTCTCTCTCTTGCTTCCTTAGACTATGCTCTCTTGCTTACTCTAAGATTGGTCCAAGAATGGTCTTGCCTTGATTTGAGTGTGTCGATCACGTACGCTCCTAACTGCCATGGTATCTTGGTGCTCACTTTGATGTCCCAAGATTGTCCTCACAAGTGGCAGCCAACGACTCACTGTTTTGTCCTGTAGTGACTTTAGAATAAAACCAAAATTTTAATGGGGGGCATACTTTCACCTGTGCGTACGCTGCTACCGCTTCACATGCCTTCCCATTTCCTTTTAAGTCTTCACTTTTGCACATAAGGGGGGTTTCACCTGAACCTTCCAAAACACTTTAAAACACACTTTGAACCTTAGGGAAATTAGAGAAAATACCTCTGCGACCTGCAACCCACTTTCTCCAATTTACCCTTTGTGGACAATTAATTGTGCATCACCTATGCACTTTGACACCTGCACTTTAGCACTTTGACTCTGCACCTGTTGACTTTGACCTTTGACTTTGACTGCAATTGACTTTGACCAACTTGACTTTTATGGGCTCAACACTTTTACCTTCTCAATATCAGCTCTCTCATCAACAAGTGCATCATGTAAATCTGCATCAGAAATGGAATGATCTGCATCATCACCTGAAACCTACAAAGGCTGAGAAGTTGCCTCATTAGGACCAGCACTAGACTGTCCACCTATAAAAAGAGGTAGCAGAGTATCATACATGTCTTTGGAGCTAACATATGTCTCCTTAGTACATGAAAGCAATGGCTGAATAGCATCTTTCACAAAAACAACATCACCACTAAACAAAATGTGTTTAATGTGTGGATGATATAGACGATAGCCTTTACTTTCAGAATTGTACCCAATAAAAATACATTTTATTGCTTTATCATCTAATTCTTGTGATGTTGTTCAAGCACTAATGTATATGCCAGACAAGCAAAAACACACAGATGAGCAACAGATGGCTTGCAATCATGCCAAGCCTCATATGGAGTGGTAGACTGCAGTGATTTAGTGGGACACTTGTTAAGTACATATGTTGCACACATGACAACCTCAAGCCAGAAACTGTGGTAAAGCCTGACTCTTGACCATACACCTCGCCATCTCCATGAGTGACCTATTCTTTCATTCAGCAACTCCATTCTGTTGAGGTGTATATGACACTATACACTGGTGTTTTATCCCACATTCAACTAGAAAAGCATTAAAATCAGAAGATATATATTCCCCCCCTCGATCAGAACGGAGGGTGCCCATTTTACATGCTGACAAATTTTCAACCAAAACCAAAAACATTTTGAAGCACATGAACACTTCGTACTTTCTCTTCAATGGATATACCCATGCATGCCTGGAAAAATCATCAATGAAAGTCACGAAGTAAAGATAATTTTCAAAAGAAGGTGTGTGCATAGGACCACATACATCACTATGTATAAGCTGCAATTTTTTAGTAGCCCAAACAGAACCATCTTTTGGAAATGAGGAGCACTGCATTATGCCCAAAATACAGCCTTCACAAACATGTTTTCCAGGTGCCTTAAGTTTGGGCAAAGAGGACACCGTTTCAGATTTCTAGAGGCATAGCAAACTAGCAAAATTCAGATGACCAAAGCATGCATGCCAAAGCTTTGCATCTGACATAGCCTGAGAATCATGTACTGCACATGCCGGATCATTCATAGATCTTTCATAGTCTATGAGCTTATACAACCTATGACATAAAATTCTAGAAGCAGTAATCACATCGCCATTTGACAGATCATGAACTGTACACCTATCATCAACAAATTTCACAACCAAGCCAATCTTGGCTAATGCAGAAATTGATAACATGTTTCTCTTGATCCTTGGCACAAATAAAGCATCTGACAAAGTGAAAGAACTACCATCAATAGTAGTCAAAATGATCTTACCAACTCCCATAACAAGATAAGAGGATGTTGTTGGAACATGTAACAGTATTCCCTCTAGGGACAGGCTCGAGTGAAGAGAAGAAACTGTGCTGCGAGGTAATATGTTTGGTCACCCCACTGTCAAAGTGCCAAACATCTGAGTCTACTATAGACATGCACTACTCATGAGAAGATGGGTCAAAACTGCAAACAATAGTAAATGCCCATTCTTCTTCCTGCACAAGATTAGCAAGCTCTGTTTTTCGTGTAGAGACCTTTGCAACAACTTTTCTAGCCTCTTTCTTCTTTGCCTCTTTAGCAGCCAGTTGTGGACAGTTCTTTATGATATGATCATTTCCTTTACAGTACTTGCAGAACAATTTCTACTTTTTTTATTTCTTTTCATCTTTATCTTCCCTCTCTGATTGTGTAGAATTAGTAGATTTCTGGTTACTATTGAAGCTCCATTTTCCTTTGCCCTTCTGACTAGCCAGGAATGCTTGATCTGCAACTTGCAGAATGGACCTGTTCTGCTTGGACTCATCTTCCTGCAATAGAACAGAGATTAACTCCTGAAATGACAAGGCATTTGGATTGCCTTTCATCATCAACTGAAGAGTAGAAGCAAAACTCTGATATGAATTAGGAAGACCATTCAGAACAGTCTGCACAAGTGAGCTATCTGGTATAACCTCATCAGTAGAAATCAATTGTTCCTTCAAGTCTTTGATCTTTGTTAGAAAATTGTCCATAGAATCACCTTCATTCATGTGGTCACTCTCCAACTATTTTCGGAGGTAAGCAACACGAGCCTCATTCCTAGCTTGGTACAATGTGGTAAGTGTATCCCAAGCATCCTTAGCTATTCTGCAAGAGCATATGTGAGGAATAATGGCACGTTTGACAGACAAAGCTATCAATGCATGTGCTTGGGCCTCTTTGCCATCCGAACGAATTTGTTCTACAGTAGGTGCAATAGAAATCGAAGCACGAACAGGAATATGCAGAATATAATCATCTTCGACACCTTCTACATTAGCTTCAATACCTGCAGTTGTAACAGTTGTAGATGAGATAGGACGTTTTTCAATACCCTACACAATGTTCCACAGTCCTTTTGCAACCAATACATGTCGCATCATATAAGCCCAAAACGGGTAGTTGGTACCATCCAACTTATCCTCAACAGCCAACATACGAAATACATCACTACTTTCAGCCATGGTTGGTGACTAAACTACCTTGATGCAAAAAATTGTCTGTATTCCAAAAAGTTGAATAGAATTGCCGATATGAATTCTGCTAAACCTGTAGCAGACTTCGAGAGCTTATACTCGCGAACCGAAACTACTATATACCTTTGGCATGAAAAGATGAAATAGCCTACACAAGCACTGCAATAGTGCGTTCGTAGGCCAAAACGAGCTCAAATCGCGATTTTGGCACCATATAGCAAAGCTGTTTTGATCTCGAAAACACGCTGAGTATGCTCATCAAAATTCATGCGATTATGAGACTGCAACTGGAGAGGTGTCAATGACACCCTAGATGAAGCGATGATGCTTTGATACCAATTGTTGGAGTTAGATGTGTGCAGAAGCACGCGAACAACACAAGGAAGAAGAAGAAGAAGCTTGGAGCACAACACATAATACTGAATGTATTACTAGAGAATGTACAAAGATAAGTATCCCATTAGGGTGATAGGCATATATACAAGTCGGGGGAAAAAAACCTCCTAAAGAGGGAAAAAAGTGCCCCGGTGGTCCTAGTGTGTTCAGACACATCACTACCTAAATATATCAACAAGGTGTAATTATAGAAATTAGAGATAGGGAGGGGGTGGATCTTTCCCAAGTTCAATTAACCATCTTCATAAACTCTTTCAATAGATTTTCTTTTTTCACTTGTACTACCTATAAGTATGTTGCATCTCTAAAATCCTTCAAAAAGCTCTAATGCTCACTTGAATATAAATAAGAAACCTAAAAATGGTGATGTTTACCTCCTTTGAGGGAGGATTTGATGGTTCTTCTCTCTGCACTGTGCAAGACTTCAAAATGGAGAGAGTTCCATCCCACATAGAAGCCCACAACGGGCAATTGCAGCCCTATAAGAGAATGATGGAAACACTTTTTGCATTTAATTTACCTTCAAATGAATATAGATCTCTTGAGCTTCGTTGCATGTAGTTGGAGGGCTAAGTGTAAATAGCCTTGCACCTAACTCTATCCTTACTTGAGGGGTTGCTTTGCATGGCCATGTTAATAATTGTTAATAAGATTAGAGATCTATCATCTTACAACCTCCCTACCATGCGGTCCTTGTCTTACTTATATTCTCTTCTATTTTTCTCCATGTGAACAACCACAGGATTCCCACTTGGCATTCATGTGTGTTGAGGTTGGAGATGGGGGATGGTTCTTTGCTGTTGTGTAAACGACACTTGCACACAATGAAGAGGATGTAAATTGCAAGAAAAAAAACGTAACGAATACAACAAAAAATAAATGCAACAAAATCTAAATGAGTTTCTTCAATTGGAAAATACAATATACAAAAACTCCAAGCCACACATAGGATACAACCAAAAAAATGCAACAAAATCTAAATGAGCTTCTTCAATTGGAAAATGCAATATACAAAAACAACAAGCTACACATAGTCATCATGAAGGAGAGATGAGGGGGCATATAACACTACAATAAAGCAATAAGAGAAGAACTAGCCAAAGAGGGAAATATATAAGATGAGAGAAGCAAGGGATTCACCATATGGAAGAGTAGCATGAGTGACTCCACTCTCTTGTACAAAGCTTTACCAGTTTTCTTGAAAGATTGGTTTTCCTTATCGCTCCAAACTTTCAGCACTTCATGAAGCTCATCATCACTCAAAGAACTCCCTCCAATCACTTCTCCACACAAATAAATCTTC
The DNA here is from genome assembly GCA_020310875.1 of Ceratopteris richardii. Taxonomy (NCBI): domain Eukaryota; kingdom Viridiplantae; phylum Streptophyta; class Polypodiopsida; order Polypodiales; family Pteridaceae; genus Ceratopteris; species Ceratopteris richardii. The sequence goes on along the minus strand of CM035429.1, from coordinate 107,812,636 downwards.
ACACTATCCTATATATACCTCTTATATGATCCTCTATGATGTGTGTTACATGATATATGCTTCCTCCTGTACATGGTCCTTCAATCAACAAGAAGCTTATTTATAATGTTAAAAGTTTGTTTTTGTGAAACACTTCTACTTCTTGTTTTTGCACATTCTTGGAGGGGTGAGATGTTGAGTATGCTCATCCTTCTTCTTCCATGTTTAGTTGAATTTCACACATAGAACTTTGTTTTAGATTGTGTAACTTCAAAATTGTGAGGAAGTTAAATAATCCGGCTGTGTCATTTGCGTAGAATTCTTGAAAGTGTAAGATCGAACACTTATATGTCTGATTTGGACACAATTTGGAAATAGAGAGAGAGAGAGAGAGGAGCATAAGAGTAGGGGAAGTTTTATTTTGTGTTCATCAAGAAGGGGAGGCGGAGATGAGGATGCTAAGATTTTTTTTTTGTACAAAGTCTCGGTTGTTGTAATGTTTCCTTTTTGCCAATCTTTTGGTTGCTTTTTTGCTTTTGTGTGCATCTCGCACGCAACGTATACGCAATGTAGTAAGCTTAAGAGACTCGTAACTTGATCTCCTTATGTCCAATGTAAGTGATATTTGATTATTGTGGGCGATTTGAATGTATTTTCCTTACAGATTATCTTCGATTCCCTACAACTTGGAAAATCTTGTTGGAGATCAAGGTCTACAAAAGGACACGAACAACAAAAGGAAGAAGAACAAAAAGCTCGGAGCACAATACAATAGAGAATCTATTAGCAAGTGAATGTGTAAAGATAAATGATCCATTAGGGTTATATGCATATATACAAGCTGGGAGAAAAAACCTTCTAAAGAGGGAAAAAGTGCTCTGGTGGTCCTAAATGTTTTTATAAACATCACTACCAAAATATATCAACAAATCCCCTTGGAAGTGATGTAGCGAACAAATAGTTAGCACTCATGTACAAGGAAGTTCCAAGCTATGTGGAAAAAGACTAATCGACAAAAGAAACTAAGCCCAAAGGTTTGCAAAAAGCTTCAAGGTTCTCCTTAGGAAGATCCTTTGTGAAAAGATCTGCAACATTATCTTGTGTGGGCACATAAGCCAAATTGATCTATTTAGAAAGAACCTCTCCCTCAAATAATGATAGTGTAAAAAATAACAACACAGAAGAATATATCAATAGATATAGTTGAGAAAATAACATAGATAAAGAGAGATGCACACCAATGTGGAGCTTAGATGGACATATAGATAGAATCTAGATGAAGAGTTTACTAGTGTGCAGTGCTCTCTAAAGATAAACATGAGCCATCCTTATATAGCATTTAAAAGGGGAGTGGGTATAGATAAATGTAGTTGGGGGATACAAAACAGTCGGCAAAATATATAATGTGACAATATTTCCAGAAATCCTATTGTCTCTGCCCTACAAATTGAGAGGATAGGCCCCCATAGACCCCACAAAAGGGAGCAATCCCCCCTCTGCAATCCCCCCATTAACATTCTATGGGGAAACCGTGCAGTGCCATAAGGCCTTTATTTTCATCTTGAATGGCAACCCAATTACAAAGAATTTTATGCCCTACCTAACCTAATGGCTAGGCTCACATAGATCATCTATAACTATCAACGATCACAAATAGACCTCATCTAACTTGGATGTTAGGGTTCTAGAATGTCTCAACTCCCACAATGGATTCTCCTCATTGTGAGGGCCTTACAACTTAGAGCACCATGGATCATTTGTGGTCACTTGAGAGTAGAGTATTGAGTATATCTAACACCCCCTTCAATGTTCACCCTATGATGAACGACCTCCTTGGTCCACTTGAAGCTTTGGAAAGTGTTGATGAAGTTGCTCTCTCCCAAGAGCCTTGGTGAAAATGTTTGTTCCATTTTCTTTAGTTAGACAATCGCTTATTTTCAAGACCCCATCCTCGATCAACTCATGCACATAATGATGTTAAATTTCTATGTCCTTGGTAAGTGCATGGAAATAGGATTCTTGGCAATGGCCATGCTACATTCATTGTCACACTTCAACTTTGTAGCCTCCTATCCCTATATTCCTATGTGATCGAGGATCCTTCTAAACAATACTACTTCACATGCTACTTTGTACTCAACTTCACTGGAAGATAATGTTAAACTTAGTTGCTTCTTACTAATCCAAGAGAAAATACCAAGTCCTAAAGAGAAGAAATATCCAAAAACTAATTTTCTAGTATCTATATCTCCTACCCAATCGGAGTCACACTATCCAACCAAAGAAGACCTTTCTTCATAGAGAATACCATAATCCATGATTCCTTTCACATACGTGAGTATCCGCATGCTTGCCTTCCAATGAGTTTGTGAGGCTAATTAGAGAACATGCTTACTACAACAACATAGGAGATGTGTGCTTTGCTATTTCACAAGTAGACAAGACTTCCAACTATTTTCTTGTATCTTCCAATATCATTAGAGGTGAAGTATCTTTAGTAGATAATTTTGTGTTGACCTCCATAGGTGTAGAAATCTCCTTGCAATCCTCCATGTTGAGTGCCTTCAAATTGTTCTTGCATACTTTTGTTGATAGATGAAGATCTTCCTTGGTTCCTACCATATTTCAAGGCATAAGCAATAATGCATTCAGCCCAAGTATGTCATTTCACATTTTGAACTCATATCATCTTTTATTTGTTGAAGAAGAGCATCATCATTTCCTATAATTACAAGGTCATCTACATAGGGTACAAGCACAATTGTCTTCTATAGAACATACAAGTTAGCATCAAAAGCACATCTTTTGAAATCTATATTCAAGAGATACTTACCTATATGCTAGCACCATGTTGTAGAGGCTTATTTCAGCCCATATAATGCCTTCTTTAGCTTACATACCTTGTTATCTAAATGGGGAACCTCAAAACCTAGGACATGAGACATAGATACCTCCTCCTTGAGGTCTCCATTTAGGAATGCTGATTTGACATCCATGTGATAGTGGTCATCATTTATGCATAGCCATAGTTAGAACTACTTGAATAGTAGCCATCCTTGCAGTCGATGCAAATGATTCACAAAACTCAATCCCTTCAACTTGTGAGTAGCCCTGTGAAAAAAGTATTGCTTTTTACTTTTCCAAAAGAACCATCAACCTTATACTTTAGCTTCTAGACCCACTTGGTGCCAATGACTTCACTCTAACCCGGTCAATATACTAGATCCTAGGTTAAGTTCTTCATGATATTGTCATATTTTCTTTGCATGTCAGCCCTCCAATTTGGATCATGGAGTGCCTCTTCCACATTGGTTGGTTGCTTTGCTTGTTCTTGAATGCGCTCAGCCATCAAGGCTATATTTACAATATGGGCACTTTCTCTTCTCTCCCTCTCTATTGTCGACGATCGCTTTGGTCCATATGCAAGTTATTCTAGTGACTGTGGGATGGGATTTACCAAATCATAGAGATCCCTCACCTAATGTGGTAATGGCATTTCCGCTTGGGTGAAAACTGGTTGGTGACTTTCAGACTCATCATTTGAAGATGATGCTTCCTTCTCTTGTGTAGAAGGGATAGCTTGTGGGCTAGGTTCTAAGTGGATTGCCCCTTTGCCTCCTAATATAGTGATAGCTCTCTTTTCCTCCTGTGCCAAATGTAGATGACATTGTGGATGATGTTGAGATTGATCATGCATCAAATGATACACAAAATGTGCATGGACATGTGGATTTGGAGGAAAGTGGACAAGCTAGCAAAAATGTTCATCCCTCTTCTTTCAAGAAAAGAAAGCTAAGCCAACAAGGTATATCTAAAGCATGGAATGTAGAAGCTTGCAAAAAAGCAAAAATTGCTCTTCGTCGCTTCTTTTATGCTGAAGATATACCTTTTTGGAAAGTGAGAAGCCCCTATTTCAAGGATATGGTTGCAGCTATTGGGCATGTTGTTCCTTCTTTTGTGCCCCTTCTTTTTATGCATTGAGAAAAGCTGAACTGAATGATGAGATCCAAGTCATTGCAAATGATCTCAATGTCATAAAAGAAAAGTGGAGAAAATATGGATGCACAACTGTTTCTGATGGCTGGTCTGATACTAGGCATAGACCTATTATCAACTTCCTTGCTTCCTCTATTCATGGGACCATATTTTTGAAATCTATTGATACATTGGGTCATCAAAAATCCGGTGAATTTATTTTCAAACATTTGAAGGAGATCATTATTGAAGTTAGTCATGAAAATGTAGTACAAGTTTGCATGGATAATGCATCCACTTATGTAAGGGAAGGAGAAATGGTTGAAAATGAATGGCCACACATATTTTTTACAAGGTGTGCATGCCATTGCCTTGATCTTCTTTTTGAAGACATTGGCAAATTGGAGTGGGTGGCTAAAATAATTGAAAGTGCTCACAAGATTGTGAAATTTGTGACAAGAAAAGAGAAGGTTTTAGCACTTTTTAGATCCCTTAGCTCAAGGGATTTGATTAAACCTACCTACACGTTTTGCATATTATTATATCATGCTAGAGAATCTTTTGGATGATAGATGCTTACAAGGACTTAGGAAATTGCTTGTGGATGATAAATTTCTGAAATTAAAATGCTCAATATCAGCCTTATGCACTGAGGTGTATGATATTGTCTTTTGGATGATAGATGCTTACAAGGATGATAGAATCTTTTGGATGATAGATGCTTACAAGGACTTAGGAAATTGCTTGTGGATGATAAATTTTTGAAATTAAAATGCTCAAGGTCAGCCTTATGCACTGAGGTGTATGATATTGTCTTTTCTAATGCATTTTGGCATGATGCAAAACTTATTGTGAAGCTATGTGCACCAATTTTGAAGATTCTTCGTTTATGTGATAGAGAAGGTGCAACTATGGGGTTGATATATGAGCTCATGGATCGTATGGTTGAGAAATTGCAAAGTATGGATGGTGCTGATGAATCAAAATTGAATGAAATCAAAACTTTATGCATTGATAGATGGGACATGATGCATACACCATTGCATGCAATGGGATTTATGTTGCATCCTATATGGAAACATAAGAATCAAGAAAGTGATGTTGAGGTGCATGAAGGATGGATAAAATTCTTGGAGAAGTATTGTCATGGAAATGTGCAATTGATGGGTGACTTGATGGAAGATTATGATAAGTATAAAAATGATTATGGTTCATTTGCTTCACCTGT